>CM057835.1:31213214-31881964 GCA_030068075.1 Paguma larvata
GCATCAAAATTGATCAATGACATGAAGTTCATGAATAGAAATGATTGTGGCTTCTATTTAATTTTAATTAGTTCAGGAAATGGATTAATAACTGAATTCCATTTATTCTTGTACAAAAAAATTCGTGAACAATACCTATTATATTCTGGCTCTACGTAGGAGCCTATATGCCAAAAATGAAAGTTATGGTGGAAATGCTTATATTCATTGTTATGCCAGTAGCATTCATACCATGCCTCTTCTTAAATGGCTGTCTGTAGGTTTCAGAATATAGGTCAGTCACCTCTGGTATTTGAGAATCTGCTTACCTACTCCCCAACATGTATGTTCAGTCAAGCCACCAGAGTCCTGAGCATTCTTTAAACACCCATGTTTACTTTCACTGCCATATAATTGATCACATAGATGAAACATGGTACGCTGGTACAGAGCTCACTTTAAAGCAAGATGGATCAGTTCCAAGGTGTGTCACGTATTTTGTAACCTATGTTGATGAATACTGACTTTCAGGTTTTGATGAGGATCAGAGATAAGATAATATGTCCAGCATAAGATCTGGACAAAACTTAACCTGATAAATACAAATCTATTTATGAGGACAACTGGTAAGAAATAAGGTCATATTCAGATAATTTAGGTGGGTGACTACCTAAGCTAAAGGAAAGAACTACACACACAGCCTCCCCTTACTTTATTTCCTCATACCAATTTCTTCCCAGCTCAGCTCAAATCCCAAATTTTCTGAACCCAGTGACTTATATTGTGCATGTTTATATTATTGATTTACATTGCTTTAACTACTAAAGTTAAACAAGAGTTCAAAAATACTAATAGATTCAGCATAATTTTTTTTTATTTGACTGTTGACAAGAAAGATGATCCAAAAGACACACTTTGGCTGTTCCAAGAACCTAATTCACAAAGTTTTTATTAAAATGAAGGAGGTCGTCAAATTGTATAAATCACAGGGAGGAAAGATAATAGGGTGAAAAAGAAAAGGCTCATTTGCAGACCTTGATCATTTTATTTCATTTATCCAGCATCTAGTATTTGTCAGATTTTTCTTCATTTCCTGCTGCTTAGTTTCAGACCTTTGGTTTCTTTAATAAAGTAGGAAGATTGTGGTCTGATCAATTGTAGCAAAGCAGAGTGGAGTCCTAAGGTAATTTTCAGGTAAGTTGAAGCAAGAAATAAAAAGCAAAACTCTCTAAACTGAAGGATATAACTCTCTAAATAAAGCATTTTTAGGGTCTAAAGTCTCTAGGTGATGCCCTCAATTCCCAACTAGACTGTATATAGAGACCTGTCCTGAGCACAGAAATTCTAAAAGAGAAAATGAGACTGTGTGTAACTCCTGACCTTGACCTTATCCCCTTCCCTTTTAAAGATGGGGATGAAGCTCCTCAAATAGACTCTGGCCCAGAAGAGAAAGAACAATCAATGTCTTAGCTACAAGAGGTTTCTCTGGGGTTAATCTTGCTAGTTATTGAAAGCCACCAGGACAATTGCTATTCACTCTTTTCTTAAAGGAAAGAGGACTCCATATCTTACGGTTGCCTTGGAAAAAACCGTGGTCGGTCACAGTACCATTTTACTGCCATCTAACTTCAGGGAGGCGGTGAGGTACAAAGACAAGTGAACAAGCAAACAAACAAAATGTAAGGCAATCAAGATCTCCCAGTTGGAACGTTTTGTGGCAAAATAATGATAGGTCACGTCACCCAGGCTCTTGCTTGCCGTATTCTCTCTCTATTCATTTCTCTCTCTTTCTTAAAGTCACTTTCAGAGTTTTAATAAATAAACTGAAAACCTGAAATTTCATATATTGCTTTAATTATTCACCTACAATCCAGACTTTTATATAGATAGATTCCAATTAACAGCCAGGATAGGACTACAAATGTCTGTGTATGTGCATGGTAGATTTTATTTCTTATTTTTTAATTTATTTTTGTAGTTTCCTGTATTTGGTGTGTGCAAAGATGTTATTAAGGGAAAAAGAAAGAACCCAGGCAGACACATGTCCATGATCAGAGACATTTAAAATAAGCATAATTCCAACCCCATCCTTTAAGAGTGGAGAGGATTGTCCTCATCAGCCAGGGCATTTGGCTGTGAAGTCAAAGACGGGAATATTTAATTACTATCAGCAAATAGAAACCCAGTGAAGAGTATTTGTGTCAGTTAGATGCCAATGAAACTAAGCCTTTCTGAGATGGAGAGGATCGATTTAATTTTTTTTCCCTTCTCCAGATTTTTGCTATGACAGAATGACATACTCTTCATTCAGCCACTCAAGCAAAAGAGTGACTGATGATCCAATGAAGGTCAAATAGTTTTCTAGCCAGCTGACGGTGTTTCAGACAGCCTTAACCCTCTTCAGCAAAATGACTGGACCAAAAGTTTGTCTCTAAAGACCGTAGGGACTACCTTTCCATAGACAACCTCCCTTACTTCCCCGTCCTCAAAATACACACTTACAGAGAACCTTCCAGTAGATGGTTTTACTCTCTCATAAGGTTCCGCCCTTCCTTTGTGTGCAGTTGAAACATCCTGTGACTTTCATTCTACTTTGCTGGCGTTTTCCTGGTCTCACACCATTGTTGGGCTCTGGCTTATTTCTCATCAATGTCAGTGCGCCCCAGGGAATTAGTTTTTCTCTTTCCCTGAATGAACAAATGCTTTCCCTAAATGAAATCTGGAAATGTATGGCCTTTCTAACAAAATCATAAGGGAGGACTCTCCGGGAGGTGGGAACATTTACATGAAACAAAATCTCAAAGGGACCAGTGAGTCCTTCAGTTCAGAGCTGTATTAGCAGGCCAGAAGAGATTCTTGCCTCTGACCTCTGATTCTTTCGAGTCACATTTGTCAAAATAACTTTATGTACTTGAGAGCTACACTGAAGTCAGGGGGGATTTTCCCAAATATCGAGTGTGCAAAAATGTGACAAAGGCAGGTGAGTGTAGAGGACCTTTGTATTATGGGGTATTTAATTTAGACATTATTAGCTGAAGTTAGTGGGTTCTTGAAGTTTTATTTTTATTCTCTTGGAAAGTCAGTGCCTGCCACAGCTGGTCTGCCTCAGCACAAATCCCACTTGGCTATTTGGCCCCTAGGACCTTCTCCAGTCTCTAATTCCTCCATCAGTCTCTTGGAAGTTAGGCTTCTATTTTTACCTTCCTGTTTCCTGGTTTTCCACTTTAAAAAATGTGAAGAATTAGTGGCTTCTTTTAAAATGTCTATCAGAGTAAAGCACAGCAATGTGTAATAGTGTGTTTTCTATTCAGCTAAAGCACATATATTAACCCATTCAAGCCTTTGCTCTCTTTTTTTTAACATATTAGAACACATGGTGTAATTGATAAATGAGGAAAAAGAAACCCTGAGTGTTGTGTTATTTGTACAGCTTCAACTTACAAGTCACTGATAAACCATAAATGTGGGTAGAGCTTCCTCACTCCTTGGATAAGATTTATTCTACCATGTGTCGGTGGTGCCTCTTTGTTTTCAAGTCTAGTTAAGTATTATTGGATTTAAGAAGTCACTCTTCATGTGAGTTGCTTTTAAATATAGTTATACCCAACACTAAGATGAAAAATATGGCACCCCTACTGAAGGAGAAAAAGACTCATGGAAAATAACAACAGGTGGGCTGGACAGAAGCTATCAATGGCAAAAATTCTATAGTGAAGAATAATTTTACCACTTAAAAAATAATGCAGCAGTTAGTAAATGAGGTTACCAAATAGCCCCAGTTTTCCTAACCTAAAACTTCTCTTCTCATTTTTACTAAGTTGGAATTGAATATCAATATTACAATATACCCTTGAAGTAAAAGAAACATTGAGGTTGAAAGGAGTTTACTGGGCCAGTTGATTTGAGTTCTGGTGAATGTGTTACATGTGTCAGTACATGTGGTATATGTGGACTGTCCTGTTGCTCTGATCATAGCTACAGAGTCTGGGTCAGTGGTTTTATGTTTATTCAGAGGGACCTGACATAGAAGGGTACAAATACAGATGTGGGATTTAGTTACACCCATGCCATTTCCTAACAATGTAACTATAAGTAAATTATTTACTCAACCTCAGCTTGTTTTCACATTTGTAAAATAAGGAAAAGAAAGCCTATATTTTAATGGGAGGATTAAGTAAAATAATCTACATGAAGACTTAGTGTTAAATAAATACCTAGTGGCATAATTGTATTATTTTATTTTCTCTGTGCATCCTCCCAGTCTCTACAAAGACAAAGCAGGTAAGGCATTTAACGTATATGAACACCATTATGTGAGCAAACAGCTTTGTTCTAGACTTGCCTTTGGATATAGTGCTCCAATCTTGAATCCTCCACCCATTAATTCAAATGATTGGCTACTCTGTTTATTAATTATGTACCCCATCGTATCATTAAACAAAATAGCTGAGTGAAGGTCAGTTCAATTCCAAGTAATGTGTTGAGTCAGGGGGTGGGGATGTACTGTATTTTAATCCAGGCAGAATCAGTCTAAAATAATTTTACTTAAAAAAAATAAAATCACTAAAAAATGGGCCTTGTTTTCTAAAGTTCTACAATGTATAGGATACAAACAAGGATTAAGAAGACAGAGATGACCCGACGCTATTTTTAGATGATATAAAATACCTAAGATTTTTTTATGGAAGAGCATTTTGAATTTTATCCCTGCCTCAAATCCCTGCAGCATAATACTTATATTGTTTTGCTTTGTTTCTGTTCAAATCTTCCTTTTCCTTTGGAATTTTTCATACCCCACCAGTCACATGATAGAACTACCATCAATATACAATATATTATAATATACAATAATATAGATTGTATTAACTCCACATTACATCTTCCACGTTGCTTGTGTATAGTTTATCGTGTAAATAAATATGTAATTATACACGTGGTGATCCAGCCACAATATGACCCTACCCTTGACTGCAGTTGATTGATCCAGGAATTTACACATGACCCAAGAATTAAAAGATACCAAGGCCCATTCTCTCCAGCTGCTAAAACCCGTTAATCTGACATAGTTCCTCCCTTTTTGAGGTTTGGATATTCAATACCTGCTTGGATACTCTGAGAAATCCTTTTATGTTTCTGGTAGATTCTCTTTTGCCACATAAAGTAGCAAGACTTAGTGATTCTACTGGAGTGAAATGATGAAGAACCTTGACTAATAAAATCACCAGCCTCAGTAGTGAACATTCTCACACATACCAGACCTGTGGATCAGATGCAATGCCTACTCATGTTTCAGGATCCAGATCATTGTGATAGAGGATATAGGTTCTTGGTTCAAATTTCCTGTATCTGAATCCTGATTTCACCATTAACTGTAATAGCCTTATGAAAAATATGTAATTTTAGCACCTTAGTTTCTTCATTTATATAATAGAAATAAAAGTAGTACCTCCCAGGGTTGTTGAAAAGATTAAAGGATTTGAACATAGCCTAGTTTTCTCTTTATAGAGTCAGTTATTGTTACCTTGTGAAGTCATCTGAAATTTCTTTCATAAATTCCCCAAACCACCATTTGATATGATTAACTTTTTTTCTTTTGTGCTGCCACTCTTTCCTGAATATTCTTCAATTATATCTCTTAGTACATTGTTTTACGATTATTTACTTACGTATCCAGCTCCCTTTCCCTTTGTAATCTCGTGGAGGGGGAGGTCCATGTCCAATTCAGTGTTTACCCACATGCCCCGCTAGAACAATGTCAGATGATTGTGCTCAATAAATACATTTGGAAAATTAATAATTAGCACAATTACTGAAAAAGTACTATATAAAATCACATTCTGCTGTTCGTAATTATGAGTTTTTCTCTTGCATTGACCCAAACATTTCTCCATTCTTCTGTTTATTCATGCACTTATTTGGTAATATTTGGGTAGACAACTACAATGTGGTATCTTCTGTGAAAACATAAAATAGCAATCTCTTTCCTCTAAAGCAGTTTGCGATCCAGGAGGGGATAAAGCAGGTATCCAAATTGCTGTAATGTAAAGTAGAAGGTGATGGGTTTTATAATAGAAGCAGTGGGAAATTGCCGTAAGATCTAGAAGATGTAGAGATCATTTCGGGCTGCAAAGCTGGAAAAAAGACTTCAAGGAGGAAGTGCATCGGAGGCTGTTCTCAGAGAATGAATATGCTCTCAGTAGACTGAGGGAATATTGCCCCAAATGGGGAAAGGTCTGCGGGTTAATGAATTTCTGCTAAGTATGGTCTGTTACTGACATTTCTGTCTGTCAAATGGACTTTAAGGATGCAATCCCAGTCTATGGCTTGAGTTTGATAAATGTAGAGGTCAGAGCCCAGAGATCTGTGTTTACTTAGGCTTCTCCTTTCCCAGTGAGTTATTTTAATACTACGTAAATCTCTCTGTGGATTGAATTGAACAAATTGATCTGTTTTAGTTTCAATAGAACAGAAATCAATATTGCAAAAATAATTTGATATTCATCGTGAACAAAAATGATGCAACTGGGCATTCTCTTCGAGTTGTTTCCTCAATCTTGGCTGTAGTTCTTTGCAGGAAAAGAAAAATTCTCAATCTGGGATTCTTCCTGGGAATAAGAATCATACAATACAGATTTATTGGGTACTTACTGTATACCCAGACATATGCTCTCCATTAGATTTTTTTGGTCAGGAATACTCAGTTGAGGTATGATTTGTGTACTATGAAATGCACATATTTAAAGAGTGCAGTTTCATAAGTTTTGACAAATGTGCGCACCTGTTTATCCCATGCCTCTATCAAGATATAGGACATTTCTATCACCTCCAGAAAGTTGTACTTCCCTGTAAATGTCCATCCTACTTCAGATACAACTACTCATGTGATTCTTTTAGCCTAAATTCATTCTGCCTGTTCTAACATTTCTTGGAAATAGAATCATACCGTAATCTTTTATATCTTACTCGTTCACTCAATATACTTTTTTTGAGGTTCATCTGTGTTGCTTCATGTATCAGTAGTTCCTTTTTATTACTACATATTATTCCCTTGTGTGAATAAAGCATAATATATTTTAATCTGTTTTTCTACTAATGGGCATTTGGATTGTTTTTAGTGTTTAGCTATTATGACTAAAGTTTCTATACACATTCTTACACAAGTTTTTTGTAGCCATATTATAATTTTCTTTGAGTAAATAACCTAAGAGTATAGTTTGGATCATGGAATATATGCATATTAACTTTATGAGAAATTGCCAGGCCCGTTTCCAAAGTGTTTGAACAATTTTACACTTCTACTAGCAATGTTTGAGAGATCTGTTTGCTCAACATTCTTACCAACCAACATCTGGTGTTGCCAGTATTTTTAATATTAGCCATTTTGGTGGATGTAGTCTCATTGGGATTTCATTTTACATTTCCCTGATAAGAAATAATGCTGAGTATTTTTATCATGATTTTTATAAATGTGTATATCCTCATTTGTAAAGTGCCTGTTAAGGTTTTTTACACATTTTCAATTTTTTTTTTTTTGAGAGAGAGAGAGAGAGCACATAAGCAAGGAAGAGGGGCAGAGGGAGAGAATCCCAAGCAGGCTCCACGCTCAGAATGGAACCCGATGTGGGGCTGGATCTCACAATCGTAAGATCATGACCTGAGCCAAAACCAAGAGTCCAAGGCTTAACTGATTGAGCCACCCAAGAGTCCTGGTGTGTGTGTGTTTTTTTTAATGTTTATGTATTTCTGAGAGAGACACAGATTGAGTGTGAGCAGGGGAGAGGCAGAAAGAGAGGGAAACACAGAATCCAAAGCAAGCTCCAGGCTCCAAGCTGTCAGCACAGAGCCCGACACAAGGCTTGAACTCATGAACCATAAGATCTTACCTGAGCAGAAATTGAATGCTCAACCAACTGAGCCACCCAGGCACCCCATTGTTTGTCTTTTTATGTTGACTTTTCTAAGTGGTTTATTCTGGACAAATACTTTGTCACATATATGTATGACAGTTTTTCCCCCTAGTATGTTGCTTACCTTTTCATTTTCTTAACTGTGTTTTTTAATGAGAAGTTTTTAATTTGATAAAGTAAAATTTTGTCAGTTTTTAATTATGCTTTGAATGTCCTAAGAAATAATTGTCTACCTATGATCATCTATGTTTTATCTAGAGCTTTATAGATTTAGTTTTAGGTTTAGGGCTATAAGCCATCTAGCATTTAATTTTTATATGGTGGAGGTAGAAGTTGAGGTTCTCTCTCTCTCTCTCTCTCTTTCTCTCTCTCACCCACCTAAACAGCTAAGCAGTTGTTCACAAATATTTTGGAATTTTTCCTTTTCTCCATTCAATTGCTTTGAATTTTGAAATCAATTGAATAAATACTAGTGGGTCTATCTCTGAAATCACCATTCTCTGCCATTAATCTATTTGTGTTTCTTTATTCAATACCTCATTTCCTGAATCAATGTAGATTTATATTCAGTCTAAATACCAGCTACCATAAATGCTCCAAATTTTTCTTTCTTGAAATTACTTTGGTCACATTAGCTCTTTTGCATTTCCATATAAGTTTTAGATATAGCTAAACAATTCTACAAAATTGCTGCTGCAATTTTTGTTTGAGATTACACTGATTCCATAGAATAATTTCTGGAGAGCAATATTGTGAGTTCTAGTCTGTGAACATTTATTTAGATCTTTAATTTCTTTGGGCAAAGTTTTTAGTTTTAAGTGTGCAGATATTGTACTTACTTTTGTTAAAGTTATCAATTTGTATTTCATGGGTTTTGTTCTACAATAATAGTATTCTTTATTTAATTTGTAATTCCAATTTTAAAATACTCAGAATTACAATTTAATTTTATATATTAATCTTGTGTCCTGCAACTTTGCGAAATTTACTTATGAGTTCTAGTAGTGTTTTATATAGATTACTTAAAGTTTTCTACATGTGTTATCAATTGTCTATGAACTAAAACACTATTTTATCTTTCCTTTAAATTTATAAGCCTAACATTTATGTTTCTGTCTTACTGAATATGCTTAAACCTCTAGTACAATGTTTTCTTTATTCTTGATCTTAACTGGAAAGTGTTTAGTCTTTTATCATTAAATATGAAGAGAGCTTCATGTTTTGAATGCTGCACTTTTTCAGGTTGAAGAAGTCCCCTTTTAGTATAGTCTACTGATTGTGTATTTATTTTTTAAATCATAAAGAGATGTTGAGTTTTTTTCCAGTGTTTCTCTGCATCTATTGAGATGATCTATACTTCTTCTCTTATTTTTGTTAATGTGTAACAAAACATTGGTATATTTTTTAAATGTTAATCAAATCTTGCATTTCTAGTGTATGTTGCTAAATTTAATTGGTAAAATATTGTTAGTAATTTTTATATAGATTCATGAGGATTGTTGCTCTGTAATTTTGTTTTCTTGTAGTGATCTCCTCTGGGTTTAGTATGTTGGTCACATAAAATAAATTAGGAAGTATTTCTGTATTTCTTTTACCTGTATTTCTGAAGTTTGAATAGTTTCTATTACCCTGTCTTCAAGTTCACTGTCTTTTCCTTTGTATATTCTGTTAACTTTTATGGATGTGTGTGTGTGTGTGTGTGTGTGTGTGTGTGTGTGTGTGTTCCTCCATATATTTTGCCTTGCACATAATTGTAATAGCTTTTTTAAAGACCTAGTCTGCCAGTTCCGTCATTCCATGGTCTGTCTCTCCTGGCTTTTATTATTATTGTTTCTTCTTCTGATTATAGGTCTCTTGCTTCCTCACATATCCAGTAAGTTTTGCTAGTGTATCAGGTGTTACGATTTCTATATTGTTGAGTATCCATATTTTGTTATATTTCTTAGGAGAGTGTTAAGCTTTATTCAGGCAGGAAGTTAGTTTGCTTGCTAACTAAAGGTCAGCTTGCTTCTTTAAAGGTTTTGTTTTTAGTTTTGAATAGCTGAGTCTAGATAAACATTTACTCTAGGAGGAGATAAGTTCTGCACCTATGATTTAGTCTTTCGGGGCTCTCTACTGCATGCTTGAGCTATGTACTACTTTATCTTTATTCTGACCATCGGAACTCAAAATGTTAGACCTATGTGAGCCCCATGAATTGTTTCAGTCATAGCTCCCCCATGGTTATTTTTTGCATACTAGTGCTTTTGCTTGGCTTTGTAGAGTTTCATCTTGAGTAAACGCTGATTAGTATTTATTCAAAGATGCAAAGTAGCCCTACATAGGTTTATGGAGCTCTTTCCTCTCTGGAATCAGACGCTGCAAATTTCAGCCACCTTCATAGTCCCAAATTCTTATCTTTGCCCCCTGTCTTGTGATGAAAGAGCTGTTTGAGCTCTCCATACATGCTGTGGTGTAGAAAATGTATCCAGGCAGAAGTCATGCATAGTTATGGAATTGTTTCATTGTTTACCTTCTTTGGGATTGTAGTCATGTACTACATCTTGTCCTTGATGTGCAAACAGTATGTTTCATATATTTTGCCCATTTTTATAATTGGGAAGACTAACGTAATGCCAATTATTCCATTACAGCTATAAGCAAAAGTCTTCACTGGATTTTTAAATGTCTTGTCAAACTAGTGATATGGTCTATAACTAGAGAATTATGGTAAATAACATAACCAACATAAATAATCTATTGAACTCAAAAGTGAACTTGCAATCTGATGAAAAGTATGCTTACTGGAATCATTGTCACAAAAGGACAGTATGCTGTTGGATTTTTTTTTAACTCTTATCATGGAAGAGCAACAAAAATTCTGGAAGACACCAACAATATGTGCGTCTCATATGTGCTTTTTAGATAGCTCTTCAGTCTAAAATTTGAAAGCTGGCCAGGTCTATTGTATAGTTTGTCATATCAACATCTAACATTACTATAATTTTATCATAGCATATCTAATTAATTGTGCTTTACAAAGGGGAAGCAGAAATAGACTAGAATTGTTTAGAAAAATAAAAGTTGAACACTCTGGTATTGGGAATATTTATTTCAGAGAAAAACAGTGGTTTTGTGTCCATGAGCTTGTAATTCACTATGCTGCATTCCAAGATTTATATCTCAGAAATTCCTCTTCTTATTACTATTCCTCTTCATGTACAAAGGGCTAAGTAGTGATATTTCTAATGATATTTTCTTGCAGACTGGCTTCTAAGGCAGAAATATTATTCCTCAAAACAGGAATATTATATTTAAATCTTAGGATTCTATATATAATGCAGATTTTCAGAGCGTCATGATTTTCAGGAATGTCATACAAAATACAGTAATGAATACAAAACTTTGGTGTCAGATAGATCTGGATCTAGTCTTAGCCTGTGAATTACAAGTTTTGTGATTTGGGGAAAATTATTTTACCTGGCTCAGACTTAGTTTAAATATCTATAAAACTGGGATCATGAAAATACGTATCCCTGCAGGATTGTTTTGAGCAATAAATGACGTCATTTTTAGGTAAAATACTTAGTAGAGTGCTAGGTATTTGCTAAAGAGTAAACAGATGCGTCCTGTATTTATAATGCATTAATTCAACTATATACAATGAAATAGCAAGTGATTAAATTGAGGCATTTTACACACACACACAGACATGCACACACACATTTATTCAAGAGCCAATTATGTTCTTAAGCAATACCAACTGTGTTGGTTAATATTATGTGTCAACTTGATGGAGTCATTGGGTCACACATTATTCTGGGTGTGCCTGTGAAGGTATTTCTTGATGATGTGAATAGGCAGACTGAGTAAAACAGATTGCCCTCGCAAATGTGGGCAGATCTCCTCCACTCCTTGAAGACCTGAGTAAAACAAAAAGGCTGAGAAATAAGAAACTCCTCTTTTCTAAATTGATTGAGCTGGGATATCAGTAATTTTCTGATTTTAGACTCAAACTGAAAAATCTACTCTTTTTGGATCTAGAGTCTGCTGCCTTTCAAATGCAACCACAGCCTTGGCTCTCCTGAGTCTCCATCTTGCTAACAGCAGATCTTGGGACTTCGCAGACTCCTAATTACATGAGCCAATTCCTTATAATAAATTTCTTTTTCTCTGTCTTTGTCTGTCTTTCTTACATATGTGTATATACTATTGGATCCTATTTCTGGAGAATCCTGACTATTACATCAAGCCCTTGTACTTTTGGCCATTCAGCCCAGTTCTCACAGATGAGAGGGAAAGAGGGATTTTCTGCATTTCCAGGTACCCAAACCCCACAGTATCCACACCTACATCCTGACGTTTGCTGCAGTTCTTCCCTTATTGCTGTTACTCTGAAAATAAAAAGGGGTAAAGACATATTTATTTACATGTAGTGAGCAATCACAGAGTAAATAGCCTGGGGGTGGGGATAAAATTGCACCAAGAAACAATTGTTTTTGTAGTTCCAGAGACCCAAAAGATGAATTTATAATGTGAACCATAGGGGGCCAGCCCATCTCTGACTCGAAATGCATTTGCCTTGAATACTTACTCAGCCTTTTCTGATATCAAACTGTCTTAGTCACTTTTAAAAACAAAGCAGAGATCATTTTAAAGGCATTAAGGTGAAAGGCCAGGTACAGTTATTCCTCAGACACATTTAAACTGCCCCATAGACAGGCAGTTAGCACTTTACCAGAGTGGCACAAGTTACCAGAGAAAACAGTGCGGTACTGAATCTGATACTGACAAATAGAACTTGAAAGCAAGTATGAAATGCCATGATAATAAATGACAACTCTTTCTTTAAAAGAAATTTTTTGAGATACACTATTCTGATGAAGGAAAAGATAAATGTATGTAGTCTGATATATTTCTCATATCAGCTAATGGCCTGGGTTCTGTATCTGAGCCCCAAACCTGGATATTAGCTATGCTCTGCTGTGATTAGCTTTCATCTTTTAGACTTTAGATCATGTATTTGCTCCTTATTTTAAAGCAACAAATAGTCATTGACTTCCATCTATTTACAAAACATTGTTCTAAACATGTTAAGGATGTAAATGTGATCAAGATATAATTCCCTCTCTCAAACAGCTTACAATTCACTAGAACATTTTAACAAGCATTTATCGATCACGCTGATGTGCCAGGTCATGTTCTAGGTAGAGGGGATACATAGATATGTATGACATATTCTTTGCTCTTGATAAATGTATACCTACAGAGGGATGAACACACAAAATAAATAATTGCTGTAAAATAGAGGTATCTACAAGGAGTCTAGAATGAGAAGTGAATAATTCAGTCTGGAAGATGGGATAGGCTTGGTTACAAATAAAATATTAAGATTAGAGAGTGGGGAGTTGTATATTCATGAATCCGTCACATTGCTAGAATTCATAGTTTTTTAAAAAAAGAAAAGCCTACAGTATGCAGGAAAAAAAAACAAAACAACAACAGCAACAACAAAAAAACATGTTGCTTAAATCCAATCCCAGCAAGGAGAATACTGGCAATCCTCCATGAGTTTGGCATGTCCCTTCCAATTGCGGATCTGGAAGATGTTCTATAAGCTTTTTCAGGGTGGATAGCCTTTTATATACAATTTACCTTTTACAAATCATTATTGCTTATAGGTGCTTAGTCTTAAAATTCTATAGCCTTGCTGAGAATTTGAAGGTAGAGGTTATAACTGACATGTCTTCTGCAATAAACACAAATGTTTTGTACAAAACAAATAGGAAATATACCAGTGGACTGATAAAGACCACATTCAAAGCCCACCTTCCTCAGCGGTGATGAAAAGACCCCATGGAGTGATACGGGACCTTCCCTTACCATCTTTGCTATGCAAAAGCCTCAGAGCCTTATTCATCGTGATTCAAGGGTTTCTTCTGCAGTCAGTCCAATGTGATCATGTGTGGGACCAATGGGAACATACTTAAATAATTCACTGTTGAGGAGCTAAAGAAAGAACATTTTCTTAGAACATAAAGGAAGCATAGAATGCCTTCTAAATGGAGAATATATAAATAATGATGTTTTCAGTACCCATTATTCTTTAGCCAAATTAAAAAAATAGTAAAATGTGGATATATGCGTAATAGGGAGAGATAGGGATATATTGGATACATTCCTGGCCTAAGTGATAGTTAAGAGTCACAAGAGTTCTTGGAGCTTCGTTTGCTTCCAGTAAAATAGGGTATATGAGAAATAATACACCAAAAAAAAGAAGACTTCTATTTCCTGGTTCCAGCTTATGTAAGATTTATAGATACTTAAAATAAATGTAAAAAGCATGTAAATATAGCTGGTAGTAGAAGACAGAGATAATATAAAGATCCTACTTATTTCCACAATAGGGACTGGCTAAATTTTAAATAGTAAAGATTTAGAAGTGCCTGGTTTTAGAAACCAGAAGTGCCTGGCTTTCTGCAGGTTAGACTTATACAATGGCTGGCTCCTTAAACTATCAAAAAAGGTACCAGTGAGAAGTTTTTGGGTGTGCAAAAACTGGACATTCATTTTCCTGGAACACTCAATGTAGAAAATCCGTAAGTTTTTAAAATTCAACACCTCATATATGCAAAACACTATTCTAATTGTCACAAGGAGATTCAAATAGGCATGGGATATGCCCTCGACAAACTTATAACCTAGCCAAATTGAAAATATGAGACACATTGAGGTAGGTCAGCCTCATCCTCTCTAAAGTATATACCTCAGTGAGTGTTTATATAATTAAACTACAGATTTATAAGAGGGAATTGCCAGGGTCCAGTTCCTGTGAATCTAGGGGTCCCCAAAGGATGGACAGTCAGGTGAAAGGAAATGAGAGCCACGAGAGAGATGTAGTCTGATGACCAAGCAGGCAGCCCTGGCAATTCTTCCATCTCCGCCCTGCAGTCTCAGTGTCTTTATTTAAAAGCAGTGAGTTACATTACAGCAATGAGTGACATCTCATCAGTAAGCATAGTTTGAACAATAATGTATTTTATCAGTAACACAGCGATTTCCTCAATCTTGCAAGTTGTTTTCAAGTTAATTAGCATATAAATTTAAGGCAGTGGGAGAGAACAGGAAGTTACCTAGGCCTGCCTATGTTAATTATCTATAAACAGGCCAGGAGTCATCCCGCCTATTCTTCCAACTACAGTGGGGAGGTGCAACCCATCCAGCAAGGACAGAATTCCCAATGCTTGTCCTTTGCTTGTGAATGAGCAAATTTACATAATAGGAGCCTAACATTTACACAAATCACACCAATATTCAGCCAGCTCATAACTGCTTCAACCGCCTTTTCCACCCAGGGAGGGGTCTCAACCTGTGAGCCCAAAATGGCTCCCAACAGGGAATGGATGCTCTAATGAGTGGGTTTATCAGGGACACCCTATTGGGGTCTTGAGGATGAGGCATTGAATGCCTACCCTGAACAGAATGGACCATCCCTACACGAGATTATTGGGGGAGAGTTTTAGGAGCAGTTCTGCAAAGATCTTGGCATTCGGGCTTAGAATATGAGCAATGCAATGAACTTAAAATATTTTGTTATTAATCGATAATGGAGTTACTGAATGAAGGAGGTGCTTTTGGTTTCGGAATCTGGGTAAACTATGCAAGGTGATTTTCAGAGAAGAGATAGCAAGTAGTCAGGATAAGGAGAAATAGTTCAAATTTGAAGCTATGAAGGTCAGCATTAAAAACTCCAAGGCTAAGTGAATGGAATTGCCTGGGTCCTGGAGTTAACCTGAGGCATCAGAATGTCCTTTCCACTCTATTTGCAACACTTTTCTTCTTCTTTTTTTTCTTATAGCTCATAGATTTGTTTATAAAAACAATCTAAATTCATTGAGGGCACATTCTTTGGGGTCTACATTTTTTTTCTGATCCTTTTATACTAAAAGAACCAAACCAATTCTCCCAGATGAAGATTTGCTTAGCTTTCCAGCCCTGCTGACTGAGCTATGGGTTGTGTATTCCCAGGATACTTCCTTAACTCAACCCTGCACATCTAAAAATGGGGATTTAGTTGACAGTGGAATTTTAGAAGTTTCTCTGTGTTCATTTCCCCATTCCTAGGTAGCCGAGGTCTTGCTTCCTGGGAATGAGGCTTTATCTGTCTGAAAAGAATCCGAGACTATTTAGTGTTAGGTGATCCTTACCAAGTGCACACATGGTATTTAACTCTTGTTTAAAGAAGAATGGGCTGAATAGAAATCCAAAATTTCTGTTAGTCTCTCATTCATGAAGCTGGTGCTATGGTTTATAAACAAGCGATAGGAAAATGGCATCACTGAGGAAGTCTGGAACAGGAATCTGGGACCGTGGATCAGTCTCAGCCTTACAGAAGTCGGTAATCCAGGCAGGAATGCACCCAAGAAGGAATGATTCTGTGACCTGCTGCATCTTCCTCTGGTCCAGAAAGGAAGCTTTCCCCTTGTCCTGTCCTCCCTCCCTCTTCTCTTTCCCTCTTTTCTCTCTTTCTCTCCCATACGTCCTGTGTTCATCTCCTTTTCTCTCCCCGTTCTTTCCTTTTTCCCTTCATGTCTCTCTTTCTGAGATGGAAAATGATGTGATGTTTTAGTTTCACTGAACAAAAGGTTGAGGATGGAGTGCATATTTCTAGTTACTGCTGGTTTTTATATCCTTTAGCAAAAAAAAAAAAAAAAAAAAGAAAAAGGAAAAAGAAAAAAAGTTCCCTTTAGAAGCCCAAAGGTGGAGCTGTTGCAAAAGGAGAAAGCCAGACAGGCCAGCCGCGCCCGGCGGGCCACCAGCACACACAACGCAAACACTTACATGCCGCGTCTGCACGGAGGAGCCTAGATCCTGGAGGCTTTGCTTCCAAAACATAAACATTTCCTTTTTTTTTTCCCAAAGAGAAATAAAAACCCTGATTACAGCAGATGCATTACTGCCAAACTGTGCAAAATAGAACAAGTATTAAGTGTCTGCTTAACCCCCTTTAATTGTTAATTCCGTGCACTTTAGTAGATTCCAGTATTATCAAAATAACTGCAGGGAGAAAGGATTCAAATTCATTTGGGTTCATTAGCACCACCATTTATCAGTGTAATGTCCTATAGATAATGATTGGAGGGTCATTCTATTTTCTCCATTTCTACACTTCTGTGTAGTGTGCTGAAATGCTATCGGGATGGTTACGTTTCTGTGGGAAAGACCTAGAAAAATGCTCTTTTCAGTAGCTGAAAAGAGGCTTTCCGCTTCTGCATTTGGTCACCTCTCAAAATATTTTCCACAGAAGCAGCAGTTTTTTCTTTCAGGATCCTAACATGATACTTTACTTTCATCATCCTGAGAAGCAGGCAGCAAATTTTGAAAACCCATTTTTTGTAGAGAAACACACAGAGCTTGCTGCATTGTTCAAGTTCCTCCCAGAAAGGGGATGAGTTGTTACCATTCATTTCCTTAGACTCTTAGTCATGGCTTTGTCTAATAGTTTTGACTATTCTGCTTGAAAAACAGAAAGACCCCCACCCCCGACCTTGAATCACTTACCTCTTCCTTTGTCTCTATTCCTAGAGTAAAGGACTCCAGATTGATGTCTCGAAAGCTATTGAAGCAAACAATTTAGCTAATATCAAAATGTCCTCATTTACTCTCAGAATATGATTTTACCCTCATCATGTTAATGTTTACTTTCAACTCTGAGTTGCTGGCAAAAGCAGGGACAAAGTAACCTGAGATGTTTTATGCTACCGAGACAAAAAGGTATTGATCCTTTTTGCCTCTGGAAAAAAAAAAAGGTTTCTAATAATTTCCAGATATATTGTAGATTACATTGCTATCTTTAATTAAAACATGACACAGGACAAAAACCAATTATGTACTCTTTTAAACCATAGGGCCACCTTTGTCCTAATGGATTCTGATGTCCCATTTGCAAATTGGCAAGTTTGTTTTTTAGTACCACTGTGTGTGTGTGTGTGTGTGTGTGTGTGTGTGTGTGTGTGTGTGTATGCCCGCGCTTGCACTTATGGTATCGTGCTTGAATGCAAGCATGCTTGTGAATTTATTCTTGGCTTTGCTACTGGTGACATTTAAATGTGGGTTTATGTCAGGTAGTTAAAAATATATAAAAGGCTGAGTTATACCAACACTGCCTATCTTGCATGCCCCCAAGATGACTGAGGGGGGAGTTTCCAAAGTGGTTTTATTTATGCAGTTTGGGTGCCCTATGAAACAGGACTTAAGAGGCAAGGGCTAAAAAGCAAAGTGGAGTAAAAAGAAATGCCTTGAAAGGGAACTGATTTCAGATACAGAAAGAAAGCAACCTCATCCTATTACAAGAATACTTGAACTGGCTCAGTCCCTTCCTTATTTCTTATTCTTTCCTAGCTGTTTCAAAAGGCACATCTCATCGCACGTCTCTGGGGCTTTTCCTCTGATCCAGACCTGGCCTGTGTTCTGTTCTTTCCTTTCAGACACTGCTGGTCTCCAAGACATCTCCTCGGCAGCTTTTGCCATCTGGAGCTGTCTGCTTTCAACTCTGCCGTGCAGACTCAGGCTCCTTGAAACTGTCATCTTGAAACATATTTATTACTTGCTCACGCCCGGGCTTCTTGGTGCCACGTTCCTTCTGCTCTTTGATTATGCAGGGCAGAGGCAGTGTTATTTTACCATCTGAATTAGTGCTAAGGGGTTCTGTTAGTGTGAAGAGCAAGGCCTCCGTAGGAGAGGTAGACATAGCATGAGGCTGCCTCCCGACAGCCCAGGCTGCTGTTGCTAGGTGGTACCTCTGGCAGCTCCGAGGCTGGCAAGCAGGACCATCTTCTCCTTACTGTGCTGCTACTGTCTATGTTGTGACATGCAACTGATGTGAAATGAATCTAGTGTGGCTGTTCCTCTCTCTCACTAGGCTGATAATGTACCCAGATACCTCAGGTGGCAATACTTTTTAGGTCATTGCCCTTATTGACTGCATCTTGTAGAAGAGGCAGACTCACTCACAAAATAGAGGGGAAGTTGTTTTAGAGGCCAGAAAACTTGGATGTTTTGAACATTTTGAACAACAAAATGGCAGACCTGCTACAGATAAAGTTGATGTAATCTTCCATGAACAGAGAAATCCATTTGCATACTTGTATTGCCAAACTATCCTTGGGGTCCCTGCCTTAAGACCTAGTTACAGTTAATCCCATAGTAGCAAATGGTACTCTCTGTAGTTCTATAATAAAATCACATTTCAGAGACCCATTTTAAATACAATAAGCCACAAATTTGAGAACATCCTGTAATGGTAAGAGTCATATCTCACACACATTAGACAATGGTCAAAATAGATCTTACTTTTTTTTTTAACTTTAAACTTCCCTCGGCTTAATATCTTCATTTATACCATGGGTTCTTTGATTATGGTTGCCCCTTAATTGATAACATTAAATGAATGAGGGGGACAGTGTCCAATTGTGTCAAATTGCCACACTAGATTGCCAAATGTGTCCCGGTGCAATTTTTGACAGATGCTCTGATGGGAGCTGCTGTAATAATAGATAAAGAGAGAGAAAGCTCCAAAAGGATTTTAGAGTTCGGCTTTGGTTCAAGAGGTATCATTAGTCGCATGTGAGAAATATTAACATTTTCCATTAATTCCAAAGAACTTCCCAAGCTTATGTGGATTTCCATGGCTAGTATTGTGGTGGAAATGTAACAGATGCCTGAGGAGGGGAAGGAAACTGGAGTCCCTACTAAATGTAGGGACAATGGTGTGTCTTACATTTGTAAGGCTGTTGAATCTTGTAACATCTTATCAGCAACGACACCAGGCAGGTATTGTTATCTCAGTTTTACACATGAAGAAACTGAGGCTCAGATGACTAAGGTCAAGGTGGCCTTCTGATTAAAAACACTTACCCCTTGGGTACTTGTCTATTGTGAAAGCAATTTTGCTGGTGTATCCTTTCAGAGATCCTGGCAAACAAGTCACTACCCTATATTTAAGATCCCACGAGACCAAATGATGAAAATAGGGACAGTGAAGGACAATGAGACAAAGATCCACTGGGGGAACTCTGTTAGTCCTCAGGTTGCAGGGTTAGAGGAAAGCACACAACCTGCTGAATCTGTCAACTTGCTCACATCTCCCTACCAAGGACCAGGTTGAGGACAAGGGCTGTCTGGAGGAGACTTCTCCCAGAGCACTCTCCAGGGGCCAGTTTTAAGTGGAATAAAACCATTTTGCCCAATTGCTGGCTAATTTTCCCTCAGAAAAGAAAGAATTTGTATTAGATGGGGAAATAAAAGGGCAAGTTACTAACACCCTCCTGGACATGGAGGATAGAATAAGGTTTCAAATGTTATTAATTTTCACTGAAGACTGAGAGGAAGTGAAGGGCCTAATGTGGAGTTATTATTATTTTTTAATCTCTGTTCTCATTCTTTATGCTCTTATGAAAGAGATGGGTCAATGCCCTCAAAAGTAAAGGAAATAGAAAAAAGTGCAATGAAACACTCAAACAAATAAATAAAACATAGGGGAAATATAAATGGTGCTTTGTGAACAATGGGAAACCCAAATGACCCTTGTTGTCTTGAGATTTATAAGTCTGCATATCACAGATGCCCTGTTGCTTTATTCATACTGTTCAGGGAGAAGACAGCCCCTAACCATCAGCACCCATCATTAAATCATTACAGAAGCACTATTGTTAAAGAGACAAGGCTTTAAAAAAGACATACACACACACATGCACACACATACACATGACACACACACACATGAACACACACAGTGCAGATTTATTGTACCAGAACTTACAGTATTTAGATACTTTTTATATTGCCTGGGCAACATATAGACCATTCAAAGCTGCTATTTTAGAAAAATAATTACGCTCAAAATTTTTCTTTTTTCTTTTCCCTATATGATTATTGCCTGGAGACCTGGATCAAGGGTAGGTTTAAAATGGGTTGAGGATAGGGTGCCTGGGTGGCTCAGTCAGTTAAGTGTCTGACTTCGGCTTAGGTCATGATCTCACAGTTAGTGAGTTTGAGCCCTGCGTCAGGCTCTGTGCTGAAAGGTTGGAGTCTGGAGCCTGCTTCGGATTCTGTGTCTGCCTCTCTCTCTCTCTGCCCCTCCCTTGCCTGTGTTCTCTCTCTCTCTCTCTCTCTCTCTCTCTCTCAAAAATAAACTTAAAAAAATCTTTAAAATGGGTTGAGGAGAGATAGATGGGCTGAAGTAAGATGAATTTATTTTATACCAGTGCTACAGTTAAAAATCTTAAAGTGGTCACTACATATGTGTCAACTGATTAGGCCAGTTCTTAGAAGACCATTGCATATGTGCCTCTTGACTACACCAATTTTAAGAAGAATTCTGATCAGGAATACTCCCATCTTCCTTGAGTCCTGACATCATTTCTGGGATTGTCTCTCTGCTAATTAGATTACTTATATTTTAAGGTTGCCTAGAAAGGCTGTTGTATTCAGTACCAACTTCCACTTTCTATCATGTGTCCTAAATCAGAACAAGGATAAGTGGTAAAAGTATAATCTGCATTCAGAGAACTACAGTTGTGATTTCAGAGACTTGCTTCACTCTAAAAATAGTGTCTTTTTGTGTCCTATATTTGTAAAAAAAAAGACTGTACTCATCTCAGTAAACATTATGGTGACATATAAAAATCCTCAGTTTCTTGGCCCTTTTTTAATGAACATTCCTCAGCCATTAAGGTAAACCATCTTTGTAAATGGGTATGTGGAAATTAGCATGGGTTACAGCAAATTTTACACATTTTTCCAGTAGGTATCTCAAACTTCACTTCCTGGGGCAGCTTCCTGACCAATCGGTGACTTCTGCATCTCCACCTTGAGTTCTTGTAGCATCATTATGTCTACTGTCTACTTTTCTGTTTTTGGCTTTGGTATAGGCTCAGGCATTAATTTAACTGGACATGACTTTGAAATCTCAACTAAATGTTAAACTTCTCAGTGACTGAGACTTCATCTTAAATCTTCCTTTGGGAAATTCCTGCTCCAGTAAATCTCTTGCACAGTATTTCACAATCTCATTTACTTGTTTATTCATTTACTTGTTTATCAAACATCTTAGAATACCTATTCTCATTGCTTATTGAAAGTGGAGTTACTACACCCACATAAATGAGTTATTTAAAATAATATAATGTCTATTAAAAAATAAAAAAAATAATACATTTACAGAATGAATCCAAATGTCCCCCTATCAGTGTAGATAGAGGAGAAATTTGTAAACCAACTTAATATGTGGTGTGTGGTGGTGTATATCAGCAGAGTCCTCCAAACACTACTGGAAGTTCCACATGAAATTTATAACTAGGTGAGACAGTCTTGTTTGCAAATGTATGCCATGGTCTGAGATTTGCAGAAAGCCTAAGACACTTCCATTGTTTCAGATGCGTCTTTTTTATTCGTTGGTCGTTCCACTGTTTTTATTGGATTTCAGAAGCAAAGAAACAAAACAAAACAAAAGCCAAAGTGTTCAAGTATTACTTTTTTTCTTCCTCTTTTGGATGTCCTAGAAGATAGCCAGCTTAGGTCTAAATTGGAAGTACATTTTATGTGGCCAAAAGGAAGAAATGGGTGGAAAATGGTTATACTATGAAATTTTGTGTCATTTCACCCAATTTATAGCTACTTGTGGTGAGGATGGAAGGGTGGTAGGAGGTGAAATGTTAGACTGAGGTGTTAACACTTTTCTGATGAAAGATAAGACTGTTGCTGAGAAGGGAGCCACCGTGTCAGGTGGCCATGCCCTACAACATGGAGAGATGCTATTTATATTGGAGTCCATGTAGACAGTGCTTCCTGGGGATGGTCAGTGCAGGTGTAGAGGACACAGCCTGAAAAGCTACCCTGCTTCATTTCTTGGGTCTGATCTTAGGGTTGATATCTGAGTGTTTCCATGACGACTGTTTTGAGGTCCTGTGTGTGGAAGTTTCTATCCAGGGCAGTGATGTTATTGATGCCTAAAATTTAGAGTAAATATCTCTAGAAAAATCTATTCACCTATCATTGCTTCAGGAAATTATGTTTCTTCTTTGAAAAATGTTATTGTTCTTGTGCATATTCTTTGCTTTTCTGTCCCTTGGGTGCCACGTATTTGATGTGAGGCTTTTTTTCCCTTCCTTTTTGGCAATTAGAGTGCAAAGGTGCCCATGAGGACAGGGTTTGGCAGAATTTTACTAGTGAACACAGGGGTGCCTACTGCTGGCAGACAGAACCACAACTTATTTTGAAAACATTCATTTGGGCTAAAAATGATAAATCTGTATTTATATTCTTAAAATGTTCTCAAGGGGAATAAAAGGGAAAGAAAGCTTGGATTTGGAAAGCATAGAGACCCGAGAAAAGAAGAAGGCAAAATCTGCTTTTCCCAATAATTTATCTTCTTGGATACTTCCCAGTGGGCATCGGGTGCATTTTCAGTCTATATTTTGAATGATAAAATGAGTATTTCATTTAGCCAACTGTATTCCCGAAAATATAACTATCCAAAGCCTCCATATGAAGAGCCAGAATAGGCTCTTTACCTCATCATATGTATGACAGAAGAAAAGTGTTTTTCAAGTAAGAAATAGTAGGTGCCATCCCTGGACATCATAGCAGCTGGCACTTTTGATAGCTCTGCAGCACTTTCCAACAATTCTTTCTGGTTAAGTTAGTCATGGTTTCTGAGATGCTACTATACATGTGACTTAGGACCATTTTTCCCCATTGTTTAAATACTGTGTAAGCAAGAAATAATTAAATATTCTAAAAGATAAATTGGAACAAGTGGGGGAATGGTGGATGTTCATGATAGAGTACCAGAGGCTCAATTTTCCCCCAAAGAGATAATGCAGAGTTGAGAATTAGTCCAATTATAATAAAAATCATATCATAATAACACGTTAATAAATGTATAAATAAATACTTTTGTCTGTATTACCTAAACAAAAACTGGTTATATTTTTTCTTAATTTTCCCTTTTTTTCTTATTTAAAAGCCAGTTACTATTTTGTTTTCTTTACAAGATTTATCCAGCTTTAGTGTCCATATGAATCAACAGGAGATTTTATTAAAAATGCATATTCTGATTTTTGAGGCCTGGATTGTGTCTGAAGTTTCTGCATTTCTAATACCCTCCCAAGAGGTTGCCAGTGTCATTGTCCACAGATCACATTTGTAGCAAGGCTCCCTGTTCCACTACCTAGAATATTGTTTGGCAAGTAATAGACACTCAATAAACATTTACCAATAGGTGATGAATGGATTAAAAAAACAAAGCAAAACTCAGACACACTGTTATTTTCAGATTCCTTTTTATATTTTCTCCAGTTGAGTTAATTTCTGAGTTTAATTAACACAAAAAACATTGGTATTTATACTAGACCAGTGAGTGCTAAAATGTATAGCTTTTCAATTGAGAAATAATACCTTCTTTTTCCAGGGAAAATAAATTATAGCATGTAATGCCATCATGTTATTCAATTAGGAAAAGAGAGCCAGAAAAGTAAACTTCAAATAGCCATATGAGGTAGTTAAAAATAAAAGTTGGATGAGGAGGTTGGTTATTTTGGACATCCCTGAGTTAAATCTTACTTATCCATATTGTCTGCTGTGTGGCCTTGGGAAGTCACTTTACTAAGCCCCAAGATCCTCCTCCAAACAATTAGGTAGGATCCCTCCTATATAACACTATGAAGAGAGACCGAAATAAATTATATAAATGTTAGGTTTCTTTTTTTCTTCCCTCACCCTTGCCCAAAGTAACATCATAAGGAAGTATCATAACAAGATGGTAATTCCAAATCAATTTGTTGCCAACCCTCTGCTCATAGAAAGAAAAAAAATCAGATTTGTATAGACATGCTCCTTCAGTTTTAGTGATCAGATGGAGGCAAATATTTAATAGTCTTAGGAATATGTATTTCTCCCACATTAATTATCTTTTTACTAGCTTTAATGGAAATGGCCTCTAGTGTTATGAAGCTTGAGAGTCTGAGAAAGTTCTTCATCCTGTATACTACAGAAAGCTTTTTCCAAGATGAAAATAGAACATTGGCCCTAAAATGTCAGCTCTCTACTTACATTTTCTTCTTCTTTTAAAAATTTCTACCAACTTTCCTCAATAACACATTCTTGGTTTTGTTGTCCGAATGGCAAGAAATTCTCATGTGCAAATGCAGTGATTTAAATATATTTCCTTTTCCCTTTTTAGATGGAAATAGAAGATACTAAGCAACCTCTTCCTTGAGGGGAAGAGAGGGGGAAAAAGAAACATTCAATATTTAAAGTGCTATTTACCTTATATTTTCTCATCTAATCCTCTCAACAGTCTTGAGCTGAGTGTTATTTAATTCATCTGATAGATCATGGAATTGAGCTTTATGAAATTAAATATCTTTCCCAAGATTGTAGCTAGTAAATGGAAGTGAGGATTTGATTGAAGATTTCCTTCATTTGAAAAATACATAAGGATGAAGCATGGCCAGTTTGGTGCTCTATATTTTGGATAGGATGGTGCAGGGTGAAGAAGGCACCTCTTCTCATGGATCTTATAGACTCAAGAAGTAGCTGGCCAACCAACTATTTTGGCTCAGCATGATAAGTGTTCTTGCCTTCTTGCCCCAACCTGTGCAGTGGGAGCTCCTGACCAGGGAACCAAGGCTATCTGAATCCCAAAGCCCCACCTTCCCCGCACAGTGTGTCAGCTCTGAATGTTGGTAATAAAAAGAATATCATTATAGTACACCAGAATACATGAATTCAGTCCCCTCCACCTTATAGTTTAGGCTTACATTAAAAGTAACACAGGAGCACCTTGTGGCTCAGTTGGGTAAGCATCCAAGTCTTGATTTCAGCTCAGGTCATGATCCCAGGGTTGTGGTATCGAGCCCTGCATTGGGCTCCACACTGAGCATGGAGCCTGCTTAAGATTCTCTCTCTCTCTCTCTCTCTCTCTCTCTCTCTCTCTCTTTCTCTCTCTCTCTCTCTCCCCCTCTCCCTCCCTCTGCCCCTCTTCCCCACTCGTTCTCTCTTGCACTCTCTCTCTTTCTCTCTCCCTGTGCTGCTTTCCCCGCTCTCCCTCCCTTTCTCTCTACCTCCTCCTGTCCATCTCCCTCACTCCCTCTCTAAAATAAAAAGTAATAATTATTAAAAAATGAAAGTAATACAAGTATTTTGATTTTTAAGTTAGCTCTCTGTGTCCAGCACCTTATTATTTTTAGCTTTTTCCCTGAAGTAATAAATGGAATTTTCAATAAAGTCACAGACTTATTTAAGAAAAAAAGGCAGAGGCATGGTGAGAAAAATCATAAACCAGGGGTCAAACATTCCATTTCTTTTTCCTTTGGTAGACAGTGAGTATGACTATCAGGTCTTGATTATGGCATATCTCTCCAGTAGGACACTCAAGATATGGTTCCCCTGAGAGCCCAAGGAGAAAGCACTATTTTTTTATTTTTACATGAAAGACCAACTTGACTATGGGTGTTGTAGTCCACAGAACTTTCTCCTGAATTTCAAATAAGTTACAATCTATGCCACATAATTGTTTAGTCTTCGTGTCTGTCATCTATGATATTTCTCTCATTGTTTCAGGCCTAATAGATTTATCCTCTCAGTAACTTTACAGATCAAGTGTTGTGACTTCTTCTTCCTCCTCCTCTTCTTCTCCTTCTCTGTCTTCCTATTCTTGTGGAAATAAATAAAGACCAAACAAATGAGAAAAGCAAAGACTAGTAATTTTGAGCATTCTGTAGCAAGGAAGTTAAAGCTGCTTTACTTGCATTTGGGCAGAGACTCAAAGAAAGGCAGAGGACTCAGAAAACATTATGGCGGAGAAAAGAGATGGCTTCAGGTATGAGCTGATTGGAGGCTGTTGACATCAGGAAGCTGTGGTTGGGCCAACTAGAAGCAGGACATCTGTGTGATTGGTTAGCAGTGCATATTTAATTTTTTCTGGTTGGTTTTAAGTTAGAAAAAGGGACAAAAATTAGGGAAGCTGTCAGAAATAAATTCTGGTCATTTGGGACCAGTTATCACAGAAATTATTAAGATTCCTGGATTATCAATAGAGCTAGCAATCTGGCTTCCTGTAAGTCTGGTTTATAGAAGGCTGGCTTCCTGGTATCTTTATTGAAGATGTGAAGGTTGGTTTTTCTGTGCAGGTTGTTACATGTATGGGTCAAGGTTCTGTTTTTATATATGGTCTGGCCATTGTTCATTTATATATTTGGTCTCTTCTCCTGTCTTTCTCCTCCTTCTCCCCTTTCTCCTCTATTTTCTTCCTACTTTGGTACTTTCCATATCAAAGTCAGTACAACATGATTGATTATATACATATATATATATATATATATATATATATTTTTTTTTTTTTTAGAGACTTTCATATTACAAAATCTGTGCATACCTATTGAAAAATGTCAACCAATACAATGTATAAATGATGAGAGAAAAGTAACCCTTTCCTTATCATTGTAGAATAACCATTGGATAGCAATTTGGTGCTCATTTTGTAAATTATTTTCAGACACAAATGTGGTGTTCATTTAAAAACTGAAATTATAGCACATTATATTTTAATCCTTGCCTATTATCACTTACCAAAATATCACAGACCTTCTTCTAAGTCATAACCCACAAATCTATTTTATTATGTATTCTGTCACAGACTACACTCACTAGAATATAAACTCCATGAAGGCCAAGATAGTAGCTCTATTGTTAACTGCTGTTTTCCCAGGCCTGAATAGTATCTAATACATTGTAGGTACTCAGTGATGTTTGTTAAATGAATGAATTCAGGTTAAATTTTTATTTTTAAATTAATATGTCAAGTAAAGAAATCAGGTATAGTCTTGAACTTAATGGCTGCACACTTGTATTTCTGCCAGGCAGAGATTGCTAGGAATAGAATTGTGGCAGAATGGATAAACATTTTAAATCTTGCTGTAGGTATCAAATTTTCCTCCAGAATAAGTTGGTATTGGGGCACCTGGGTGGCTCAGTCAGTTAAGCGTCCTACTCTTGATTTTGCCTCAGGTCATGGTCTCACAGGTTGTGTTCAAGCCCTATGTTGACCCCTGCTTGGGATTTTTCTCTCTCTCCCTCTCTTTCTGCCCCTCTCTACTCGCACTCTCTCTCTCTCAAAATAAGTAAATAAACATCAAAATAAATTAGTTTGTAATTCTTATTTTGTTATTATTTGCATTAACAACAACATAGGTAAGATTAGATATTATTGGCTGCTTACCCAGAATCTATTACCTCCCATAGTCTCACTGACCACCTCTTCTGAAAATAAACCAAATCTTATTTGGGATGTCTACTTTCTCTTTGCAGTCCTGTCTTTTAAAGAGCTCTGACCCTAACTATACCTCAGTTTAGGGACATTCTGTTCTCCTGGCCACCCTCATTAAGCATCTATCTTAAACAATGCAAACAGAGTCAATTTCAGAACATTTACTAGGAATACTAGAGGGGGAAGTTCTCTTTATCTCTTTGAGTATGGTGGTTATTCTGCATTTGTGAAGCCTGGAACTGTAGCAACAAATCTGTCCTTATTGCGAAACTAGTCACAGGATAAGATTGGCACCATAAAGCAAGCGGGAAGGTAGAACTGAGCCAGGTCTGAATCGGTTCAACCCTGAAGGCTCACCCACTGCAGGACTTGCACTTACGTTAAGGCAATTGTATTATGTTTCCTGACATACAGCTTTATGGTTCTTCTCTTAATTATTTTAATCTGTTGTTTTTCCAAATCATCTTGGGCCCAAGGATGCTCAGGAAAAAAATGCCTTCTAAACAACTCATCTTCCCAAATACTTCTAAAAGAATCTGGTCACCTGAAGAGTTTCTCCTTGTGCCTTGTATCTCATTGTGTTCCACTGTGTTCAGTTTTTTTGAAAATGCTTATCAGTTGCTCAGATGTGGGAGATAACTGTGCCAAATCCCATTTTAATTTCATATTCCTTGATCCCCTTATAGAGCAGAGATCTCCTCTTTCTTGCTGTTGGCATCTACACGCTATCAGCTTGGTCACAATCTGGCTCAAGACCCAATTTTGAGCCTAAGCCAAGGGAAAACCTCCTTTGTGTTCAGGTCCTAATATAGTTGTGCCTGAAAATGGCTTAGCTTCTGAGGCATCATGGAACCAGCCAGTTCTCTTACTAGATTTGTCCAATCAATATAAAGAGAAGAATTATTGAGATCCAGGCAATAGGGAGACACTTAGGATGAGGGGGAAAAATCTGTTAAAAAATGGTATCTCAGTTTCTTGAGATGGGTATGGTTCATGCTGGCCACTGCTCAGGGAAGACAAGCACATCTAATAACCACCAATGAGAGTGCAGAACAGGCATAGACGTTGGTGGATGAAACTTGACCTGAGAAGCAGAATGTGAGGGCCTGAATGTGTGTACATACTCTGGTGCCAATAGCAGAGCCTTGTAAGTGGCTGCTCTGCAGAGCTCACCCTGGTAGGGGACTGATCTTGGTGTGCCTGCCACTCTTCTTTTCCTCTCCCTGCCATCTTTCCCCATCCAAGGTGTATTCAGACACAATCCAGGGGCAACATGACACCAAAGAAATATTTTAGTTTGACCTGAGAGTATACTGTGGTGCAGACTTTGTAATACCAAGCATCTCTACTTGTTTAAAAACCACATACACTTTTTCTTAAATCTGTTAATTTATTAAATATTTCTTAAATTTATTAGTCCTTCTCTCTCTCCCTCTCTCTCTCTCTCTCTATATATATATATATATGTGTGTGTGTGTGTGTGTATGTATTTTGCACCTTAGTTGTGCAGCTAGACTCCAAAACAGCCTCAGTAATTCTCATCTCTTGGTCACACTTGTGGAGCACCCTCCCACATTGTTTGAGGGTAGGTGGGAATAAGGACTATTGATGACTGACCTTTGGTTTTTCTAGAGGTGGGAAGCCGGAAGATCAGATTTATGACCAACAAAGTAGTTCCAGAGCCACTGAAAATGGAATGATGGAGAGAAGGGGGAGTCTTTTTACTGAGGCCAATTAGAAAGAAATGTTCTATCCCCTTCTGAAGTTTAGATCATGCAGCAGAGTCCTGGAAAGCTGAGAGATGAACATAAAATTAATTACATCCCAAGGTTTTATGTTTTAGCTTAATAAAAGGAATAAAATTGTGAAAGAGAAGGAAGAATTGCTCTCATGATTGAGGTTACTTATTTTTTTCAGTTTGTATATGCATGCAATCTATTCACATAATGGTCGTAAGTACATGGTAGAGCCTTGATGTAGATCTTACTTCTTCAAATAGCTTTGAAGAAGGAAAGTATACTTTTTCATTATTTCATGACATTTCCAGTAGGGCAGGAAAAGGTGATAAATGCCATATAGCAAGACTCCATGGCTCAAATTATCCGTAGGAATTTATGAAAATGTTCAGAGATGGAAGTTCCTCATATAATAAATGAAAGATGGTCTCTTGTACTATAGAAATAATACTTTAACCAGATATTGATTCTAATGTTTATTTTATCAGTCATTGAAGTGTACCTTTTGGTGTGCCTCTAAATCTGTTTGAGGCTCAGAATTTACGTAAGTAAAATGGAACTCTTTAAAGAAACACTCTGAAAGTTCTTGACTAGTTCTAATGTTATGAAATTACATCTCCATTATGCCATGGATATTTCAGTCATAGAGTCTCTCTATATAATTATAACAAGAGAAATACCCACCTCCACCCTTGACCATTAGATCCTTAGCACATCAGGTCTAATAAGTGAAAACAGCCTGGTGCAAGAAAGGTTCCAGGGTGATCAAAAGGGGCAGAAAATATGATGTTTTTTCCTTAAGTCAGTAGCGTAAGTTTGTGTCAAGAGTTCCTGTGTTACTAAGGACAGTCTGAAATTTTAAGTGACTTGCACTTAAAAGCATACATGGCTGTTTTATCCAAGTAAGTGAAATGGATCCAAAGATGAAAGTCCCATTTTTTAGTACTGCCACAAATCCAAATTAAGGAGAGGTGTCTGCAAAAGCCTTTGATTATAGATCATAAAATCTCCAGCTTATATCAGACACTGTAAAATTGCTCAGTGACAAATGAAATGCCTATGCACTAAATATATCTTTTAAGCACCTTGCAGTTCAGGTACGTTTATCGCTGAGATACAATAGTACTTCTACAGGTCACAGGTACAAGGTCAGAAATGCTGGTTCTGCTGGTTTGGAATGTAACACTTAATGGCCCATTATTTGAGGACATAGAGCAGAGGCTTCAAGCAAATACATAGACTATATTTCATGTGGAAACTTCAGAAGCCAATAGACCAGCCATATTTAGAAATAATGATAGACCAGACCCAGCATGCGCATGTATGGCTCAAAAAATACAGGGACCCACCGGGATTCAGCTTTGTAACAATAGCTTGCATCTGTGTAGTGTTTTGTAGTGTTTCAAAGAACTCTCACATACAGTATCTCATTTGATCTTCACAGCAACATTGTGAAGTTGGCAAGGCAGGAATTATTATCCTCATTTTATAGAACAGGAAACTAGACTTTCGAAGGTTAAGTGACTTGGCCAAGGTCACCCAGATGACATGCAACAGAATCACAGGATTTGAGTATACACCTTCTGACTTTAAGTCCAATATTCGTTCCATTACAACAAGCAAACAAAAGCTGATGGTGTCTATTCAACTACATAGTTGGTAATTTCAGGTTCTAAAAGTCTACAGTATGGAGTTCGGTATGAAAATGTAGTAGGCATGTGACAAACTTGTTTTCCTCCTCTCTTGCCACTTCTGAATGTCTAGAGATGAAATAGGTATATTTTGACAATGACAGTAGCAAAATATCTCAGTTGGGTGACCAATGTGAGAGATTTCCCTAAGAGCACATTGGGATAAATGAAAATGAGAAAAAGCCAAGAACCACTGGATACTGAAATATGAGAATGATAGCAAGTGAAAAAGATAGAAAGTCGATAATAAATGGAAACCGAAATACTGAAAGCCTACTTCTTGATATTATATTTTCACCCAGTGAATCCCTGCCTCACCCTCTTCCAGTACTTTATCCAGCTATTTCTCATTTACTGATGCTTTTGTGTACCTTCTTGCCATTTCTTGACTGTTGAGGAGCACAAAGATCTATTTCTGTCTTCAGGTAAATGAGTTAAGTTTTTCCTTTCTTCCTTCCCTCTTGAAGTGCCTGGTCCTGTCTCTTACTACTACAAAGTCCTCCTTTGCATCCTGCCATGCAGATGAGCCAATCCACTCTAAATGTGATAAACAAAACATAATTCTAGGTCATATGCTGGCATCCAAAGAAGAAATGCCAAATTTAAACCCACTATGGATGATCGTCATCATGGAGGCTGACATTCCTAATTCCCACTCTGATTGCATGTACCATCAGTGGATCCACATTTTTTGCCCCATTGAACTCAGTCAAGGTATCAGATTCCTTCATTACTGAATGTTTTAGAGGGTTTCCAGTTATTAATTGGAAGAGGCAAGACAGACAGGATCTACTTAACATCATTGTTTGCCCGAATATCTTTTGAGTGTGTAGGTGGGGGATTTTCCATAAACCCTTTTTCCACCCAAATAAAACCACATATTTGACCTAGAAGGCAGTGGCTTTGGAAGACTTTACTTTTCTTAGGCTTATTGAAGTCCTTCTCTAATTTGTACTGCATACTCAGAGCACCGAGAGAGTACCTTGTGACCCATGACTAAGCCACACTTGAGAGCTCCAAATCTTACATGTAAGATGACTCAAATGAGCATTTTTGTTTTTAATACTTCTCTCTGTCCTGTGATTCTAACTCTTGTGACCAATATCAAAATGCTATGCAGGGCAGCAAGAGGGATAACTAAGTGTGTCAATCAGTGATTTGAGCCTTAATATCTCCCACTTTCTCCGAGTTTTTCAGAAACTGAGAGAGCAATTGTTCTTTCAATTTTTGTTGTTCTTGAAAACTAAAGAGGCATCATAGATGAATATTTGGTAATTTCTTCCCTTCTCTTTATAGTGAAAGGCATGCAGAGTCTCCTCTGACTTTGCGTAGTCAACCTCTGGCTTCCATCCTTCTCACCAAGGAAGCTCAGAGACTCCCATAGTGGGGAAGTTTGGTTGAGATACCCAATAAAGGACTCCTAATTTCACCTTGCATCCGCTATGGCCATAGGTAAATGCATTCTCAGAGGGTATTGGAAATAGAATTATGCCTCCTTACAGGAAGAAGAGATGTTGATTCCCCTGCCAGGAGTGCTTGCATTATATCTCCAAAGGGACTTTGTTAATGAGAGGCTCGTTTCTCTGAGGTGCTTTGTATTAAGACACGAGCAGGCCTGCAGGGATGCAGGGGACAGAAATACGGAAGGTAGCACATTTCATTTAAAAAGTGAATAAATTCAACTTGGAAAAGAACCTTGGTAGAACTCTGCATTCTGTTTTTGATGGTGAGTTTCGGGGAGCAGTGTGAAGATAGAGAGGTACTAGAATCATAAGGCTGTGCACAGAAACCAAGGTTTCTATGTAAGCTGTGAATGAGCAAGAGAGGGCAGTGTTGGCACATGTAAAGCAAGTCATGGAGGTTTACCGGCTCAACTACGAAAGACATTTTTTGTTTTTGTTGTTTAAAATGTATGAATTCTTATTGTTGTTTGTCTCACCCCCCAAACTATACCTCCCCTCAGAAACACATTTCCCTTGGAAGTTTTGCCTGACCCTCATCAAATAAGAAATCCCAAAGTAACATCTAGTTGGAACCTGAGCAAAGATTTAACTGTGATGACAGGAGTGGAGAATGGAAAACAAAGTAAACCTGGGAAGGGAAAGAATAACATGATAAATTACTTGTAACTAAATGGAATCATTTCAATCAAAACCATTTTTTTTAAATGAATGAACTTGCTTCTTTGCTTGATTCTAGCTTTAGCAAGAAGATCAAAGAGATTTATGACCTGTGTCTCTTCAAGCCTGATGCCAGAAATGAACATGTTCTCATTAATAGTCATTTTCTCGTCAAAAGAAGGCTTTTATGCAGACAATGTGCATTGCTTTCATAGCTTGCTCGTTGGCGAAATTTTTTTTATTAGAAATTGGATGGCTCATCTTGAAGATGATGTGTTGTATGTGTGTTTGTGTGTGTGTTGGGGGCATTTAATTGCTTTTATGTTTCAAATGGTCCAAACTTACGTGGCCCATATGTATTTCAACTTCGAGAATCCTGCCTGTTTCAGTGACGTAGGAGACTTAACTGACATAGTGAGAGGTCCAGGTGACAAAGGTCAATCTCCAGTCTTTGAGATATTTTAAGTCTGATAGCATGAGGAGATGAAATTTCCTTCTAAGTCCAAATTTTGCACATGTTAGTATGGCCAACTTCATGCTGAGACTCCACAGTGTGACTTTTGTGGAGCTTTAAACAATTATCTGCTGAATTTGAGCAACAAAATTCAAAAAGCTAAATAATAGAAAAATAAAATAAATAAATACGAATCTTTCTTCTCCATTCAGGAACAGAGTGTTTTGTTCCTCTTCACTGAATGGTTTCTGTCTGCTTGTTTGTTGACTACATCGGCCCCAGTCTGTGTTGGAGTATATATTTAGACACACAAAGAAATTATCAAGTAGGAATGACTGAAAACTTGAATTAAACAACCAATTTGAATCTTTGCCGCAAGTTAACCAACAGACCCGTTCCAGGGGACATTATATAACCATATGTAAAGCAACAACATATGCTTAGGGAAATTTTTCAGTTTGACTTTAAAACTAAGATGATTCCAAGGCAGAATATCACCCATGGGCCTCAAGTCACTGGGCTGGCTTATGCCCCAACCCCTATACCAGAAGTGGCTGTGCCCATGAGAATTTCTTAGCCTTACATTGCTGTACAGAACATTCTTTCAAATTGACTGCTTTCTTTCTCAAAACAGTACATGTTTTGACTTTCATGACACTATACATCCCTGATTTTCTTTCCACTTCTCTGGCCTCTTTACCTCAGTCTCTTTCAGGTCCTCTTTATTTCCCCAGCATCTAAATATTAGAATTCCTTCCATATTAGTCCTAGGGGCTGCTGTTCTGCACTTTCTCCTAAGGGGATCTCATCCATTGTAATCATATTAAATGGTGTCGATGGGGTTCACGACATACTATTCCAAAATATAGCTCCTTAGCTTAGATTTTTTTTAAGCTGAAGGAATTTGAGAAACAGCAGGTGTAAGAAGAACTCTCTGACCTTCATCGTCTTCCCTGAAGCAGGTCACAAGACCCTCATGTGAGAGGTGCCCTCCCTATATACCTGGAGTAAAGGAGCAGCCTTATATCAGAAGATGGAGGGATGTAAAGAGGAATTTGCACAAACAGGCCTTACTAACTGTCCTCCAGTTTTGTACCCTTTTGTCTTCTCACATTTCCCCCACAACTTTTCACTCTTCATCAAACCTAGTATAATAGCACTCAGATTTAACTGTTTCTTTGGGTCTTCATTTCCTTATGAAGGTTTCATATTGTAAAACTAATATTAAATACATATGCATGCTTTTCTCTTGTTAATTTGTGTTTTGTCAGTCCAATTTACAAGGGCTCCAGCTGGAGAACCTAGGAGGGTAGAAAGAAAAAGAACTTTCCTCCTGTGTAGCATCTCTGTGTTGATGACTCCCATGTTTCAATCCATCCTGGCCTTTCTTTGAGCTTCTGACTTGGATAGTAGCCGCTTACTGGAGGTCATCACTTGGATGGGTCACACAGTTTCAAAATTTAGAGGACCTAAGTGACTTTCTCAACTTTCTTTTTTTCCCAATACAGTTTCCCCCCAAACCTAATCTAGAAAGGCTTTCGCCATTTATCCATCTGCTCAGTTTGACTCTTCTCTCTGTCTCTCTCTGTCTCTCACTGTCTCTGTCTCATTCATTTGTATCTCTGTTCATCTTCATGTCCTGGAGAGTGTATGCACGTGTGTATTTTAAATGCATATATTTCTCCCCATCTCCACTGCTCTAATCCAATTCCAAGCCACCACTATCCTCTCTCGCCCAGACTATTACGTTTCCTAACAATTCCTCCATTAACATTCTTAGGCTCTGCATTGCATTCATTATATAACAGAGTAATCTTTTAAAATAGTTGCATGATAATTTTCCATCCCTAAATTATTTGCATCCTTAAAATTCTTCAGCATTTCCCCTTTGACTTTGAATTATATTTTACCTATATACCCTGGCCCACTAGACCCTTGCCTTCGTTTTCAACTTCATATCTTATCTCTCTGCCCCTCCTTCACTCCGCTACAGCCCTTTGGACTTCCTTTAGGCACACTTGCGAAACTATTTTCTAACTCACAGTTTTTGCATATACTATTCCCTTTACTCTTTCTAGGAATGGCTTCTCGTCAGCCTTCGTGTGTAAGTTTAATGCCCACTCTTCACAGAGTCTCCCTCTGACCATCAAACATGACTCGTTTCCTCTCTCTGCTTCTCTATATCACTGTGCCCTGTTTTGCTGCCACAACACAATGTAGAACAAAGAAGACAGTTGTTTTATTCACCAAATATTCACCCTGTGTTAACAGTGCCTGCTACATATTAGTCCCTCAATAAATATGTATTGAAGGAAGGAATTTTAAAAAGAATGAAGTAATGGATACACCTTTCATAACTAGTGAAATGGCTACTTTGGAAGGCAGTCTTGAAAAAAGTAAATTTTCTTAATAAACTAGAAAGGCTTCGCTCCCAGCCACACATATAGGTTATTTATAGAAGCAAGTAGCTTTTGTGGTTTGTAGGCACTTTAATATATAAACTATTCTCTCTTTGTCAGGTTATGATAGCAGAGGTTACTTGACAATACTATCTGTCCCTAAGATCATATTCCTTTTCCTCTAATGAGCTTAAAAATTCCTGCTTGGAAACATTTAATGTGCCAGTGCAAAAACTATATTTAGTTACTTCTGAAATGATGCTATTAATTCAAAACCACTTGTCCAATGTGACAGGAATGATCATTTAAAACACAATTTATCTGGCTGGACACATATTTTGGGGATTCTTACCTTAAGACCAAGACTGTGCCTGCACATGCAGTATATGACTCCTACCGCGGATGGTGTCTTGTTCATTCATGTAGCCAAAACATTTTTATTTTTTTATTTTTTTAACGTTTTTTTTAAATTTTTTTTTATTTTTTTGAGAGACACAGAGACAGAGCGTGAGCAAGGGAAGGGCAGAGAGAGAGGGAGATACAGAATCTGAAGCAGGCTCCAGGCTCTGAGCTGTCAGCACAGAGCCCTACGCGGGGCTTGAACTCACAGACCGTGAGATCATGACCTGAGCTGAAGTCGGCTACTTAACCGACTGAGCCACCCAGGCGCCCCCATTTTTAAATGCTCTACTCATTTAACTGGATAGTGAGGAATTATAAGAGCTGAATAAATCTAAAATAAATAAATAAATAAATAACAAGCAACAAAGTATAAAACCTAGACTTGGTCCAAACAGTGAAGATTTCAAAATGAGTTAGAAAATTTCAAAAGGAAAATGAGGCATGAGGGTGTTCTACTTTGTGGTCTGCCTGATAGCACTGTGGTCATTTGGGTTTCCATCATTCTCTGGGTCACAAGGTAGTATTTTTGGCAACCTGTAAAACTTGGCCTTCCTATGTTATTCTAGTGGGAGAGACGGGTTACGGGTTACATTAGGAATAGCATACCAAGTGACATTTAACCAAAAAATGAACATAAGTAAGGGAGTACAAAATGGAAAAAATTACAATTGTTGAAGCTCCTAATCAAATCAATTAAAAAATGTTAATTGTTTCAGCATTATACACACATGTGACATAGTTTACATTGAGTGAACTTTTTCACAATTTTTATTCATTTATTTTTTTTAACTTTTTTTTTAGCGTTTTTATTTTATTTTTGAGAGACACAGAAACAGAGCGTGAGCAAGGGAAGGACAGAGAGAGAGGGAGATACAGAATCTGAAACAGGCCCCAGGCTCTGAGCCATCAGCACAGAGCCCGACGCAGGGCTCAAACTCACAGACCGCGAGATTATGACCTGAGCCGAAGTCAGCCGCTTAACCGACTGAGCCACCCAGGCGCCCCCACAATTTTTAAAATACCATTTTTTTCACATCAAAACAATATGGGACACTGAAATAAACAGAAACAATGACATCTTTCACTCTGAAGAAATGACACCAATTTGTGAATATTGGCACGTGCAATTATTGAACACATTGAAAGCTGAAGTGTTAAAATGTGATTTAATGATGAGTTTTTGGAATCTGGCCCAGGTCTTACTCTCCAGAAGGAGGTGAGTAGCAATGTATAGTGTCAAAGATATGGGAGGGCCAGAAAGCGAGGAGGCAGCATGTATACTGCTCATATAGAAGCCTTTAGATCCACAAGGAAAAGTGAGTTTGAAAACAAATGTCTGCCTGTCTTCTTCCGTGTTAAATGCACAGTCCATACATTTGCCTCCTAGGGTCAACTGGAACTCTTAGCACTTGCTCATTATATTTTTCCCTACACGTTTACACACATTGCACTCTTTGCCACTTCCTGAAGACGGCCGCTCCTCTAGCCTGCTGTCAACTCACACTTTTCCTACCGTCTTGAACTTCCCTTCCTTCTTCTCACTGTTTATCTACATCAAACCAACCTCTGTAAGCCCAGAGGGTAGCTCATATCTTTCATCCAACCTTTTCTGACCATTTTGTTTAAGCGGTAAAATATTTATCTTTCAAATTCCTATAAAATAATTACATGTACAGTGCAATTCACATTAAATCACATGCTGCATTTTGACACGTCTTCTGTTATCTTGAACTCATATTTGCATTTTGAGCAATTATTTTTGTTCACTTTTTATAAATTTAAGTTAGGATAAAATTGGATTGTAAGTCTTGATGCGAAGGTCCATGACTGATATATTTACTTTGAATTTTCACAGAAGTCAGAACAGTGTTTTGCAAACATCCATTTACAACTGCTAGCTTCCTTTTTCAGAGCCTCCTGGACCTGCTAAATTTTCTGCGCAGAAACGCTGTAGGGAGGGTTTTGCTTTAAACTCTCTAAACTCTTTTGCATCAGGTAGAGACACATCTGATTTTTTATTTTAATTTTGGTTCATATAGTTACTTTAGTATCCCTCCGTCTCCCCTCAAATTCTAGCAGTGTAGATTTTACTCCAGGGTGAAAACGAGCTGTGATGGTACAAAGAAGGGCGAGGACGCTGGGGCTGAGAATGTCCTGACTCCTTGGCCTGCCACGGAGATCAGTGAGCCGTGCTCGACTTCTTTTCTTTTCTTTTTTTTTCTTTTTTGTTTACTTTTTACCTTCCTTTTATTTGCTTTATACCAAATCTTTTATTTGCTTGTGTCACAAAGTGTGGATTCTAATCGGCAGCAGCAGGTTTCAGTTTTGCTCCTATTATGTGATGCATGCTCTAGGTACAGTGGTGCATCGAATGTGCACCAACTCCCAGTCAGGTGTGTTTTATTGTCTCGCTTAATAGATGAGACCATGGGGCTTGGAGAGGGTGTTACTTAGGATGTCAAAACTAACATTGCAGGATTGGTGGTGTGTTTTATTTTGAAAGAATATGAAATTTGTTACGCATCGAACACACAAATAAATCCCTCTAAATAGGGACCAAGAGCATTCCTTTTATCCCTCTCCTGGTGCCCCCAGGCCTTCTCTCTCTGATGCCAGTAAAAACACCATTTCCAGTATCCTGCAGTTTTAGGAATGTATGCATAAAAAGAACAAAAGGTGGCAGTTGGTGAGGCTTTATGAAACAGAAGAACTCTGTGGGATGAGGTGGGGCTATCCTAATTTTGAAGCTTGGTACCCTGACCCTATTTTCTATTTTTTTTTCTTCTGGTTTTCAAACCCTCCTGCCACTGTTAGGCTCTTATGTTTAGGATTTGTGTGAGCAGCCGAATTTGACAGGTGTTGATCATCTGGGTTACAGAAAGAGCACGTGAAAGGGTTTGCTATAATGACAAGAAATTACGGGAGCAGCAACATTCAGTCTGATGCAGCACAAAATCCTTTCTATGAGGGCTGAAACTGCATCAAACCAAAGCAGTACTGGGCTGTGTGCAGCGGTCACCGGCTACCTTTAGTGATAACGTTGCTAGGATATGAAACTACAAACGCACTGTTAGTGTGAAAGTGGGATTTCATATTTGGAGGTGGGCGGGGGGAGAAGAAAAAAGAAAAAGGAAAAAAAAGAAGAAAGAAAGAAAAGAAAAAGTCAGGAAAACAGTCAGTCCCTGGTGCTTTTCCTGGGCATTAGAGGCACAGGGATGACATCACCAGCAGCCTATCAGAGCTCTCCAGCTTTGTTCAGGTTCCGAAGCCATGTCATCATCGCCGATATAGCCCAGAAATGAAAATAGAACCATCTCTAAATATACAACAATGAGAGTCAAGCATTGCTCTAAAAGGATGAGAGAAGCAAGAAAAACTCCTTAAATCATAGCATCTTCCTTTAATAAAAGTGTAGAATATGGCTCCTGGAGCCACTAACCTTGGTATTTAATTTAGTCTGCCTGAGACTTTACAAACTGGCAGTCAAAACTAATTAATACACAATTGAGACCACCACCCAATCCCTCCAGTTTGCCCCCAGGTATCAGAGAGAGGCAGGCCGACTCTTCCCTAAAAGGCAGCTGTAGAGTGGGCTCATGGCTGCAGTGTCAAGGGGACAGTCTGCGTGGTTTGGGACTGACCTGGAAATATAGGGCTCCCCGGCAAGGTGGGTAAGTGGCTGTCATTGTCAATACGTTTCACTTAGCTAAGAGCACAGTTTACAGTTGTTGAAGTTTGATTGATCTGTTGATAAACACTAATGTTTTCCAGTTGACAATTTCTCCGTGTTAATTTCTTTAACGCTGGCAGACCTGCCTGGCAGGGCCCTATAAATAGTATCAGTGTCATCATCCTTTTTAAGTTATTAATGAGCCATCGTGTTTCAAGGGGCTGGGATTTGGGGACAGGTTGTGCTTGACTGCAGTTTCTGACATTGATACGTTAGCATTTGGAACTTGGTTGAGATGAGAACATGTTTCTTAAAAAAATTACAGCACTGGCCAAATGCATCCTTAATAAAAGAGAGTTGTTTATAATTAGTGACTAATTAAACTTTGGAGAGAGGAATAAACTGCCAAGCCCCTACACGCAGCATGTCCTTGATACTGGGGCATTAGTGTTGTCCCCACCTCAACTGCTTTCTTTGCTACTTCTCTCCACACATACCCTGTTATCGCTGAGATAAATGAACGCCTGACTCTAGAAATCAGCTTCAGCCCAGACTGTTCTGTCTGCCAACTGGTGACAGGGGACCGGAGCAGACTTCTCCAATTAGCAGAGTTCCCCATCAGGCAGCTGGACGCACTGTGTTTATGTTTTCGGACAGCACACTACAGCAGCTGAGCCTCTGGCTGAGGTCTTCTGCGCTGGTAAATAGGAGTCTAAAGATAAGGCAGTCAAATGGACAAGATAGCATGATCTTTTTTGATGACATTCTCTCAATCCAACTCTTCTTACTCCCTTGAGGTAGTTCAAATGAGTACCAAAGGCATATGTACAGTAATGATGGTAGAGATAGCTCGCATTATGGCAGCAGGAGTGCTGGTTAGGTGCATTGGTTCTAAAGGGCATCAGTATGAATGGACAGCTGACCAACCAAGGTTTCTCATCACAACAACTCAGGAATTTCTCCAGTCTTAAATTTTTACATTGCACAGAGGTGACCCTTTCCTGGACCAGGATTTTCTATTTAAGTGGTTGTCCTCAAATCTTTCATAATTGTCCTATTTCCTTGACTGTGAACACCTAATTTCTAATTACATCTATCTGTTTTCTTCAGAGTTGATTTCGTATTTTTGACTCATAAGTAAATAAATTAGTATTCTAGTTTCAAAAGTTCCTATATATATTTTCAAGATAATTTATTAAATTTCTTTCCATCCAACATTTCACATTTAGAAGATCCTGCACAGATATCCTGACTTAAGGAAATGCAGGGACTGATGGTCTGGTATCTCAATTACAATATATGAGGCCTGACAGCCTAAGAACATGGAAATACAGAGAAGAATGTATACATTTAGCGTCCACTAAGGAGATTTAGCTAAGCTGAACCGAGTAAAAACAAGCTCTTAGTTTTTCTGCTGTGGCTGCCTATTTCTCATTTCTTATCAAGGGAACTCTGCAAAAAATAACTTACAAAAAAAGGCAAAGCTGATAAGACACCCCCCCCTTTTTTATAATAATCTAATTAAGTTATCTACCATCCAAAGAATATTATAGAAAATTTAAGTTGGTACCTTTCTGTAAACCAACAACTTCCAACACATAATTGTTAGCTAGAAACTGGCACCAAAAAAACCCCCAAATATCTGAGTTTAACAAAATTAATTATATTTAGAAGCACTGAAAGGTATTTTTGAAAATAAAAGTTACTAATCTGCTCACCGTTGTAATGAGAAATGGTTTTATAATACTGAGATTTGCTTCCTTATGTTAGAATATAATTTGAGACATTTAAGGAATAAATTCAAGTTAATGAAAATTAGTAGATCCAAACGGCATATTGCAGAGGCTTGATTAAGGTTGAGATGTGATTATAAAAACAATGGCAGTTAGAAGGAAGAGAAGAAGTGAAGAAGAAACCGTTGTGTTCATTTTTTCTTGGGTGGATTCTGAAGTGGCTGTCAAGGTAACTCAACAATTAGAATTGCCAGAAGATCTGAGTGATGACAGCCTTACTGGGACAGCTATGTCCTCACCAGGAAACTAATGTGAAGAAGACATACACTTCACTAAGCTTGTTTAAAGGAAAACCAGAAATAGTCTCAGATAGCCACTGTCCATTCCTTAAGCATCACTACCAGAAAATTGTTCAGAGCAATCATTGGCAGCTAAGAGGCTATGGGAATGGCATAAGAAATTGTGGAAAAATACAGAGTCAAGTGGTTATATTTATGTGGTCCAAAAAACTAACAATATGATTGCATAGATGAACTCCATAAAAATTTCCAAAAAGGTAGGGAAAAGTTGTCATAGTTCAGAATGACAGAGAATAATGTGGATATCACAAGAAGCATGTGACTGCAAATCCAGAGATCTGGTGGCTTGCAGAAGTCAAATTTCTTGACTTTTTTGTTGTTCATTATGTATATAATCATCTATATTATACTGTATATACATAACATGCACAAATACATAAGTATATGTAAATATATAAATAGGTATATAAATGAAAATATGAATATATTCATTGCCAATCTGGTAGAAAATGTTTTCTCTAAAATCAAAGTATAGTTAACCAGTTATAAGCAGCCCCTTTATACCTGTAGTTTTAATGTATCTTTTGACAGTTTCCAAAGAGAGTCTATCTTTCTGCATTTCTGAATTCATTTATCCATCCCCAAATTCTTTCCAGATTTGTTTAAAATGTCTTTTCTCAGATGTAGAACAATTTAAAACAAGCAAGGGAAAATCTGTTTTAGGGAGCTTTATCCCATTAAACTTAGGCTCCGTGATTCAAGGTAACACTATAGGTCTTAGCCAGGTGGGTTTTTTGACAGGGAGGGGAGGAGGTTTACTTTCAGTAGTAACCTCTCTTGATCTTGAGCTGAAGAAGACCTCCTTATGCTCAACAGAACCACAGATGGTGTTATAGGGAGGCCCAAAGCACTTACCAGCAACTTTAAATCAACAGTAATCATATTCTTGGTACTGTAGAAATAAACCTCAATAGGTTTCTTTCCTCAACAGTTCTGATTTTTAAGATTAAAAAGCACATGTTACAAAGAAAGAAATGTCATTAGGGGGTTAACTTTTGTTAAATGCACTCTCTGGCACTCTCTTGGTCATTACTTATTCAGACTATTATCTACACCAGATTTTTGGAAAGAAATGTCATACATGCCAGAGATAACAAACATGCATGTGTTTATGCTCACACTGCCTGCTGTGAAAATCTCCCCTTCATAGTGAGTTCAGTAAGCATTCCATTGGCTACATTTCTGGGAGAGCAGGACACTGGCCTCTGACACAGGCTTCCCTATCCGTGAAAACAGGTACATTCTCCTGTCCAACCCCGCCCCCTCCCCTGCAATGGTACACTACTCACAGATCCCTCCACACCTGCAAAGACACTGCATGGTCACCTGTTTCCCCTTGCCTAAAATACTGCTTACACATGAACATTTCCCTTCACATATTATCCATTCTGTCTTATTACCCACTTTTAATTTTTTTAATGTATATTTATTTATTTTGAGAGAGACAGAGAGAAAGTGTGTGTGCATGAGTGGGGAGAGGCAGAAAGAGAGAGAGAATCCAAAGCAGGCTTCCCGCTGTCAGCACAGAGCCCAAGGCAGGGCTCAAACTCATAAACTATGAGATCATGACCTGAGCTGAAATCAAGAGTCAGACACTTAACCAAAATCAAGAGTCGGTTGCTTAACCAGGTGCCCCTATTACCCACTTTTAGGTTGACAAAAGGTGGCTATAATAACCAGAATGAACCAATGATTACACCATCATCAAAGAATGATTGCACTTATGGTCATCTAATTGCCCCGATTGAAGCAGAAATAAGGACTAGCAGAGTGCTTACAATAGTTGCACAGTAAAGATTAGGGTGTGTGTGTGTGTGTGTGTGTGTGTGTGGGTGGGTGGGTGGGTGTATACATTTCTAAAATGGGTCAGTACTTTCTAATGAAGAACTGAAAGAGGGTAAAAGGATTTACGTTTAACACTTCATTGTGCAGAGACTCAATCTCACTTAATCCAAATTTTACAGTATTTGCTGTTTTTAATTCCAATCTGAGTTAATCTCTATTATCCTCATTATAAATAAATATTTATTAAATACCCAGATAAATATTGTTTTGGAAACTCTAAATTTTGACAAGACATGTGCGAGTTTGAGTGGTGTTCTACTGTGTAGCAAAGCTAATGTCTCCAGAATTTTTACCTAAATCTAGAAAAAGATTCATGGCGAGTTCAGTTATAGAATGATTGGCTAATTCCTATCACTTGTTTTACCTATTAAGCCCTCCACAGAGACTTTGGAGGTATTCTAATGAATACCCTGCCAGGATTTCAGTGTAATGTGATTTGTATTAGAACCATTTAAGGAGAGTCCTGCAAAAGAAGGTTACTACTATTTGTTCTTATTTTGTGTACAGAAGGACACAAAGATGATTTGTTGTCTAGTAATTTTTCTATGATTTTGGTACATTGGCTCACATGGATGCTGGTTGGGAAACCTCCAATAGTGTCGACATTGTGTATTATGGGAAATGGACGGCTAGTAGACACTGTTGTGTGTTATTGCCTCTTCCATCCGGTGAGTGGCATATATTTAGAGAGACCCTGTCAATGCCTCAGGATAAACACAGCCTTAAAACCTTCCACTCCAAACTATAAAATGCATGCTCCCTCAAGCTAAAGCCTTCCTGGAATACTCTATGCTTTATTGATTTCCTTCTTCTCTGAGCTCCCAAAGCTCTTAAAGTCTGTATCACCCCATTAAGAGAATGCTTTCATATACCATCTTGTACTATTAACTAATTGTTTCATGTGTATTAGCCTTGTTCAATTTGATTGTTAGTACCCCTTCTTCCTCTTTTTACCATCCATCACCAAGAAAATCCTTGGAATATAATTCACACAGCTCATTGAATTACTGGCTAATTGATTAAAATACCTGAATTTACAAATTACATCTTAAATTTGGGTTATGCTTCTGGTTTTGGCTGGGTTTCAATAGAGGATGATATAATGAAGGGTCAAGAATCGGAAATTAAAATAATACCTCAAATGTCATCCAGCTGCCAGATAGTCTATTCCCAAGGAACACTATATTGTTATTTATTTTTTTAATGTCTTGTCTTCCTAGGAAAAAAGTCGAGAACATGAAGAGAATTACAGAAATAATCTAAAACTCAGAAAACTGCCATTGAAGAAAATTAAGGGGATTTCAACCCAAGTTACTAGGTTTAGTGTTTACCTCCATGCAAAACACTATACGTGTTAAACTCTTCAGTTACATAAATGTTTATGTTTCTACATTAGAAGCATAATGTTATATACAGGGTATTATTATGTAAGCACAGAGAATCAAGGGTGAGAGGAATCAACCAAAAGAGGAACTCAAAGAAAGATTTGAATAAAAGGGGGGCTTACACAAAGAGTATAGCTGAGGTTAAGGGGACCATGTTGAAGCATGCACGGGCTAGCAGTTCTTGGATGCTGATATCATTTCAGGCTTGAAGAATCAGGAAGAGGAAATAGTGTTAAGGGAACACAATGAGAGCTGCAACCATGGAGAATGAGCTGTTTAGAAGGGACTGTGTCATGGGTAGAGGCAGCCACTGCCAGAGATGTGATTTGAAGCAGAAGAGGGTAAGGGACCTGTTCCTCCTCCCGCTTTTTGATTTCCTTTTTGTGCCTCCCATAACTTAATTGGAAACCAGTTATAATCACATTTAATTGGCCAAAGTAAGTCAAATGACCAAGAATGCTATAAGTAGGACAGAAAACCATAATCCTCACTCAGGGCAGGAAAGATAATATTGTGAATGATAATAACAATCCACCAAGCTCACTGAATCTAGAATTACTGGAATTGTAAGCAAGTTTTTGAGTCACCTGGCTCCTGGGGGTAATGATACTATGTATTGGTTGTCTATTCAAGGTCAGGTGCACAGTCTGTAGGACAGCATCTTGACTTTACAGGGTACTATTTCCCTAAAGGTTTCTCTGACCTTCCTGAATATATGAGTTGCTAAGAAGAAGTGGGTTTCTCCTGTCTCCTACTACTGCAATGTCATGTCTCTATTTTAGCTTCCAGATTCATTTCCTATACTTCTTTCCTTTGTTTTTTTTGGCCCAAGAGACTGACTTTTATGGCTTGCTTTGCCCTGCTCCTTTCTGATTGGATTTAGTCAATGGGAAGTACTTAGCAGAAAATCAGAGGGCAAGAGCAGAGAGAGAACTAGGGCTATTTTTTTGAAGATTTATTTCCCTATTTGATATTTGACAGTGGTTGTGTTCTCCCCAAAGAGATAGAAAGCTCTTTCAGTTCAATGACTGTGCTGTCAGCACCTTGTGCTGTTGTACGATGTATCAGCATTATCTTCATAACTGTCTGCATCCTGATGACGGTGTTTCTAGTCAGTCCAGATTCATGTAGTTTATAGACCACTGCCGAAAAGTTGCTTGTAGACCTTATTTGCCTACGGAGGATGGAAGAGTGTTTTTGTTTTTGATGAAGTATCATTTTTCCATATTTATAAACTGTATGCTATTGTTTTTGTATCCGAAGCTGTCTATTGGTATATTTGAATTTTTATTCCATAAATGATGGAATTCCCAGGGATAGGACTTTACCTTTATTTGCCTTTGAAAAACCACATACCTTTTCACACCATCCAATAAATAAATCTCAGTCTGCCTTTCACTGATCATGGCACTATTTAATTAGTTCTATTTTATTACTCAGTAAAATCTCTGCACATGATTCAGGGACATCTTGTTCTTAGGTGGATTCATCATATTTCCTTTTTTTGGTATATCTAACCTTTACTTTTGATGTATTACCTAAGTGAAAGAATAAATATTCTCTTTCCTTATTTCTCTCATATAATTGAGAGATATTTCTTATGAGGTATGTTTGCTTTAGAATCTCCTTAAAAATCAGTATCTTAGCATTTTTATAGAAAACCTATGAATCATTTTAGAGCTTAGAAAGATGAACTGTTTGCCATTACTAGTTGCCAGCAGAATTAAGTTTATTTTTAATTGAAACAAAGATTCTTTGAAGGAATAGGGTTAGCATAGTTGCTTGGAAAGGAAGTAGTTTGGAGCAGGTATTTGAGGAGGGAAAAGCAAAGTCATACAGGTGCAGTAGGAGTAGGAGATGCTGCTCACCACACTACTTTGGTGAGATGGTTCTAATTAGAAACATCTGATATCCAGGTAGTATTATTTATCCACAGAGGAGAGCCTTGCACATTGCTAAAGACACTCCTGTCAAATCATCCTTATGAGAGAAGGCAGATTTGATGCCACATTTCTGACAGCTGCTGTTGCTGTTGCTGCTGCTGCTGCTGCTGCTGCTTCTCCTTCTCCTTCTCCTTCTCCTTCTTCTTCTCCTTCTTTAGGTTCCATGCCCAGTATAGGGCTTGAACTTCTGACCCTGAGATCAAGAGTCACATGCTCTACAGACTGAGGCAGGCAGGCACCCTGACAGCTTTTATAAGCAAGTTGGCAGCCTCTATAAACATGCATCTTTTCCCCTCCATGAATGTCTCTTGCTCTTCTCTCCCAGAATGCTTTCCTTCTGCCTCTACACCTTTAACAATTCTCACCATGGTTCAAGATCTGACCATATAGTACCATCCCAATGAACCTATCCATTTCACCCCTGTTCTGATTAATCTCTTCTCTGAACTATAAGACTCATTGCTTATAGAGTTTGCTGGCTAATTAATCATATACTACTTGCATTGCTCATACTGTTTCCTTGTACTATTATTTAACTTTTCATGCATACGTATTATCTTCCTACTTAAGAAAGGTGTTGAAAAAGTAATTTTATAAGGCCAGTTCAATTTAGTGCACTGAAGACTGTACAATGCTTGTGCTGGTAATACACTATTTGGTTGAACAAGTGTTGCAGCCTCACCTGTAAATAAAATTGCTTGTAGACCTTTGTGATTTGGGATATAGTTAATGAAGATAGCCTTATAATTTGATTTTTAAATGTGGAAAATGCTTCTGATATAATAATTCACTCTGTATTTTCTCATATTGTTAAGAAGAAAGAGAACATTTTTATCTAACAAGGAGGATCAAAACTATGAAAAGGAGGATATCAAAACAGGACCCAAAATTTAAAGAATGCTGGAATCTTTCAAGGGGTATGACCTAGATTCCTGGGCAATGCTCAACACGGCTCTCTAGGGCTCTCTAGAGCTACCATATTTCTTTAAATGAGTTTATTTACCAGGCTTTCAATGCAGAACCATTCAGGGAGTAAAACCAACTACAGACTTGGAAAAAACTAGAGTTTCTGATTCAAAGATGTCCCATCAGTTGACATCCTAAATTAGAAAGGCTAGAGCACATAGGAATTGGTACAAAGGGTAAAATACAGAGTGAGAAAATACCCTGCAGTGCAAAGATGTATGAAGCAGTTTGGGACAAGTCCCAGGAATGATTTTTGATTGGCAGGTAAGCCTTAATGGGAGAGTCACTACAGACAAAACATGCAAATAAACCAAGATCTTTGAATTGTTTAATTATCATCGAAATGTTTTTCTTGCATAAGACTCATGTATGAATCTATGGGTAAATTATTTAGAAAAAGTACAATAAATGTGCTTTAATATTTATAATGATTTTTTGCCTTGTAATAAAGTCTGTTCCTTAAGCACACATTATGCCTGTGTTTTGCTTCAGTCCTTAATGGTTGATGTAAGTCTCCACCCTCACACCACGGCCACATACTGGGCACCACATAAAAGGTGAACTCCAGCTCTTTCTTGCTGTTCACAGCCTTAATTCTGAACCATTGGTCTTGACCCATTTTTTTGTGCCACATTCCAGTCTGCCTTTGATCATCTCAGCCTCAGCCCCCATTGCCTGTTCTCTCCTTTCTAGCATCACCTTGTCTCACCCTTTATCCTTGATGTGTTGCACTAGCATTCCTAGTTCTCCCCCCAGTGATGCTAACTCCACTGGCATGGGTAAATGCTCCTCCTCTTATGACCAGGTCCCAGAAACCCCTAGATCGGTGCTGTTCCTTTCAGTCTCCTGTAACTTCTATTCCCTCTCTCCAGGTAGCACACCCTCTCCATTCATATTCAAAATGGGCATCAGGAATATTGTCAAATAGCATACAACTCTCCATTTCCTTGTCATGAAGGGAATGCCCTACTCTTACCTGTATCCCCATAGTACATATCAAAAATTTGAGCACATGTTGAGAACCTGAGACATTTTGTCATTTATTCATACATGAAAGAAACCTATAGAACACAGGGGCAGATAGAGTTGTCAAAATGGAAGGTGGGTGAAAAAACAAGCTTCTAATTTTGCAGCTTCCCATCAGCATAGGCATTTTGTTAGTTGTTGGCAAACTGGCTTTTAGATGTGGGAATGAATCAGTGACAGTGGACAATGGAGAGGAGAAGCAGTAGCAGGTTGCCCCAGGGCCAGCATGTCCATCTCAAGGTAGGCGTGGACCACGATCCTGCTCTGACCCTTATCCTCTTCTGCTCAACTAAAGTGGTAGAGCCACATTTGGTGTCATGGCCTCTGCTCAGCTCAGCTCTTTCCTCACCAAACCAACCTTGGTACTGAGCTTATACAGATTATCTCTAAGCTCCCAGCACTGGCTTGTTGTTCTAGATAGTTTTGTTCAACAGGTAGGTTGAATGAGAAACTATCAATTACTCTACAATTTTATTATTTTCTCATCTCAGATAGGGTTACAACTCTTATAGAATCCTTCATAGTCAGCCTTTTCAACATTGTTTCATATTTAGGCAATAAGAGGAAGAGGGAAAGTCATGGAACTTTTTTTTACATGGGAGTTTGGGCAGGAGATAATTAAAGATGCAGGCAGATTTAAACATGAATACTCTGTCATCAAGAGCAGCATTAAAGTTTGCCACTTAGAGCAATTTGAGAGATACTCAGGTAAGTGGTGTGATCTTAGTCCGCAAAATGAACAGTATGGAAATAGTGCATTTATCCCCCTAAATTCAACTTAGTAAGAATTCCAAGCCACCATTTTGTCATAATGGTAGGAAATTTAACCTTACTCATTCTGGATTCTTTTTTGCCCTAGGAGCCCATTATATGTTACACATTACAAAGATGACTTCTTGTCTTTGGTCATCTGCCCATTCAAATTCTTACCTTAGTCATAAAGCCACATTAAATTGGGAAAAGACATTAAGAAATAAGTAACAGAAATGAACAAGGATATGCCTCAAATGTATTGGGGTTGTTTGGGCAAGATATTCAAATATATTATAGACATCTGTATATGACTTTTTTGTGCTCCTACCTACCTATTCCAAATGGTGTAAAGACTTTAGAAAGAGAGTTACAGTCAGAAATAGAGCTATTGGCAGTTTCTGAGTCTTGTGATTTGGTTTTCTTTGTTTGTTGAAGAGGGTAAAATAATTATTAATCAAGAAGCTTCAGCCATTGAGGGTATGGTCATAAATCAACTTAATAAATGTGTTTATATGTAGTTCAGGAATTTGCTGAAATTGAATTTAGGACATTGGTATCATTGGAAGTTTTGTTTTGTTTTGTATTTTGCTTAAACAACAGAAGTGTAATGTCTCCCAGTGCTGGAGGCTCAAAGTCCAAGATCAAGACCTCAGCAGGGTTTATTTCTTAAGAACGCTGTAAGAAAGGATCTGTTCCATGCCTTTCCTCTAGTTTCTGGTGGTTACTGGCAATTGTTGGCATTCCTTGGCTTATAGAAGCATCACCCTGACCTCTGCCATCTTCACATAGAGTTTTCTCTGTGTGCATCTTGTCTGTCTCTGGAACTAATTTAGACTCTTTTGAAAAGTACACACCTTAGCCATTAATTTATAAAGTTTCTATTCTTTAAGTAAAGATCTAACTCTTTGAGGAGAAGATTCTGCTATCTGTCTGCAGATTTTGGAATTCCTTCAACATTCCAGAGCTGAGCCATAGTCCATGTTTAGTAAATACTTCAGAAATAGACTGGGGACAAAAATGAGTTTCAGTCAATTTGATTATTTTGTTAGAACTCATATTCAACTTGTATATTTATCCCGATTCAAAAAAATCCAATGAGAAGACATAGAAACCTAAAAGTATTATGTTACCACAAACATTTTATGTTTATAATTTATCTTCTTCTTAAGTGTAAACTTGCCCATATTTAAAATGAATCCCCGGGGCGCCTGGGTGGCTCAGTCGGTTGGGCGGCTGACTTCAGCTCAGATCATTATCTCGCAGTCTGTGAGTTCGAGCCCTGTGTCAGGCTCTGTGCTGACGGCTCAGAGCCTGGAGCCTGCTTCCGATTCTGTGTCTCCCTCTCTCTCTGCCCTTCCCCTGTTCACGCTGTGCCTCTATGTCTCTCAAAAATAAATAAACATTAAAAAAAAAAAGAAAAAAAAAGAAAATGAATCCCCATTACCTGATGAGGAAAGATACTTTTGACGGGGCAAATGGCTCCAAATACCACAGGCCATAATATTAAGGTGCCCAGATGAGTCCTGAAGGCACGGCCAGGCAATAGCTAGAGAGAGGTAAACAGGGCCAGGGGAAGTACATAGGCATAGTGTTTGAAGTCTAGCTGACTGTAATGGTCATAGGTTAAAGCAAGTACTCCTAGAGATCTTAGTCCACAAAATGAACAGTATGGAAATAGTGCATTTATCCCCCTAAAATTCAACTTAGTAAGAATTCCAAGCCACCATTTTGTCATAATGGTAGGAAATTTAACCTTACTCATTCTGGATTCTTTTTTGCCCTAGGAGCCCATTATATGTTACACATTACAAAGATGACTTCTCTTTTTCTTTTTTTTTTTGAGTTTATTTATTTATTTTGAGAGAGAGAGAGAGAGAGAGAGAGAATCCCAGTCAGGTTCTGCACTGTCAGCATGGAGACTGACCCAGGGCTTGAAACCACAAATTGTGAGATCATCACCTGTGCTGAAATCAGGAGCTGGACGCATAACCAACTGAGCCACCCACGTGCCCCTAAAACTTACCATTTGTAACCACATGTTTTGATAAAAGTGAGTTTGAATCGTGGTTCTACGTCACACCATAGAACACCTGGAGAACTTGGGGTACCTGGACTAGAGGGTCTAGGGAGTTGTTAACCTACTGATCCCATAGGAAATTATGTGCATTTGGCCATGCATGGGACCCAGAACAGCACACTCTACTGGAATATTCTGCATTCTTGCTAGTGGCAGTGTGAAAATCACCCAGCCTCTCCTGAGACCTAAAATTCTCATACCTGGAAGCCACTGACATCTTAAGAACTACAGGTAAAATGAGGACTAGGTATGGAGAAGGGCAAGCAACCCCCCCATCTAAGTTTAACAGGACACATTTTGCAAACTTTACTTTGTGTCTCCTTCCATGTTTTATAGTCTAAGGCTGTGTTCCACATTCACTGATCCTCAAAGGAGCAGTTCAGGTGTTTAAAAGCCTTGTGAAAGAGCCTTCCTGAGAACTGGGATTTGCCACTCTAAGAGGAAAGAGAGATAGAACTTTATTAGCATAATGCATCCACTCCCTCCCCCACCCTAGACCCTCAGAAAGTCAATGTTAACCTAGAGGGAGGCCAAGTAAAGGATGAACATCAGAAGTGTGAGAAAAAAGCAATTTTGGAGTGCATTAGCCCAGGCAGATAGGAGAAGAATGAAAGCTGTAGTCCAGGGGAAAATCAGAAATGAGATTTTCTTTTCCTAAAACAAGTAGGGAAGACAATTACTGTGGACCTGGTTGGCAGGCTTGCTTTGAGATACTAATTCACGCTGAGTCTTCCTCTTCACCCTGAAGGGTTGGTGGGGAAACAGGATTGTTGCTAGAGGGAAAATCAGAGCCCTGTTTCCTTAATGTCCCCCCAGGGCCACTCCCTGTGGAACTCCTTAATTCTGGATTTGCTTTAGGCATTCCACCCCACCAGTACACAGACTGGGGCACAGCTCTGCTGATAAGCTTTGGGCAGTGGACTGGAGTGGGAGGAAGACTCCCCCTAGGAAGGATGGGGACCAGCAAATAAGAACATTTTAGCCTAGACAACTATAGGAATCTGTTTTAAGAGACCTAGAGACAGGCATTCCCTGATATAACAGCTTAAATTCATGAAGAAATAAGGCTAGAGTTTGGAACAAAATTGGAATAATGTTTTCCAATCTATTTTGCTGCCTACTGACCACTCCCCAACACCCACATGTGCAATAGTGCAGTATCCTCCTAGGTTCAGTATGAAGGTTCCTAATGTCCTAGGAAGTCATAGACTCCTTGGAGAGTAGGTTTGAAGCTGTGAATTCTTGTGGGTGAGAAGAATGACAGATAAGGGACAGAATCAAATCACACAAAATTTTGCATCCAGTTTTTAATATGTTAAGAAGATCTTTGAAGCCTATTCTTTAATACCCTAGAGATTCTTGGATGTGAGGTTAAGACCCTCCTCTAGACAGGTGTATGCTCACTGCTTCTATGCAAAGGTTTAAAATAAACTGAGCAATCAACATGTAGTGATTATGGAGCAGAATGGTCTAATGGTTAAGGGTATGGAGACAGTCTTCAAAGCAAGTGCTTCACAAGCATTGATGGTCACACTTTATTGCACACTAGTAAGTGTATAGCATCCTTGTGCCTGTCTCCTCCCATCTCTGTGAGACCTATCAGAGAGGAAAAAGACTATTCCAAATAAACTGGGCTCAAAGAAGTTACAGGTAAGGTGAGGGAGGCAATACCAATGGGGAAATTAGCTAATGTAGTAAGACAATAAGTGGTAGTACTGAATGTTGCACAAAGAACATGTGCAGAGAGAGGACACCTCAACTATGTGGGGAAGACTGATACTTCAACAGTGCTCTAGGTGCTGAGTAAGATTTTACGAGATGAGAAGACATTAAAAGAAGAAGGAGAAGAAAAAAGAAAAAAGGATGTGAAAGCATTCTAAGATGAGAATGAAGCAGCCTGTAGAATAATCCAACTAAATTAATAGGATAATGGTAAATAAACATGACAAGGTAGAGATATCCCTGAGAGATTCTTACTGTTTTGTTGAACTGCTTATAAAGAACCCTGAGAGCTAGCCAGAGAATCTTCAACTATATCCAGAGGAATGAGAGAACTATTTCCGGTTTCCAGAAAAGACCAACCTACAGTTTAATTCAATGTAGAACCAATTGTCACTGGTTGAGCACAAATCTAGGGAGATGTGGCCAAGGGAGATAAAAAAAAAATTAGTGTTTACCAATGAGGAGTAAAACCAAGTCTCATTTCATTCAGGAGCCATAGATACTTGGAAAGTTCAAACAAGAGTATTTGACATATTTCTTGCACTTAAAATGATTAATCGGTAATGATATTAATAAGTCAGGTTGTCACTCTAAAAGCCCCCATGGAGAACTCCCACTGGATTGGAAGCTACATCCTGTAGCCTCTCATTGGGATGAAAATTGGACTCAATAATAGCAGAGGAAAGGAGAAATTAAATGTTATAAGCCTGATAGAAATGAGAGGGCATAGGCAATGAGAGTTGAAGAGCAAAAGGAAATTTAATAAGGGTAATGTAATAAGCTCTTCTGTCTGGCAGACACTGAAGGAGATGACTCCCCCACCCAAAGGAGAAGGGATGACAGGGATGTCTAGAGAGACTGATTACTCAAGGGAAGCTCAGAATATGTCCTGAATGAGTTAGCTACAATGGGAAAAAATGCCAGGGCTGGGGTGCTGATGATACTCCCTGATACAACCCTCCAGTATCCACTCCATCTGCACTGCAGCACAGCCTCTTGTTATGTATTTTTAATATCAACTCTGATGGGCAGCCTGGCCCTTACCCTTGTCCCAACCATGTCATTGCTCAATACAAGAACTGTCTTAGCTCCTCACAAATGTCTATCACTACGTATTTTGGGACAAATCATTTTTATTCAACACTTTTGCTTTATAGTAACTCCAGGAAGTGGTTAAATCTGGAATTATTATCAATATTATGCAGATGTGAAAATTGAAGTACAGTATGGTAAGTGGGTTTTCCAAGGTTAATTGTGAAACTGGAATCTGAGGCTCCTGCTTCAGAGTTCTGCTAGCACACCTTTTTGTTTTTTCTAAGAGTAGCAAGGGGAGCAATAAGTATTTTCTCCCCTCATGTTTTCAGTACAGGTCAGAGAGCAGGGCTCTGTGTTGCTAGCTATGTAGAATAAAGTGCTGTCATAGTAAAATCTGATTCTGGCATAAAGCTTTACAGAGAGACATTTTGCATAACAAAGTCATTCTTGTATCCCAGGAGGAATGGTCTATGGTAATAGCATTTTGTTGATCTGGTGACAACAAATAATCCACAATTAATAACACTATATAATAAATGTTTTCTTTCTTCGCTGTTCATAAAACATGCAGTCTCTAAAATAAAATACTTGTTGGTTTATTGCTTAATTATTGTTTAATTATCGCTATTTTAAAAAAGCAGTTGACGGAAGAGTGTCTTTTATTAGAACTGTAGGTGAGAAGGCACGCTGTCCGTCTCTGTACCAGCGCAGCCCTTCTGAGTTTGGTTTCTGCTCTGAGCATTACTGGTCAGCCCTCCTAATCTTTTCCAATTTTCATCTACCACCATTTTGCTGCCAATCTAGCAGAGAAATAAAATGCTATGCAGACGATAGTTATAATAAACAAATAATCTTGGAAGAAGAAAGGAAATATGGAGGTAACTATATCAGAAAACGTCTTCTCATTTCTGAAGTCACTATAAATTTCTGAGTGCCCTATAAATATTTGATGGATTTTTTGTTTTGTTTTGCTTCGTTTTTTAGCTCCAGCTCATGCCAAGGGTAAATATGGGTACAGAAAAAAATCATTACAAGATGAAGTCATTTGAATTTTTTGCGATATTGCTATAATGAAGTATGATTAGTATCTCTTTTCATGGTATACTCGTATTCGGAATTAGAAAACAGGCAGTTGATCCTATCCTTCTGCCATACCTGGGAAGTTTTTTGAACAGTGCCTATTAACTTTCCTTTTTAATTACATTTCTAAAAAGTGCTCCCCCTCTTTGATTTTTGTCTTATACAAATGTATATACATCTGCATGTGTACATATACATACATGAATGTGTATGTGTTGGTTTAATTTGTAATGTGTTTAGATTGAAATACTGTCAAAAGAGAATTGGTTGAAGGAGGGCCAGATTATAAAATGCAGTCACCTTTCATTCAGTGGGAAGGTTCTAAACTTTTTGACTGAGCTTCAAAAGCAGGGTTGTTACAGCCTCCATGTGGAAATAGCAATCCAGGACTAAAAATTAGAGCTGTCATAATACTCAAGGCTACACATGCACCTGGAACGCCCAACCTGTGCCAAACTCTGAAGTAAATGGCCTATATTGCCTATTTAACTCTTCTTAACATTAGTATATGGTATAGGTGCTATTATTTCAGCAGATTTAAAGAAAATACAAGCTAAGAGAGGTTAGTTACATTGCACAGTGTATGCAATTAGAGCTTAGTGAAAGTGGGAGTCAAACCCAGATTTCTGCTCCTCCGAGCTCTGTTTTTAACACTGAAAAACTTAGTAAAGGTAGGTTAAGAACAATCATACTAGTGCATAATGGAGGGTAGTTTAGGAGGTATAGAATGCTATTTTTCTGAAACAAAACAAGGTAATACAGAAATTTTAGACCAGTATTTCTCAATCTTTTTTGGTTATTAGCCTACCCCTCTATGGATCCTTTTAGAAAATGTCTTCCTAATTGCTCTCCCCATGAAATTTTCATTTGATAAAATATTGTTTTCTGTGTATGTGCTATATGTATATCTGTACTTTATACATAGAAAGGGCAAAATGTTTTTTTCATCCCCAGGAACCAATTTACATTTCTGTTGAGAATGCAAGTTCTAGAGTATCTAAGTAGTGATAGAAAACAGTCTTAATATTCAAATATATAGATCTCAGAGTAGTAACAAAAATCTTTAATCTTTACTTTTCTATTCTTCATTTAACTGTAACTAAAGATTTTTTGGGTATTTAAAAAAATGAATACAATTTAATCCAGTATGAATAATTTTGCTTAATTAATTTTTAAACATATTTAATTGACTTACTTTGCTTCATTATCAGCATGTTAAATGGTAAATAAAATACTGGTGAGAACTAAATTGACCTAAGTAGGTGCTACTGTTAAACTCAGATAGTAACTTGAAATGAAGACACGGTCTTTATTCACAAATTTTTATATATTAGGAAAAAGGAAAAAAAGTAAAAATAAAAGCCTTAGGTTTAAAGCAATCACCATTAGCTAAACAAAGTTTATATGCATGAATAGATTACACACATGCATTCAATGTTGCCATTACAAAAGCATAAATTCTTTAATACTGGCTTGCCTGAAATTTATATTTTCTTTTCATGTGTGTATTGCTGTTATTTTGCTGGTTTGGGACCCTAGAAGTTTCCATTATTTCTTTATTACTCTCTTTCTAGTTTTAACTTATGCCTTCATTACATTATCTTCACTTCTTTTAAAATTCCAAGAAAGCATCATCAGTTTCTATCCTCAGAATCTGAAGTATTATATATATTTTAAGTCCTAAGGGTAAACCTTCAGGATTTATTTTATCCCTTACTCTCTTGATCCTCTGACAACTGTGTCACTCTAAAGTTGCTCTTCATTTATACATAGTGAGAACCTCCTGCCATGTCACAATGGTATCCCAGACCTAGGAGGTTGCAAATATGCAAGTCAGGCATGGCTCCTGAATGTAGGGAAGTGTGGCAGAGTTGGGGAATGCCAAGTGATGGCACTTAGACATGATTTTGAGATGACTCATGGCTTTTGCTCCTCTGACCCTTCTTATTTTTATGACTTTAAAAAATCCATTTAACCTCTTTCCACTTTTGTTTCCTCTTGTAATAAGTAGCACCACTTCTGCTGTTGCTACTCCTATACTACTATTACTACTACTGCTGCTGCTATTAATAATGGTGTTTGTTATTATTAAATAATAAAAGCTATTATTTATGAGATATTTGCCACATGCCAGATGCTATACTCATTTAATCAGCACAGGGATTCCTGAAATATGTACTATGATTATCTGCATTTTGTAGATAAAGCCAAAGCAAAGAAAATGTCATACTCCTGAAAGGGATGATAGAGCTAGAAAATAACAGAAGACCTCAACACAGTCTTGAGTCAAGAGCTCATACTTATAACCGAAACACCAAGTATACTAGATTAGATGTCTCCTAAAGTTCCTCCAAACTCAACTACTTACTGGTTCTGTGATTTTCCATTATTCTATCCAGGTCAGGTTCAGCACTACAGAGCACCTTCTTGAATTTAATGATGGTGAAAGCTAAGGCTTTCCTTCAGTGAATACATGGGATATGAGGGCCTTAGGATATGGCCACAGGACCACAGGGGAGTCACAATGGACTACCTTTTTAAAATGTCTTTAATTCATTCTCCTTTCCTAGGCATGTTTCTCGTGTTATTAACCCCAAAATGATTGGCCATTAACCATCACCAAAAACTGGGAGAGGGAGAGGTGGGGTGGGAGGAGGAAAAAGAGAAAGAGAGAGAGAAATCACCACCAAGATAGCAGAAATTCACAGAGAGACAAAGAACTATTGTAAGGAGAAGAACCAGTTAAAAATAATGCAAAGATAAGGAAACAACCTCTGCATTTCCATGAATAAAATTGAGGAGAAATTTTATTTTGGACAGATAATCAGCCTTGATGGAATTGCTTACTTATAAGAATGTAAGTTCCTCATCATATCTAACTTGTAACTGAAAAGTTAATGATTTGAATAACTCCAGTTGACTTCCAAAATTTTATAGAAATGAACTTGCTGCCTTTTTCTGAATTAACTGAATCTAGTACTTGATTTGGTATCAGGAAGACCCCATGGTCTGCCTTCTTAGAACTTCTGATCTAAAATGTATCTCATTGATACAAGAAAATCATTGATAGGCATAAAGCAACTTTTCTGTCTCAATAAAAGAAGTTAAACATTACTCAATCTAATTAAGTAGATATATTGAGTGGCCACCATATCCCCTGCTCTATGCAGAATGAAATACCAAGACTCTTTTGGATGATACCATAAAGCATTCTTTGCCTTTGAAGAGAAATCCTGCTCTCTTTCTGGCAAAGTTTACTCTGTGTATGGCAAGTCCTCCAAAGGTGTGAGCTGTGCCTTTTGTACTAACCCGGGACAAAGCCAGAACATAACACATTTGGGTTTGTGTAAACTTCTTGGCGCCTGCTTCTTCATTGAGGAGTGAGAGCCTCAGCTGGAATGAGCTACTCTAATTCCCAGCCCTTCAAACTAACCACCAGACGATAACCACTCACAACAGATATTGACTTTCCACGCGTAAGGATTCATTTTATGTGCAAAACATTTCATAGCGTTCCAGTCACAGCTCACTGGTTGTTATTCCAGAAAGCATCTGTCTGAACCACTAATCGGGATTTCTTAAACAAACTGCATTAGGCATCTCTTACTTGGTTTTGCAAATTTCTTAGAAAAAAGATAACAGATTTGAAATGGTTGTGTATCATTATCAACATTATGATCAAATATGCAAAGTATAGAAAGGCCTATGGTAGGGACCTATTTTCTTCTAAGATTAATAGAGATTTCATGGAGGAATAAAAAATTCTTAAAATGTGTTCTTTTCAACACCCAGAAAAATAATTTTAGTTAAATAACTCTGGGAGATGGTATATGCTGTTTATCATTCCTAGAATTTTACAGACGTGCCAGCCTATAGGACACGCACATGCACACACACACATACACACACACACAGTACCAACAAAAAGAATTAGTGTTCCATAGAACTCTGGGACAGGGGGGCATCATGGGAACAAATGGTATTAGTAGTTAAGAGACTAGCTCCTCCTTTAAAACCAACTCTGTGACTTCAGGCTCCATTTTATCTCTTAGACTTGGTTTATCTGTCAAATTCAGGTATAAGTATTTAACATGTCAGATAAGCTACAGAATTTGCAGAAAGAGCAATTTTTTTTTAATTTTTTTAATGTTTTTATTTTATTTTTGAGAGACATAGAGACAGAGTATGAGCAAGGGAAGGGCAGAGAGGGACGGAGACACAGAATCTGAAGCAGGCTCCAGGCTCTGAGCTGTCAGCACAGAGCCCAATTCGGGGCTCGAACTCACAGACTGTGAGATCATGACCTGAGCCGAAGTCAGGCGCGGCGCGCAACCGACTGAGCCACCCAGGCACCCCAGAAAGAGCAATTTTTAAATAGCCATGAGAGTACTTTGGCATTAAAGGGCAACGTATACATGTATACAAGATCTCTATCTCCAGATCTTGGCTTTGGCACAATTCTGACTATGTCACTGAAGTTCTTTCCATTGTTCGTAACTCTCACCTTCATCACAAAATATTGACTGAAACAGCAGTGTACAGCTGGTTAGGTTCTGCAGGCTGTTTAAGTTAGTTAGCGGGATCTGCATGTACATTCAGGTAAAACATTATACAAGTTTTAACCTGCAGGTAGTAGTGATTAAATAGGATCCTCAAATACTACATAATCTGACTGGTTTACTATAAGATTTGAAATGAGTTATCTATGTAAATTTGTAAAATTTCTGTGGTTCATTTATGGTTTGATTATGCCTAAGCCTCTGGAGAGCCCAATTTTAGAAACTTCATTTTTTTTTTTTCAGATAAAGAAAACAATATCCAGGGGCTCCTGGGTGGCTCAGTTGGTTGAGTGTCTGACTCTTGATTTTGGCTCAGGTCATGATACCAGGGTTGTGGGATCAAGCCCCACATCAGGCTCTGTGCTGAACATGGAGCCTGCTTAGGATTCTTTCTCTTTCCCTGTCTCTCCCCGCTGTCCTCTGCTCACACTCTGTCTCTAAAAATAAAGAAAAGAAAGCAATGTCTAGAAAAGTAACATTTTCTAGGTGTACCACCCTTCTTGTCTTATCTTTTAAAGCAGGGCTTATCTGAGACCTTCTTGGTCCTGACCACTCTTTCTTTTGGTGGGGGGGAGGGGCTCACCACTCATCATATCAAACATCTCCCTCAAACATCACATTTATATGTTGAGATGCAGCTGATTAGTGGAGATTATGTTATGTTTTATAGACATGATGGAAAATTTATAATTTTGATTTTTTAAAATTTTGTTTTTAGATTTTTGGGTCTGTATTTACTGTTTTAGGTCTCAAGCATCATTATTGTAGGCCCTTGACAACCTCATAGGTAACTGGACAACCTAAGGGATAAACTACTTTGTGTCAGGTACTCGCATTTTCCTAAATACAGAATCCGTCCCAACCAAGTGTGTACTTTCTCTCTGCCCTTCTCTTCCACTGTCAGCAAGTATGGCTCACAAAATCCGTCTATTTTTAGGGCCAAACTCAAGGCCATTCATAAAGATGTCTTAATAAATTTCCTCCATCTCTGTACTTCACATTTGAGAATTTAATCCAGTATGATACTTTGCCACAATTGTTTTCTAGTTGGAAGTCTTTGTCTCTCCATTAGAGTGTGAATTTTCTATGAGGTAGAACTATACTTCATTTCCTCCTTCTTTTCCCTGCAGAGATGGACATGTGCCTCTAGTGCACAGTGACTATAACTTAAGGGCACTGCTTTTGATTTAAAAATGTCTTCTAGTGTGTTCTGGAGGTGCAGTCAGTGCAGTGTATGTCCAGAGAATATGTGAAGTCATGCTTGGCACTATTGCCTGGAATGCCTCCTTCCTCCACACACAACCCTGGGCACAAGCAGTCAGAAATGCTGCGTGTGGCTCTATGTCTCATGTAGTTTTCCAATTTACTCTCCCCTAATCTAGGGAATGTAGGAACCAGGATACTAGATGTTTATTCATTGCTACACAGTTGAGTAAAAGAGGATTATAGAAAACCTGAAGAATACACTTGCTTTTCTTCTGCCTGGCATCACAAAAGCTGATTTCATAAGCATAGTCTCCTCTCCCCAGCTTCTGGTGGCCCAAGGCTGTCCTGGAGAGGTCTTGCTACAGGGCATGCTTGAGAGCATTCACCTGCCAATGGCCTCTCTCTTCTGGTACAGCCTTTTAGGCACCTCTAGTATTTTAGGAGGGCTGGCAGCAACTCCAATTCTGGGAAGCACAACCTCTGTTACCTCCCAGAGGGTTTTGGTTTGACACCTGCCAAACTATCAGAAAGCAAAGACTTAGGTTTGTTCTGAAGCTGGCAATCTCATGAGTTTAGCAATGTGCCATCTCTAGGATACCCCCCAGGGATTGGAATGAGGTTCGATACTTTCCGATAATGATTCCTGACTTTCGTCCATTTGCATCTCCCCACACCACACTTTCTTCTACCACGTACACATACAGACATACATATAGGCATATGCACCCATACACACCACATATTCATGCTGTACACACACCACAAACATATGCATACATGTCACACACACCACATTAGCAGCACATGAATTCACCACATAAAATGCATATTCAGTCACACACACACACACACACACACACACACCACCGAGTTTCTGCTTCTGTACCAGAGATGTTGCTGTGAGAGTCAGTAGAGTGAAGGGGTTTAACTTTAATGCTAAATATACAAAACAGTCTGAGTGCCATGTATGTGTCTTGCATATCACTTTCGATCTTTTATTTTTTTTAATGTTTTATTTATTTTTGAGAGAGACAGAGACAGAGTGAGAGAAGGGGAGGGGCAGAGAGAGAGGGAGACACAGAACCCAAAGCAGGCTCCACGTTCTAAGCTGTCAGCCCGGAGCCTGACGCAGGGCTCTAATTTATGAACCACGAGATCATGACCTGAGGTGAAGTCAGAAGCTTAACCCACTGAGCCACCCAGGCGCCCCTCACTTTTGATCTTTTAAGTCAAGTGCACTATAGCACATAAAGCTTGAAAACTACTCTGTAAGGGAGCATCCCCAATTTATAGACAAGAACAGAAAATTCAGACACAGTTAGTGATTTGTCCCATTTCTAAAGGGGATGAACTAGATGTTCAGATTGTCAAATGAAGTCTCCTGTACCTATTTTAGTGCGATTTCCAGAACTTGTCATTTTGCCATTGGCAATAGAGTGAAGTTGGCAAATAGAGAGCCTTGGTGCCCCAGTCAGTCTTCGTGTTGCTGTCCTTCCTACCACAGGGACCTCTTTCTCAGGTGACCCTGGCTCTCAAGATCCCTCACTGTGAAAGCCAGGGAGAGATTGGAAAAACTCATCCTGTGAAAAGGTAAAGAAATGATGAAATATAGTGTGCTTCTGCTCCCAAGAGCACCAACCACATGGGCTCTCTTGCAGTTTCCCTAAAATACTGAAAGGCTCTAAGCTTTCACAGATGCTGTTTCTTCATGTAGGCCACTCTTTTATCCCCCTATCTTTTCATCTACATGTTTACTACTTACCTTTTGGGGCTTGGCTCAAATTGCTCTTCCTCAAATGGGCTTTCCTTCACCCCACAATCCAAGTTAGGTGTCCTAGTTACTCCTACATAGCACTCTAGGATGTTTTTTTCTTTTTTTTTTTTTTTAAATTTTTAACGTTTATTTATCTTTGAGAGACATAGAGACAGAGCATGAGCAGGGGAAGGGCAGAGAGAGAGGGACACACAGAATCCGAAGCAGGCTCCAGGCTCTGATGAGCCATCAGCACAGAGCCCGATGTGGGGCTCGAACTCACAGACCGTGAGATCATGACCCGAGCTGAAGTCGGCCGCTTAACCGACTGAGCCACCCAGGCGCCCCTAGGATATTTTTTTCTTAATTCCAAAGACACTTCAGCATTCTTTGCTTATTTTCTTGTTTTCTGAATATGTAGTTGCATTGGTATGCATGCTCCAGGAAAAGAAGGATACTGCCTATCTTGTATCATTGTTATTTCATCAGCTTCTAGCAGAATGCCAGGTAAATGGTTGTCATTAAATGAAGATTTTTGAATAAATGGATTTGTGGGTCAATAAAAGTTCATGTCCTTCTTCCCCAGCTCAAGCTCCTTTCTTTATTTTCACTAACATGTGCTGTGAGACACTGCTTTCAGGAAAGGTATTCTTTTATGGGTTTTCAGGGAATTCAATGATGAGTCTGGCCTAGGACTTCATGTAAGAGATCTAAATCACTTAGGGTATAAACATGGCTCTAAATGACAATTGAAACTCTAGATGGCAAATGTGTCATGGATTTTAGAAAGGGAAAGGTCATATATGTGGTGTGGCTCAGGAGACACTATGAAGAAGATACCATTTCATGTGGGTCTTGTGGTGGACACGTGTTGCTTGGTTGTTGGTCTCTACCACACCCACTTTTCCTTGAAGGAGCTGTTTCTCTACAGGTTTAACCATGTGATTCTGGTGGGATTTCCAATCCCAAGTCCCTTGCATTTGTGTTTACTCTGTAACCCTTGTTCGTGCCATTACCTATAATTAACCCATTACTTTTACCCTACTCAGCAGGTCATGCTGGTCTTATTAGTATCCTCTTTTAAGAAATTTTTGAGATCCAAAATTGGAAGATTAAAGGCCTTATCTTGAAGGTCAAGGAGTTGAAAGGAGGTGAAGCCTGAGCTGTTTGCAGTCCTGGACCCTGCTGCCTAAGTACTTTCTTATAATAAGAGATAATTAAACTAGGTAGAGCTAAGTCAGACAGAGGGCTTGGTGAAGGGGTAAACCAGAGAGAGTGGGGGAGTGAACGTGAGGCAGGACATGATGACCCCATCTTAGTTCGTGGACTCAGGGACTCAGAGACTACTTCAAACTCTGTCCTTCTAGTTACATAAGTCAATAAATGTCCTTAGTTGTGTGTTTGCCTTCATTGAAGCTAGGCTCAGTAATAATTCTATTTACTGCTGAGTAATAAAGCTGTTGAAGTATTTATCAATTGGATAATTAGATGATACTCTTATAGGCAGCATAAAAAAAGCAAAGACACTGAAGTAAAGGAAAAAAAAGAAAAAAACATCTATACATGGAGTATACTCAGGAAATAGAATTAAGATCAAGATCACAGTACCCAAGGGGTAGTTCCACTTCTCTGATCACCTAATTGTAATGATTATCTTCCATGTCTGCATCTTCCACTTGTGTCTCAAAGCACCAGAACAATGCCCTGAGCATGTGCGGAACTTAATATATGACTGCTGAGCAAATGGATTCTGGAAATAAGTAAAGTAATAATGAGATAAAACTTGGTTTGTAGACTATTTTCAGATTCTGGTTTCTGAGACTGGGATGGAATGAAGAGCAACAACAAAAATACAAAGGAATTAGAATAAAACCAATATGAATTTATATACTGCCCCCTTAATTCACTAGTTTTATATACATGGACAGTTTCATTTGCCTCTTCTATAAAGTGAGCACAATAAAATCCAGACTCAAAGGTTTGAGAGTACTTTGGGTTATATGAGATAATCTATATAAAATGCTTCTAGAAATATCTGGCTCATGATAAGTAGTCAAGAAAAGTCCATTGAAGTTCTAGAATTATGGTTTTTTTTAACTTTTAGTGTTTATTTTTAAGAAAGGGAGAAGGAGAGGGAGAAGGAGAGAGAGAGAGAGAGAGAGAGAGAGAGCAAGGGAGGGGCAGAAAGAGAGGGAGACACAGAATCTGAAGCAAGCTCCAGGCTCTGGGCTGTCAGCACAGATCGTGACACGGGGCTTGAACTCACAACCAAGATAATGGCCCAAGCTGAAGTGAGATGCTTAACTGACTGAGCCACTCACGTACCCCAAAGTTCTACAATTCTTAAGAGGCGGTCTTCTCTATTCATTTGGCAAGACAGGAATCATCCTTATAAGATTTTTGTTAGATGGTCACCACGCTTCTGTTTAAGTATATTCAGTAGCGGGAAGCAGGGATCTTCCCATATTTGGTCAATATTTGGACCTCTTGAGGTGCCTTGTCCTATGTTCACTGTGACTTTTGACCCTGTTACTTTTACCCATTGTTTCTACTTCAGCTGTGGAGCCATACATCAATCATGACAACTGTTGTAGGACTTTAAGCTGGAGAGTAGGATCAGGCACAGGTTTTAGAATAATCAGTCCTTCTCTAGGATATTGTTGAAGAGATGAATAAATAAATATTTTTGAGAATAGTTCTAGGATTATTATTCCCTAAATTGAAAAAGTTGAAAATATGTGTAAATGTTTTAATTTAGATACAGAGTATAGGTTTTTGAAATCAGTTCATGTCATGTCCTTTTAAAATCAAAAGGAAAAGAAGTCAAATATTTTTATTTAATTCTGTTAGCCCTTTCCAAATTAGTATGACTTTTTCAAAGTTTTATTTCATAATTTGGATATATAGATTAAGCATATTTTTGGAAAATAAAATTCAGAGTTCCTGCATGAACTGTCCCCTTGCTTCCCTCTCTGACCTCCTTTCTCATGGTATTCTTCCTTGCTCACACCACTCCAGCCCTCCTAGCCTCTTATTGCTTCTCTTTTCTCAGATCTGATTTTCAATTGGGCCTCTACTGACAACCCTTATATTTAACATGCAACCTGTTGCCCCTTCTCCCTCTTTCTGCTCATTCCCCTCCTACTTGTTTTACATTAAATGGCTCAAGTCTCCATGCTTTGTAGGTCTTTTAATATGTTTATTATTAATAGTCTTATTATTATTATTTTATTATTAATAGAGGAATTTCAGCTCCTCAAGGGTGGAGCTCTTTATATATTTTGTTCACTGCTGTATCCCAAGAATCTAGACTACTGCCTGCTTATAGAAGACTCATAATGAGTGCTCATGGAATAAGTGAATGAATGAATGTGTCCCTATGTGAATGAAAGAAGGGGGAAAAAGAGACAATTAACCCTCTACCCCAGGAGAAGCCCACTCCCCTATTCTGAGGAAAGATCTTGGCCATGCAGAGAGGCCACAGAACCATGAAAAGGAGAGAACAGCATGGGATACTTCAGAAAATGTACATAGGAGGTTTGAACAGCAGAAAAATCAGGCTCAGATTTGATGAGTAGGAGAAAAGAAGTGGACAGCAGGTAGGAATGACTAGTTTTTCCCATGAGAGTGTCAATACATGCTTTTATTCCCAATCTGATGCCTCTGAAAAAAAGCATTTAGACCATATCTTTGGGTCGGTACCTTAGGCTCTCCCAGAAAAATGACCAGATGACATTTGTTGGAAACACTAAGGATTCCAGACTTTGCATGACTATTCCACTCCCTTGTCCAAAATTCTTCACTACTATACAGCATTAATTTTTGTCTAGGTCTTGTGTTCTACTCGGGTCTCTCTAACAAGAGTTTAGTCTGGGAGTTCTTAAGACTAGATTTTTATGTTCTTTTTTATCCCTAGAGCACCCAACGTGTTGAGCATATTGAAGCTGCTTCAAGGATAGAGCTGGCCAATTAACGATAATAGATATTTTATAAAAGCATGATTGATTTATTGCATTTATTTTGTAGTATGCCACAAGTGTTTATACAAAAGATAACCTAGTATAGGTATACTTTGCTGAAGTAAATATTTCCAGGGCACCAGTGGAAGGAAAAACCCCACAAAACAACAACAAACCAATGACCAATTCATAAAGGGAACAGGATTCTATATCTTACCCTCCAATATATGATGAAGTCATATGGCATGCAGTGAGGGTGCCCAGACCAGAAACCAACCAGCCTTCAAATCTCCGTCATCAGCCAGTCTTTAATGGACAGTGAGGCCAAGCCTCTCAGCTGTTTCATCTGTACTTAGTATTACTATGTTTCTTAAACTAAAAAAAAAAAAAATAATAAATGAGTCCTTTCAGAGTTCTGCACCCTGTGTTTGGTACTCAGTGCAACTCAGGAGGCCAACTTTAGCAGTCAAATTAATCTGTTTTTGGCTTAAAACTATTGTTGGAGAATCTCTATCACTCTTTTTAGTTTTACCCTCACCCGACTCCCAAGCTTTAAACCATCTACTGAAAAAAATTGCTGGGTACCTTAAAAAGAACATAAATGCAGTAGGTGAATATATCACTTATCATTCTCATGCCTAATTATCCAGAAATCTATAGTAGTGTCATGCGTATTCGCTTCAGAAGCTATTTGCTCTTTCAGACTTCCCAATTCAAAAGCTGACTGTGCATTAACACACCCTTGTTCTCTGTCGCTCCTTTTCTCAGGTTGTATCTCTTTTTCTTTTTACATTTCAGTTTCTCTTTTAATGTATTACGCCTTTTTACCACTTCGTCCTCGTTTTTTTCCCAAAATATATGTGTGTGTATGTGGGTGGGTATGTGCACGTGTGCGCGTGTGCATGTCTGGACCCTGCAGTAACTGAGCAATTTAAGTTTAATAGAATTTCAAACTTGCCTTTGGAGATAGGAGCAGTTTTCCTGGGCAAAGAGGAAAAAATATAGCCTTAATGAAGCAGAGAGATAGTGCCGGTGAAAAATAAGATGCCTCAATTTATAAATTTTCACATATATATGTATATTCAAAGTCTGTCCCAAAAATTGTTTTCCTGAATGCCACATAACACCACCATTGACAAAATAAAAGCAAAACAGCAAAATTTCCCCCCAAAAAACAAGATAATTGGGATATTTCTCAGGTTGGAGTTTCATTTTACTTATATGAAGCATTAATGTGGATCTTCAACAGAAAGAAATGGGCTGATGTTAATCCACTTTTACAATCCTTTTTATAGGGTTTCAAACAATTTAACAGCTGTTTAAAGAAACCAATGTTTTGATGAAATAACAAAGGCGAGATTATTTTGGAGAGGAGAAATATTAGGATTCATAACAAATTATACAGGCCTTCATAAAAGATGAGCTGCAGTGTTAAGAACTATTATAATAGATGTTTTGGCCCCAGCACATAGCAGACATTTAGTGATATTTGTTAAATAAATGGAAGGAAGGGAAGAGGGAAGGAAGGAAAGAAGGTAAAAAGGAAAAGGAAGGAAGGGAGGCAAGGAAGGGGGAAGGAAAAAAGGCTCCTGTTTTCAGTTCCTGTGAGCTGTTTCAGTTATGTGAAGTGAAGCACCATGTTTCTTCGGGTGGGGGGGGTTGCGGGGGGGGGGACCTTCAACAGTAATTTGTCAATAAGCGAATCCTGAAACTATCTCTCTGTAATCCTCCAGAGTTCTTCTTTATTATTCCCCAAACACTTCAGCATCTGCCCCACTAGTTGTAAAATTGGGCCCCAGGCTGGAGACTAAGTAGGAGCTAAAGGTGAGGTGCATTATGTAACAGAAGGATCTGGAATGAGATCTATATGCTATGCATGTTTCTTTCCTGTTGGAGGATGCTGTGGTCCTGTGGACAGGAAATAGTACACTGGAAGAACATTGACTTTGCATGTCACCGAGTTTGAATCCAAAATCTGTTACTGATGTGCTTGTACATTCTTGGTCTCAAATTCCCATTTGGTGTATGACAGCAACTTCCCTGCCCTCTCCTCCTACATAGTCAATGTTCCCCAAGGAATGAGTCACTTACCTGTCTGGAGAACAGTCACCTCAGAGAGTTCTCCTACTCTCACATCCTCTTACTCTCAGGGTATGTGCTCTGGTCTGCTGTCAGGCATGAGGTAGACAGGAAGGATTATGGTTGTCTACCCCTGACAGATACTTGTGGGGCAGACCAATGTCTTCTTAGTAGGCTCCATTATGACAGCGCATCCAAACCATATTCTCCAATCTGACTTCTCTGGTCTCCACTGTAACATACTGCTAAATCCTTGGGTAAATCACTATTTCTTCTGGAAAAAAGGTATGTTCAATTATAAAAAGGATTCTTCTGAAGAAAAAAAAAAAGACAATGGTTATAAAATGCCTAATTCAGTGCCTAACACATCATGCATCCTTTATAAGTGGCAGCTAAACCTTCTTTGTAGTTCCTACCATGACTCTTTTGTAGCCAGTATTCAATGAATATGTGTTAATTCACTACTGTCAAGTATGGTACCCAAGATTAAATCAGGTAGAAAAGCAAGATTTTTAAAAGTGTCCTTCTAATCTTAATTACTTTTTTATATAACTTACTCCCCACTAACCCCACAAACCTGAAGCAATATAGGAAAAGCAAAGTGTTAATTTAGGCAGTTTTTGGTGACGTTGATTAATGCAGAAAGATATTACTCACTAATTACAGACAGAACCCCCTCATTTGAACTCAATAACAGTTTTAATTAAAATTCTTAGTCTCCCAAATCATGGTTCCTTTAACCTGGTTTAATTATTTCGTAGGTCTTGCCTATGACCTTGCATTAATTTGCATGGTGCTAAACATGTTTCTCTATTTGTCTGGCTTTGTGCTGTTATGAGGGAATTTCACATTTTAGCTAAAATCAACATTAACCAAAGATGCCAGCTGATTAATTGGGCTTAGAGATGTGTCATACATGCACTTAAAATGCAAATAAATGGTGGCCTTTAATGGTGAATATTTGTAATAATGTGGAAGATTTCAACTTGTTTATAATTTTTATTCAATGTGAATTTGTTAACTATGTACCACTTAAACAGTACAATATCTAAAGATAGTCTTCTTTTAAATATTTTGCAATCTGTGTTATTTCATGATGGTGTACAAATCAAATATAGGGTCTATATCAAAATTTAAAAGGAGCATACCTCATTTTAAAATTTAAAATGAGTTGCAAACATATAAACTACTCTATTTTAGGAATTTGCCCTGTGGATACATAAATGTACATACAAGAAAATTTCATACAGAATTATCTGTAATAAAGAAAACCTGAAAATTACCTGAATGTCTATCAGTAGTGTGCATCTCTGCAACAAGGCAAACATGCAAGTACATTCATGAAACCATGTTCATGGTTTACTGTGCGAAAAGAGCTGATGCCTACTCTAAGGATGTAGTCTATTTACCCAATATGCAGAACTGAAGGAAAGTGAGGTGATAGCACAGACAAGGAGCTCTCACATCCTGCCTTAGTGCAGTTTACCACCGGCTGTGGGTTCCCTTCAAGGAAAGCCAGTGCCGAAAATTCCACCCCCTCCTCCCCAGGCAGGGTCCTGAAGCTGGATGATCAAGAAGCCAGATTCTTGCTTTGACACTGATTTTGTATACCCTAGTTTCTGTACCATTTCATAAGAACTTAGACTGATACTCTATACTTTCCGTTTAGGGTATATATATATTTTTTTTTCTAAGTCTTTTTACACTGTCTTTTAATAATCTTTCCTAGACATCCAGGTCAATATTTTTCAGAACTATCAGTGGGAAGAATGAGAAATACTGAGCTCTGGGAAAATTTTATTTATGGAATATTTTCCCATTTCTGCTTTTTAGCCACTTTATCAATTCTCTGTGATTATTTTCCCCAGAATTACTAATCTTTATTTTTTACTGATTTCTTTGTTTTCCTATGATGTAATTCATTTGTTCTTGGAACTTTGAAATTATTTTAAGCAGTCATCTATAACTCCCTTCCGCAGTTTCTGAGGTTTTGATTTCCTATTCATTAAGTCTATCCTATCCTTTTAAATGTGAAGATCCTTTTCCTGTGGTCAATAATGAATGCAAAATAGAGGTTGATTGGTTCTGCCTTCTCTGTGTGAAATCTCACAGTGCCAGCTCATCCAAAGGTTTGAAAAACTCATAATCATGTGTCAAAAAATTGATTTGACTCCCAATCTTGTGATTTTATTTTTCTGGCATTGGATTCAGGAATCCCTAATGTCAATACACTATAATGTATGTACAAACTTGTGATTTGGAAGCAGAGTAAGAATCAGAAAAACACAGGTCTTATAGGATACTATTGAAAACCTTTATAGAACAGGTGTGGTGTCAAGGTAGCTCAGAGGATAATTCACTGAGTCGGAGCCAACAGAGTGTAACTGTAATCCTTTCCATGCTGCAAACAAATCACATCATCTAGCAAGCCCAGGATTCTTCATCCATAAAATTCTAAAATTGATCTAAATCAATGTAGTAGACACTGTAGTTTGCCTGACTCAACATTATTCCCAATTTTCTTCTCCTTTGCTTGTCTTTACTAGAGAGGGTTTAATGTTTGCCTTCCTGGATTCCTCTTAATTCAGTAGTGGCCCCATCATATTGTGTTTTCCAGTGGGACCTTAGTGAAACTACTGAAGAAGTTTTTAGGAAACTAGGTTTTCTGAGAAAAGGGAACAAAAACTCTATTGCTTTCTTTATCTTTTCTTCTTTCCTGCCTTGAATGAAGATACCTTTGAGGTAGGTATTTTGTGATAGCTTCTGATTCAAAGTGTATGAGGCAAAAAGGCACTAGCATAGGATGGGGGAGATGGAAGATCACAGTCCCTGGGTCTCTGATATCTCTAAGCTCTAGGGTTAATGTCAGTGGCCAACTGCTTCTAGACTCCTTGGGTAAAAATAAATAAGTAAATAAATGTATAAATAAATACTTTTAGAATTGAGTTTTTGTCAGCTGACTATTCTGTTGCTTGTAACCAATTGTGTTCCTCAATCATCATTTTACAAATTGTACTACTCACAAGAGTCACAGGGTGAATGTTCAAAAGAAAGTTTTCTAGGCGTCCTTCAGAAATTCTATTACAGTAGATTTGGAATCAGAGTCAGTATCTGTGGTTATTATTATAATTAGTAGTAGTAGTAACAGTATTTTTAAGATATTATTGATGTGTAACATTATATTAGTGTTGGAAGAGATCATCAAGAGGGTGTGACCACTGATTGATCCGTGAGCTGGACTCCAGCAATCAGAGGCTCCTTACTCCCTCCCCTGCCTTTGGAATGTGCATTCCACTGCTTTACCCACTCCTAGAAGTTGCTCCAAGGACATATCCTTACTATAGTGATGTGGCATTGAGGCCATCTGGGTGGTATATGTGAATGAACCTAGTCAAGGCCTCTGTATAAACTTTGAGATTTGGTGGGCAGGTACAGAAATCTACTCCTATTGTAGCCACACAAGATAAGCCTTGTATGTAAGTTCCCTCCCTTACTGCCACCTACCAATCTGGAGTGGTCTACCTCTTTCTTCAGTCTCTCCTTGATCTCCAAATTCTGGGACCACTTTCAGATTACAAAGGGCAACTCCCAAGGATGTTTTGAACTAGCTGTTAGTTTCAGATGTACACTGACCCTCCATCATCCAAGTTTTCACTTCCTGTGGTTTTAGTTACTCGTGGCCAACCATGGTCCAGAAGCAGATGATCCTCCTTCTGCTGCGTTGTTAGAAAGTCAGTAGTATGTCACAATGCCAGTGTTATTCACCTTACTTGGTTTTACTAAATTTTAGGCATCTTATCTCACAGCATTACAAGAAGAAGGGTGAGTGCTATACAATGAGATATTCTGAGAGACAGAAAGAGACCACATTCATGTAACCTTTATTACAGTATATTGTTATAATTATATTATATTATTAATTATTGTTGTAAAGCTCTTACTGTGCCTAATTTATAAATTAAACCTTATCATTTATATATATATATATATATATATATATATATATATATATATATATATATATATAGAGAGAGAGAGAGAGAGAGAGAGTGAGTGAGAAAGAGAGAGAGAGAACGTATTACATTTAAGGTTTGTTACTATCTGAACTCTATGCCAGTCATAGGCAACCACTGGGGATCTTGGAATGTATCACCCACAGATAAAGAGGGACTACTGTACAACATGATGATTTGATACTTGTATATATTGAAAAATGATCACCATAATAAATCTGGTTAACATCCATCACCACATATAGTTATAATTTTTTCTTATAATGAGAACTTTTAACTTAGCAGTTTTCAAATATACCACATAGTATTATTAACCATAGTCATTATGCTATACATTATATGCCATGATTTATTCATTTTATAAGTAGAAATTTTAACCCCCTTTTGACCGTGACATGACTTCATGTATTTTGCCCAACTCCCGCCTCTGACAACCACCAGTGTGTTCTCTTATTGACAGCATCTGTATTTTTAACAAACATTCTAGATAATCTCTAGGTCAATGTTCCCCAAACTCACATGACAAAATACATTTGGTAAACAAAACATTGTCATTTAACTAAAAACTTGGCTCTATTCTTCACTTGGTGTTGTCAGTGCAGTCCTAAGGTAAGTCAGTAAAAATACAGAGCTGAGAATTTTTCACAGGTGCTTCTCATTACCTTCCCTTCTTTGATGCCAAGGTCCCTGCCACTTTGACTCACTCATCCACCACCATTCATCACCTTTCCCATTTTTTTGTGTGTGGTCTTCCTCTTGCCTGCAGGAATTCTCGCTTTCCCTGGAATATTCACCTCCCATGTGTCACTTTCTCACTTTACAACTCCCCTTCAATCCTTCTGTTCCTCTTTATTCTATGATTGACTCTCCCTAAGAAGCCATTTGCGATCCCCTATTATGAAGAATTCCCTATAAAAATAAATTATATTGTGCTGTGTTTGGGAGATAAACTTGATGGGGTAAACAGCTGTACACAGCAGCTCTGTGCAAACAAGTTTAAAGCAAAATCCAACCAGCTGCTCAGCATGAACCCTCTGAGAGCTGAGATCAGCTGTTGTACTACCCAACAGTTGCCCTACAGAAAGCCAGGCTTGCTGGGAGAGAAATGAAAGAACAGTATCTCCAGGTGATCAAAGCAGTGGTAGCAAGTGAAATGTTCATTATCCAAAAAAAGGATGCTACAGTGATAATTTTTCTTTACTCACATTGGCATATTTCATCAGAGCAAACCCAAATAATTTTAGGAACTGTTTTGTTTAAAGAAGGACATTAATATCAGCATTGTTGAGCCACTTCAATGCATACCTATACTAACTTTTAGAATAAAATACCAAAGGTTACTTGTAGAAATTAAAATCACCTCCCCCTTGGGAGGTCAAAGACCTATAAGTTTCTAATAAAACATCTTCAGATTCAACTTGGAGATTCCTGAGGTTTCACTTTTTTCCTGTAAAGATTGCTTTTCTTTAAAAAAAATGACAATCTATGTTTGATAGAAAAAAAATTATCAAGGATAGATAATTGGACCTTATTGGTTTTCTAGACTAACCACTTCTCAGTTCTCATACCCTCTCCACCCACCCCAAATGACCCTTAAGGAAAGAGAACCCCTGCCTCCAAAGGCAACCCATCTAATACTATATCTTTGACAAGTTTCTTTATGTGAAACTAAAATTGGCCTCTTTTTATCTTCTACACATCAAGCTTCTTGTGGTCAAACAGAATAAGTGAACCTTTGTCAGCTCTTTGAAGCGAACTAGTCTTCATACTACAATACACCCAGTCTTCCTTATTCTCAACTAAACTTTGCTAATTCCTTTCATTGAATATCCTAAGTCATGAATTCAGTTCCTTCCAGTATCTGTCCTTTGAACAAGTTCTAGCTTATCTCTCTTAAACTTAGGGCTCAGAATTATGTGATATATGTAAATTAAAGTTTCATTAGCAAAGAATAAAGTGAGATTATTATCCTCCAATACGGTATGGATGTTACTCTCAACCTTTGCTGATTTATGATGGAGATGTTTTGTTGTTGATTCATAGTTAGCGGTTTAACAACTCTTAGTAAGTACTTTTCATATTAAATATTACTCCACCACATCTCTAACTATTCCTAGATTTGTGTTGCTGGACGTTGGTTCCAACATTGGATGTTAAGGCATTAACATTAGGCATTAGATCATTAGGCATTAACATTAGACCTGTTAAATTTTACTTAATTATATTCAGCTCATATATTATAGTTTCAGTGGATCCTGATTCTGCCATCCAATGTACTTTCTGCTTTTCCATCCTTAAGCCATCAAAAAATTGCAGAATCATTGTTTTCTATCAATTTCTTCATTAAATTTTCAGCCCATTATTAAGCGAGGTTATCATCAGGAAGATTGCATATCAAAAATAACTTTCTCTCTTTTGCCCCATCCCATACACCCCACACAAGGACTCTTCAAGTTGCTTTATAAAGATATAATTAAAAAAAAAAGAAAGATATACTTTAACTGCTTCTCTCTGGCTTTCATTGACAAAGGGATAGCTACATGTAGAACACATGTTTTTGGAAAGATCACGGTGACAGCATTGTTTGTTATGTTGCACAAGGTCTCCACAGAAAGTCTGTTCTTTTCAAATGGTTCTCTGAGTTGAAGAAAAGGAAAAGGTGAGGAAAGGGAAATTTAATTACAAAATGAGAGTTCTATATCCCATGGAATTTCATCCTTTGCCTCATTGCTAGAAGGCTCAGAATAAAAGTCTATGGTAATTACCTATAGTTTTTATTTGCATAAATATTTTGATAGTATTTTTTCTTTTATATTACCCTTTATTATTTTTCTTTTCCTTTTTTATGATATTGTTAGATTTTATATTATATAAATATACAAATAAAATGAATTGGTTGGCATATTGATATAGTTGTTAAATGAAAGAAGATTAAAGACAGAATTCACCTCTCTGTTTCTATTATCATTTTGGCAGATTAATTTTAATCCATTAGTATTCTTTAGCTATCCCTAGTCATCTTGTGACTTATCCATGTATATTTAGCACAATGTAATCCACTTCACCTAACTGGTTCTTAGTGAAATTTAAATCTCAGCACATTGTACCTTAACTACCCTACCATGTTTTGTTTTGTTTTGTTTTTAATTTTTTAATGTTTATTTATTTTTGAGAGAGAGAGAGAGAGAGAGAGACAGAGCATGAACAGGGGAGGGGCAGAGAGAGAGGGAGACACAGAATCTGAAGCAGGCTCCAAGCTCCCAGCTGTCAGCACAGAGCCTGATGCGGGGCTCGAACTCACTGACTGCGAGATCATGACCTGAGCTGAAGTCAGATGCTCAACCGATTGAACCACCCAGGCGGCCCTGTTTTGTTTTTTTAATCAAAGAACTTCAATATCTGATATTTTTTCTTGGTCTTTCACTAAATTCTACATTTCATGACACCAGAAGCTGTCTCCATTATTTGCCTTTATATTCTCTAAACAGCCTCTGGCAGGTACTTGGTGCTCAGTAAAGATATGGTGAATGAATTAATAAATCTGAATTTTGACTTCACCAAAAAAAGTTCAAGTGAACCTTATATAAAATATATAGCATTTACATATTGCCTGCTTCTTCTATATAGCAAAAAAAAAAAAAAAAGCAAGAATTTCCAATTATCCAGTTATGATGATGAATATATAGAGTCAAATAAAACAGCTCAGTTAAAAATGATGTTGATGCTTTCAGCATCAGTATGTAGTCTGGTTAATATATTTGAATAACATTTTACAGCTTTCAAAATTCTTTCCCATATATCAACTCATTTGAATCTAACATTAACATGGTAAAATAGCCAGAGTGATATTATGCTCTTGATTTTTCAGATGAAAAACAAACAAAAACAAACAAATGATTGAAGCAGTTAAATTATTTGTCAGGAGTATCCTGTTGTCTAGAACTCCCTTTTGTATATCTGTACCGAGGTGCCAAGAAAATCCAGAAATTTCCATCATAAATATAGTCATGGTGTTAAACTATTTATGTGACTAGGTGAATCAAGACTACTCACTGAACTTCAATTGTATTATTTATAAAATTGGAACTAAAGAGCCAACCTCATCATTTTTATGTAAGATTATGAGCTTATTTGTCCTACAAAAGAAAAAAAAAACTAATATGAAATCTCTTAGGGAAAAAAAACTGTAGAATCATAATTTCAAAGAGGAAGAAATCTTACAGATCAATATTGAAACACCTTATTTTTCATAAGAGGGAACTGAGGCCTAGAGTTTTTAATATTTTTTCAATGTTTATTTATTTATTTTTATATGGATATCAGTTCTTTTTTTTTTAAACTTTTTTCAATGTTTATTTATTTGAGAGAGAGAGAGAGACACACAGAATCCAAAGGAGGCTCCAGGCTCTGAGCCATCAGCCCAGATGCCTGATGTGGGACTCAAACCCACAAACTGTGAGATCATGATCTGAACCAAAGTCAGACACGCAACCAACTGAGCCACTCAGGCACCCGTGTTTATTTATTTTTGAGAGAGAGAGAGACAGAGACAGAGACAGAGACAGAGCATGAGTTGGGGAGGGGCAGAGAGAGAGAAGGAGACGCAGAATCCGAAACAGGCTCCAGGCTTTGAGCTGTCAGCACAGAACTGTGAGATCCTGACATGTGAACCCACAAACTGTGAGATCGTGACATGAGCTGAAGTCAGATGCCTAACCCACTGAGCCATCCAGGTATCCCTGAGGCCTAGAATTTTTAAATGAATTGCCAAGGGACACTGACTTACTATGGAGGGGAGATAACTATCAAATCCTGTGAAGTCTTGGGAATGGGCTCTGCCCGTCTCATCTCCTTCCTCTTTATTCAAACACATGTCTAACATCACATCAACACACAGTCACACTCCTTTTACTTCAAGGTTAGATATTACTTATTGTTTTGAGTAATATTTTCATACCATAAAATAAATAACATTATATGATAATAGTGGATTCCAATTGATCATCACACTCTTTGTAGTCCTAACTCATATATGCTACATAGAATATTCCCCAAATTAATAACTTCAGATCATTTTTGTATAGTAATAAGTTTGTACTACTAGGAGGGAAAAGGAACAAAAAGTCAGTTTGAAATGTCACATATTGAGGGACCTATAGCTACTAGCAGGGGTAAAGCTAAAACTCAGATAAGCAATTAGCTAGTTCAATAAGTTAGTTGTAACTTTTACCAAGTTCCTAGATAAGATGCCATTTATTGTCTCAATATTCAACCCAACAGCCCGAGTCCAAAAACATAAATTCCAAATGTTCATTTCCCATCAATTTTCTCTTCTCCCAACCATTTGAGCTTAATTGCTTTTATGGGTTTGCTAAACCACAAAGTAGCAATCATTCATTTCTACCTATTAGGGGATTTATTATTTATTACTCTCAAAATAATGAAAATTCCTATAACAGATGTGTGCCAGCAGAGATGGGGTGAGCTTGTGGTGGCTTCAGGCTGTTATTTACTCTACTTTTACTATCTTTTTCTTGCCATTTGCTGAGAGCTACCAATAGTTTCACTACTTGGTCCTTGGATATGTAGCAAAGGAAGGACATTGAGAAGCTGCTGATTCAACCAAGTGGTGGTCCCCCAAACCACAGCAGTTAAGTCAACTGTATGTTTTCTACAAAACTGGAAGTGGCTCACTCACAGTGAACCTTGACCACTTATTCAATGGTCAGTACAAATGTGTAATATAGGTGATTATCCACTATGCTGAGAGCAAAGAGGTGAGCATCTGTGAGGTCCGTCTTCACTGTAGGAGGTCTCACATATGAGAGTGTCATCAGAAGGCTTGGGATGAAAGTAGTTAAGATGAGCAAAGAACAAAGGGATTTGGGACAGAATAAAACTCTCTTTTCTACTTCTGAGTTGTTTCTTCAGCATCTTTTTCAATGATTTTTCTAATTACAGGGACAGGATAGATGTGCCATTTAGGCATTTAGAAGGGTAAAGTCCAAGGTGTTGTATATGTGTCAATGTGTTTAAAGAAGTCCATGTGAAAAATTCATATCCAGTGCTTTTCATGGCACCCCAAAGCCTCTAGGAATGAACATCTGTAACTTTGCTCAGGCAGGATATGGATGGACTTGAGAGATAAGAGAAGTTCCCTGGAAACCAAGTTCTCCTTGAAAGGGAGGCTGGGTGAACCAGACTTAGCAATATGTCTTAGGTAAGAGAAAGGCCATAGTTCCAAATGGAACTTAGAAGATCTATCCAAACCCTCTTTGACGTAGATGCCAGTCACCCGAATATTCTGAGAAAGAAAAAATTAAGAGGTAAAACTGACAAAGTGACTCAGTAAAGATAAAGCTTGTGAGAGAGCAACATGTGAGAAAGGCAAAGTGTTTTCTCTGCTGAGGGAAAGAGAGGTGAGCGCCAGGTATCCAAAAATATGTGGCAGAGACACTTTAGGGGATGGTATTGGAGAGAATTGATGACCGCAAAGACTGTGGATGCTAAGAAAAGGTCAGCATCACTATATTAGCAACTGGGCGTAGCATGTGATATGGGAAGACATTTTCTGACCAGGAGGCAAAAATGAATGATTATTTTCAAGTGAGTAGGCAAGAGTGATGGTAGCCGAGATGCCAGATATGTGAGGTCATGTGGGAGGATCAGACCTGGTCTCACCCTGTGGTCAGAGAATCAGTGTTTTATACACTGCTAGATTTACCTCAAAGTCATGGCAGCACAGAGAGAGACAATAGCAGATGGAGCAGGGGTAGCCGTGAGGTCTCCTGCCCTGCCCTGCCTTCCCTATCTGCTATTTTGGGGCTCTGAGAAGGTGTTAAGAAAGAGGAAAATGTTGAGCTCTAGCATTTGCTGGCTAGGAATGTTGATCCAGTTGTCGAGAGGTCAGTTATTAAGGTGGATTTATCTGTGATCCATAGGCACACTCTTTTCTGGATATGCAAATTTACTTTCCCAGAGTAAGCTTGGCAGTACTGTTTGCTTGATGTAGGTTATTTCATGAGTCTTTCCTTGCATCTTATTTCAGGAAAAAAAAATAGATTATGATGCAATTTTAAATTTCAAGAAAACTTAGTCATATAATGCTGTCTTCTGCTCTTCTTGCTAATGTGTCAAAACACTTTCTAAGAATGACCATCTTTAAGTGGAGGCCCACGTGGTTTCTGGAAAGTGAATGCACTGAAGGACTTCGACATTGAGTCTTGTATGTTGGGAAGAGTTGGCAGTTTATTCCTTTGGGAAAGGTGCCTGGAGGGAAACACATGCATTTGCTTCCTCCCTCTCTTGTGTGGACTATTCAGAAACCAAAAATTAAAATAGCTCAGGGACTTTTTCATACTGCCTTTGTCAAATGGATAAAGACAGGTACTTTCTGTGTGACTAGGCTTTAATTAGTGGACAGTGAGGCAGGGGTACCCGAGAGAAGAGCACTGCTTAGTTATGTTTACATTTCAGCTGGAGGGAACCAATAGCTCAGGGCCATCACAGAGACAGTCAGAATAAAAGTAGGATCTACGAGCCATTTGTTCTCTGCTCTGTAAATATTACTCTAAGGGTGACTGGTGGGAATATGCTCTAATTTGACAAACACAAGTAAAGCCAACTATTAAGGAATCTTAGACAAATGAAGTACTATTTTTGCTTCCCATAATTGTGAGTGTACACACTTCCCACCTGTCTGAAGCACTTATTGACATAATATATCTAATGCCTGTTATATGAATGCTGTCACATTTATCTTGTAATATGTATAATTGTACAGATAACTGCTGAGGAGCCAGAGTCCTGTCCAACACACACACACACACACACACACACGAACACACATACACACACACACACAAACATATGACAAACTGAAGTCTTCCAGGAAGGGGGTGTCTTCCAGTTCCTTGGATGCTTTGATACACTTATTTATTTATTTGACAGGTAATTGTGAATGCCTGTTATATGCTAAATACTGTAACTAAGCCCTTGGTATGCAAAGTAAATGGATACCAGCCCTCAGAGAACTTGAAGTTTATAGAGGCAATCGACAAGTAAATAAGCAAAAGATGCATATGTACTTTAATGAGAAAACTTGGACACAATGAGAGCACATAGCAGTGGCACTGAGCTTGGTTCTAGATACTCAAAGAAGACTCTCTGAGGCAGATGATATAGGGAATTGAGGTAGCAGTAGAGGTTCTTCAAGTGAAGATTCAAGAAAGGAATACTTCAGAAAAAGGCAACATCATTTGTAGATGATGCTGCAATAAGAGAGAACATAGTCTATGATAGGATCTTAGTGGTGGGAATGTTGACAGTAGGTGGGAAAAGGAAGAGGGAAAGATGAGATTGGAGAGAAAAGTTAGGGGACTGGTAATCCAGGCTATAAAAGTCTCATAGAAGTTAAGGAGCCTAAACATGATCTTAGAGGTATTGTACTATCTGATGCCACCACTTTTTTACAATTCATGAAACCTTGAACAAGTTACCTAACCATCTTGTCTATATTTCCTCAACTCTAAAATTGATCAAAGAATTTAAACGGCATGACTTCACATGACTATGTTGAGATTTGCTCTCAGGGCCTCTGGTATCAAATATACCAAAGCTCTGTGTATCATAATACAGCTCTTGGTACTTATGAGTAAATTGAATTATATATGCTTTTTTCCCCTCAGTATCTGTAATATATAAAATGTGGGTCCACCTATATTTTTACTTTTGTTCAAAGAATGATGATTAGAATATTTAGAGAGGAAAGGCTTAAGGGAATTATAACTTTTTCAAATATGTGAAATCCTGTCATTTTAAGATATAATGAGATTTTACTGCCCTAGAGGGCACAAGTAGGATATATAGATCAAATTTATAAGTAAGTAGATTTCAGCTCAACTGAAGTTTTGAATAATTTGTGATATTCTCAAGTGCAATAGGCTACTTCAAAGATAATGAACTTCCCATCATGGGAAGTATTCAAATAGAGGCTAGATGAACATCTGGCAAATATGTAATAGGGATATGGGAATTTGTAATAGATGACTCTTATGATAGACAGACTGTGGAGTTATTTCTCTATTCCTCAGAGAATTTGCTTTTACTCACATACCAGCTGAGTGATCAGAAAGCCACATAACTTCCTCCATTGCCTGTGTCCACCACCCAAAGATTTTAGATCACAGATGATTAAGTAAAAGTACCCAAAGCTACCAATCATATCCTACCTTAAAAAAGTGAACTGATAGAATATAATCACATGATGGTCTTTGCTTGAACAGAACATCCCTATGATGTTAGAACCAGATAGTGAAATGGCACCAAATGGTGCCAAAGCCAGGGACGATTATAGGAAGTCAGAGAAACCATACATAAATAGAAAAATATGGACTTCATAGGTAAACATATGGTATAGCCATACAACAGGTTTCCAAGCAGCCCCATGAGAGACTGAGGAGAAGCTTTAGTTCCTGGTACCTTGGAATTTTATCATATTCAATACATTCTAGGATTTTTTCTGGTATAGAAGAAAGCTTACTTTAGAAGCTTCTGCAGAATAAATTGAAAGCTCTGAAGAGGAAGAAGTCATTATATAATGTTTGTTCCTTTTGCATCTTTATTCTTCTCCTCAAGTCTGAAAAAATAAATGAGTAAGAGGGAAAGAAAAAGAGAGAAAGGAAAATACACATGAACATGATCCTTTGAGTTGGGAAGGGATAGAGACTACTCTACTTGCAGGAAGTATTTGAGCCACGAAAACAGGTAGATGGTAGCATCTCCAAATAGATCTGTCCCTCTTGGGTTGGCCTAACTCCTGCTGTCATCCTCTTCTTTGGGTCTGGTTTTGACATAAAGCATTAATAGCTAAACAATAGTCATTTCATCTCAGTATTCATAAGACTTCTCTTCCTGCCTTGTTAGCATTTTGGTCTTTAATGTTGACCATTGATTCTTGTTTATTTCTACAGATAATGCCCTGTGATGTACAAAGAACATATTACAATAAAATAATAACAACGAAAGTTGTTTAAGCAAATTTTTCCATGGTCTAGGGTGGAGAGGAACTGGTCAGTAATGACCAAAGTAAAGGATATTTTTTCTGCTAAAATACCCCTATACTTGATTTTTCTAATTTCATGCATATGTGATCCAGTTATATATTTCACTTCACATTTTTTTAATGTCCATGAGCTTAACTACTATTTACATTAAAAAACATTTTAAAAATGGGTTGGTTTATGAGAGTCTTACTCCTTACAACAAAAATTTCCCTTCTTGAACAATCTCGATATTCATAAATTTCAACCTCAGAAAATTTTATTATTAGAGAAGTAATTTGATGAGTAACAACAATAATACCTTACATTCAAATCATATTTTAAACTTTTAAGAATGAATTTTTAAAAACCACTGTCTCATTATTGACAAACAATTAATGGCTACCTTTATAAATAAAACTATAAGATTGGACTATAGGCAATCAAAAAGGATTAAAGGTATAGATGTTCAAACCCATTATTTAGAGTTAGGGAAGCTTAAATATCAAAATGTGTCCATATACATACTATATAAATGTTAAAGCAGTAGAAAAATTATAACACAATATAGATGTCATTAACCCATATTACATTAGCCCGCATCACATTTTAAATAAGACACCACAAGTAGATATTATTTTAGTGGTCTGAGCTACTAGAGAAGACTGGATTATTTGGTTTGGGGCAAATTCTAGGAGTAATGACTGTGTAAAGAACTGGATCCACTTCTAGAACCATCTAACACACTGCCCTCACCTGACCTCTGAGTCACTGTCCCTGATGTTGCCAAGTTGGATTCCTTCCTTTGACTCTACTCAAGTACAGTGTTTATCACCTTCCCTCATTCGTGGATATTGTAGAATTGGAGACTTTCTGCCACAAAGTCCGCAAAGTGTGAAAAGTGGTAACAGTGGAGGTATGGGTAGGAAGATCTACTAGGGCTACCACCATTACCATTCATTTTGTTGTGCTCAAATGATATCTGTCTTATATTCAAAATATAAATTCCATCTATGTTCAATAGTTTAAAACCAGGAGTGGCTTAAAATTGATCGTCAAATATGATGAGAACTGTTTGTAAGAAATAGTTTATCTCTCTTATGAACTGGAGAGTGACCAAATTGCAACACGAGGTGTTCTAGTCTAGTATAATCTATCGTACGTACATACATACATACATACATATATCATACATACTTTCTTTTGTATCTTCTTCACCAAACTTGCTAGATTGTTCAATAATTCCTTTTATTGGGTTCAAGGTTTTCTAACAGGCTGTCAAGGTGTCCCAACCTGTTTAGTTTTTTTGTACTGCTTTAAAATCTCTGAAAAGAGAATAAAAATAAGTTAGAGTAGACAGAAGGTTAGAGAGGACTGTAACCCTCCAGAAGGAGAAAAGCTTGAAAAACAGATATATAAACTGAGGCATAATGAAAAAGGTATATCCCAGAATCATGAAAAATCTAAAAGCAAGTCAATAGAAGGACTGTGGAGAGAAACACAAGTGTGAAATCAGTCAAGAAGAGGAACATTTGTTTTTACATGCGTATTATTCATTTAACAGATCTTAACATTTTTGATGGGTTGGCTATTAGGAGAGTTTATTGATTATGCTTCTTTTGTATCCCTGTGTTTGAGCGTTAATCTGGTATATTTCCAGTGTCTCGGATTTCAAGATTTCATTGGGTCACCAAAAGGCTGCTCACAATGAGAAACACGGTATAAAATACAATACTTGTTTTGCAGGTGAATGCATTTTGCTTTCCTTTAGTGTTCTCTAACTTAAACTACAAGGAAGGATTTCAGAGCATCATATTTATAACTTATTTGACTATTTTAAAAACTCTATTTCAATTTGTTCCTCGAAGGCAATGCAATCCTAGAATTATTTAGATTTTCCTTTACATTTCTTCTCCAATTTAGATGACTGTTAATTAGGTCTTTTTCTCTTCAGTGCCCCAGAACCTAACTGCCTAAATTGTATATGGAAATATACATGAATACATAAAAGCTAAGGGTTTCTGTTAAATACTCATAGATTTTTATATGAGAAATCCAGTTTTGATATTTGGGTAAGTATTTCAGGTTTGAAGATTTATTTTTGTAACAGTCAAGTCATTTTTTTATTGTTGTTACAAGTGACTTGAAGTTCAAGTAAGGGAAAGTGTGTCCAAATGCCAGGTGGAGGGATAGAAAGTGGAGCTTAGTCCTTATTTGCTTTAAATATGTATACTTGTACTACCCAGGTTAGTTTCACCAATCAAGTTGAACTATCATTCCAAGGATGATATGTCAGTAGTAGGGTGGATCATAAGGACCATTTTGCCCAAAGAGACTTATACAACTAAAGGAAACAAAATTTCTTCCCAGTTTTCCCTTCTAGTCAAATTTTTCTGGTTTTGGAGAGAGGCAACCGACTTAACTCAAACTCCCTATAAACTATCCTCATACTTTAATACTCATATTACCTTGATGTGATGTGGAGAACAAAGGCAAAAGAAATATAGGGGGAAAATTAAATTTCTTCTGCAGCCCATTGACAAGAAATTGAGACAGTCAGAGTGACCTTCCTCAAGGAGTTTAGCTGCCTTGATGTTGATACTTTGCTAGAAGCAAAAGGAAACCTTAGCTTGACATTAGCCCGACCTCCAGGATCCTATAAAATCCCTTTGGAAACTTCCTTTATTTCTACCCACCTAAGATATATGTTAGCAATCATCCTCTAAGCATATGGCCCACTGATTACATCTAAAGGGTCTCATGACTAAGGTTTTACTAGATAGTAGTAAGTGACCTTTTCCTATCAACAGCTAACCCCTCAAGTCATAGAAACCTTGCTTCCAAATTCCTTAGGGACTCATGCTATCCCTAACACCATCCTCACTTGAAAGTGTATAATCAGTGACTCCTCATAACCCCTGTGCAGCTCTTTCTGTCCATGGGTCCATGCTTTAATAAGTACCCTTTTTGCCCTGAAGATGTCTGAAGAATTCTATCTTGACCATTCTCTCCTGAGCCCCAGCATTTCACATCTAATGTACATTACAGTGCTCTCTGTCACTAAGCTGCAGTTCACTCTCGTTTTCCCCTTGTAGTTTCTATTTGGTAGAATTGGAAGTAGCTGGTCTGTAGATTCTATAAAACCACCTTGTGTATTCTTTTTTTTTAATTTTTTTAATGTTTATTTTTGAGAGCAAGAGAGTGAGACAGAGCGTGAGCGGGGTAAGGGCTGAGAGAGAGGGAGACACAGAATCTGAAGCAGGCTCCAGACTCTGAGCTCAGCACAGAACCCGATGCGGGGCTCGAACTCACGAACCATGAGATCATGACCTGAGCCGAAGTCAGACGCTTAACTGACTGAGCCACCCAGGCGCCACTTCCTCGTGTATTCTTGAAGATCACTGGAGAATCATTACATTAAACTAACATAAATTGAATATTGTTGAGAGAAATACAGATAGCATTTTTTGTGTAAAAATAAAAAGTATTATTCAAACTACATATATATTTGGAAAGGAAGTAAGAATTAGTAATATGTGAAGAGAATGGGTCCACGTAGAAAATAAATCATTTTGTTTTGCACAGTTCTAGTTTTCCTGACAAAAATTTCATAGTCATACATTAGAAATGTTAGTAATAAGTTTCCTTACTTGTTACTCACTATATACCCATTTGTTGTAGCAGATTTTCACTCAAATGAATTGAATTATCTGGGGGAAATCAAGCCATTTATTAAATAGTATACTCTACATAGGTTGCAAAATTCTTATGCCCTTTACCTTCTATTTAAGTTTCCTTGTGTCATTTTCTTATAAAAGATGGTCATGTTGTACATGAAATGATCTCTAGGTCCTAATGTCATGAGAGACAGCAACATTAAGTTTTAAGAACTTGACCATCTAGCCAGAGTGCCTGGATTCAAATCCTAGCTCCATCACTTACCAGCTTTGTGATCTTGGGCAACTTACTTAACCTTTCTGAGTTTTAATTCCATTTGCAAAATAGTAATAAGAATAGTATTTACTTTTTCAATCAAATGAGTTCATGTTCATAAAGTGTTCAGAACAGAACCTGGCTTATTATTAAATGTTGACTATAACAATTATTTTTATGTTAAAAAATAAAAAAGAAAGTCCCTTGCTGAATGGCGAGTATAAGTCTGACCTCTAACAATAAATTGCAGGGGAGGAAGAAAATAATTTTCCCTCTAACCTTCTAAGTTCTCTGTTGGAACTCTGTAACAAAAGATAGATTAACAAGAGAAGAACAAACAAAAGTTTATGAACATGTATACCTCATGATTATATGAGAGATACCTAGGGAAAATGAGTTAACTCTCAGAGGTGTTTTAGAATCCATGCTTAAATAGACTCTTCAGCTAAAGGCAAAAGAGAAAAGAATGTGGAGTAGGACACTAAGAGGGGAGGTGATCAGGAAGAGTACTGTAAACAAAAATAAGGTTTGTTATGCAGATGTAAGTCAGTGCCTTCTCCACTGAGAAGTTTCTAGAGATTTAGTCATGCTTTTCTTTCTAATGGAAAAGACACAGGTACAAATGGAAATTTCTGTTATACCTATACATTTCCTTTACAAAAGCATAATTTCTTCTCTGTTTCTAGAGCTTCTCCTGTGTCTGATATTTCTCAAAATAATTAGTTCAAAATAATCTTTATGCCAAAGAGGCATATTTTGGGATGGCATATTCTGCCACTCTATTAAATGATGGAATCAAAGTAATTGTATATAATCCAAAAACTAGTGTTTAGTTTAAACAGGACTGGAACTATACTCTGAGGGTCAAAATGTGTAACATATTATACACATATGACTGTATTTCTAGATCTTCAAACTGGGGCCAAGGCAAATTGTTATTTTCCTTACCCCACTCTACCCTGAACTGATTGAGGTTTCCCTTTTCTTTTCTTTCTTTTTTTTTTTTTTTTTTGCCATCTTTGGTTTATTTTGCCCAATTTTCTATCCAAGGACAGTTTTGACCGAATTCTTAGAGTGGTATTTTAGAGTCATAGGTTGGAAATTGATATTGACAAGCTGCCCGAATGATTACTGTAAATCCAAAAGCGCAACTAATTTTCAATTTCTCAAACCTCCAAATACTAGGTGTCTGAGCCTTATCACACAAGAAAAGAAGTATTAAAGAGGAAAAACCTTGATTAGTTAGCAGCCAAATAGAGAACTCCTTGGAGGACTAAACATATACATTAATGTGATGAAACCTCCCCTTTTGTTAAACTCGTTAGAATTAGCTAAAGAGGGCAAACTATACAAGACCTAAATATGGCATATGAAGAATGGCTCCAGGAAGTGGGGGTGAAGGTTCTGCATGTTTGTGCACAAACTGCACTAAACAATATGACCCCTACGTTCTCAGGCATGAGAGGCCCTTTCCGATAGTATGAACTTAGTGGATATACTAGAAAGATGTCTTCAAATTTTCATGGTAGAAATAATCTTTCTCTTTCTTTTATATAGGAAGAAATTGAGGCCTTTTAAAACAATGCTATGGCTAATTTGGGAGAATCTAGGTCTCTACAATCCGGCTCACTTTTCAGCAACCCTTCCTGTTAGGTAAGCAAATTATACGCACTTTCTTCCTTGTTTGAGTTTTGCAAGTGGGCACTCCTTAACTCTTTGTCAGCTCTATTAAGCTGGGCTAACTTCCTAGGGCTAAACATACAACCATTTTTCATTTCTTGGCAATCTGTTCTATTAAATTTGCATATTCAAATATGCAGCATTTATGTCTGATCTCTAAAAGAAAACTCACTAAATTCCTAGTAGGATTATTCTCTCTCTTTCTCTTTGGCAAGGGACAAAGATTTGAATAACAACTGAGAGAGAAAGCAGAAGTTAGGCAGTGCTTTCATAAATGAAATTAGCAAGTTTCTACAATTTAAAGGTTCTATTTGTAATTCTAAAAACCTTTTCCCTTCCTCCTTGCTTAGCTTCAGGCATGAATAAAAGTGTTGGGGAGGGGGGAAATGTTTGCTTTTCTTCCTCTTAATGGGTAAGAGATAACTAAATGCTGAATTTACAAAATACTTTGCTGGTTCTGGATTTTATGCATAAGCACAAGATGAATATCATGGCTTGGATCTTAACTGAGTAATATCTGCAAAGTCACTTTGCTGTATATATGAAAAATCTACATTGTTTAACTTGACAATCTTCTCAAATGATATCCACAAGTATTTAGCATTAAAAAGCTCAGTTTAGAATTTGAATTGCTAATGCTGAGTTTCCAATTCAAGGTTCTACAATCCAAAACAGGCTTGAAAAGAAAAAACAAAAAAGAACAAGCATAATTGAAGGGAAACAGTAACATTGGCTCCCACTTGGATAAGTTGCTAGCAGGCAACCTAAGGGGTCCTCACTCTGTGTGACTTCCAATTGCCTTACATTCTATCATGCTCCGGGGCGGAACATCCTAAAGAAAATATTGATGTTATTGTTATCCAAACTGAAAGAAAACACACACACACACACACACACACACACACACACACACACATTAAACTAAGCTAAATCCCATCATGAATTTTAAGAGGGAAGAAACCAGCCAGCTTTTCACACAGATTCACTGTTCTCATCAAATTTGGTCTTTTCTTTTTCTCTTTCTTTTTTTGGCACCCCATGTTGTGGATGAAACCTCTGGGCTTGGGGAGAGTTATCTGTAAAAAAAAAAGCAAAGTTTGAAAATGTTTCTTTGTGTCCTACTTCCTCTCCCCACCTTCTAAATTGATCATTCTGTGGATATATTTCCTTCTGAGACATTTGTGTGGAGAGGAAGATCTAGCTTTAATTGTATTTTTTTTATGTCTCTAAGGATGATCAGATCACTTTAAGGTGGTTAGTTACCATCACCAAGTTTCTTATTGAAAATAACTCAAGAAATTCTGTAGTTATTGCAATGGAAACCAAAATTGTTCATCATTGATTAGTCAGTCTCTGGATTAAATTCTTCCTAAATTCAAAGCCAATTGAAAAATGATGGATAGTAGATTTATACAACAGAGAAAAGGCTGCATAGAAGCTTACTTTCTATGTGCTAAAGGATAATTTAAAAAAATGTAAATCATAACTCTCATTGAAATATAAAATAAATGTCTGTTGAAGATTTTGTTCAAGGGACACCTGGGTAGGTCAGTTGGTTGAGTTTTGACTCTTGATTTTGGCCCAGGTCATGATCCCAGGGTTAGATCAAGCCCTTTGTCAGGCTTCATAATGAGGATGGAGCCTACTTGAGATTCTCTCTTTCTCTCCCTCTGTCTCTCTCAGCTGCTCGCATGCTCTCTCTCTCTCTCTCTCTAAAATAAAAAGAAAAAATTAAAAATTATTTTATTCAGTTAATTAATTAATGAGGATACCAGTAAAGTGTTAAACTAGTTAAAAAGAATATCTGAGGGGTGCTCAGACAGTCAAGCGTCCGACTCAATTTCAGCTCAAGTAATGATCTCACAGTTCATGGGATTGAGCCCTGCCTTGGGCTCTGGCTGACAGCTTGGAGCCTGCTTAGGATTCCCTCCCTCCCTTTGTCTGCCCCTCCCCCACTCTTTCTCTCTCTCTCTCTCTCTCTCTCTCTCTCTATCTCTCTCTCAATAAATAAATAAATATATATATATATATATATATATATGTATGCATATATATGTATACATATATATAAAGAACATCTGAATAACAACCATATGTTTAGGCAATTCGGAAAGCTCAAAGAATTTCCTAATAAATGTTAAGACTGCTTAACATATCCTGTAAGTGACAAAGATTCTCTCTTTGACTAAACTTGAATCAGCCACCTAAAAGTCATCATCTCAACTAGATTTCAACATTGGGCTCCTATGTCTATCCTTGTTGAGCATGTGTCTCCCAATTTTAGCAAAAAATACTTCTGAGTCAGTTTACAGAGCGTATCCCACCCTTGCTACCCAATTACTCGTTTGTTATCCTCCACCTCTGAAATCTGATCACCCCTGGTCTGCCTTCAACAAGAATCCTTACAAGTGGTTTTATCCAGAATCGCCTCCACCCCAACCTCTGATGTTCCCTTTTACTATTTTCCATCCATTGACTCCCCCACCCCAACCCTGCTTTCTGGGTTCATAAATCTTCTCTTGTCTATGTTGTAGTAGGAATTGAGCCCATTTCTATACTGAGTTCTGTATTCCACTATTGCAATAATTCTTAATTTTTTTAATGTTTTATTTATTTTTGAGAGAAAGACAGAGACAGAGAGTGAGTAGGGGAGGGGCAAAGAGAGAGGAAGACACAGAATCCGAAGCAGGCTCCAGGCTCTGAGCTGTTAGCACAAAACCTGATGTGGTGCTCAAACTTATAGACCATGAGATTAAGACCTGAGCCGAAGTTCAATGCTTAACCGACTGAGTCACCCAGGCACCTCTATTGCAATAATTCTTAAATAAAATCCATTATTACTGCTTTAACTATTGTCCAGCTTTGGTTTTCTTTAATAGAAGTGAGGGGTCTGACTTTGGCTCAGGTCATGATCTCTAGGTTCGTGAGTTTGAGCCCCATGTGCTCTGTTCTGACAGCTCAGAGCCTGGAGCCTGCTTTGGATTCTGTGTCTCCCTCTCTTTTTGTCCCTCCCCTGCTCACAGTCTGTCTTTCTCTCTCTCCCAAAAACAAATAAACTTTAACAGAAGTGAAAATCAATTACATCTCCATTGAACAAAATTAATTTGCATATTTTAGGACAAAACTCATGTGCATTGTCCTTAGTTTTGTACAGTTTGCAGAATTATAAGATTAGTCACAGGTGATGAAAGCAGTAGAGCCTATAGATTCAAGTAACTCTATAAAGTCTGCTAGACTATGCTCAGCATTCCATTAAAAAGATATCCAGTAATTATTATGCCCATTTCAAAATCTTTCCCATGTTTTCCTTACATCAGATATTGGGTTACCTGCCATATAGCGGAAGCTTGGTAGTCATCTTTGCTCTTCATTATCATTCAGTGGCTGTTTCTTTCAAAGGCTACACTTGTTTCATTTACGCCATTGGTCACTGTTTCTAAATCCATCTGAGAGACTATCACTAAAACAAGGTTGAATGAAATGAATTATGCACTTTGTATGAAGGCAGAAGCACATTTTGATAATCTTTTAAGGTCTACTTCTTCTAGAATACTATCAGGATTCTTTTATATATTTTTGAAATATTGTATCCAGAGAACATTGCATCTGTTTTTTAGAGAAAACAGAAAATCTCAATTATTGAAGGAAAATAATTACTATCTGTGGTAGGCAGTTTAATGTCTATCAAATGTGTCCATGCCCTAACCTGCAGAATCTATGGATATGTTACTAACATGAAAATTAAGGTCACAGATGTGTATACCTGGATTTGGCCCACAAGAGGCAGGTAGTTTGCTGACCTTTGCATTAGGGTCACTGCAATAGGCAGTATTAACTTCACTGGGGAGTAAAAAGTTATCTAGTAAGTTGCCCCATATGTTCTGACTTCAAAGTTAATATGATAAATGCAAAAAAATGTTTATGGGTGAATAGACATTTACTGTTTGGAAATATTCTGTAAAATTTCATATCTTTTCACCACATTCACAGTTTATCTTTTTGACCTTCATGAACTTATAATTTAGTTCAGATGAGAACACTGGAAGGTCAAATCAGTGATGTGGACAACAAGTGTCATAAATATTCAAGAAAGTGGGAAATCAGTTGAAGTAAATGAATCAAGAGAAGACAGAATGGGAACCATAGTCCTAAACTGGGCCATGAACGATAGACAGCATCTGGACTGGAAGTTATTCTAGAAAGAACCTGGTATATCTGATATAGTGCCCTGCAGAAAGTAAATGGACAAAGTTGTATGTTTTTGTTGTCATTATTATCATGAATATAATGATTATTATGGAAGAGTGGATTCCAGTGGAACTAGAGTGAGTGCATTACAGGGTTGATGCTATTCCTATAGAACAAGAAAACTTGAGTTTTACTCTCACTTCTTATTCCAAATCTGGTTTATGTGTGGTCATGGCTCAATTTGGGTACCATGTTTCTACAATTTATAACATCTTCTTTAGCAATAAGATCCTAAGAAGAAATCAGGATAACTTTCTCCTATCTAGCATTCAAAACTCATTTGAGGTATCTTGAATTTATTCTCAGAATGCCATCAAAATATATGACCATAAAAATCACCTTCTTTCAATTCACCTGCTCATATTTTATGCTTTGTATTATCACCCATTCATTTCCTTAGGTTTTATTGATTGAGTTTTTGCTCACCCTGCTTACTTTTTCCAGCAGAAAAAACAGCTTATTGCCTAAGTGAAAAAGCATAGACTAGAGACACAGGGAAATGATGCCATGAGTAACAGATGGACATTTTTCCTCTGGTTAACTGCTCTTAATTCCTAGTGCTTTTTTAGGGCTCAAAAAAGTATATCTTTTCTCTAGTGCCAAGTATTCAGAACCAATACATTAGTCACTATATTCAGAAGCATGCCTCTGTATCTGAGAGAAAGGCAATCAGGAGAATGACATTCTTCAATAGCTTTTGTGCCCTTCAGATTTCATCCTAGACATAAATATAGAAATACTGAATACATTGTTCAAAGTTCTGCATCTGTCCCAATACATTATTTGTCTTAGTATATATGCTTACCATCTCTCCCTTTTCTTCCTTCTCCTTTGTACCACCACCATCATCAGTGCCACCACAGTCATCATTAATAGTCACTCGTTCCTGAAGGGTGTAAAGGAACTGAGGGATAAAAGATGCTATAAGGCTTGGTCTTTTCTTTCCTGTAAGAACTATACACCCTAGTGAGAGAGAGATCTTATTTAAAGAAATAAAAAGGATCTATTGTGAAAATAAGGTGATTAAGTCAAAGAAGTTGTAAAATAAATACATCAGCCATTTGCCAATGGCTCACTGAATGTTGTAGGCGATGCGATGATTTTAGACTCTCTTTCTCTCCATTCCATGTCGTTCCTTGGCCTAGAACATAATTTTCTTCTTATACTATCTGTCTGATCCTCCTCTAAGAAGACCTTTCTTACTTCCATCTCCCTTCCTATGTAAAGAAAGCCTCCCACATGTTCATAAAGCATAATGGGTAGACCTCCAGCAAAATACTTACTATTCCTTAATGCTTAGTTGTTTCCCAAATAAATAATAATCTTATTAAATACAGAAACAACTATGTGTGTATCATTCTGTCCTTAGTACAGTGCCTCAGACCAGAAGCTACTCAGTGAAAAGTTACTGAGTAAGTGAATGACTTTGGATAAAGGGGAGCTTTCTTTATACAGTATATCATCTTTATCCAACTTCAATTCTTTCTTTATCATTTAAAGAAGGATTAACAATGAATATTTAGCAAAACACATACATAGAGAAGAGGGTTATGGCCTCTGGACAGACAGAAATGAATACATATTAGTGAAAATAATATAGAGTAATAATTAAGAGCTTTGTTTCTGAAATCATCTTGACTTGTATTTCAGCTGACAATGTGTAGTCCTTTTAAAAATTACTCAAATCTCTAAATCTCTATTTCATAATCTGTATACTGAGAATAATATCAACATCACAGATATTTGTGAAGATTAAATTTCAAAATGCTTTTAAAGTGCTTAGCAAAGTATGGAGTGAAAAAAATCATAGGCCCAATAAATAAATAAAAACTTGTTCTAAGTCACGTTGTATGTCATTGCCATGATTGCATCCACTTTTGGCTGACTACATACTCCTATTCCTTGTTATCCCTGCAGCTGACAACTTAAAAAGGGCCCTTTAAGATTACTTTAAGAATTACAACTGATTTTTTTTATCATTTCTGAATATCTTTAACACAAAACCAAGGAGCTCCATTTATAATGCAGATTTCTAGAGTGCATAAACCAGAGCTGGTGTTCCAAGTGGCACCTAGACAACAGCATCCCCTTTACAGTGATTAGGAAACAAAGCATGAATATCTTATATTTAAGTTTCTGCCAGTTTCAAAGAGCAAAGCCAAATGATGAGAGACTTGGCCAGTGTCTGGCCGAAATCAGAAGGATGAAGAGAAAGGAGCCAAAATGCATTGTGATAATGCCGATTAGTTCTTTGAATGTGGGGAGGGGCATGTTGATGGGTGCCAGGGCACAGGAGACATTGTTCATTCCCTACATGTGAAAAAAATGAGAGAGTTAAGCCTCCAAACACCTGTGCTCTCCCAGCTTGAAGTCAAAGCTGGTGCTGGATGAAAATTCAATTGTGCTCTAGGTCTGAGGGAAAGGTGGACTCAGCGAGCCAAGATTTTAATTCCCTACTTGCAGTAAACTGCTGTGCCTTCCTTCACTTTTGAAAATAGTGTTAAAATATGGGGCAAGCATTTCCAAAATGCATCTGTCCCCCCTCAAAATTATTTAAAGTATAAAATAACTATCCGTAGAAGTCAGGAAGCAGAGAATTTGGAGTGAAATGACTCCTAAATTTGTGTAAAAGGGGAGGCAACAAGTACAGCGTTATTTTCTGGGAAGCACTTTGCTCTCAGCAAAACCAAACAGCAACACTCTATTTTGCCTTGGCACAGGGATCAACTGTAGAACATGGGCCCTCTTCAGTGTACACAGAACAAGGGCATGTTAATGTGCGTTTCAGACACAAATACCATAGAAGTGCAGGTCAGGGAAAGATGAATAAGGGTTCTGAGCAACATTCATGGAACGATATCCTGAGGGATGGATAGGGGTCTTGTGCAGCAAGCAAGAACTTCATATACACAGGAAAACTCGAGAGAAGGCACAAAGAAAGTAACAAATATAATATTTATATCCAGGACTGGCTAAAAGTTGGAGAAAGCTTCTGGAATACTTAGGGATTCTGATTGGTGTCCCTGGATACCACCTATTTCTTATAGTGACCAAAGATTCCATTTGGAAACCACAACTTTTATCCTCCTAGTTTGTGGTTTGAGGTTGACTTTCTTAATGAATTCTTTGACCCTCATTTTTCTCTTTCTTCAGTCAATAGGGTGCAGTGAGAAATGGAGTATGGAACCTGAGACTGCCACTAGTGTGCTGATTTCTCAGAACTTCACTTTTTCCAGAAATCTATAAAATTAAAATAAATATAAGACTAATACATCAAAATATGTGTCTACTAGATCCAACACTACGATTTAAAACTCAAAGGAACTTTAGCCGGTTAAAATTCTTTATATGTAAGTTTCCTCATTTATAGTTTGGAAATGATAAGATTACTCAGTTTATCCCTTGATTATGATGATTAGATGAGATGGTACTGGGGCACCTGGGTGGCTTAGTTGGTTAAGAAGTCCAACTCTTCATTACAGGTCTGGTCATGATCTCACAATTTGTGTGTTCAAGTCCCATGTTGGGCTCTGCGCTGACAGTGCAAAGCCTGCTTGGGATTCTCTCTCTCCCTGTCTCTGCCTCACCTGCACTCTCACTCTCTTGCTCTCTCAAAATAAATAAACATAAAAGATACATAAATTGTATGGTCCAAATAAAAGAGCTCTGAAAAACTAACAGCTTATATGTTTATCCACTCAACTCACTGTGGAATTACATTGTGTCTATATGTTTTCCATTGCTTTGTTTCTTCCTTTAAAGATTGCCTGTCTTCATTACCCATCTCTCTCTTATCCACATGTTAAATCTCAGCTCAGTGTGGACCCCTTCTTTGAAGCCTTCATGATTAGTTCAGAGCTCGGTGGTGTCTTTCAAATTGGTACTTATGTGAGACCATGCTTCCGGTTATTGTACGTATCAGTCATCTTTTGTTAAGTATTATCTAAAATGCCTTGCCTCCTCTGTTTTTTGTTGTTTTTTTGTTGGATTTTGTCTTTTTTAGAAAAGTTATTCTTTCTCTCCTCACACTCACCTGGGAATGGAGTTAACTGGACCCTTGCCCTAGTGACCAACAGGTCTGTGTAGTTGCCCAGGGAATTCTCTGAATCTGAAAGGAGATTCTCTGTGAGATCCAAGAGGAGAAATTTAGTCATTAGGAAATAGTCTTTCTTCTGGTAACGTGCAGTCTTGACTCCCAGCTCCTCCTTTGCTTGGCTAGACCAGTCCATATTGACTTGAGATGGAGTATAGAGGGATATAGATTATTTTAGATGGAGTATATAGGGATTTAGACTATTAAATTTTTTTATTACTTAGTTTTTGAGAGACAGAGAGTGTGAGTAGAGGAAGGGCAGAGAAAGAAATATATACAGAATCCAAAGCAGGTTCCAGGCTCTGAGCTGTCAGCACAGAGCCCAACATGAGACTCAAACCCACAAGTCATGGGATCATGACCTGAACCGAAGTTGGATGTTTAGCCAACTGAGCCACCTAGGCACTTCAGGATTTAGATTATTTTAAAATACTCATATCTTTTATGTTTTCACACTGACAGTGCAGAGCCTGATGTGAGGCTCGATCTCATTAACCATGAGATCATGATCCAAGCTGAAATCAAGAGTCAGATGCTTAACTGACTGAGCCACCCAAGCTTCCTCTAACTCTGCCCTATCTAATGATACTTTGATGTTGGTGAATTTTTACCTATTTTGATATTATTTATTTTTTTCTACTTACAAACTACATGTTCATATATACTAGCTACTGATAAAAAGAATGCCCTACAGTCTACCCAGACCAGACAGTGTGTGAGAGGAAATGGTCATTTTGACTTGCACAGTTGTATTCAGATGGGTAAATCAAACTAGATTTGGATAAATACTTTCTTATGAGAAGCCCAGCTTAGGGAAAAAGACTCTTGTGTTGCCCAGCAATCAGGTACCTGACTTTTGATCCTTTATCAAACTACTGTCTGAAGGACATGACAGATTATTTGGAGACTTGGCAGCAGTGGTGAAGTTTGAGTATCCAACAAGTCTAGCTTATTCACTTATTGAACATCACCTGACTACAGCTGACACATATTGTATACCATTTGCCTTGGATTCATTTGTCTTAAGTAAATAAATTCCTTCTTTTTCTTTTTTTTTAAAGACCAAAAAGTTAGTCTACACTGTTTGGAGGGTTAATCACATAGGATTTGTGCCCTAGATTCATCGCCTGGTAGAGGAGACTGTTTTCCTCTGGGATTGTGTCCATTAGAGATAAGTTAAGCACCCAAGTTAATGCCCAAGCTACTCCTCAGCAGCTGTACCTACATTGTATGCTCAGGGTAGACTGTCCACAAGTCCCAGTATTCCTGAGGAAGTTTGTTTTACACCTGTTGTCTGGAAGTAATTATTAATAGTGCCTCTATTCACTATCAGAAATGTCCTGGTTTAGGAAATAATCTATGTAGTCATTCCTATTCTAGGTGCCCATCTGGAGAGCAAAGATTGGGAAGGAAACTCTGTACATGCCCAGACCCAAGTCTCTTTATGTGGATTTCTTAGGGTGTGTCAACACTTAATTAGCCTTTAAAAAAATCTGAACTTTACTCATTTTTCAGGGTGGGGGATGATGAAATTTGGTATCAATGGCTAAAAGTAACTCCCCCCGTTTAGAACATGTAAGAAGACTTAGAAATGTATCCAGTTTATATTCAAATGGTTCTGTAAATATTGGGGAAAGAGAGAGAGCAAGAGAGTGTACACGAATGTTACAAGATGTTAACAGTTAGTGGGTTCAGGTATTGAGTGTATACATAATCATTATATTTGCTTTTTAATTTTTCTGTTGAATTGGAAGTTTTCAAAATAAAAAGGAGGTGAAGGTATCAACCAATCCTTAATTGGTTGATAAATGAGACAATTTACTGCTGGATCACATACAGGGAGATGTGTATAACACTTGTGTGTATCGATAGTAGAGACCGCATCTCCTACCTCTTATTGACTCCTCACAATTCTGATTGCAGAGTTGATATGCATTCTGAAATGACAATAAAATTGATTTCTGATGGACAGTGTTTTTGTCAGATTCGACAATACGTGTGTGACCAGTTCTGTTAACCTAGCAATATTTAACTCTTTTTTCTTTGCTTTCCCAAATTCTGACTCCCAACTTCCCTGATTTCTACAATCGTTTCTTTCTTACCAAACACTACAACATGAAGCTACCACAACTAAACTGTAGAAGTAGGGTTTTTTTTCCTCCAGTACTATGTCATAAGCTGTTATCTTTCTCATGGAAGAAGTAAATAAATTCGTTTTATTCAACGCAAAGAACTTAAATTGGTATGGAAGAGAGTTGAATGTGAGGAATTTGAGGGGCTGGGTTTGAATATAAATTGAAATTTACCAACACTGTAAAAGGCATAATGTTGGCAGTCTTCCAAAATATTTGTTCATAGCAGGTTTGATATTAATGGATATATAAATTTATGTACACTTTACAGTTAGCATTTTATGAAGTGTTCCTTGAAGTAATTATCAGTCCGGCACCATACCCTAGCTAATAATATTTTAATAACAATAATAATGCTTTGTGCTTGTGCCAAAGATCACAATGAGTTATCAAGCAATTTAGTATCCTACCACATCCCGACTGCATGGAAATACCTACATGACCTGATTTTACAAATGGAGAAACTAAGATCCAAAGATGTAATGAAGGACATCCTCAAAAGTCATTAAAACCCCAAAGATAAATGACCAATATCTCATGACAAGTGTCGTGTCTCTTCGTCTCGGCAAGTATAAAATTTAGAGTAATATAAATTAGAAACAGTCACTCATTATGCTAATTACAGTAATATATATCTACATCCAAGTATTCTGATACATTAGAAATGGATATTGCTTTGGGGAAGCTGGGTGGCTCAGTTGTTATGTGTCGGACTTTGGCTCAGGTCATCATCTCATAGTTTTTGAATTTGAGCCGGGTGTTGGGCTCTGTGCTCACAGCTCAGGGCCTGGAGCCTGCTTCAGACTCTGTTTCTCCCTCTCTCTCTGCCCCTCCCCGGCTCACACTTCGTCTCTCTCTCTCTCTCAAAAATAAATAAACATCAAAAAAAATTAAAACAAAAGAAATGGATATTGTTTTACATCTCATATCTAATCCATCTTTGAAGTAAAGCCAGGTGTACCTAGTTATAGGGCAGTTGTTCATGGTAGTTCTGGATCACAGCAGTACACATCCTGTAGCTGGAGAACCTTACTAAATTCAGGGTTTTCCAGTTAACTAGACCTGTTTCAATGACTTTTAAGGGAGATCAAAGAAAAGACAGAAAGACTTCAGTAATATGTACTACATCAAAACTAAATACACTTATTACATTTCTCTTTCCCCATTTCTATCTCTACCTCTGTTAGATATAAAGGGTTTTTTGTTTGGTTTTGGTTTTTTTTGTTTTGTTTTGTTTTATTTTTGCTTTGGTCTTTATTTTTTTCTACCTTTGAAGTGCAAATTTGTACATGATGATTATGTGAAATATTTACCTCTTTATCTCCCTCTCTCTCTCTCCCTCGGGTGTGTGAGGGTGGGTGTGTTACAGCTATATGGTGGTATAATTGCCATACAACAAAGAGTACACATTTAAAGTATGCAATTTGATAATTTTTGACATATGCATACACCTGTGAAATCAAGATAGCAAACATATTAGTCACCTCCCAAAGTCTCCTTATGACCCTTGGTAATCCCTTTCTCCTGCCCCTCCTTAATCCTCCACCCCCAGATAACAGCTCATCTACTTTCTATCCCCATAGTTTCCATTTTCTAGAATTTTATATAAATAGAATAATGTAGCATGTATGTTTTTTGGTTTTCTTTTGGGTTACTTTTTTCGGGGTTTTGGGTTTTTTTTCACTTAACCTCACTATTTTGAGATTTACCAATATCTTTAGATATATCAATACTTTATTTATTTTATTTCTGAATAGTATTTTAGTGTATAGATATACCACCTTTTGGTTATTCACCTGTTAATGGACATTTAGGGTGATTTAATTTGGGGCTATTACAAATAAAGCTATTATGAACCTAAAATCTTTCTAAAAACATGTTTTTATTTCTCTACAGTAAATACTTAAAAGTGGTGTAGCTGAGTTATATGGTAGCCATATGTTTAACATTTTAAGAAATTGCAGAGTTTATACAAAGGGGTTATAGTATTTTATAAACCCAGCAGCGATTTATGAGTTCTAATTGATTCAAATCTTGGCAACACTTGATATGATCATTCTTTCAATTAGACCTTCTAACATGTGAAATAGTATCTAATTTTGAGTTCAATTTAAGTTTTCTTAATGAATAATGATCTTAAACATAGTTTATGTGTTTACTTATGTATCTTCTTTGATAAATGTTAAAATGTTTTACTGAATTTTTCAGTGGATATTCTGTTTTCTTATTACACATATATATTATATGGAGCAAGGTATGGATAAAAGTTCACATTTTTAGGGGTGCCTGGTTGGCTCAGTCGGTTAAGTGTCCAACTCTTAGTTTTGACTCAGATCATGATCTTATGGTTTTGGGGTTTGAGCCCCTTGTCCAGGCTCCATGCTGAGAGCGTGAGACTTTCTCTCTTTCTCTCTCTCTCTGCCCTTCCCCAGCTCATGTTTGCTCTTGAGCACTCTCTCTCAGAATAAATAAATAAACTTAAAAAAAATTCATATTTTATATTTGGATATTTAATTGATCCAGCATCATTTTTTTGAAACACTATCATTTATCCACTGAATTGCCTTGCATCTTTCATACATATATATATGTATCCCTTGACTGTTGCCTTGCATCTTTCATATATATATACCTATATATCTAGATATATATATATCTCCCTTGACTTATTTTTTCTGTCTTTCCAATAACTCACTGTCTTAAATTCTTAAAGTCAGGTAAGTCCTCCAATTTTGTTCTTCTATTTTCTCTCTCTCTTCCTCTGCCTCTCTCCCATGTGCACTTTCTCTCTCTCTCTAAATTAAAAAAAATAAAATAAAATAAAGCCTTCCAGGATTTTGATTGGAATTGCACTGAGTATATGGATCAGTTTAGTAAGAATTAACATATTAATAATAACTATTGAATTTTTCAATCCATGAAAATGGTATATATCTCCATTTATTTAGATCTTTGTTAACTTATTTCAGCAATATATTATAGTAATGAGTTTGTAAGTCTTTCAGATATTTCAGGTGTTCTCCTAGATTTTTATATTTTTATGCTATTGTAAATAGCTTTTAAAAATTTTAATTTCTAGTTGTTCATTGCCGTCATATAGAAATAAAGAAGTTTTGGTTACTTGTTCATTTATCCCACAACAATAACAAATTAAGTTGTTAATGATAATGGTGTTTTTTGTCTTGTTTTGGTAGATTCTGCGGGATTTCTATAGAGACAATGATGTCAACAGCAAATAATGTTGTTTCTTCCTTTTAAATATGGATGTCTATTATTTATTTTTGTTTAGTTTTATTACACTTGCTTGAAACTTGAGGATAATTATAAATAGAAGTAGTGAGAAGAGGTATCCTGGTCTTATTCTTGATCTCAAATGGAGAAGAGTTTTCCTCTACCAATACTGTTAACTGTAGGTTTTTTTGTTTTGTTTTGGTTTTTGTTTGTTTGTTTGTTTGTTTGTTTTTTAAATTCTGCTTTATCAGGGTGAAGAAGTTCCATTCTTTCCCTAATGGTTTGAAAGTTTTTATTATAAATGGGTATTTCGTTGTGTTAGCTGGTGTGTGTGTATGTCTATTAAGAAGATTATTTGGATTTTGCCCCTCATTTTACTAACATAGTATATTACATTAATTGATTTTTGGATGTTAAACTATTGTGCATTCCAAGATATATCTGACTAAGTCATGGTGCATAAATAATTCTTTTCATATATTTCAGGAGTTTGTTTGCTTATCTTTTGCTACAGAGTATTTGATGTCTAAATTGGCCTATTATGTTATCTACTGGGTTACATTCTGGGTAATGCTAGCTTCATAGAATGAACTATGAAGCATTCTTTTTCCCTCTAAGTTCTGAAAGTTTGTTAAAAATCTACTAATGAAGTCATATGAGCCTAAGCTTTATATGGTGGGGAAATTTTAATTACTTAAACATTTTTTTTGTTATTATAGTTATCTTAAAAAACATCTAATTCATTTGAGCCAATTTTGGTAATTTTGTAGTTTGTTTTCTATTTTTCTCACTTTAAATACATTTTCTGTTTCTCTTTTATTGTCTTCCTTTATATTAAATAAATAATTGTTCAGTAGACCGTTTTAATTCTTCTATTGACTTTTTAAAACTTTTTGTGTTATTTTCTTCATGATTGCTTTAGGAAGTACAAATAAATTTATATTTTGTCTACATTGTCTAGATTGTTGCCCTAAAGTTGTTCATAATATTCTTTTAAAATACGTTTAATTTTTAATGTTTTGGTAGTGATGTTCCTAGTTTCTTTTCTAAGTTTGGGAATTTTGTTTTCTCTCTTATTTTCTTGTTTAATCTAGATTAATGTTTATCAACTTTGTTGATTTTGTTAAAAAGATTAAGTTTTTGGTTTCGTTTATTTCTTCTTTTGATTTTACTGTTTTTCATTCTAATCTATAATTTCCTTATTTCTTCCTTCAATTTGATTTAGTTTTAATTTGTTTTTCATTTTCCAGTTTTTCAAGGTGGAAATTTAAGCTGTTGCTTTGAGACTTTTCTTTTTTTCTGACATAGAAACATAAAACTATAAATTTCCTCTAAGCACCGCTATAGGTGCATCTTGTAAATTTAGACCTATTGTGTTTTTATTTTCAATCTAATTTTTCTTACGATTTATTCCTTTGACCTATTGGTTATTTAGCAGTGTCTTGATTAATTTCCATATATTTCTAAGTTTTCTAAGTTTATTTCTGTTAACTGATTTCTAATCTGGTTTCACTGTAGTTGGAGAATACACTTTGCATGATTTCAGTCCTTTATTGAAGTGTTTTATGGCATAAAATACAGTCTATCCTGGAGACTTGAGAAGATGTACATTCTGCTGTTGTTAGGTATACTATTCTACTGATATCTGTTAAGTCTTGATTTTATAGTGTTATTAAAATCTTTATCCTTGTTTATCTTCTTTCTAGTTGTTGAATTCATTTTTGGGAGTGGTTTATTTAAACTTAAAACTATTATTCTTGAATTATCTAGGTCCATTTTTTTTTTTAATTTACATCCAACTTATTTAGCATATAGTGCAACAATATTTCAGCAGTGGATTTCAGTTCCAGCGATTCATCCTCTATTTATAATACCCAATGCTCATCCCAACAAGTGTCTTCCTTAATGCCCCTTACCTATTTAGCTCATCCCCCCTCCCACAACACCTCCAGCAACACTCTGTTTGTTCTGTATTTTAAGAGTCTCTTATGTTTTGTCCCTTTCTCTGTTTTTATATTATTTTCTCTTCCCTTCCTTTATGTTTATCTGTTTTGTGTCTTAAATTCCTCGTTTGAGTGAAGTCATATGATATTTGTCTTTCTCAAAGTTCACTTAGCATAATACCTTCCAGTTCCATTTATGTACTTGCAAATGGCAATAGAGTATCATGTCAGCTGTGAAGAGTGAAAGTTTGATTTCCTCCTTGCCTATTTGGATGACATTTATTCCTTTGTGTTGTCTGACTCCTGAGGCTAAGACTTCCAACACTATGTTGAATAACAATGGTGAGAGTGGACATCCCTGTTGTGTTCCTGACCTTAGGGGGAAAGTTCTCAGTTTTTCCCCATTGAGGTTGATATTAGCAAAGGGTCTTTCATATATGGCTTTTATGATCTTGAGTTATGATCCTTCTATCCCTACATTCTTGAGAGTTTTTATCAAGAAAGGATGCTGTATTTTGTCAAATGCTTTCTCTGCATCTATTGAGAGGACCATGTAGTTCTTGTCCTTTCTTTTATTGATGTGATGTATCACATTGATTGTTTTCCAGATATTGAACCAGCCCTGCATCCCAGGTATACATCCCACTTAGTCGTGGTGAATAATTCTTTTAATGTATTGTTGGATCAGGTTGGCTAGTATCTTTTTGAGGATTTTAGCATCTATGTTCATCAGGGAAATTGGTTTGTAGTTCTCCTTTGTAGTGGAGTCGTCTGGTTTTGGAATCAAGGTACTGCTGGCCTCATAGAATGAGTTTGGAAGTTTTCCTTCCATTTCTATTTTTTGGAACAGCTTCAAAAGAATAGGTGTTAACTCTTCTTTAAATGTTTTTTAGAATTTCCCTGGAAAGCCATCTGGCCCTGGACTCTTTTTTTTTTTGGCGGGGGGGAGATTTTTGATTACTAATTTGATTTCTTTACTGGTTATGGATCTGTTCAACTTTTCTATTCTTGTTTCAGTTTTGGTAGTTTATATGTTTCTAGGAATTTTTCCATTTCTTCCATATTGCCCATTTTATTGGCCTATAACTGCTCATAGTATTCTCTTATTATTATTTGTATTTCTGGTATGTTGGTTGTGATCTTTCCTCTTTCATTCTTGATTTTATTTATTTGGGTTCTTTCCTTTTTCTTTTTGATAAAACTGGCTAAATGTTTATCAATTTTGTTAATTCTTTCAAAGAACCAGTCTGGTTTCATTGATCTGGTTTTTTAGTTTCAATAATATTGATTTCTGCTCTGATCTTTATTATTTCCTGTCTTCTGCTGGTTTGGGGTTTTATTTGCTGTTTTTTTTCCAGCTCTTTAAGGTGAAAGGTTAGGTTGTGTATCTGAGACCTTTCTTACTTCTTTAGGAAGGCCTGGATTGCTATATACTTCCATCATATTACTACCTTTGCTACATTCCAGAGGTTTTGGGTTGTGGTGTTACCATTTTCATTGGCTTCCATGTACTTTTTAATTTCCTCTTTAACTTCTTGGTTAGCCCATTCAATCTTTAGTAGGATGTTCTTAAGTCTCCAAGTTTTGTTATCTTTCCCAATTTTTTCTTGTTGTTGATTTTGAGTTTCATAATGTTATAGTCTGAGTATATGCAAGGTATGATCTTGATCTTTTTGTACTTGTTGAGGGCTGATTTTATGTCTCAGCATGTGATCTTTTCTGAAGAATGTTCCATGTGCACTCGAGAAGCATGTGTATTCTGTTGCTTTAGGATGAAATGTTCTGTATAAATCTGTTAAGTCCACCCAGTCCATTGTGTCATTCAAAGTCATTGTTTCATTGTTGATTTTCTGTTTAGATGATCTGTCCATTGCTGTAAGTGAGGTGGCGAAGTCCCATACTATTATGGTATTATTATCAGTGAGTTTCTTTATGTTTGTGATTAACTGATTTATATATTTGGGTGCTCCTACATTTGGAGCATAAATGTTTACGATTGTTAGATCTTCTTGGTGAATAGACCTCTTAATTATGATATAATGTCCTTCATCTCTTGTTAGAATCTTTATTTTAAAATCTATATTGTCTGATATAAGTATGGCTACTTTGGCTTTCTTTTGGTAACCATTAACATGATAGATGGTTCTCTATTCCCTTATTTTCAATATGAAGGTGTCTTTAGGTCTAAAATGAGTCTTTTGTAAACAGCATATAGATGGATCTTGTTTTCTTATCCATTCTGTTACCCTGTGTCTTTTGATTGGAGCATTTAGTCCATTTACATTTAGAGTGAGTAATGAAAGGTATCAATTTGTTGCCATTATGTTGCCTGTAGAGTTGGAGTTTCTGGTGGTGTTCTCTGGTCCTTTCTAGTCTTTATTGCTTTTGTTCTTTTTTTTTTTTTTTTTTTTTCATTTTTTCTCCCCTCAGAGAGTCCCCCTTAAAATTTCTTGCAAGGCTGGTTTAGTGGACACAAACTCTTTTAGCTTTTGTTTGTCTAGGAAACTTTTTATCTACCCTTCTATTTTGAATGACAGTCTTGTTGGATAAAGAATTCTTGGCTGCATATTTTTTTCTGATTTAGCACATTGAATATATCCTGTCACTCCTTTCTGGCCTGCCAGGTTTCTGTGGATAGGTCAGCTGTGAACTAGATCTGTCTTCCCTTGTAGATTAAGGACTTTTTTTTCCCCTTGCTGCTTTTATGATTCTTTTCCTTGTATTTTGTGCATTTGACTATGATATGCCTTGTTGATGGTCGGTTTTTGTTGAATCTAATGGAAGTTCTCTGTGCTTCCTGGAAATTTGATGTCTGTGTCTTTCCTCAGGTTAGGAAAGATTTCCATTATGCTTTGCTCACATAACCCTTCTATCCCTTTCTGTCTCTCTTCGTCTTCTGGGACCCCTATGATTCTGGGGTCATTCATTTTTAATGAGTCACTGAGTTCTCTTATTCTTATATTGTATTCTTTTGCCTCAGTATCCCTCTGTTTTTTCTGCTTCATTATTCTAAGTTTGTCCTGTGTTTTGCTAACTTGCTGCCCTGCTTCACCCATCCTTGCAGCCATGGCATCCATTTGAGATTGAAGTTCAGTTATAGCATTTTTAATTTCATACTGTCTAGCTTTTGCTTCTTTTATCTCTGCAGAAAGGGATTCTAATCTATTTTCAACCGCAGCTAGTTTTCTTACCGGGGTTCTAAATTCTGGTTCAGACATCTTGCTTGTATCTGGGTTGATTAAGTCCCTGGATGTCATTTCTTCCTGTTCTTTCTTTTGGGGTGAATTCCTTCATTTCTTCATTTTGAAGGAAGAAAAGGAATTAATAAATTTAAAAAAATGTAAAAAATGTTAAAAGTAACACAGACAAATCAAATAACGGATGGTAGATCCTAGGTGTGTTTTGGTCTGGTTGTTGAAAGAGCTTGATAGAACAGAGAAGAAAGGAAAGGAAAAGAAAAGGAAAGAAAATGTGTGAAAATTTGAAAAAAAAATAATACAATAAAATAGAATAAAATGAGTTAATGAACATAAATAGAATTTTAAAAACTAGAAAAAAGTGAAAAATATAGTAGAAAAAATTAAAGAAAAATATTTTTTATTTAAAAACAGAAAATAAAAATAAAATTTTTCTCTTTCTTATTCAAGAATAACAAAAGGAAAAAAATTGAATAGATGGACTAGTGAACAGAATAAAATACGATTGAAATTACATCCGGTTTCCCCTTGAAATCAAACTATGAAGCACTTTATAATCCATGAACTAAGCAGGTGGAGAGACTTGTGTTCCTGAAGAGCAAGGTTGGCCCATTCGGATGGTGCTTAGTGTAATGGCTGCATTCTCCACTAGATGGTGCTGCTTAGTTCACTTGGAAGGATCATTGTGGTGCATGTAGGCATGTATCCGTATGCGTGGGAGGGACAAAAATGACATTACCCAGACTATGCGGTCTCTAGTCAGAACTCTGTGTTCTCCCCAACCAGCAATCAAGCACCTCTCCTTTGTCTCCAGCTTCCATCCATTCCCTGCTTCTACACGGTCTGTGACCAAGCTGTCAGTCTGCCAGGCGGTACCTCCCTTCTGAGTTTTAGCTCAGATGTGCTGTGTTTCCCAACCCTTCACTTCTCAGTGACTGTGGCTTTGACCCTTTCCCAGAATGTTCCCACCGGCATGCTGCTGCTGATGTCCGGAAACTGCAGCTGAGCGCCAGTCCACCCCAGAAAAAGTTGCTGTGCTCATGTAGCAGCAGCATTTCAGGGACTACTGCAAATCATAACACACATCTGGCACCAGGCCTCACCCCCTTTTTCCAACACCAGCGAATGTGACTGATCTCCAGGGTCTGCTAGGACCCTTGCCTATGGGGACTTCGCACAGCCTCTACCAAATGTCTTCCCAGCAGAGAAACCACCTCTTCCCAGGAGGCCAGAGGACTGGTTGGACCTCCCTCTCTGCTCCTGGGGATTTGCCCTTCCCACCAGAGCACCACCAGCTATTGAGCTGTGGAGTTTCTGATTCTGCCCTACCCCTATTTATAGTCTTAATAGAATTTAAACCTTCTCCTTTCTCCTTTCTCCCTTTGTTTGTTCAGTATCTTGTGGCTGTTTTATCTCTTCTCCTTTCTCTCTGGCTGCTTTTAGGGTGTGAGGTGGTTTTCCCATACTCTCTCCCTGTCTCCATCCTCACTCTGAAAGCAAAACAGCTCCCTCCTAACATGGCTTCTCTTTCCCCCAGCTCATCTCTCCAGCCATGTACCTGCCAAGTTCTGTGGTTCAAGTGGTGCGTATTGTTGTGTTAATCCTCAAATCAGTTTTTTATGTGTGAAACATGGTTCGATGTTAATCTAGCTGCATTTCAGAGACGAGAAATGCAAAAAAAAAAAAACTTCCATGCTATTCTGCCATCATGGCCTCCTCACTAATTCCGCTTTCAATTCCGTAAAATTTTGCTTCGTGTGTTTTGGGGCACTAGGGTTAATTGTGTAAATATTTATAACTCTTATATCCTACTGATCAATTGATACTTTTTATTATTATGAAATACAATTTTCTTTTCTAGAAATATTTCTTGTATTAAAGTCCATTTATGTAGTATTGATATGGCTATTGCTGTCATAGAGTTACTGATTTCATGTTTTACCTTTTTTATATGTTTTTACTTTTTATTTATTTGTGTTTTTGAATGTAAGATGTGTCTCTTATGGACAGGATTGGTTAAGTCTTGTTTTTGTTCAATTTGACAATCTGTCTTTTGTTCATTATGTTTAGTATATTTAAATTTTATGTAACTATTGTTTTAGTTGGATTTATGTCTGCAATCTTGCTTTTTACATTTCACTTTTCTCATTTTTTTTTCTAATGTTCAACTGTGTTTTCTTTTACTATTATCTTTTGTATTAAATATTTTTTATACTTTACCATTTTACTTTCTCTGTTGATTGCATTATTATTTCAAGTTATTTTCCTAGTGGTTGCTTTAAGGATTACAATATGCATCTCAACTGATCATAATTTACTTTAGAAGAATACAATTGTGATTTCAGTAATTACAGTATCTTTGCTTTGTTATAGATCCTTTTCTTTCCCTCTTTGTGTTAGTATTGTCATGTATTACATCTATATGTCATAGATATAGACATAGATGTATAAATACATCTATATTAAATTCCAACAATATGGCATAAGATTTTTTATATAAAATATATTTTTAAAAAAGAGAATTTTATTTTGATAGACTTTTGATTAAAATATATTTGCATAGATTTTTGTATTTACACATGTATTTATTTCTTCTGCCTGTCTGCAGTTCTTCCCCAGATGAGAGATACTGTCTAGTGATACTTTCAGGCTAAAGGGTTTCTCTTAGTAGTTTTGACAAGCAGGCCTGTTAGCAATGAATTCTCTGAGTCTTTGTTTATCTGAGAATGTATTCATTTCACCTTTTTCTTGAATAGTTTTGCTGAATATAGAATTATGGTTGACATTTTATTCAAACATTTTTAATTTGTCATTGCACTACCTCCTGGCCTCCATTATTTCTGGTGTGAATTCAGCCATTAATTATATTGTATAATTGTACCAGATGTGTTTTGTTTTTTTCTTCTGCTTCCAAAGTTTTCTCTTTGTCCTCGATTTCAGCAGTGTAACTATGATGTGTCTAATTCTATTTGAGTTTGTCTTACTTGGGGTTCACTTAGGTTTTTGGATGTGTAGAAACCTCCTCTGTACGTGATAGCAAAGCTTTTTGTTTTCTTGGCCAATCCCTCCTTGGTTTAACTGCCATTCATTTTAGTTGAATTGAGAGAACTAAGGGATTGGGGAGTTTTATCAGCATCCCTTGTCAAAAATGTCACAAACTTGTACTGTTTTTGCATCATAGCCCAGATACTCTATTCAGGTAATAAATTGGGAAAATCATTCGGCACATCTTGTTTGTTTGTTTGTTTTCACTCAAGGATGTATGTCCTTCATTGCCTGATATTCAGTATCTTCAAAATCACTGATTCCTATATTACATGAAGTTTTTTAGTTGTTTCAGGCAGGATGATAAATCTGGTGTCTGTTACTCAATCTCAGATGGAACATTTTTCCTCTTTTGTTGTTGTTGCTGTTTGTTTGTTTATGTCTTTTAATTAATCATTATTTTATAGAGCAGCTTTAGGTTTATAGCAAAATTAAGTGGAAAGTACAGACAATTCCCATACATCTGTAGTTCCCACCTGTGCACACCCTCCCTGAGTATCAACATCCTGTTACACAGCAGTACATTTTGTACATTGGTGATAAGTCTACATTGTCCCAATATTACAGGTTACAGCAGGGTTTACTCCTGGTGTTGTACTTTCTATGTGTTTTGATAAGTGTTTGGTGACATGTATCCACCATGATAGTATCATATGGAGTTGTTTCACGGCCCTAAAAGTCTTCTGTGCTCTGCCTATTCATCCTTCCATTTTCCCTAATCCAAGCGACTACTGTTTTGCTGTCTCCATAGTTTTGCCTTTTCTAGAATGACATAGAGTTGGAATCATACTGTATGTAGCCTTTTCAGATTGGCTTCTTTCACTTAGTAATATGCATTTACGTTTTCTTCATGTCTTTTTATGCCTTGACAGGCTCATTTCTTTTTAGTGCTAAATAATATTCCATTGTTTGGATTACCAGAGTTAATCTGTTCCCCTAATTAAAAATATCTTGGTTGATTCCAAGTTTTTGCAGTTATTAATAAATCTGCTAAAACATCAATGTGCAGGTGTTTATGTGGACCCAAGTTTTTAACTCCTTTGGGTAAATACCAAGGAGTGCAATTGCTGGGTCATATGGTAAGGGCACGTTTTATTTGGTAAGAAAATACCAAACTGTTTTCCAAAGGGGGTATATCATTTTGTGTTTCCACCAGCAATGAATGAGAGTTCCTGTTGCTTCACATCCTCACCAGCATTTAGGGTTACCAGTATTTTGGATTTTGGCCATTATAGAGGCATATAATGCTATCTCATTGTTGTTTTAATTTGCAATTTTGTAATGATATATTATATTGAACATTTTTTCATATGTTTAGTTGCCTTCTGTATATCTTCTTTGATGAGATGCTTCTTCATGCCTTTTGACCATTTTTTAATCAGGTTTGTTGAGAGAAAGTGTGGAATTTTTGTTATTCCCAGGAACTATACGTGTTACCTTGTTTTTCACTAACATTATCATCCATTCCAATAGGAATTATTCTCTTCTGGGATGAAATAATTTACTGAGCTGTTTCAGTGCATACTAGACCAAAGATACAATATTGTGAAATTGAGGCAAATGAATCTATAATTAGTTAACATATTTTTTATGATTGTAAGACTAATTTCTAATTCTGAAAGGATTAACCTGTTTATTCATTCAACAATAAATTGAGAACCTGATGTATATGATGTTTTGTGATAGATGCTTTTGATTATCTTTCCCAACCACCCACACCCAAGTATAATATCTGTCACTAAGTACATACAAAATTAAATCTGATTATTTAATTAAAAATTAAAAATGACATTGTGGTTGAGTATTGTGGTATGAGTATATAAAATTGTACTTTTTATGAAATAATAGCATATATTGTTGGCATTCTGGGGATATACATATTCGACCTGCTTATTATTTATTTTGCTACTTATTAAGAATTTCTGGGGGCGCCTGGGTGGCTCAATTGGTTGGGTGGCCGACTTCAACTCAGGTCATGATCTCGCGGTCTGTGAGTTCCAGCCCCGCGTCGGGCTCTGTGCTGATGGCTCAGAGCCTGGAGCCTGCTTACGATTCTTTGTCTCCCTCTCTCTCTGCCCTTCCCCTGTTCACGCTGTGCCTCTGTGTCTCTCAAAAATAAATAAACATTAAAAAAAATAAAAAAAAGAATTTCTGTAACACTTATGTTTTAAGATAAATATAAATCTGGCATTATGTAACACTTTTATTTTAAATACAGGTCAGTCAAAATTAATTCTGGCAAGCTTTAATAACAAAATATTTTAAAATCAATTTGGTTAGATGGTTTTCTAACATACACTGACTATGAGTGTCTTTCATTCATAAATCACCATTTGAAATCACCATATATACATTTTGATTTTCTCATTCCAAATTTCTGCTGGGCATATCCCCTTTTCCACATTCATCCAGTTTAAAAGCAGGTATATTTCCCTAGCCTGAAACCCTCTCTGCCTCTACTTTGTTTATTAATGGCCCCGGCATAACTCGATCACTCACTATTAAAACCTCAGGTTCATTATAGACTTATACTTACTTTCCACATCCCAACTCAGAGATTCTAAGATTGTTTCTCTTTGTTACTTGAATCTCTGTTTTAAGTTTTAGAAACTGTCAACAGGGGAAATATAGGATTCCGGCGAGGAATCTTACAGTCTCTAGATATTGGCACATTCCCAACTAAATGTTTATGGGGAAAAAAAAAAGATTATTCTAGGCTGTACAACAACACCGTTTAATAGAAATATAATGTGAGTTATAAATACAAGTTACATGTATAATTTAAAATTTCCTAGTAGCCATGTTAAGAAGCAAATTATAAAACAAACAAAATTAATTATATATATATTATATTTAACTTAATATATCCCTAATATTATTTCTATGTGTAGTCAGTATATAATTACTAATGAGGTATTTTAAATTATTTTCTTCATAATAAATCTTTGAAATATGGCAAATATTTTATACTTATAGTATATCTTAGTTTTCACTAATCACATTTTTCTTTTTTTTCCTCCTAAGACAAAGGACTATTTTATTTCCAGTATTATTGCTTATTATGATTTAGATCTTAGAAGCATAAAGTGGGATAAAATATTATAATAACAAAAACAAAAAGTATATCTCAAAATAACTGCTACTAATGAATAATATACTCCTTTGGAGTTATTAAACTTCAGTGTGTAACAGTCATATATGTATACATATATACAAATATATATATATATAAATATGTATACATATTAATTTTTTATTAGAGTATAGTTGACATACAATGTTATATTATTTTCAGGTGTACAACATAGCAATTACTACAAGTATAGCTGCCATCTGTCACCATACAACACTATTACAATATCATTGACTGTATTCTCATGAATATAATGGGACTTATTCCCATGACTTATTCATTCCATAACTGGAAGCTTATATCTCCCACTTCCCTTTACCCATTTTGCCTGTCCCTCACTTCCCTACCCTCTGGCAACCATCAGTTTGTTCTCGATATTTATAGGTCTGGTTCTGTTCTTTGTTTGATTATTCATTTGTTTCATTTTTTAGATTCCACAAGAGTAAAATCATATGGTATTTTTTTTCTGTCTGACATATTTCACTTAGCATAATACCCACTAGGTCCATCCATGTTGTTATAAATGGCAAGATCTCATTCTTTTTTGTGGCTGCATTATATTCCATTACACACATGCATGCGTACACCCACATCCACACCCACACCCACCCACACACACACACATACACCCTACGTCTTCTTTATCCATTCATCTATCAGTGGACGTTTAGGTTGCTTCCGAATCTTGGCTATTGTCCATGTGCTGCAATAAACATAGGTGTGCATATATCTTTTCAAATAATATTTTCATATTTCTGGGTAAATGTGCCAGTAGTGGAATTATTAGATCATATGGTTTTTCTATTTTTTAATTTTTAGAGGAAACTCCATTCTGTTTTCTACAGTGGCTATACCAATTTACATTCTCACCAACAATGCATGAGGATTCTTTTTACTCTACATCCTCATCCAATACTTTTATTTCTTGTCTTTTTGATACTGCTCACTCTGGCAGGTGTAAGGTGATATCTCATTGTGGTTTTGATTTTCATTTCCCTTATCATAGTGATGTTGAGCATCTTTTCATGGGTCTGTTGGCCATCTGTATGTCTTCTTTGGAAAAATATCTATTCAGGTCTACTGCCTGTTCTTTAATCTGACATTTTGGTGTTGAGTTTTATGTTTGTTATATATTTTGGATTTTAACCCCTATCAGATATATTATTTGCAATTATCCTCCTCCATTCAGTAGGTTGCCTTTCTATTTTGTTGATGGTTTCCTTTGCAGTGTAAAAGCTTTTTATTTTGATGTAGTCCTAGCTGTTTGTTTGTTTGTTTGTTTGCTTTTATTTCCTTGCCTTAAGAGACATATCTAGGAAAATGTTGCTGTGGTCAATGTCAGAGAAATTATTGCCTCTGTCCACTAGTCACATTTCAAGTGTCAAACATGGTAACATCTGACTAGCAGCTACCATATAGAATAGGTGCATTCCTAGAGAGTATCTTACCATCCTGAAAACAGTAGTCTAAACATGTAAGTTTTTGAGAGCAGGGTCTGGAAACTGGGCATTAAAAAATGTGAGGGTAACGTGTTATTCTGGAGTTACAGTTAGATTCAGCGCCAGAGGAGGTGGAATCACCCCATGTCCATGGAGCAAATAAGACCTGAAAGAGTTATCAAACCAAAGTGTAAAATCTCTGTTTATTTCCTTTAGAAACACCTCCCAATTCTTTCAGAATATTGCATCACGCTTCTCACTCTGGACTCTGGAATCCTTTGACTGTCTTTGCCTATATATGTGTGTTTGTGTGTGCGCACGCATGCACACGTCCATGTGAGAGAGTGAGTGAATGAGCAAGAGCATGAGAACCAGCATGCATATAGGCAAATGTATGTCAGTATTTTTAAGGAAAAAATATGATCATAGATTACCTAAATTCTCTTATTTGCTTTCGTCACTTGGCCATACATTTTAGACATATTTTCATATTATTAGATGGAAATCTACTGTAATATTTTAATGGTAACATTAAATGATATATCTTTTCTGCCATTTACTTAAGCAATATCCTGTCAGTAGGTATTCAAGTTATTTTGAGGTTCCTTCCTACAACTAAATGAGTTGTGGCTATGTACATTCTTGTGTACATTGTGAATACTTCATGCAGAATAGATCCTTAAAATATAAGTTGTTGAATCAAAGACTAGGGTACCTAGGTTTTTGTTACACACTGACAAATTGACTTCCAAAAATAGTTAAACAAGTTTATACCTCACCCACATGGCAGAATGTGTCCTTTCCCTACACTGTACTTGCTCCATAGATTATCAGCCTCCAAATCATTTTGCCAATAGCGGGCAAAATAGTATTATGCTGTGATTTCATTTTAATTTTTAGATTTTTTATATTATTTCTTAGAATGAACAAGGCTTTTTATATTTTATTTTAACTTAATACTCTTTTATGAAAATGTTGCAGTTTTATATTTGATTGCTTTTTAGTTTACTTCAAAAGTATTTCATGGATGTTAATACCTAAAGTTATAAATGTTACAAACATTTTGTCCTGGATTGTCATTTGTCTTTTTTTATTGCTTATATTTTACAGTGAGATATTTAATATTTCATGCATTCCTTTACATGTGTCTTTTTTTTTCATAGCCTCAGGAATTTGAAAGTTAATTGGAAAGGTCCTTCCCACCCTGAGATTCAAAATAACTGTTTTCTAATATTTTGTCTAACACAAAATATGTAATAGATTTTCATATTTTGATCTTTATTCTATTGTCAGTTGTTTTTAAATATGATGTAGGAGCCTAACTTTTTTTTCTAATGTACATCCAATTTTCTGACACCATTTATTAATGTTGTTCTTTTAATGATCTATGATATAATCTTAGACATGCAATACTTTGATTTCTCTGTGAGTTTTATATATTTCATACATGCTGCTTTTTCCCCTTTTTCCCATGGTCTCTACAGCTCACATTTAAATTGTGCTTTGCTCATCGAAAATAATAAATATTTTCTCACAGACGGAATAACTGGGCTGATTAAATTCTGAATATTAATAATAGTAATGCCTCACATTTACATTGCCCTTTGTCATACACAAAGCATTTACATATATATATTTAATTCTCATAACACCCTGTGAGTTAAATGGGGCAGGTATTATATTCTCCACTTTACAAATGAGGAAACCAAGGCTGAGGAAATGAAGTGATTTGTTCAAGGTCACATTGCCACTGTGGGATGAGTAATGATCCAGAAACAATTCCTATCCAGTGCTTTCATTCCCTTTCCCAGTCAAACTTGCTCAGAGATCATTCACATTTAGTCGTTTGGTTTTTTCAATAATCATTAATTGGGGACTGGAGCAGAGACTCTTAGTTTCCTACCCAGCATTCATCTTTCCCCTCATTCCTAAAAGAATGTTCATTATGTTCAGGTATCTATGTTTTTCAAGACACAGCTCAGAGGAAGAGTGGATCCTGATAGGATTATCCATCATGATAATCCCATTACTCTTCCAGGTAACTGGTTTGGAACCAGTATATAATTATTTGGGGTCAATGAGTTGTATGGGAAAATGTGCTTGGGTTAAGGGGTTTCTGAGTCCTTTTCTTTACTTGTAAGAAAGAGACTCAAGATGTGACAGTTCTTTTTGTCTCTCTCTCTCCAGCACAGACCACTAGTGAGTGCAACATGTGGAGCTGCTGTGTCCAGACTGCTGCTGGGCTAGAGAGAAAGGCTCCGTGGAACAGAGCAGAGCAAGAGAACAGTGAGACAGGTGCTGGATCCCTTTCTGCCTCCGAAATCCCTCTGATGCAAAAATACACGTCCTAATAGTAATGTCAGTCTTGACCAGGGCTTTCTGTTAATTGCAGATGAGGGCATCCTAACCAATACAAAGGCTCGATGAGCGTGCAGAACAGAGACACCTGTGATAGAGAGATCACCAATACAATATGTTTTCGAAGAGTCTACTCTTCGAATTGAGCTGCTGAACATCCTCTTTACAGTTTCTACTGCTGTCGCCCAAACGGAGGCCTCTGGAACATGAGGATATGCCGGGCTTTTTGTATCTTTAATGAAGGTCTGTATATTATTCAAATCAAAATCACCATTTTGTAATATGAATTATCTTGAAGAAATTTATATTTAACAAAAATCAAAACCTCTTTGTTTAAGGATGGAGACACCCTATCTGTTAGTAGTCAGAAGAAAGATATCCATCCTTGAGACCCACTGTGTTATAAAAGATGGAAGTGTCAGAGAGGCTCAAATGGAAATCATCACTCCCACTTAGCAGCTGTGTGATCCTGGGCCAGCTCCACATTGTCTCTTAACCTCGATTTTCTTGACTTGAAAACAAACACAGTAACAGCAACAGGCAAGAGTTGCCATGGGATTGGCTAAGATATATCTATCTATCTATCTTATATATATATCTATATATATATATGGTGTCTGACAGAACCCGACCCCTGGAAAACACCTAGAAAATGGAATTTCTCTTTATTTCCCCCTTTTCTTAAAATTTTACCTGGTAGGTTGGTGCTCTGCCCTGCAGTTGTCCTCCACTTTCTCTGTGATTGTCATCAGAAAGCACTTTTTTGAGGTCCCTCAGAGAATGGGTCAATGCCTGCAGTTACAAATATTTCGTGGAGCAGAAGCATGACACGAACACCCAGACCCTGGAGGCCACATGTTTTTAGAGTGGACCGCTCAGTTGTCTATTGCCCCACTAATTGCTTGGTCCTGCTCCAAGCACTGGAAGGTTCTTTGCTCAATGCTCTTTCCCAGGTAAGGCATGTCTGGAGTTCTCACCGCTGTTGCACATCACCTGCCTAATGTCCTCTTGCCCCTCAGAACTGCCTCCTATTATTACCCTCCTGCTGCCCTTTCCCCTGATAATTGTCGGCAGATGCCCTCCATCTGCCCTCTCCCCCTGGCTAATTGCCTTCTGTTTTTCCCTCCCCATTGGTCACATGCCTGGTCTGCCCTCCTGTCACCCTTTTTACCTGCTAACCTCTGCTTGATTTGCTGCCTGGACGCAGGCAGCATGGGCCTTTCTGCCCTTCAGACTGCCTGCTGCCCGCTGATTTCCTGTGCTGCTCACCCCACCTGCTGCGCGCCTGGGGTCACCTTCCTGCTGCCTGCTCCACCTGTCCCAGGGCTGTTTGATTTCGCCCCCTGAAAAGCACAGATGGGATCTCTCCAGCCTCCCTGTGATTGTCTAATGGGGAAGTGGGATGCAAATGACTGTGTAGAATAAATGGAGAGGAAGAAAAAAACAAAACGAAACTAAAAACCACAAACACCCAGTTGGTTGTTAAGAATCCAAAGTAATTTTGCTAAATAGAAGTTATGTGTCTTTCAGAATCCAGGACATATATACTAGATGGAAAGAAGGGAGACACACTTGGGAACTGGTTCAAATAGACCTTCCTCCGCGTGGGAAGCAGCCATATGTTGGAGGTAAGTGCCCCAAGGGTAAAGGTTCCTCTTCCCTGTCTAACACTGAAAGTAAGGATCAAACTTTGGTGCTACACAGGTCTGTTCATGGCAAGTGATTGCCTTTCACTGCATGGCATAATTTAAATGAACACCAGGGGCCCTTAAAGCTGCTACTGAATATTTGTAACCTGTATCTGGCATTTAGCCTTCCATATCTATTTTAGATGCTCTATTGGCTCCATCAGCAGGAATCTCTTTTTTGGGTGGCATTTTCCTTTGATTTTCTCTAATTGTTTGTTTAAGCTGGCACAAAACACTCACAAATTGGGCACAGTTGCAAGTTAATAGAATCTTTTGAGAACTTTAGTCCCAAAGACAGCGTTCCATTTAGAGCAGAGAAATTGCTCTTAAGCCAAAAATTAATTGTGTCATGCAGGATACAGAGATCTTTTATATTTGTGTGGGAAGGTGCCACAGCAATCAGATGTCGCCCCCCCCCCCCCGCACCTCCGCCACTTGGCTAAGAACAGAAGGAGCCTGTGAGAAGGAGTAGGCATGAGCATTGGCCTTGGACATGGTACCTAAGATTTATTTTTACTCTTCCTCTCAAGTCCTTGGGTATAGCCTTCTCAAGCAGGGGATGTCTGATGATGCATATGTCAGCATCTCCAGGAGTTACACTATCAGTTACTCTCTGTTTGTCCAAAAACTTCTACTCTGAAGTAAAATACTTTTGTTATCTTTAACTGACAATCTTGTTACCTTTCTCCTCAAACTGATAGCCAGACCAACCAGATGATTATAACATTATTTAGTTTTTAAAGTGATTTCTTTTCTAAAAAAACAATTATTTCTTTGGTAGTAATGTTGATAATGATGACCGGCCTCACACTGCCTCCTCTTGGCCTCAGTTAACTTATTTGTAAATTGCAGCAAAGAACGGAGAAAACCAGACATTCTATTGAGATTCTAGTGAGCTGGAAGATACCGGAAAAGTTTTGTATCCGAAAACTCATGAGACTTAAAATTCTAGTTATTTCTGAAACGTGCCCAAGGCCCCCATTGATAATGATTAGTTATCAACACCTGTATTTGACAGGTTTTCTAGTTTTCATAGTCCTAGACCATGAGAAAACAAGACTGCGGTAGACCTGGCCATTTTCTCTGGAAGGGAATATATATAAAAAGCAATCTCCAAGGATACAAGGAGAGACATATAAAATGCTAATATGTATCATGGAAAGTCTGACATGAAGGAAATTTTGGTGATATCTAATCCTATTTTTTTGTGGTGTGGATATAGTAACCAAGGTCTCAAGAATACAAGTGACTTGCCCGGTGTTTGTACTGAAATAGGACTAGAGACTTTACTGTCTACTTTTGGTCCTTATTATTATAGTTTTTATATAAGATTTTGAGATCACCTCACCTTCTACTCGACCCTTGGAATTTGTGCTGATAATAGTAATGATTATTGTAATAAATCAAAAAGTCTTGCTGATTTGGCAGATGTAAAAAGAAAAAAAAAACATTTCGGAGTTTTACTCCTTGGCTTAATTGAATAAATGTGAGATCAGGTCACAGTCCATATCATGTGAGAAATATGAGTGCTGATGTCTTCAAATTGACACAAGAATCATTTGCCATCTATCTCCCATCTCACAGTAATTAAGCACATCGCCTCCATTGCTCAGCACTATTTTAATTTTCCACCACAGGTACTTTTAATTGTCTCCATCTTTAAACCAAAAGAGAAAGAATAAGAGAGCCAATAGCTTGTTCCAGTGAGTGACTGTTCACTGAGAGAGGTGTGTTGTATGTAGGGGAGGACTTAAATGTTATCCTTTTCAATTCAGTTTAGATTTAAATATTTTAAAGATGCTCTTGGAGGTCCCTGGGCCCACAGACTACAGAAAAACTTGCTATGACCACGTATTCCTGGAACAGTGCTGCGAAGAAACTGGTGCTGACTACAGGTTCATCAAAATATCATCACAAAGAAATAAACAGTTCATCAAGTAAAGCTAAATTTATTAGATTTACTGAAGTAAGGAAAAACACTAACTTAGTAGAGTCTCAAAACAGAAAAAAAAATAGGGATAAGAAATTAGAGGGCTTTGACAGAGTGATTCTGAAGGTGGTCTTCAAGTTGAAATGGCTAGAATTGGGCAGAGATTATGACATCATAGTTTTAGATTGGTGGACCCAGCAAGATGAAGGTCTGCCAGGGAGCCTGGATGGGAAACTACTATAGTTCATTTGATGTTTTATTTTTAAGGAGTAAGTACAGTTGCCTCTCATTATTCACAGTTTCTGGATTTGCTCGTTTGCTGACTAGCTAGAGTTTGTTTGTATGCCCCAACTCAATACTTCCTGTGCTCTCACAGCCGTTTTGCACATATGTGCAGTGACAACAGCAGCTGAGGTTGAACAAGGCAACATTGTCCCTTCTTGTTTCTGTTCTGGTATCATAAACAAGTGCCTTTTTTGGTGTGACCTATGTAGTGCCAACGTTTTCATATTTTTGTGCTTTTCGTTGGTGATTTGACTCTTTAAAATGACCCCTAAATGTGATGCTGAAGTGCTGCCTAGTGTTCCCAAGTGCAACAAGGCTGTGATGTGCCTAATGGAGAAAATACATGGGTTAGAGAAACTTTGCTCTCAGGCATGAGGTATAGTGCTGTTGGCTGTGAGCTCAATGTGAATGAATCAACTATGTATATACAATGGTGTGTGTGTGTGTGTGTGTGTGTGTGTACATTGAATACAATCTCTAAACAGAAATTTACATAAAATAAGGTAATATATTGATCAGTCTCTAAAAATGTAGTGATTAGAGGCTTACAGGAAACTAATTCTGTATTTTCCCTTGGAATAATTCAATATTCACTAATTCTGTATTTTAGAGACATTTTAGAACACAACTGCTATAAATAATGAGAATCAACTTTATTTTTTTTATTAGTGTTTTGTCCCAGTATTATTTAATACAGGGATAGAAAACGATGTTTTTAATTTTCAGTAACTTTTTAAACATACTGTGAGATAGTAATTCCTTTAGTAATATAGTACTTGTTCAGGGCAGGGGGTGGCATGGACTCTTTGGTCATTGTCTGCAGTGAGCAGCCATATTTGGGGCTTCTGGGAAGATGGTTTCAATGGAATGGGGCTCGGAATGTGTGTGCCACTGTCCCTCAGGTGCGGGGCTTTGTGATTAATAGGACATTGGGCAAACCAAGGATGTGCTCTACCACATGGGCACCTGCTTCAACAGCACTTGCAGGCACACCACTTTCCTTTCCAAGATGACCAAACCAGCTGCCCGGTGACTACTTAGCAACAGATGCACGTTTTGAAAAATAAACCTTCGCCATTATTTTGAAATTCTTGTCATGGCAAAAGTTCAATTGCATTTGAAATTCATTCACCATTTCATGCAAATTTTCAACCTACACTTGTCAATGAAAAAATAACTATTTTTCAATATATAAATAAAATCTAAATACTTGAAAATTTTTTTCTGTAGTTGTAAAAAATATGATCTAACATTTTTATCACTAACTGTATAGTTTCTCATCAGGGGTGACTGTGAATAATTTGAAGAGATCATCATTAAAAAGCAATTACATGTAACAATTACAATTATATAACCTAATATAAAAAGTTACATCCACAGAAGCATACTCAAGGTTCTCATTAAAAATGTGAAAACATTTTGTATGAAAGTTTTATACAAATTCAATATTCATATCTTCCTGATACTTTGCATTTAATTCTTTTACTTTAGCAGGTGTATTATTTCTCCCCTTAGAACCTCCCTCCCCCTACCCGAACTATTCTCTCATCAGGTATGTTGCCTTGCTGATGGCTCTAAGCTGAGTCCTTCCTTAAAAATGATCCTTCTCCAAAGGAAGCTTCTTTGGCCAAGGTCATTTCCTCTTCCCAGAGAGAGTTTGCATCAAATAACTAGTTGATGTGGGGGTACAAATGGCTAGCCCTCTTGCCACAATTTGGAAAAACTCTGAGAAGCTGCCCCAGTCTATAGGTGGGATTGGCACAGGCTTCTGCTGGACCACACCACAGTTTAATGTATCACACTTCATCTTCTGCCTACTTCTGCCTTCCTAACTCCCTTACAGGTATTTATCCCCAAAACATGCCCCAATAAACCTTCTAATCTCCACCTTGAAGTTGGTTTCCCAGTGAAACCAACATATGACTCTTACCATAGTTAAATACTGCCAAGGAAAATTAGCAGACATATTTTTAGTAAACCTCCATGTAGCCCCAAGTTTACCCAAGCTTACCACAACTTGTAAGACTTAAGATTTTAAGATTTTATCATTTTGTATAGGTGCCACTTCATACAAAAATGAAGGAAGCATTGCTCTTAGGAAAGGTAAACCAAAGACATCTTACCTATTATAACATTTAATACTATCTAAATGCTGGTGACTTAGGAATGTATATGAATGTATATCTAGCCCAATTTTCTTTTACGATACCTAGTCTAAATTTGCATATAGAATTGACTTTTTGGTATCTCCCTGCGCATTTGTCATATGGTTCCTGAATTTAACATGTTTAACTAGAACACCTAATTTTTTTCTCAGGACTTGACACCCCACCGCTTACCGAGCCCATCAGTCTTTTTCAAAAGACCAGCACGAGTCAGTTGCCATAGGCAGAAACCTAGACATCCTCTCTAATCCCATCCTTTCTCTTATGTTCTTCTTCATTAACCCATCAGCAAGCCCTGTCCATACAAGAATAAAAACTTTCTATTTTTTTTTCACTAGGTCTCCATAACTCTAGCTATAGGATTATTACAGCAGCTTCTTCTGTGGTCCTTCATTTTCCTACTCATAGCTTTCTAACTTTCCTCCATATGGCAAAGATAGTGATTTTTAAATGTTAATTAAATCAGACAGTTTTTATGCTTAATATCTTAAGACAACTTTGTTTTGCCTTAGATCAAACCTTTCACCATGACCTGTAAGGCCCTGTATATCCAGTGCCTGCCTGCCTCTCCCACTCAGCTTCTAACACTCCATTGTGTCTCTTCCTCTGTTCCACTGTTCTTCTCTTGGTCCCATGAACAAGCCAAGCACCTTTCCTGCTCCTAAAGCCTTTGCACATGTTTTTCTTCCTTTTTGATGAGCTTCTAACTAATGCCCAGCACATTCATATTTAGTATATGATTCACATTTTATGATCCTTGAGATTTCATTCAGCATATTGGCCTTTATGTGGTGTTTCTCAATCATCATCTCTGTAAGTATTACTTATTATTTTTTCTCTGTTTCAGTGCATTTTATTATTTCTTTTATAACTTCATCACAATTTGAAATGATCTCTTTTGTTCATTTTTTTTTTTATTGTCTCACTTGTCTATTACAATGTTATCTCCATGAGGGAGGAGTTCTGATCCACTTACTGCCATATCCCTAGTGCTCAGCACAAGCCTTGGCCCAGAGTTAGTATTCAGTAAGTATATTTGCAGTTAACAAATGATTAATGAAGTGAATAATGTAACTCATGCCTATATGTTATACTTATTCTCTAGACACTGACTTAACTTGTAAACTAATTGGGGCAAGATATTTCAAATCTTGGAAATGATATTTCTCATACAAATTCACACTAATTTGATACCTTCTTTGAGCAAGAGGCACAGAACTTTTAGAGAAAAATGTTTCAAAATATAGAATTTAATGGCACTTCTGAGGAATCAACTGAGCATGATGTTTTCTCATCATTTAAACCTTGGTTGGTATTTGAATTTTAGAGAAGAAATTCAGTAAATAGCAGATGTCAGCCAAGCAAGAAAAATATAACAGAATATTAAGTGAAAAAGGACTGATGAAGTGTAGCTATAGTTTCAAGTCAGCTGTGTTTTTTGACTATGATCAGCAAATCAGCTCTATAAGTATGATCATAGGTTGATCAACATTATGAATCACTACTACCTGCAAGTCACTGAGTAAGTTACATTAAGTACAAAGGGTCCCACTCTCTGGGAACTCAAACCTAAGTAGATGAGATAGTCAGTCACGCTTAGACCTCATCAAGGAAATTTAGAAAATTCTGCATCTGATCCTCAAAATATGTTCAACCTAATTTTAAGCTAGGATTAAATTTTATCATATGCCAGGCACCATATCCAAGAGGTCTCATCTTCACCTGATTTGGATGATGAGATTCAGGACTATTCGCTGACGCTGTAATGGGATGAGACTCTTGAAGGCTTTGGAGGAGTGTCAGTGTATTTGGAGCAGCAAGGATCATTGGGGGTCCTACAGGGAACTATGGCAGACAGACTCTAGGATGACTTTTCATGATTCCCACCTCCTTGTGTTCAAGCTCTTGTGTAATGGTCTCTTCCTTTTAGTGTGAGTAGGACTTGTGACTTTCCTCTAACAAATAGAATGTGGTAAAAGTGATAGGATATTCATGACTACATGTGTGTGATTACATGGTTATGTTTTCTTAAATTATAGAGCTCATCTTGCTGTAGTCTTTCTCTCTTGCTGACTTGATGTTGGTGGCCCACATGACAAGAAACTGAGGACGCTGTGTAAGAGTTGAGGGTAATCTCTGGTTAAAAACAAGAAACTGAAGCCTACAGTCCTAAAATAAGAAAGTGAATTCATCCAACAATCATGTGGGTAGGGAAGTGTATGCTTCCACAGGTAAACCTCATGTAAAACCACAGACCTAGCAAATACCTGGATTAAATCGTTGTGATAGTCTAAAACAAAGACATCAGATAAACTCTGCAAGACTTCCCAAATAATGAAGTAACAAATGTGTGCTGTTTTAAGCCACTTAGTTTGTTATTTTTAAGTAACAGACTAACACAGAATTGCTCTGCATTCTCTGTCAATCTTCCTTTATTTTCTATGACTCCTTAGTTAGGTATATTTGTGTTCAGCTGTATGAGTAAGAGCCTTGATTTCTACAGAATACTGTCATCACCAAGGTCACAGTCTACAAGAGTAGACACAGTGTCAGTTCATCCTCATGAATTTCAGCTAATCTTCATCATATTCCTGGTTGCTCATCATCTTCCATTATCAACTATCTGCTGTTTTTACTTTGGTTTCAACTTTAGACATGAGGACAGCCTTGTTTAGACTGTAACAATCCCCTATCCCATAATGTGTAAACTAATTTCCTGTAATCAATAGATCAATATCTACATATATATCTCTTTGTCTATCTACCTATTCATTCATCTGTTCATCCATCCATCCATCTATCTTTCTGGTTCTGCTTCTCTGTTAACCTCCAACTAATAGAATATATGCTGAGCAGTATGTTATGTGTTGGGAAATCCAAAAACTGATGAAACATCGTTCCTTGCCTTGATAAATTGGTCAGTGGAAAAGAGGAGTATAAAAATAGAAAAAAAATCTAACACAATATGGTAAGCCAAAGTGAACTGCAATGCAGTGTCTTACATAGTTAAGATGGAGAAATAACTACAGTGCCCTGTGATGCTGAGAGAATGATGCTTCTAATTCCTATTGAGAAACAAGGAATTATTGACAGGATAAAACTTAATTAGTGGGGACTTACCAGGAGAAAAATGGAGATAGTGTTAAAAAGAGCAGTGGAGTATAAAGGCAATGTTAAGGTTGTTGTAAGAACATAGAGACAGCATCAGAAAGAAAGTTTTGTGGTCAGTGATCATTTCCATGAACTTGATTTATAGGGTGCTAGGGTTGTTAGGGAAGTCATTTAGTGATGGAGTGTATCCCAAAGTGTAGGGTCTTTTATCCTATCTCAAGATTGTGATATTTTCCTATTGATAGCAAGAAACTATTAAAAAGTGCTTTGGAAGGTAAGTCTAAAAGCTATATGGAAAAGCATTTGGGGAGAGTAGAAGTCTGATGGTAGAGGAACAACTCAATGTATTATGGTAGTCCTGGGAGACAAAGATTATAACTTCAACCAAGAAAGAAGCATTAGGCAGTAGGGATATTTCTTAGACTCTTAGGATTTAATATCTAGAGTAGTGGCTCTGGAAAAGATAGAGAGTATTGGTAGTTATTGTTTTTAAGTTTATTTATTTATTTTTAGAGAGACAGAAAGAATGTGAGTGGGGGAGGAGCACAGAGAGAGGGAGAGAGAGAATCCCAAGCAGGCTCCACACTCAAACCTGATATAGGGCTTGATCCCTCAACTGTGATATCAAGACCTGAGCCAAAATCAAGAGTCATATGCTCAACCAACTAAGCCACCCAGGCATCTGAGAATTTCGATAGTTATTTATCAACTTTCATATTATGAATGCCATAGATGTCATTTAATTTATAAAACTAATAAGCACCTCTTTAACCTTCAGGTCAGAGAGTTTGAGAGGTCAAGATGTTCTCTCTTTTTTCTCTTCATATCACATTAGCATATTTGCAGGATAAAAGGAAAGAAGAAGTGTAGGAAAGCCTGTTGATAAAGTAAGGGTAGGGATGTTGGAATTATTAGAAAGCATGGTACTGAATGATGAAATTCTAGGTACAGATTGAGGAATGTCTTTCCTTTTGACATAGAAGACTGATAGTTTTGACAAATTTATCTATTTATCTATATATCTGTCTATTTACATATTTATTTTGAGAGAGAGAGAGGCGGGAGGGGCAGAGAAAGAGGGAAAGACAGAATCAGAAGCAGACTTCATGCTTGGTGTGGAGTCCCATGTGAGGCTCAATCTCATGGCCATAAGATAATGACCTAGGCTGATATGAAGAGTTGGGTGCTCAACTGACTGAGCCACCCAGATGCTCCACTTTTGACAAATTTAGAGGTAAAAAATTTGATGTTATTGGGAAATAAAACCATTCATATATTGTTTATTGGAATTTAAAATAATGCAGCCTCTTTGGAAAATATTTTGAGATTTCTTCAAAAAAGTTAAAAATAAAGTTTGCATATGACCCAGGAATTTCACTTCTAAGTATATATATATCCAAGGGAATGAAAACATATGTCCACGAAATGCCTTTGCAAAATTTCTGTAGTCACATTATTTATGATAGCCAAGAAAGGAAAACAACGCAAGTAAATACCAACTGATGAAATGATTTTTAAAAATGTGGTATGTGCACATACCTGAAGTATTCTTCAGCCATAAAAAAGAATGAAGTACTGATTCATAGATAAACAATATGGATGAAAACATTATGCAAAATGAAAAAAGCTGGACTCAGAAGACCACATATTACATGATTCCATTATATAAAATGCCCAGAATAGGCAAATTCACAGAGATAGAAAGTATATTAACAGTTGCAGGGGTAGGGGCAATTGGAGAATGCATAGTGGTTATAATGGGCACAGGTATTTTTGGTAGGAGATGGTTAAAATGTTTTAAAATTAGTGGAGAAGGTTGTACAACTTTGTATTTATTAGAAATCACTGAATCATGTATGTTAGAAAGGTGACTCTTTTGATATGTGAGTTATTTTTCGATAAAGCTGTTATATATTTGTTAAAAGATCAGATTTATTGAGGGGTGACCCATTTGATGGACTTTGTTTTCTCTAAAAATGTATACTGAATGTGCAATGGTAAAATTTCCAAGAATTTTAGGGATTCTTGTGAAGATAGCTGCCTTAAAGGACAAAAAGTAGTATTTCTTCCTTTCGATAAATATCTATAAGTGAGCATTGAATTGTAGAGGAGCTACTGCCTTTTCAAGTGTCCAGGGTCTTTGGCATGTTGCTGCTCCTTGTGACACACACACACACACACACACACACACACACACACACACAATTTATTAAAGGTAGAGAAACTGATTCGTATAGACTTCAAGGTAATCCCTTATTTTTAATTTGGTCATGCTTGTCACATCTATAAGCTAGAATTATCTGGATTTCAAATGCTTCACATGTCTTTAGGGTGATCTCCACCTAGCAATCTTATACTAACACATGTTTGAGATTAATTTGACCCAGAAAGAACAGTGTATTAAAATAACAAAAGTTCATTAGCCTATTTAACATATGTTAGCCCTATCTATTTCATCCATAAACTGGAATTCAGAAGAGTTCTCTATTTGAGTAATGAGTGTCTGGCTCTTCTGATTTTGACATTGGAAAATACAAGACAACCAACCAACAAGCAAGTGGATCAGGAATATTTAGAATGCAATTCCAAATTTCTTACCAGGGCTCTTACATGTGATCTTAAATGTCTAATAGGATCACTTTAGTTCACACTGTTCTTTAGATTCATTGTTAGGATGAATTCATGTTAGAAAGGTTAGGTTATATGGAAGGATAAAAAGTCACTGTCCTGACTAAGAGAGAAGGAGAAAAAAAAGTAAACCAACGTTTTCTAAACACCAAGTGAGAACTTAAACAATTCATCTTCTAAGGATACTCTATTCAATATTCTACCCTTGTGCTATTTTAATATGGCCATTAAAGTAAGTGTGCCCCTTGCTTAGTCACCCAGAGAACAACCTTCACATGGCATCCTCTGGGTACAGAGCAGTGTCATAATGAATCTCTTCCTCCCCATTAATGTCTTTTGCCAAATGTATAAAACATTTTATTTCTCATTAATGTCGTTCATTAAATTAAAAAAAACTGAATGCGTATATTTTTATTAAAACCAGTGGGATCCTAAATTCACTTAAAAAGTTTTGCTAAGATATATGCTGCACATTTTTATCAGTATACCCTAATCATGGCAATGCAGAAATAGTTTCACTGGACAACATCAAAACAAATTGTGCAAAGGGGAGAAAAAACCAGAGAGTGAGCTCTGAAGAGCCCAAATTCCCTCCTCTACATCTTCTAATAAGCAGAAGTCTGGTGCAAAAATACTGCCAGAAGAAAATTTTTGAATCACCCCTTCACCAAGTTGAGTACACCAGGCTGCCCCGTTCCATGTATGTCCACACAGGAAGATACCCTGATTCATCATTAATTTGTCAGAGTTCACTCCCTGTTTTCAGTTTTAGCCCAATCATGTGGTAACTGTCCCCTTGCACTTTTCCAAAATGGAGAGATAGGGAGCCTAACAACCACCTCAGTAGGTCAGAATTTCTGCTAACCCCAGATCTTGGCCTCCTCTGCTTCACTTGTATTAGAATTATTACAGTTATAATTATGTATATAATGTTTACACTTTCAACTATAGGTAAGCTGCAAGAATACAGGCCCAAGACTAGTTTGTTCAGCAGAGCATTTGGCACATTGAGATTCTCAATACATATTTGTTGACTGACTGACGGACTAGAAGAGCAAACTGGTTAACTTATTGTCCACCTGTACAGTATCCTCAGATTCTTGGCTGGTTTGCACTGCCATCAGCCCAGGATGGTCTCGTCCCACTTTGTTGAGGAGTGGGGAATACTATCTGATAACGGGATGTGATTTCCAAACCCTAAAGAAGGGTAGTGACAACCAAATGGGAAAAAATCCTAACTCCTACTAGACAAAAGATTTATTAGACTATTTTCTTCCCAGGGCTTCCTTTACATTTTCTGTACTTCTCATTATGATTTTGTATTTCAACCGACTTGGAATTTGTCCTAATTGCTGCTATATCAGAACCCAGCTGAGAATTCATGGAGAGACAAAAAAGGTGAATTTGACATTTCTAGTGATGTATCTGTAAGTTCTGATGGTAACCATGCCCCACTTCCAATTTTGCTTAAATGAACAAAGTTCTTGTAAGGAATCGATGTTTTCTGGGAACTTAGCTTCATTTTTCAGTCTCCTGTAGACAGGTCTTATCAATCCCAGCTTGATATGCACCCAAAATAGGACAATGGGCCAATTTTATACTTATTTTCTGTCTTTAAAGTGTTTTTGGATTTAACAGCATTATAACTTTTCGAACAGTTTTCTTCGTCACTTTAAAAAAAAATTTTATCCTTAGAATTGAAAATCCTGCTGTATTTCAGACCTTCTTATAGCTGCATTGATTAGTCTTCTAGGAAGCACAGCTGTGGCAATAATCCCGTCTCTGCATCTTTGCAAGCAGGAGGGAAGGCAGGAGATAAGAGTTGCCACAGGGAGTCTATATTTAATCTACAACTGGCTTATCCAAGTGTCTTATTGCTCCCTGAGGGTCTCACCACATGCACTATTGTGAGAAAAAAATGATAGAGAAGGAAGGAAAGAAAAGTTCACCCAAGATTGGTCTTCAACTAATTAATTCATTTCAGAATTGGCACAGGAGAAGTTTTTGCTTTGCTAGTGAGGCAGACTCTGAGAAAACGAGACCTTCTCTGTACCAGCACAGCTTACCTTTCTGGCTTTGCCCTGTGGCTACTATTGGGGGATGGCTGAGCTTTTTCTTGGCAACAATCATTAAGGCTGCTGGGAGGCATCTGTAAATGGTAACTTCAGTAGCTCCATCAAGGAAACCCCGCCGATCTACACTGCAGATTTTTATGGGTATTCACACAGTGGAATAAAGTGGGTATTTGAGACAATTATAAAATCAATTACAAAATAAGTAAATACATAAATAATTAAATCAAAACAAAGTAAATAAACATTCAGCCTCAAAGGGGGAAATAGAGGAAAATTACTCTTCTTTAAACACAATTTTTACTGTCATTCAATTTCTTATAAGGCTACAGTGATTAACTTATTTGACATTAAATGTAAAACATGTCTGACTTTGCAAGCCCTCTATCATCTGGCCCCTAAATCTTTACAGATGTCAAAATGAAACCTGAGTCTAATGTCACTGTCATGAAATCACACCACGTTTGTACCTGCTTGTGAATCTGTGTGTTATTACTTTCTGCTCGAATGGCCTTCTTCCTGTTGTGTGTCTATCTTAGCTTTTTAAAAATGAACTCAAATACACTTCTTCCCTAAATCTTATATTGGCCGATAGCCCCTACCTTCTCTGAACAACTTTAGCATGTATTATTGTTATTATATCACAGAAGACAACCCAGTAAACATCAGTGAAACTGAGCTTCTGCCTTTTCTCTTTGTGTATAAGAATGAGGTCCTTTTTTTCAGTATATAGGGAGAAAATATCTCTAGCACTCTGAAAACCTAACTAAAAGCATCAATATGTTTGGCCAATGCTATTTATTTGGCCAATCTAATGGTATTTAAGGAAGCTGTTGTATAATTTAGACCCAGATATTTGCCTACCAAATTCAGTATGAGTAGGTTTTGTTAGTTTTCAGAAGCAAATAAGTTAAAAGCATTTTCAAGTTTCAACTTTTCTTCCATAAATATTAGTTATATATTTGAGGTCTGTCATCACTGGTCTTACTAGCAAAATAACAAAAAAACAAAAAACAAAAAAAAACAAGCAAACATTGAAAATAGCTACCCGATCACACTTACGTTGATACCATTTAATGAATAAATGTAATATGATAAGATTCTGATTGATGGTTCATAAGATAGAATAGTAATCACCAAAAGGAATACCATGAACTTTTCCAGATGATCAAATCTGAAAATTAATGCCCAGAATTTTTATCAGGTCTATGTAATTTAGATGTTCCCATTTGCTAAGCATTATTTAGAAATGAAGACCAGAACAGTTTGTGAATATGCTTAAATGTAGATAAAATCTGAGCCAATATCAGTTTTTCCCCCTAACTACTATACTACCAAAAGTCTTCAATGTCACAGTCACCATTATTAACCAAAACAAAAATTTATTTGACCACACACTGTGTCTATCATACATACAGAACACCTAGTATCGCTCTAAGATGGATGTCCTCAAACTTCTTTTTCACTTTTCTTTTGGCATGACTCACTAAATCATGTTTCTAATCTTTTTCAGGTGCCTCGTCTGTAGTTTTTTGTTTGTTTGTTTTGTTTGAAAATAATATAAAGTCAATAACCACCAAAGTGTCTCTCCCAATTTTCCCTAAAATCTTGTTTTTGTTTTTTTTTTAATAAAGAAAATATAGGGCTAAATAAAAAGAAAGAGTATGCTTGCATAAAGGTGTTGGGTGTTTCTGTGATCCTCCCACATACATAATTGTCCTCACACATTTGGCCTCTTCCTTACTCAACTGCCCTTCCCTTTTGTTTCCATCAGCTTCTGTTCATGTGGTTACACATCTCTGGATGTTTTTTGTTTGTTTGTTTTTTTGTTTTTGTTGCTCTTTTCTTCTCTTTTACCCAAATAGTACATACTAGAATTTCTTACTTCTCTCCCTAAACCCTCCTCTCTTTTCAGCATACACTCTCTTATTAGGTTATCATATGTATTTATATTTTTATAAATACATGGCTTATATTACACCTTATTATGTTAATGATACTCACCTTCATACATCTAGCCTCGGATCCAAAGCCCAACTGTGTATTCAACATTTAAATGTTTCTTTTCATTTGGCACCACTTCCTACAGTATTTTCTGATCATGGCACTAAAGTAAGATCTACCTGTCATTCATTTACAAGTATTCTCTACTTTTCCTTTGTAGCAATCCACATATTCAGGATTATTTAATTAATTAAAAACAGAGTAAAATAGTTCTCTAATGTATAGTTATTCACAGTCTTCTCCTCTCCTTTCACGCACCAAAGCAAATTCCATTTTTGCTTGCTCATCACCTTCTAAACTTGTATTCTGCTGATTGTAGAATTTGGTGAAGTGGAGAATTGGAGAAGTAGGTGAAGCAAGCTTGATTTATATTGCAGAGAACAGACCTACTCTAGGGAAAGGAAAGGAAATTTATTGCCACTGAGAGTGAGGGAGGCATATTTCAAGGCAGGCTGTTGGGTTGGAGATAGTTTTGAGGGGGAGTTTGCAATGGCAAGGAAGAGATTTTAGAGTGTCTGCCATATATGGGAGTTAATGAGAATGAGACAAAGTAGCTTAACTTTCTTTGAGTCCTAGTTTATTTATTTGTTTAATATCTTTCTTTTCTACTCAACTATAAGGTTACATGAATGGAGAAATAATGCTTATCTTCCTCAATGCTATATTACTGCCAGTATCTTTCAAGTCTTAAATTATTGGAGGTGCTTGATAAACATTATTTTATTGATAGTTAACTATCTTTATGCATGTTTCTAAGTTACTTCATGAGCTATAGCCCTAGCTCCACTATATACTGTGAAGACACAGATAAACTAGGGAAAGAGTGTTGACTCCTTGAACTGAGGTTATACATATATAACCTAACTAGACCAGAATAGTTTGTGAATATGCTTAAATGTAGATAAAATAGATTTTGATTAAGGTATAGATTGAGTGACATTATTTTCAAAACTTTAAGAACTAAGTCAATTTGTGCAGGGATCATCAAAGAAGGATTCTCAAAAAGGATAAAAGATAAGTTTAGAAGACCAGAAGAAGTGGAATAAAAGAAAACAAAAAAAGCTTTAAAAACATCCTTTAGAGAGAAAGCATTTTATATATTATTTCACCAGTTTACATTTCTTTGAGTTCAACATTTTCACAATGTTGTTTAACCAAAGTCCAAACAGAATTATTGTCTTAAGTCATGCACTAAAGGAATTAAGGTAGTCCTACCTTATCCATGGGGGGATATGTTCTAATTAATACTCCTTGTGGATGCCTGAAACTTTGGTAATGAACCCTAAAATATTCTATGTTTTTTTCTTGTTCATACACTCCTAATAACTAATAATAAAAGAGAACAATTATAAAAATGCTCTAATAAAATTTATATGAATGTGGTCTCTTAAAATTTCATATTGTACTGCACTTACCCTTTTTACAATGATGTGAGATGATAAAATGCCTATGTAATGAGACAAAGTGAGGTGAATAACGTGAGCATTGTGACCTAGTGGCAGGCTACTGCTGAACTTCTGACATGTTCTCAGAAGGAAGATCATCCGTTTTCAGACTGGAGTTGACCACGGGTAGCTGAAACCATGAAAAATGAAACCGCACGTAAGGGGAGATTACTGAAATAGGACTTTCAGGGTATGACAGATCTGCATTTAATTTGATTTTGTTCAAATTAAATAATCTCTTTAGGCCTCAACTTCCTTTTGTGGAAAAGAGTTTATCTGTAAAGGGCCAGATAGCAAATAGGCTGTTTATTTTTTAGTAAATAGTATATTTTCCAGACCATATGGTCTCCATTGCAGCTACTCATCTCTGCCATTTTAGCTTGAAAGAGTTATAGATAACATGTAAACAACTGGGTGTGGCTGTGTTCCAATAAAACTTTAATTCCAAAGGCAAAAAGTAAATGAGTAATGGTTTTAAATATGTACAATCTAGCGGTCTCACCCTAAAAAATCTTTAACAAAAGGCCTCTAAAAGCACAAACTTATCCCTAACTTAACTGTCTGCCAAAACAAGTATCAGTAGCATTTAAAAGAATAGGATAAAATTAAGGTGTTCAAATCATAATATTTGCAATGTCCAATGACTGAATGAAAAATTAATGGATATGTAAAGAAACACAAAAAGTGACCGATAGCCACAAGAAAAATCAGTTTGTAGAAGGACATCCAAAATTACAGACATTGTAGAATTAGCAGGGAATAACTGTAAAACAGCTATTATAAAAATGCTGAAAGGTTTAAAGAAAAACAGGAACATAATGGGAGAGAAATGAAAGACATGAGTTTGGAGTTGCTATATTAATATCAAATAAGATAGGCATCAAGACAAAGGGTATTAGCACAGACAAAGGAATTTTTCATAATGGTGAGTCAATTCGACAGGATGACATGACAATCCTAATCATCAAGGCCCATATATTCAATAACAAACTTTTAATATACACGAAACCAAAACTGAGAGAATTTGAGAGGTATAGGCAAGTCCATAACCACCATTAGAGATTTTAAAATGTTCAGCCTTTGATAAAATGACTAGAAAAAAAATCAGGAAAGATCTGGATGATTTCAGCAAGCTATTAAACAAAGTTACTTAAATGATATTTGTAAAACAATATGCCAAAGAAATGTAGAATGCATATCTTTTCAAGTGCTCAGAGAACATTTACCAAGAGAGACTATGGACTAGGTCACCAAACCTGTCTTAATAGACTTAAAAGAAATAAAATCATACAATGTTCATTTCCTGACTAACAGAATTAAAGTAACATCTATAACAATATGATATTGGGAAAAATCTCCAACTATTTGAAAACTAACAAATAATAATTAATAATGAGGTAAAAATGAAATCACAAGCGAAATTTGGAAATTTTGAACTGAGTGATAAATTTAAAAGATGAGCTAAAGCAGTACTTAGAGACATATTTACAGTTTAAATTTTTTCTATCGTAAAAGGAAAAAACAAAATTTTAAAATCAGTGATGTTAGCTTTCACTTTAAGAAGGTAGAAAGAGATACATAGAATAAATTCAAGCTAAAAGAAAAAAAAACATAAGAAAGGAAACAACACAATAGGAAAGTGACAAACTATAGAGAAAATTAACAAAGTCAAAGTTGGTTCTTCCAAAAAGATCCACAAAATTCATAAAATCCTAGCTTAACTGATTAAGAGAGAAAATACAAATTACAAATATTAATAACAAAAGAGGCTATCACAACAGAGCCTAAAAACATTAAGAGGATCATAAGGGAATATTATAAACAATTTTATGCCAACAATTTATCACTTAGAATAAATATTTTTCTCTCAAATTATTTTCTGTTAAAATAATTCTCCTTTCGTTTATGTTTAATCTGCAGTTACATTCATTAGGGAAGTTTAAATTTTCATTACATATTTTTATTTTCTAAGTTCTGTTTTCCTTTGAATCTGGATCATTTTTCAATAGTTTTCTGTTCTCTATAGATACTTTATCCTCATATTTTATTTATGTAAATATAGCAAACAGTTGTTGAAGATCTGGGTTTTTAATAATTTTAAATCTAAACTTTTTTCTGATTGTTGTTTCTGTTGGTCTCATTTGTGGTATCAGTCTCTTGAGAGTGATAATTATAAGCTCATTTCTCTTAAAAAATTATGTTGATTATTTGAAGCCTAGAATGAAGATATGTTCTTGAGAAGCGCTTTTGTCTGTTTTTGGCAACCACATGTTGTGACCATCAGTTACATTAAACTAAATCCATGGCCCGAGTTTATTTGCACCACCCAGGAGATCTGAATTTATGTTTCAGTTTCAGCACTGCAAATTGTAATTATGAACTCTTTGAGATATGATGTCTCTTTTGATCTTTCTCAGATGCAAGACACTCTGTTTTGTAGTCTCCTGAGTGTATGTGCTGAGTGGGGAGTGGGGAAACACTTTTGGTTCAACCTTCAACTGAGAGAGTAAAGCCCAATGGTATCTAACTTTTTCAAGGTAGTATGATGCGATTAGACTCCCTACATTAGATGAGCCTTAAGCTTTGTCTTCTTTTCCTCACATCACTCATAAAATGCATGGGCATGATTGGTTTCAGTTCTCAGCTTTGCTATTTACTAACCATGGCCCTTGGGCAGGTTAACCTTTCTGTGCCTCAGTTGCCTTATCTGTAAGATTGAGAAAATAGTGTATCTATTGGATCTGGTTGTTATATTAGATTGGATAACACATAAAACCTATAGAAAATTCCGGACGTATAAGTAAGTCTTCAATTAATGATAGATAAATACAGTGTTTCCCCCAAAGTGATTAATGGTCTAGCAGGAGAGTTGCAAGATGTATATAAATAATTCTAATAAATCTAATGTGATATGCTCCATAAGTGATACAAGAAGCTGTTATAAGAATTTAAAAGAAGGAAAGGATATTTTGCCAAAAATACCACAAAATTATGGGAAAAAATGTTCATCAATATAGGAAAATAGTTGAATAGTTGTTGTTTTTTTTTTCCTGTAAAATACTACAGAAACAAAAACACCATCTTTTCCCCAGTTCTTCTCAACAGTACACGTAGACAGATATGATACAGATTTATAGGCAAACAGACCCTCACTCACATCTATACTTCTAACAGTTGCTTTGGACATCTTGTGGCCTGCAGTTTGTTTATTTTGTAGTTTTTATATCTATGAAAAAAAATGTATAAATAAGAGTTTTGGTGTCTTTACCCAAATGTGGAGAAAATTTGGACTTTAAACTTTCAGAAAAGTCATTGACAAGTACCTTTCAATATGTGGAAGAATGGAAATTTTGACTTATTTTATTATGATTATTATGATTACTTTTGGTCACAGCCTTGCAATTGCCAAGGGCTAGTTCTAACGCAGCTCTGACCACAGTGCCCTGGATGCCCTCCTCCGGCATCTGCCTTTAATCACAGACAATATGGTTTGTGTTTAGAACCGAATGACTGTCATCATCTAGCACTAATGTTCTCTGTCACAGGGACTTAACAACCCATTTGGGGAACACTCTCAGAGACTTTCAAATTCAATATTCTCTCCAAACTCCTGGCTTTTCATTAACCATGCCATGTGGGTTTCCAAGGCGTGATGCCCGATGGTATTATTTTTCCAAAGAGGTCACGGGAGAGAAGTTTTTTTTTTTCAAGTGTATATTTCAGCACATCTAAACATGCAAACTCACTGTTGTCCCTACGTAGAAGTCTGTGTTCACAGATAGCCTACATTCAGGACTCAATCTGATTTTACAATGGAAAGTGCTCATGCTTTTGGATTGCATAATATGCAATTACCCAGCACATGATTGAACTGAATTACAAACTGTTGTTGATTTTCTGCATGGAGCTTACTTGGCTCTTTGATATATATTTTCTCATTAGCTTTCCCCTGATTTATTTATGATATTGTTATGCATATAAAGGGCAGATTGCTGAAGTTCACATTGCAATGACCGAATTAGCAGTTGAAAAATTCATGGTTATGATGTGCAAATGATTCCCTGAGTGTTCTGAAGGTGTGCTCTGGTCTTCCCTATAACTGTGATGCTGTCAGTTCTGTCTTTACAACACCTCTTACATCTATCCTCTCTTTACCTTTCCCATGACCACCGTTTCAGAATGTAGTCATCTCTTGCCTGGAAAATTGCAATATTTTTCTAATCATTTCCACGCATACAGGCTAATCCCCTTGAAGTTCATGCTCCTTAGTGCTGCAAGATCGATCATCCCAAATCATCCTGGTTGTGTTGCTCCCAGATCCAAGAATAAGGATAAGGAAAAGACGATACAAGAGAAAAGGAGGTAGATGAAGAAGAATGGAAATAAAGAGAAAGGTGAGAGAGCAGAAAAGTTTCTCTAAGGAGGAAAGAGGGATGCAAACAGGAAGTGAGCAGGGTAGGAAAAAAAAGAAGCTGAGAGGAAGAGACCTGCATGGATGATAGTGGAAAGGCAGCAAAGTTCTGTATAGTCGATTTCTGTCTGGTATCACCCTCCTTAAATAGGACTCATTTTATGCAATTGGAATATAGGCCAATGATGGTTTCTGCAGTTACACACTTCAGTGGAACATTTCTATTTAATCTGCCTAACTGAGTACTTTTCCACCTGTGTATCTCTCTCGTCTAAATGAAAGGCTATTGTCACTGCATCCAAGCACAGGACATTATAATTAGACCAATTTCAAATATTTATGGGAAAAAGAAAGGCATCCTTCTCTCGCCCCCTCTCAGCAGGGGCCATTATTGATTGGATGGTGATGAATTAGTGAGATGTGCCAGCAGAATTGGTGGGGGGTGCAGAGGACACGCGTTGTTAGTGCTGATTATGCCACATGCATTTAAAATCTAAGGCATACAACGAGGAAAGAAAGTTATTTAGCAGCTTTAATTTGCCCACAATCTAAGAAGTTGTCTGAGTTAAGATATGGGAGAAAAATCAAGAAGAGTTCATCACACATTGGGGGTGAAAGCGATGTTTCGTTCTTTCTTTTTTATGATTCTAAAGGCCAGCTTACAAAAAAGAGCCATATAAGCAGCTTTAAAAATTCCGAATTGTAAGATAAAGATTTAATGCCTCACAAAATCAAATTGGAAAAGTAGAAATCTTAATAACCATTTCTTAAAAAAAAAAACCAAAAATGAAGAAAATGAAGAACCAAAAATTGTATAGGAATTCAGTAATAGTCCTGCTTATGAAACATATAAAACAATTAAATGTCTGAAAGGAGATCGGCAAACTGTTAGTTTCTTTTTGAATGGAAAGTGATGGGTGAACAAGTTCAATCATGTGGCTTTACCTATCTTTCCATAAAATCATATTTCAGTAATAAAACTCAAACCAAGAATAAGAATATAGAAAAGAACATACTTCACTAATTAATGCCACTGCTATCATCTCCATTCTAGGCATACAAATTCCTGACCATGAGGATTGAAGTATTTACTTTTCAATATGTGTCTATTAGCTTAGAGACAAGAATGTAGCAAATACTCAGTTATTACTATTTGGACGCATAAATGATTTAATTATATTTGTGAGATTCGTTGTTTCCTCACCATCTCAGGGCCAGATGAAGGATGGGATCAAGCATTTCAGTTATTTATGAGAGTTATTAGCTTAAAATCATTAATGAAATATGTTTTTATATCCAAAATATATTTGGAAGTGAAAGACGAGGGAATGTATGATTGTTTTTGGTAGAGGGATGTATGATTCTTATACAGATTTTTTAAGGGAACAGACTCTGGTATTAGTGCTAGACAGCAGTAAATCTTAAAATATAAATGAACTATTGATTGCAATTTCATATTAAAATGTCAGCCCTTCTATAGATGGGTAAATAAATGGTGGCACATATATACAATGGAATATTATGCAGTGATTATAAGAAATGAACTACCAAGCCATGGAAAGACATGGAGGAAACTGAAATTCATATTGCTCAGTGAAAGAAGGCAGTGTGAAGACTACATACTGTATAATTCTAACTATAAGATATTCTAAAAACAACACAACCATGAAGATAGGAAAAAGATCAGTAGTCACCAGAGTTTGAGGAGGGGATTTGTGCCAGTACTCCCTGTGACCAGTAGGTGCCAAAACATATCTTTCCCCCTGGATAGGCACTACGTTACTAACCAGAGTCAGTTGAGTTTGTGCTAAGTCCTAACTATACCAGTTGTACTCAGTAATTGCAAGTCTTAAAAAAGTACTGTTCAATGAATTGTGCGAGAGGCACTGTAAGAAAACAGTCTACAATCCGCAAATCCTAGAGGAGAAAGCAGGAAAAAACCTCTTTGACCTGAGCTGCAGCAGTTTTCTATGCGACTCATCTCCAAAGGCGAGGGAATTGAAAGCAAAAATGAACTATTGGGACCTCATCAAGATAAAAAGCTTCTGCACGGCAAAGGAAACAACCAACAAAACTAATAGACAACCGACAGAATGGGAAAGGATAATCGCAAATGATATATCAGATAAAGGACTAGTATCTAAAATCTATAAAGAACTTACCAAACTCCACACCCGAAAAACAAATAATCCAGTGAAAAAGTGGGCAGAAGATATGAATAGACACTTCTCCAAAGAGGACATCCAGATGGCCAACAGACACATGAAACGATGCTCAAAGTCACTCATCATCAGGGAAACACAAATCAAAACCACACTGAGATACCACCTTACACCGGTTCGAGTGGCTAAAATGAATAAATCAGGAAACTATAGATGCTGGCAGGGATGTGGAGAAGCAGGCACCCTCCTACACTGTTGGTGGGAATGCAAACTGGTGCAGCCACTCTGGAAAACGGTATGGAGGTTCCTCAAAAAAATGAAAATAGAGCTACCCTATGACCCAGCAATTGCACTGCTAGGAATCTACCCAAGAGACACAGGAATGCTAATGCATAGGGGCACGTGTACCCCAATGTTCATAGCAGCACTTTCGACAATAGCCAAATCATGGAAGCAGACAAAGTGCCCATCAACTGACAAATGGATAAAGAAGTTGTGGCACATATATACAATGGACTAATACATGGCAATGAGAAAAAATGAAATCTGACCATGTGTAGCAACATGGATGGAACTGGAAATAAGTCAGTCAGAAAAAGACAGATACCATATGTTTCCACGAATAGGTGGACTTTGTGAGACTAAGCAAAAACCAGGGGGAGAGGAAGAGGGGAAAGGAAAAGAAGACACAGAGAGGGAGGGAGATAAAACATAAGAGACTCTCAAAGACTAAGAACAATCTGAGGGTGAGGGAGGTGAGGGAGGTGAGGGAGGGGGAGAGGGGGTGATGGACATTAAAGAGGGCACGTGTTGGGATGAACACTGGGTGTTATATGTAAACCAATTTGAAAATAAACTATTATAATAAAAAAAAGAAAAGAAAACAGTCTAGTCACCCTATAAGTTTTCTCTTCATTGTAAATGAATTAGCACTGGTAATTGTCAATAATGAATAATGAGTGTAGTATATATAAAAAGAAAATGACAGAACTCTGGTCAGAAAACTCACAGTCCAAGAAAAGGCTTTGGCTTTACAGTGAAAAATTAGGAAATGAATACCAGTGTACGTACTTAAAATGTAAAAAGAATACAAATATCTGTTCCACGAACCCCAGCTTATCTCAGCTTTTCTATTATTCAGCCAAATATAGGTCTCAAATATGTTGAGAAAGAAAACTTCTACTATATATTGATATTTTAATGTTTATTTTGGAGAACAAAGCCAAACAAAATTACCTATAGTGTATGTGGGTGCTGGTATTTAGGCAGGATACATTGATCAGGTTTCTGCCTTTTATTCCTGGGGAAAATGAAAGCCTACAGATTATGTTTCTTAACCAAAGATATTAAACTTGCTCAGTGATAGGTACTAAAAGTGAAAGCAGTGATTAATAGGAACTGGGATCTATAACAGTGGTTTTCAAGCTGTGGTCAACAAAATTCTTGGAAATCTTAGGAGCTTTCTTGGGGACAGCAGTGGGAGGCAGAAGGAACAGAGAACATGTACAGGATGCTGAGCCCCTGACATCTACTATAACGAGACAGCTCCATTTACTTGTTTTGTATTTTAGTTGTAAGCACATGATTTCTGTTCAAATCAATGCTTTCTTGGCTAGAAAAATAATTAGAAAACTGTTGGTCTAGAGATTATGCTTTGAAAATTCAAGCTAATATATTAATGGCATATGTCACAAAATCAAATGTAGGAACGACCACGTAGAAAAATGAAAAGAACAGTGTGAGATAATGATAATAAAAAGGAGATAAAGGTGAAAAGTGTTAAATGGATTTTGCAAATGTATACTGAAGAAAAAATATGGCAGAAAAACAGGTCTTTTAGCAAATGAGAACAGTCACTGAAAAGCAATCATTTCAAAATTGTTGAGATACAAGACTCATTTAAATCAATTTAATAATAACATAAAGAAAAGTTAAATTTCATCCTTTGGAAGGATCTTTTAAAATATATTTGATTATATACTTGTGTACATTTATACTCATGTAATTCCATATACCATTTTCATATAAATAATGAAATATGGTTGTAATTTTATATTTACATAAATTTATATAAACAATGAAATTAGTTAATCATTTAAAATTTATAGATTTTTTTAGTTTAAGGAAGATCAAAGGATATCCTTTAGAATAAAGAAAAACATGTGTTTGAAGTGTATTGAAAGTGGCTGTAGTGTAATAGGCAATTATTATAATAGACAAAAAATATAAGATACATGTCAACTTTTAGATTCAAAGACATGTGAGATTAGGGTGAAGCAATATTGAAAACATTCCATGTTGTCTTTTGGATCAAGTTCAAACTCTTTAGCCTCACATTTGGTTTTCCACTGACTGATCTTAGCATTTCATTTATTCTTTGCTCTTACTATTAAATACTTACTATATGCAGGGCAATGTATGGAATGATATGCATGTTTATCTTGAGGCTTTCATTTACGTTATTCATTTTAGTTAGGATGTGTGGCAGTTTCTCCTTTGTCAACTCAAATTCTATTAATTCTTTAACATCTATCTCAAGTCTTGTTCCATGGAGCTCTCTCAGAAAACTCAGATTCAAGGAAGAGTTCTCCTTCATCTAAATTTCTAAAACAATTAAAACGTGACTGTTAAAATATATGCTTGATTATATTATTTCATGTTCTCTAGCAATTCCATTTATATGTCTCATCTCCAGCTGAGTTTTAAGTATTTGCTGAATGTTTCATGGATAAATATTTGTTGACTGATGAATGAATTATAATTCTTTGAGATTAGGGTTTCTGACTATTCTTTTCTATTTTTTTCTTTCTCCCAAACTACTTGGAAGTCACATGGTGTCAAATAAATGTGTGTTGATTTTTAATTAAATAATTAGTGGAATTAAATGACTTTTTGGAGTTAGAAAAATTTCACTTTCAACACTACTCTCACATATTTAATTTTTAATGGTATTATGATCGAAGTCTTTTATTTGGTGTATGGAGAAGAGCAGTCTAAGTCCACCCATTGTGCCTGTGTCAAGTAGTATCTGGCCAGTACCTATAGATCCTAATTTCCACTCACACTCTTTTAAGATTATGGTGGGAAAATCACTAAGATTTAAACTCTGGAAAACACATCAGCTTTCTTAAAAAAAATATAGCAAATATTCACTTTAAAATTTTCCTTTTTAATCCTTTTTCTTCTTTATGCTCACCATTCCCCCACCCAAGTTAATTCACTGGCAGAAAAATTAGCCTAAGAATATAGAGAGAGTAACTAAAGAAGTCCAGACATTACAAAGGTTCCTAACATTCCACCACTAACCATCTCATCTGAAGCTTGGCACTTCCTTAATGGTACACATTTCTTTAGATTTTAATATAGTCCTTTCTATATATTTTTACTTCATCTATTTTGGGTTGCAGCCTTCTTCATGACAGGGATGGAATCGTGTTTACTGCTGTGCCACTCACTACCTCTTGTACAGTCTTTTACAGAATAGCAAGTCTGCTAAAAACAAGTACATATCTGCTAAAAACAAAAAAAAATTATACATATATATGCTAATATTAAGGTCTGTGCTAGGTGATGGAAATACGAAGATGAAAAAGAAAGGCAAAGTTCTTCCCAAATAGAACTCATATTTCAATTGAATGTAAAACACACAACATAAATAAATAGACAAATTGGTAAACTCACTTCTATCTGTGGTAAATTCTATGAAAGAGACAAATGAGATTTTGAAGGAGAGATTGACCATAGTGGGCCAGTTTAGATCTGGCAGTTGAAGTCCTCTCTGAGAAGGGAATGGTGATATAAAACTATGCACTGCCATGACGATCCCACTCAGTGAAGAACATAGAGCTGAGCTCACTTGACAAAAGTATAGTGTAGGTACAGGCATTAGGGATGCAGAACTGAAGAAGGACCCAAAGACGGGGTGTGAGAAAGGGTACAAGAGTTGGCGTGAGGATGAAGAAATAAACAGAGGCCAGATTACATAGGGCCTTATGGTCTTGGAAAGTTAGTAGCTTTTATTGTAGAGGTCAAGGAAAGCCTTAACAGGGTTAGAGGAATAACCTCCTTGAGTGTTATTTTAAAGATTACTCTGGATGCTGTGGGAAGTACCAAGAGACGGAAAAATAGTGTGGCTGTCTGGTGGCCTTCCACTTCAGTCCCTGATGACATCACTGACTGTTGATCCCTTCTGCCTAACACTTACACGTGGGTTTCTCTCTCTTTTGTCTTCATGCCAATGGTGCTTTTCTCTCTTCATGCTTTTTCCCTCGAAAATTCCACCTAGTATCATGGTTTCAACACTCACTGATAGTATAATGATTTCTAAATCTAAATCTCTTAGACAGGCATCCACCTGACTTCTGTCATATACATCTTCTTTCCACCTGAACATATGCATTTGGATATCTATGGATAGCTAAAATTCACGTGTCCAGAACAGAATTAATTCTTTAATGTTCCTTAATCTGGTTCTTTCTCTTTATTTTCTATCCAAATTTCTGGAAACTGAAATAGGAATTTTTACTCCAAAACCAAACATGAAATTCATTTGGACTTCACTTTTCCATTTTAAGTAATAAATCATGACTTTCAGTGTTTCTCCTAATTCTTCCTAAGTCCCTTTTCTTTTCTTCAATCCTACCATAGCAGTCCTGGCTCAGGTACTCATTGTCTCTGTTTGGTCTCAATAGCATTCATGATTTATTCGTATTCTTTTGTATTTTTACTTGACCTTCTCAAGCATTTCGTCCGCAAGCCTTCTAAACTTCCAAGACTCAAACTTGAAAACAAATATCAAGCAGAAGGAATCCACAAAACAGTCTGAGATGTTTTCAGAGGCAGTAGAGGGGTATCTAGAGGCAGCAGGTCATCAGAGGATCTCCTGAACATCTCTGGTGAGCTGCCTTCTCCTTCTTCCTTATGCCACTGCCTTCATGTAGGCTTGCATCTTCTCTCTTCCTTTAGACTTGCCAAATCACCAGTGTATATACTAAATCCATTCATTCTCTTTCCAATCCATTCTCCACAGTAGTCATTTTAATACGAAAATTTGATTACATCAACCCTTAGTTTAAAATCATGTTTTATGGCTTTTTGTTTTTCTTTATATGTGTTCAGGTCCAAACACCTTAACTTGTCTCAAGGACGAGCTTTGCATAATAATCCTAGCCTTGGATTCTGACTCTCCTGTCTTTCATTGTTCTCTTCACTTAAATTGCACCAGAGGTCCAGGATTACCTGAATCCTCATGCTGATTCATTCCTTTCTTAACAGGCATAAATGCTCTCATTCTATAATTCTCAAACTCATAATTACCTTTCAAGAACAACTCAAATGTAGCTTCTACCATGGAGCTCTTCCCCTCAAAACAGGATGTACCAAAGGTCGTAGAATCATAAAGGACAACCAATACTGGATAGCATTGTTCACCCTTCATTGCTTTATAGAATTACAATTAGACCATGGGCTGTTTAAAGTCAAGGACCATGATGTTTCTTATACTTTTAGAGTGTATAGCAGTGTTTTAGCATTTTAAAGGTGTATGACATGTGTTTGTGGAATGAATGAATAAATGAATAGAAGAATTAATGAACAAAGATGACTGTAATAATAGGATTAGGAATAAATATCACATGATTTGTTTAAAAGGAATAGAGCAAATAATGAGAATAGTAAAAATGAGGTTCATTACGTGAGAAAATCCTTATCAGTGGTAAAAATCAAGACCAAGGTAAAAGCAAATAGGCCAGAAAGAATGCCATGCTTTCACCAGGTGAGAAAAAACAGTGGTGGGGTAGAAATATCAAGTTGATCATGTGGAAAGGTTATAATATGTGGCATATAAGCAGAAAATATAAATACATCGAAAAAGGCAAAATATGAAACTAGAGAAAAGGAATGTGAAGAAATATGCCACGTCGTAGACATGAAGCAATTTATAAGAATCATGGAAGAGAGACATAGAAAAATATCACGAGGACTACCTCAAGCCAGAGTTTTAAACTTTCTTGAAACTTGAGTGTGGGATAAGGGAAGACTCTTCAGAACACCTGGATTACAGGAGGTCAAGAAGCCATAAGCCAATTTTGATAAGGATTTTTCAGGGAGTAATTTTTTCTCTGTCTCTGCTAATATGCAAACCCATTGCTAGCCTGTGTTTGACACTCTTGTTTCCAAGAAAGGCCTGTGCAGAATAAAAGTTGGTTCAACTTTTCCAAAATTATTTGTGTTTGAAAAAGTCACAACTTACGGGAAAGTTTTAGTTACAGTACAAGGTTTTTATTTTCCTACACATTTTGATATTAACAACTTGATACCCTTTCAAGTATATTTCTCATTTAAAATCAGAAATTAGCATTGATCCATTTTTGCTATCTACTACTCAGACCTGCTTGAACTTTGCCAATTGCCGCAGTAATGTTCTCCCTGGCAAAAACGATCCATTCAGAATCATGAGCCCAGTAGTTGTCATATCTCTTTAGTCTGTATTACGCTGTAGGAGGTCTTTAGTTTTTTGTTTGTTTGTTTGGCTTTTAGGATCTTGGTATTTTGAAGATTATTTTTGATGCTATTTTGTAAAATTTTCCCCCATGGAGGTTTGCATGATGTTTCCCTGTTATTGGATTCCAGTTCGGCTTTCTTAAGAAAATCACAGTAGTGTTGCCAATTTCTCATTCTCATCCTATCATAGGCTGCACCCTTTTTCTTTTTTTTAAAGTTTATTTATTTATTTTTAGAGAGAGAGAGTGTGTGTGAGTCAGGGAGGGACAGAGAGCGAGAGAGGGAGAGAGAGAATCCCAAGCAGGGTCCACGCTGTCAGCGCAGAGTCGGATGCAGCGCTCAGTCTCATAAACCAAGAGATCATAACCTGAGCGGAGATCAAGAGTCAGTCGCTTCACCAAGTTAAGTGCCCTCAAATGGTGCTTCTCTTTTATTTGTCCCACAGCTGATGATATTCTTCATGATCACTTAATTAAGGTGATGTCATCCAGGCTTCTTCAAGTTTCCTTTTTTCCCTTTTGCAGTTCATTAGTATTTAGTGAGATGCAACTTTGTAGCAGTATAGTCTGTTCTTTGTAAAATTTCCAAATTATTTTTATGCATATCTGTATGCTCTCATGGTTTATTATATTATTAATGAGATAATCAGCATCAGCATTACCTGAGAACTTGTTAGAAATGCAAATTCTGAGGCCCAATTCCTGATTTACCTAATTCAAAACTCTGGTGGTGGGACCCAGTATTCTGTTTTAACTTTCCCTCTAGGTGGCTGTGATGCATGCAAAGACTTACGAACACCTGGAATATTGGGTCTTAATCCAGTACCCTGAAATCCACTGATATTAAACCCACTGATATCCACACTGATATGAAAAAGCACCTGTAGGAACTTTTAAAAACTGCCAGTTATTTAGTCTCACCCCTAAAGATTAGATATAAATTGCCATTGGATGGGGGTCTCATCATCAATAGTTTTTTTGTGTGTGTTTTGTTTTTGTTTTTTGTTTGTTTGCTTTTTCCTAAAATGATTCTAATGTGCAGCCATGTTTTAAAACCACTGGAGAATTTTATCTGAGACAGTGGTTCTCAAACTTGGCTCCACGTTGAAATCATTTAGGGAACTTTAAAAAATACAAATGCCTGGGTTTCACCCATAGAGATTCTAATTTAATTAATCTGTAATGCAGCATGAGCATCATAATTTAAAAATATTATAATCACCTGGAGAATTTGCAAACCTGCTGATGCCCAGTGCAGACCACTCCCTGTACTAATTAAATAAGAACTCCAGTACTAGGATCCAACGGTAGAAATTTAAAAAATTTCTCAGTGGATTACAATGCACATCAAGTTTGAGAATGAGTGATCTACATCCTTCTACACCTTAGAGTGCACTATTCCAAAACAAGCCTACTCTTTTATAATAATGATAATAATAATAATAATAACGATCCCTTATTGAAGTTGCAGTGTGTGCTAGCACGGTGCTAAGAACTTTGAATTTAAATAGAATTATTATAAGAACTCCCTGCAGTTTGTGGTATTTTTACACTATACAGATGAGAAAATTGACACACAGGGCAAAGAATTACATTGGCCCAATTCACACAACCAGGAAGTAGAAAAGCGAAGTCAAACTTAGCGTCTGTGACTCAAGGACATTTGGTCTACGCCATTACACTCCATTGCTTCTCACTCCTTATGGGTGGGTCTTGCCTTTTGTGGGCTCATTTATTTCATTTAACAAACATGGCTTGATTATAACAGGTATTGTACTAATCTTCAGGCATGCAGAAATTTAAAAAAAAAAGAAGCAAAACAACAACAAAATAACATGCACAGAACTTTCAGAAGTCCAAGGAACTTCTCATTAAATGGGAGGAGTCCTGGGTTAGGTGGCATATTGACAGTCTAATACCACATGTGACTCAGTAAGGAAGAATGGAGTGAATAGCTCATGATGTGGGCAGGCAGAAACTGGCTGATTCCTGTCTTTGCCAGTATCTCTCTGATTTCTTCACCTATAGAATGGGAAAAAAATAACCATCAGCCAGGATTTGGGATGTGAGATTTAAATGTTGAAAAATAGCTAATGCCTCACATGTAGCATGTCAAAGATGCTTATCAAATTAAATTAACACGGCTCCAAGTCTTCTTTTATGAAATTGCTTTCTCCCAGATGTAAGGTAGATCAGAGGCAGGAGCAACAGACATTTGGAGAAATGTAAGCATCATTTTCAGATCAGCAGCATTGGTATCACCTAAGAGATTGTTATAAATGCAGACTCTTTTTTTTTTTAATTTTTTTAATGTTTATTCACTTTTGAGAGAGAGACAGAGTGCAAGCAGGGGAGGAGCAGAGAGAGGGAGACAGAATCTGAAGCAGGTTCCAGACTCTGAGCTGTCAACACAGAGCCTGATGCAGGGCCCAAACTCACAGACTGTGAGATCATGACCTGAGCCGAGGTCGGACGCTTAACCGACTGAGCCACCCAAGTGCCCCTATAAATGCAGATTCTTGAGTTCCAACCCAGACTTTATAGTTCATCAAGAACCCCAGGTGATTTGTATTTGCAGCAAGGTTTAAGCAGGTGTCCTAGCAAATCCGTAATAGAATGAAACACATAGTTGTTAAATTTTGATGGGAAATGCAAGGAGATTGGTAGCTGGGGATGGAGTGGAGTTGGGGAAGGAGTTTAGAAAGATTTCAGGAAGAAAAAGGAAGCCTCAGTTTTACAGTTATCCCAAAAGCCTGCCCTAAGCCACCATCTATTTTTTTCACAGAATCTGGCTACAGGTTTTAAATTTCTTTTCGAATTACTATCTAGTTAATGATATATTCCAACCCAGTACTATCTGTGATTATCTAGTGAATCACATTGACTGGTTACTGAGGGTTTTTCTTTAAACTTTTGAAGTTAAGTTGAAATTTGTTTTCAGGCTAGGACTTTGTTCTTTCCTCCCAAGATGAGGTATTTGAGGAGGAAATGAAGAGGTTAGGATTTGTATCTACCTAAGGTAGGGGTACTTTAGCGGTAACAGAGTGCACATCGTTAAAGAAATTGTATACCATCCTGGAACCATGTCCTTGTGATAGAAAAGAAAATGTCATCCAGTTTCATGATGACGACTGTCATAAATAAGGGAAATGGAATGGCAAGGACAATTAACCCACACTCTTGTTAATGGTAATGGGTTCTTCTTGGTTAAGGTTGTTTTATGTCTGTAGGCATATAGACATATAGATGCATTCAAGGTGCAGTCTACGGAAAATCGCAAATCGCAAATGGTAGTATTGTGTTTGCAACTTCTTGAAATTTTGATTGCTCTTGTTGCAATTACATCAGTTGCATTGTGTGTGCTCTTTTTTTTTTAATGGCATTAAATGTTGCTCTTTGTAGAACATTTGTGGAGGGAAAAGGGTTGTGGGGAAGAGAAAATGTCATCAGAGAAGAACTGCAAAATAACACCATGAAAAGGATAGCATATTGTAAGAGGCGCTGATATGGTAGATGGTCCTTATTCAATGAAGAGTGAATCTAGGCCTAACGACCAGATGGCAGAGCTGAACACAGAAATTCCATATGTGTGATGGCAGCGAGGGACGGCCATTGACATACTTGCTTTTCCAGCCAAATGCCTCGGCAGATGCAGAGTTTTACACTTTAACATTGCAATATGGCACTAAAACCCAGGAGAAGAGTTAGATGCAAGATTGAAAGATGATTTAAAGTGGCAGAGTTTAAATCAGATCCTATCCTATCAGAGTAAAAGCTATGAACAGAAAGTAAGGAGAGATTAGCCCTCTCTCTCTAAGACTGTACTTTGGATCTGCTGGACTCGTCAGATTTTCTAAAGAGGAGCTAAACCTGGTCATATTACTTATAGGCTTCTTTGTGTCCCCAAGCTTTTCTTTAAAAAAAAAATAAAGTAAAATAAAATAAAAATCAAGTTTCAGAAATGGATTATTAAAGGAAAGCAGCATTAATGTGCTCTGCCTGGAGTCTGAAAGCTCATAATGTGAGTTATTCTCCACTTTGAATAAACTGCGAGATGCACTCGAAAATTAGATTTTCATTTAATTGCATTTTTCTGTGTGAGGCGCTAGGGGCAGCCATCTTTGTGAAAAAGGGATCGTGTCTGTGCTGTACTGCTCAGAAAGCCCTAAGAAAAATTCACTTAAAAAAATTAAGAACACCCAAAGACTTTTACAGTTTTAATACATATTTCTTGGAATATTGACAAACATCAAAGTTCTTTGAAATTATTAAGCTATGGGCTAGAAAGTCATTTGCAGCCTTTTTCCTTGGGTCTCAGTCATCTTCCTTAGACTGCCAAAGGCAGCAACAACAAACTCATTTCCCCAAACATATCCTGAGTTGATCAGGGAAAGAAATTCTTTTACACTTTTATGTTAACTTTGTCCATGCTGCTGGTGTGATGTGTTATTCAAGGTTCACTGAAGGTACTGGTGTGAATCAGCTTTGGTCCTGTTTCAACTTGCCTTTGCAATGAGACCTAATAGCCTGTTGGGAGAAGGAAATGTCTTCTGTGACCACTATAGGTTTTAAATTTCTTTTAAAATAATCTCCCTCTATTTTCTTATATGAATCTTAAGATTCAGGTGCATAAAACTTCTTCGCTGGAGCTGCATGGTATTTTCACATCATTGCCTTTCTCTTCATGGTATTCAATGAATATTACCCCCAGTCTTCACTATTGTATTGTCTTCCAGTGGTTTGCTTTTGAACATGAATAAATGGGATCATGGTTCCTTGGAGGACAGGAATCAAGACTTTAGTTCTTATTTTCTCACAGTGCCACGAGCTCTGATATTTAATTAGTATTTATGGAATTGAATCAGTACTCATGAGACTGACTGGGTTCATATGATGCACTGAGAAAACCTGGGATAGAGAAGGGAAATGACAAGAAATGAAGTTGAGTGAGTGTGGCTCATATGGTAGGGGGTAGTGAGGTAGAGTCTGAAAGTACAGATCATCTGCTGCTACTGCAGTAGGTTTGATGCCTACCAGGTAGCAACGTGATGGCTATTACATTGTGTCCAGTTCAGACTGTGTCTCCTGTAAAGGCCATCTCTGATGACATTTCTGATAACAATGAGATATTATTTCTGCCTTTTATAAAGTAAATGACTTAAGATAATAAACAACAGTAGTAAGTGTGCTCATAGTTACAATAATAATAATTAACATTTATGAGCAGGTACTACATGCCAGTTACTGCATTAATTATGCATCATCTCATTTAATCTTCCCAACAGTAGCATAGTTTTAAGGAATATATTTGTATCTGTCTCTTTCTATATATATCTCCCCTACATACATACACATATTTATATATATATTAGGGTAATAGAACTGGGGATTAAAGCTTGTTCTATTTAATTCTAAAACCCTAATCTTAATTGTTAAGTTATTAAATTATACAAAAAATTATGATCATTGAACACTTGTAACCAAACTGTGCTAGAATCTTTTTAAGTTAATATTTATAACCTGTGTTAGTCTATTTAGGCTAAGGTTCAAGGCCTTTCAAGTCACATGTACACAATCAAATGCTTCTCTTCATTAGATCCAGAATATGGCTTTAGCATATTCCAGTGTGCATTTGTTTTCATAAATTGCTTTCCTTACTTGAGATTTTCTTACCCCTTCACATACATTTGATTTTTACATTTTAAGATTCAACTCAATTTTCATATTCACATAGAAACTTCTGACCTTAAGCGCAGAATGATCAGTTTATCTGAAGTAGTTTTATTTTTTTTAATGTTTATGTATTTATTTTTGAGAGGGGGAGTGAGAGGGAGAGAGGCCACAGGTGGGGGAGGGGCAGAGAGAGAGGGAGACAGAATCCTAAGCAGGCTCCACCCGGTCAGTGTGCAGAGATGTATGTGGGGCTTGAACTCATGAACCCTGAGGTCATGACCTGAGCTGAAATGAAGAGTTGACTCTTAACCAACTGAGCCACCCAGGTACCCATATCTGAAGTAATTTTTAATTTGGCCACCTCCCTTAACTTCCCCACCAAGGGGAAGTTATGCCTCATGAATAACCCCCTGGTCCATGTTGCCATCATTTCTCACCAGACTACTATAGACACCCTTGAAATGGGCACGCTGTTTCTGCACTGTCTCTTCTCAGTCTCATCTGTTATCTATTTTCGTCCCTAAATGATCTTTTCCAGCTATGTCCCTGAATGCCCCCCCATATTCTAGTGGCTTTCCACTGCCTTTGGCATAAAAATCTATATCATTAACCTAGGCTATATCCTCTGGCTCCTGAGTAATTTTCTAGGTTTAGCTGCCTTAGGCAGAACTCCTCACTCTTTGCGCTCACTCACACTGGCCTTCTTCCTTGACTCATCCCTGCTCTCCTCTCTGTCTCTCTGAGATTCTACACAGACCATTTCTTCTCCCTGGAGTTGCTCTATCTTTGCCTAGGTAATAACTCTTGAGCATCTTTCATATCTGGAACACTTTGAGTATGAAAAAGAAGAGCCAGTGACCTCTAAGCCATATGCTAACTTTTCATCAAATAGTAAAGCTATTGGTAACACTGAAGTCTTTTTCTAGCTTGATTTAGATTAATCATTGCTTTTAATAAGTGACTGGTATTTTAGAAGAAGAACCGCGAGAAGCTTTCTCTCTTCTTAGAGGGACATGTAAACAGGAAGGCTCATATCATTAGAGTGCATTACTTGACTCCTTATTCTCTCTACTTTCATAGCAACACGTTGTATCATGTTGCTTACAATATTTGCCACTGCAAATACTCTTCTTACCATGTGACCTTGGCATTCCTTCTATTCAATGATGGGGCCTATGACCTGTTTCATTGATCTTGGGCAGAGTTTTTTTACCTTTTTGACCAGTAAAGTATGGCGGAAGTAAAAGTGTGTGATGCTCTATGACATTAAATCAATCAAACACTTATATTTATTAGCCTCAAAATTTGGCCTTACCTCATGAATAAATGTCACATGCTTTTCACTCACTCTTTTCAGACTCTCACTCTTGGAATCCAGTTGTCATTTTTGTAAACAGGCCCAGAGTAAAGTTATACAGAGAGACCACAAGTGGGAGTTCGAGCTTTCAGCTCCACTGAGATCCCTGTTAATAGCCAGCATCACCACCAAACACCATTTGATCATTTGGCATCAAATAAAGGTGTTGCCAAATGAATTCAGCCTTCAGCCATTGTGTCATCTCATCATCATACTGTAGCCTAGATAAGCCAATCCCATTGAGTCCTGCCTAAATTCTTTACAGAATTTGGAGTATAATAAAATGGTGGCCTTTCATCATGTTTTGGGGGGAAGTACTAGCTTGTCATGTAGTGACAGAAACTGGAACAACACCTCACTTTAATGGTGATCTCTAAATTAATTATCCTTTTTCAATCAAGTCAAAACTGTAAGACTTCTAAGTAACACACCATGGGCCCAAAGCCTCGTGATAGTGATTTTAGTAAGAGAGTTAATTCCAAATAATTCCCTTTCTTAGTATTATATGTTTCTTTAATATTTTTATGTCCCTTGTCTGTCAGGTCTTGTCCACAGGGCTGCTGTGGTAATACAGACCCAGAGCCAAATTCTACTTTGGAAGTCCTTAGCAGGCCAGGAAAAAGAGGCATGGATTTGATATCCTAAGTCAGTTTTGGCTTTAAGGAGGAACGCTGATTGTCCTTGGGATGATTTTTCTTTTCTTTTCTTTCCATGTGTCATAAAACTGGTTTATTGTTAAACTCAGCTTTTTCTTAGTTGGTTAACTAAAGTTAATTTTGTTTGGGGTTTAAAACAGAATTATCAGCCACTGTTGTCTTAATTTGGGCTGCTGTAACAAAGTCTCATGGGCTGATGGCTTATAGACACCCAATCTATTTCTCACAGTTCTGGAGGCTGGAAGTGTAAGATTCAGGTGCCAGTGGGGTCATGTTCTGGTGAGAACTGTCTTCTGGGTTGCAAGGCTGTTGTTGTGTCATTTTAACCTCACACAGTAGAAAGTGGGCAAGAGAGCTTTCTGTGGTCTTCCTTAAAAGGACACTAACCCCATTCATTAGGGCTCTGCTTTGGGGACCTAATTACTTCCTAAAGGACCCACTTCTTAATACCATCACATTCAGGGTTAGAATTTCAACACATAAAGTTGGGAATGGGGTGCACAAACCTTCATTCAGTCTGTAACAGATATGCAGTCTAGGATTAGCATGTTTATTTATCTGAAGTATCTTCTCTGAAACCTGCAGATGAGACAGACTTCTAGTCAAGGGTTCACAGAATCCGTTTGCTGACTTTCATCTTCTTGGAGATATGTTTAATATTATCCTGTTCTTTTTTCTTTGCTTTTGCACATAGCCACCATCCTGGTTTAAGTTTTATTTATGTTTTCTATCTAGGATACTGGAAACAAACAAAGAAAAAACAACTAAGTTTTAATGCCTACTTACTTCATTCCATTTAGCCATAGATGGAATTCAAGATCATATGAAAAAGTGATTAAAAGCATAGGAGTAAGAATACCTGAGGTACAATTCTGGTTTTCCCCCTTAAAAGGTAGATAATTTCAATCAAATTTCTTTACCACACCAAGCCTAAGCTTTGTCATCTGTAATCTAGGGTGAAAAATAGTGCCAGCCGCCTAGGGTTGTTGGGGAGAGTAGATAAGCTCAGGCGTGCACATCAAAATAGTGCCTGACCTACAGTGAGAGACAGTCATCTATGTAGTGAAATTTAGGATGTGTGGAGGTCAAGAGATAAGAATACAAGAAGATCATATGTAAAAGATTAATTATGTCAATGTATTTGAAGCACCTGTTCTGATCCAGGAACTGTGTGAAGAATACGAAAATTAATTATATAGTTTCCTTGCCTGTTTAGGTTCAGAAGTTTCAATTCTAACAGAGAGACTCTATAGGAGAAATGTAAGAGAAATTTCCAGGGGAAAGTGATTGTGGATTTGAACACTTTGATTTGAGATCACATTAATTCATGTACATAAAATTGTGAAGAATTGAAAATTTCCCTTCATTGATTGTTTTCTAGAGTTCCCTGGCTTCTTTTCACTGTAGCCGAAGAATTTATTTGACTATTACATACGAATTGCATTAATCAAAACAATTTGTGTTGTTCTGTGCTTGATTCTTATCTTGCTTTGCAAAACTACATTATGCCTGGAGGCAGGATTATGCTTTCTTCCAGGCATCTGCCATACCACTTTAAATTTTGTAAATACTTGTGTCAGGAAAAGTCATTCAAATCTTAGATACCTTGTACTTTCAAGGTCGTCTTGGGGGCATCATTTAACATGCTCACATAAGGATTATTTAATTCTCTAGGAAAATGCACCTGTCTTTGACTTTGATTTTAACCATTTAATTAAAGCTCAAATGTTTTGCATTGTATATTAACTTGTAGGTTTTGTCTGCTAGAAAAGAGAACTTTAAAGATCATTTTCTTGTAAGTCATTACCAATTTTATATTAATGTAATATTATTCTTTTTTTTAAACTTTCTTTTTTAAAATTAAAAAAAATTAATGTATATTTATTATTGAAAGAGAGAGAGAGAGAGAGAGATAGACAGACAAAGTGTGAGTCGGGGAGGGCCAAAGAGAGAGAGAGCACAGAATCCAAAGCAGGCTCCAGGCCCTGAGTTGTCAGCACAGAGCCCTACGTGGGGCTCGAACCCACAAACCCTGAGATCATGACCTGACTCTGTTAAGTCAGACACTTAACAGAATGAGCCACTCAGGCACCCCAGTAATTTTATTTCTAATATTCATCTTTAAAATTACCTGTAATAGCCAGTCCAAATGCTCTTGGGACCAGTTTTATTAGCTTACTAGTTTCCTCATGAGTGATTTAAGAAATCTTTGAGTTATTCGTTTCATATCTGTAGTGGAGTCATATTTTTAACTTTTGAAAAAAATATGTTGTGACTCTTTGTTAGCTACAGGGGAACCAGGAGTTAAAAAGGTATTGTTTATTATTGATTATAACCATATGTTTATGACTATAAATTTCCCTCTAAGTACATTTTTAGCTATGTCTCACAATTTTTCAGTTGTATAATTTTCACTATCATTTGGATATACATATATTCTAATTTTTATTTGACTTCTTCAACAAAACTATGAATTACTAAGAAGTACATGTCTTAATTTCCAAACATCAAGTGATTCTGTAGTTATTTTTTGTTATTGATTTCTAGCTAAGCCACATTGCCGTCACAGAATGAAGTCTGCATGATCCTCAATCATTTTAATTTTAACGGAACTGGCTTTATAGACCAGCATATGTTTTAATTCCAGAATAATTTGATCTGTACATAAGAATGTATAGTCTACAGCTGTAGATCATGAATGTAAATTCTTACTATATTTTAAACTCAGTAATTTTTTTTTGTTGTTTTATTAGGTCAATAGTTAGTATAATTTGCCAGTTTCCTTGCCCTTCTTGTTTTCCCAGCCATCCACTTGGAATGGCTTTTCTTCTGAAAAACAAAAACAAAAACAAACACCAAAAAAAACCCTCTTCTATTTCTTTAATTTCAATTCTGATGATAATTTTTTTCAGCCTTTTTTTTTTTACCCTCGTATTTTAATGTTCTTCACTCTGGAAGGATACGCTTTGCTAGATTTAGAATTTAGAATTTTAGTTTGGACATTATTTTTCTTTGTTTCTTTAAAGGTATTTCATTTCTTTTTAGCTTCTGCTTTTTTGTGTGTGTGTCACAATCAGATGCCAGCTTAATTGATGCTGTTTGGAAAGACTTTTTTAAATTTGATTGTGAGATTTTCTATTTGTTTTTATTTTTTAACAATTAAAATCTGATGAGCTTTGATGCCTATTTATATCTTGGTTAGCTTTTTAGGACTTCTTATGTGAGTGGCTTGTTATCTTTCATCAGTTTTGGAAATCCTTACCCATTATATACTCTCTTTATATTACTTTTATATATTGTTATACTATTTTTGCCCCATGTGCTCTCCTCCTCTTCTAGGACTACAACTAGAAATGAGTAAGACTTCTTGCTACATTCTCTACCCACTTCGTATTGTATTTTAAATCTATGTTTCTCTCTATTCTTTATTTTAGATATTTTTTCTAGTTCACTAATTATCTCTTCAGTTGTGTCCAATCTTTTGTAAAAGTCGTTCCCTGTTTCTGTTTTCAGTTATTGCATTTTTTAGTTATAGGATTGTAATTTTTTGGTTAAATTTCTGAAAGAGTTCTCCATCTTTATCAGTGCAGGGACAAATATTGTAAAGGCCATGACTAATAATTCTAATATAGAGAGCATTTGAAATGTGTTATTATATATATATTTTTTTGAATAAGAAGTTCACATTTTATTTTTAAATCTCCAAAAGAGTCTTGCTATTATTAATTGTATGCTGGAGATGACATTAGGGAAAACATTTACAGTTATATTTGATACCTAAAATGGTGCTTTTCTCCAAAGATGATTTACCGTTGCTCCTCCTGGGTACCAGTGGGTACTAGAAATTTGGGGCCATCTTTGTTTAATTGAGAAGATAAGGTATACGAACCTGAGCTTCAGTCTTTGAAAAGTCTTTTTATCCTGGGGTTCACACTTAACATTTTTCTTTTTATATTTTTTGATGCTGCTGTTTTGTGGGATCCCAAACCAAAAGAGAGGTCATCACCTCTCTTTTGTCCTTGGAGTGCCCTGGGTATCAATATTTATATCCCTGGCTTCTCTGGGCTGTCATAATTGTTCCTTTACTTCCCAGGTTGCAGCTCTGGAACCTACACTCCCATAAAGGAAAAACATTCACAAGTGCAGAAACCAAATTCCTTCTGTGTTTCTGTTTTTCTCTGCTATCAAGTTGAGAATTTCTCACAATTTTGTTAGCTACCTGGTGCTTTTTGCTTTTTACACACACACACACCCCACATTGTATACATTTAAATTTTGTATTTCTAGTTGTAGTCAACTGGAATATTAGTTTGAATTATCTAGTTTATTATTGCTAGAAAGGAAAATCTTCTTTTCCCTCTTTCCCACATTTCTCTTATCTAATAAATTGTGCTCTCTAAGAATCAAAGACTCAACCTAAAGTCTATAAGCATCCAAAGTAAATATCACAAAGTATGCATTTCTTTTATTCATAGTAATTTTACCTCAGACCATGATGTGATTCAAAGGTTATTTACTCCAAGATTATACATATATATAACAAATTTGCGGGAGGTTTTAAGTGTATGAAACATTAAAACAACCAATTCAGTGGTGGAATGAGAAGTAGAATGACTTTGCTAGAGGTAAACATACTAACTGCTGCTTGAAGTAATGGTTGTCAAGGAAGAATGAGAATTCAAAATAATAGTCAAAATTTGGAATGATATAGCAACGAAAGGAAAAATAGTCCCTTCTATCTCATTATCATCTAAGAGCATTAATGTGCAATATTAAATATATAGTGTTTACTTCCCTGCAAAAAAATATTGAACATTGCTTAGTGAGCTCTACCTTAAAAAAGGTAGTGAGGTTTATGGTGAATTTAGTATACATTACATTATTAATTTCTAAGTTCAGATTGGCAAATGTCAATTGTATTCACCTCTGTGAGCAACTCCTTTTATGATTGCCATTGAAAATAAGAATTGTTATTCTTCCCCCAATGTATTCTTACATTGCCAATAGTAATGAATCCTTTTAAATCCATGTTTCTTTATTGGTTATAATAAAATAATTTGTTTTCTATTCATGGTGTTGTTCCATTTTTAATCTTTAAGTATTCTTTAGATTGGAATAACTTTTCAAGGCCATTTTTCATTTTATACTGGCTAGCACTTAACTGTTTTCAGTACAGGGAGAGGAAACATAATATTGCTGATATAGCAAATCTCTTTTTCTGCTGAGTCTTTTATCCATTTTGGCCAGTGGTACATATTGGAGTCTTTAAATTATTACTTTTCTGTTCATATAACCATGATGTATAACAAATTGACATCATGCTGAATGTATATACTTACTTACTAAATTTATTTATCTATTTTGCCACTAAACTAAACCAATCTAGTGCCTTATCTGACCTCAACTAAACTCCTGGAGAGCTGGATGTATTTCTAAACAGATGGGAATTTGGCCAAGAAACGCTCTTTGGTCTGCTCTACCAAGCAAATTATATACATTTATAAATGGAAATGTGAAAGAAAAAAGAAAGGCAAGAATAATATTTGCAAGCCCAGCATATTTTGCTAGCATAGACCACTAGTCATCCATGCTTCAGGAAGTTGGCCTTAGCAATGGTGTGTCACTTTTTCTTACTATTAAGAAAGGCCATTTTATATTTGGGATTGTATAAAAACTGTTACACAAATACTGGGAATAATAGGGTGTAATATTGTAATATTACTCTAATACTTTGAAGAAGACTCTTGAGATTTTTATTTGCTTTTTCCATTTTATTGAGTTCAGAAACACTATTATTTTGAGAAACTTAAGCAAATCCACAATCCCAGTCAGAAAGCTATGCATTCTTTTTAAAGTTAATTAAATATATCTATCCCCTAAACACTACATCATCTTAAAACATGCCTGCAGTTTAGGTTGGAAAGGTTGACAATTTCAAAATATCTACCATGAAGAATGACCGGGGATTCCTACTGGTAATTTTGTGCCCAGGCATCAAAGATGCTAGTCACCTGCAATGTGTGTAACAGTAAATCATAAGAAAAAAAAAAAAACCAAAATGAAACAAAACAACTCACAAAATTCTAGGGGGGGAGAATAAGATCTTTGAAAGAAAAAAAAGGAAAAAATTCAAGAAATTCCAGAACATAGGATGTAGGCATTGAAATATCTCCAATACTCAGAGGAACAAAAGGCATAGGACAGAACACTGAGCCAAAAGAGCACTGAGCACAGAACATTTACCTCAGGCTGGTTTGGCTTCCTGGAATGGAGGGGAGGGGGTTAAAAGTTTAGATTTCAAAAGTTTTTTTCTGCCAAAAACAATTAAAATTAGAGATTGTGTGAGAGCTAAGTAGCATTACTACTTATCGACGATGGCTGTGAAAGTAAATTCTAATTCTGGAGAGACTCTTGGGGAAGTTTCTGCCTGCAGATAATTAGTTTTCTCTTAGTGCCACTAACTAATTATTTTATCCCAAAGGAAGGCTATCCTTATCCTAAGGCACTGAGTCTGGTCCCTGGAATTCTTGGCACCAGATTTCTGTGAAATTCGAGGGCTTAAAAACATCATCTGGGGAGTAGCTCTTCCAGCAATAGCAGACTAGATATTTTGGACTACGATTCCTGCTGAGAACAACTAAAAATGTTAAACAAAATATTAAGAGTAAATCTGAGGGAAAACATTAAGAAGCATCCAAGTTGGTGGCAATTTTGGGAGCCAATATCTTGGAGAAAAATAAAACCCATGAAGGTGAGCCTGGCTTTTGGTATTTCCTTTTCTCTCTCGTCATTTTCTTATTTCTTAAACTATAGCTGAGTGCCCAGGGAAGCTGAACAGTATTTTCTGCAGGCTCATGTGGACAAAAATTAGAGTTCAAGGACTCCTAAGTAGTTATTTTGTAAATAATCTATCATACTTCCCAATAATGATTTATTTATTTTTCTTCCAGTTGGATTGAAAGTATGTGAAATTACCGAATTCCAGATAGTTTCCTTTTATTTAATCCTCTATTAAAACACTATTCCCAGGTGAATTCCAGGGGGTACAACCTCTTTTTCAGGCTGAACAGTCATGTTCTGAATGTTTTTACTTTATTATCTAATTTTTTAACTTCTCACTATAATTTACAGTAGATAATATCTGGTACAGTGCCCTTCCAATCTTCCTAAATTTCTGGGTTAATTTTTACTAAATGTTAAACTAATGGAGACCTGTGATATTGTGTTGTTTCTTAACAGACCTGGTAACTTGTACAAGACTAACTGTGGGGCATTCAGATTGGATCTGGGCCAGCAGCACAGGCGGTGAAAAATTCACCCAAGGCAGAACAAAAGAGATAAAAATTTACTGAATACACTGTGGGGAGCAGTGGGCAGGACAGCAAAGGAGAGGTTGTCTGCCACGAACTAGAGGTGAGGGGCTATAGTTATAAGGTAGAGTGAGGGGTATGGGGACATATGGAATTTAACCTTTTTTTGTAATTTTAGGAACTGTGCCCAGTTGCAGTTGGTCAGTTAGAGCCCATAGCTCTTTTGAGGTGCATCGCATAATAAACCTGTTTGCATTCAGCTCTGTAGTCACTGTGGGCCCTTTTGCCTTGTTCACATTTCCTTTGCTCAAGCCTAAAAGTGGCGCCTACGCTGAGTACAGTATCAAAAAATGTTTCCTTAATTTTTAATTAGATGACCCTTTGGTTCTCTTCTATACCACTTATTGTCTCTACAGTTTATTCCAGAATGAGATCCCATAGTTTCTTAAATTTCTTATTCAACACATATTTGTTGAATTCCTGCTATATTCCACATGCTGTAAAATTTATCTAGGTATAGAACACATAAAAGAGAAATACTTGAAGGAGTTCATAGCCTAATGAAGAGATAAAACATATAAATACTACCTAGGAATAGAATTTTGAATTCCCTTGAGCCAAGTAATTATAAAAAAATACCTGTTAAAATATGGTGGAAATCAATGATGGTGGTTTTCCTAGGGACAGAACATAAACCTAGAAAATGGAATATATAATTGGTAAAAACATGGTGTCTATACTAGACCCCAAATAGAATAAATCATAAAAATCATTAAAATCATAGTATTTTGAAGAAGAGATTCTTTAAAGTTGTAAAGGGTTAAAAATTGTGGAACTTTGAAATAAACTATGTTTTTCTTCTCAAAATTGACAGCCAACATTTAATAAATATTTTGTGGACAGCAAAATGTTAGGTTTGGAACACAACCCCTCCCCTCCAAAGTAATATGACTTAATTTCTGTGAATTGATTGCTCATAGAAAGAAATGCAGATAATCACTTGAAAACGGTTCCTGGTGTACTGTGTTTGTGATCTTCCGTCTGTTTTAACCTATCACTTTCACTTTAGAAAAGTTGTCACAGTGATGCTTGAGAAATTCCTTGAACAAGATGATCTCTCTCATGTCCTGGGATTTTGCCTCTGCTCCTTTTTTATGGAACCTCTTCTCATATTCAGCCAACTCTCAATCCCTTTTCTCAGGTCACTTCTTCACACATCATTCAAAACTCAGACAGGACCTTCAGGCATTTTCCCTTTATCTACCCATGCTGGGCACATATATAATAGTTTCCTATGTTTGGATCATGGAGTGGGATGAGAGAGGTGTAACAGCTAAGCCCAGAATGATAGAAAGAGGGCTAGATGATGGATAGCCTTGTAAGCCATTTTAACAAATTCGAACTCCATCTTCTGAATAGTAGGAGGACACTCAATGGTTTTAAACAAGTCAGGAGCATTCCAGCCAATTGTACTCCACTCTCCTTTAGCACTGTCATGGTCAAGTTCATATTTTCCTAAAATGCCAGTGAAAATTTTTCAAGGGTTGAAATCCGAAGCCTATTTAAATTAGCTCATTGACATATTCTTACCGCTAATCTCTCATCTCAGTTTTAATCTCTCATTTCTATCTGCTTACGAGCAACTTCCACTTTTGCCATCAAAATAGGCCTGTGTTCTATAAACTCATTAACAGAGTCTTTGTATGACCTTATTTCAGTTCTCTATTTCTACTGTTCCAGGATGAATTTGTTGTTATTGTTGTTGAAGTATATAAAAATCTTAAACTGAAAAGGAGAAAATGTACCTAAAATTGTTGTTCTGCATGCAAGCAAACTGGTTAGACTTTCTGAACCTCACTATGTCCATCTATATAATGAAGAATTGAAATAGAAGAATGGTACCATGGCTACTTCGAGTGCTAAATTGCTGATTCTGTAATTACTGTTCCTTCACCACCCTCATTCAGCCCTCTCAGTTGTTTCAGTTCAGTTTCTGTCTAATAAAGTCTCTTTTCCATTCTCATCACTGCTTTTCCCTGCCTACAATTCCCAACTTCCCATGATCCCACCCCCTATTAAAATTGAAGCTGTTTTTATGCCATTTGGGGGGCAATTACATGAACTTCCACTGTATTCCCTGTTTCTTTCTAGCCTCAGTCTATTTCAAAGCATCTTGTGTACTTTATATCATTACTCTTGTCAAGAGAATTATCTTGTGTATAGAATGAAATTAAAATATATAAACTGGATTCAAAACCTTCTGAGGTGAATTGTTCCTCTTCATGTTTTCCACAACGGTTCTTGTACAAATCTCTCCCAACCCCAAAGAAAGCCAGTGGTTCTTACTTTTTATGAAAATTTTCTCAATTCCTTCTCACCTCAAATTGAAGTCATTTCCATTGCTTAAGACCAGATAATTCCTAAGTCTCCAGGGAAGTCCTTGCTGATGAGAAAATCAATCCAAGAAAACTATTTCAATCTCTTGGACTCTTATGGCTGTGAGTCTCTCTTCCCCTTGCCTCATGTTATTAACCTATAAGGAATAATTGATATGCAGTCTCATCTCTGGACACATAATGCTAATGGTGGGTTTTGAGGGTTGACACATGACAAAACAAATAGTCAAGATTTATTTTATGTCACAGTAGCTCCTAACTATATACTGCATTATAGATTACAAAAATATAGACTTTATTTATAACAATTCAATGTACCTGATGGGAAAATACTATTACTCTGTTGTTAGATAAAGAGGCTAACTTCAGAAAAGTTACAAATTCTTGGTTTGCTCAAAGATTCATGACTAGTAAAGGAGAGCCAGTGATTGAACCCAGATCTCCTAACCTATAAGGTCAGGGCTTTCATAGTAACTAGTCCATATATGTATCAAAGAACTTGCCATTTTGTGTGGAAATATTTTTTTTAGGACAATGTTAATGCCTTAATCATGACAGTCATTGTTCAGACACTATAATAGTGTCAGTGAACATTTTCATTTGCTGTCTGTTAGAATTTTTTTTGTCTTGATGACACTTCTTCCTGGAATCTAATACCTTTCCTTAAATACTCAGGGTTGTAAAGCTGAAGCCAGGATACTACTTGTCTTAGACCTCTCATTACCTTCTCCCTTCCAGGCACATTTCACCTTTGGATTTCTTTTCTGGGGAAGCTGATACTAGGTAGTTATATTAGAAAAGGGACTGAACTCCAATCACACAAAGTGCTAACCACTGATTGGGTTCACTGTGTTTCATATTTCAGGGAAGTTTTCAATTTAACTAGAAACAGTCCTGTAACCTGAAGGGAACAATTTCTGATGGTATGGCAGCAGATAATTTGGTAAACAGACAGGGGAGATGTTTTTGAATGAGATTCCTTTAAACCACATTTATAGTGATTGCCTATTTGGCCTCAATGTGAAGTCAAACATGGTTTCAATGTTATTTTTTTCTTTTTTGTTTTCAAACAGTTGTATCCATATTGTGCACAAAGATGAAGTATTTGGAATTTTAGAGGCTCAAAGAAAAAGATGGGTTGGTTATATTCATAGATGATTTAGGACATTCTTGCATAATTTCATTTTAGCAGCAACTGTCAATACATCTCCACTAACCTGACATGTGCAAAAGGAAAGGGGTACCTTTCTCTCTGAACAATTTTACCTATTACTAGAACATTACTCTTTCACTTTCTTTATCTTCTTCTCTTATGATCCACAGCCATTTGGAGATGGTTGCATGTGTATTTAGAGATGGATAAGATATAGGCAGAATGTGTCCACGCTTTAAGTAAAGGTTATCCATTATTTGCACCCTAATACAAATGAGTTCATCAGATCTCTTTATTACAGCAAGTTTGAGGCAGAAGTTTGAAGCACCAGAAGAGACAGAAAGAAGTAGTCTGATGGAATAGAATAAAGAGTTTAGGAAGGAAGGGAAAATGGGAGATGCTGGAAGAGAATCTTTGCTTTAGCCTTGAGCTGGCAAAATTTCACCACTGATAATACAAAATGGTGCCATGAAATCAAGAGGGTGACCTAGACAAATCTTCTTGTCAAATGGTATGTTTTTCCTGTTCAATACATCATCTCTGGTTCTTTATTTTCTCTCAAATAAATTCTCTCAGAGAAAACACACGTTATAGAAAATAAAATGTTCAGGCTACAAAATGACATCTGAATTACTTGCACATTCAATCATTCTTACAAGTAAAACAAAATTGATCAATAATGTTTGCTGTAGTGTGCCCCATTAAGCAGCTTTTCTTTCTGCTATATCTCCATAAAGCTTTCTATTCCCAGAAGGACAAGGATTGAAAGAATAACAACAAATATATATCAAGGAGAAGGAGAGTATATGGTGTGTTAGATATGTTTATGCTAATCCTAATTTATCCCCTCCAAAGTGAATAAAATGAAATTCTGAGAGCATCCTCTTCTCCTTTATAACCCTACTTCCTATTCTGGAAGTTATCATTTCTGAGATGCATTTGGAATAGACCACAGTTATTGACTCACTATACTGGATATTCCATTTCTTTTGCTTTCTATGGTTTTCTTATATCAGTTTTGACCAGTCATTTTGATGGTTTCTTAATCTATATAATTTAGGATTTTATCTTCCCTTTCCCTTTCTTCTGATACCTTTTACTGTCATTTTAACTACGGTTTTGCATGTATATTAAGAAATAAATCTAAACTTGGTAGGTGATCCAAAAATAATTTTATTTTTTCATCCTTTCCCCTTTTTCTTTCTCTTTGACATTCTGTTCATACACAATGTATATTCTTTAATACAATTGTTTTTTTAATGTTTATTTTTTATTTATTTTTGAGAAAGAGCAGAAGAGAGGCAGAGAGAGAGGGAGAGAATCCTAAGCAAGCTCTATGCTGTCAACACAGAGCCTGACACGGGGCTTGAACTCAAGAACCGTGAGATCATGACCTGAGCTGAAATCAAGAGTCGGATGCTTAACTGACTCATATTCTTTAATACAGCTGTAAACAGAAAATAATAATAGCAAGGGATGATCTTTTAACTGATTCATGAATGAGAAGAGGGAATAACATTGTCATACATTTATTCTTATTTCATTACTTTTCTGTTCTTTCTTCTTCTTTCTTTTTCTCATCCCCTTTTTCTGTCTCTCGTTTGTGACTATGGAGCTTTGAAAGGTCACTAATTCCAGTACCAGGTATACAGTATGTGCTCAAGACCTGTTTGTTGAATCAGGAAATTAACTGTATACTATAACACCACATCTGTTTCTTTGCCACTGGTTTGTAACCCTTGCAAACCTTTTCTTATCCTTTCTGATATTTATAAACTCTATGATAATATTATATTCAAAATGATTCGTATTTATTGGGCATGTACAATGTGCCAGATATTGAGGCCTTAGCAATGACCAAAACAATTGATAATCTTTACTATCTTGATAATTTCATTCAGTGAGAAAAGAGAAAAAAATAAACTCCATTAACAAGTAAAATATATAGTATGTAAGTTAGATAAATTCAAAGGAGAAAGATGGAGAAAATGAATAGGAATTATTGAAGAGGGCTGCAACTTAAGGTAGTTGGTGAAGTCTTCCTAAGACGGTGCCATTTACAAAGAGGTTTGATAAAGGTGAGAAAGTAAGCTGTGCTGGTTATGGGGGATACAGATAAATGGTGGCCAATGGCATCAGCCTTCCTGGCATGTATGAGAAAAACCAAAGGGGTTGATATGACTGGAGTGAAGTAAGCATAAAGGAGTTTAGTCAGTGATCCAATCAGGCCCTTATGGTGCCCTCACTGACAAAGCCTGTTTTAGTCTGCTTGGGCTGCTATAACAAAATACCATAGACTGATGGCTTAAACAGCAGAGATTTATTTCCTTAGTTTTGGAGGCTGGCAAGTCTAAAACAAGGTGATGGCTGTCTGGATCCTGTTGAGAACGCTCTTCCAGAGGCCTTCTGTCTGTGTCTCTTAACATGGCAGACAAGGAGAGCTATCTGGTATCTTTTCTTTTAAGGTCACCAATCCTATTGGATCAAGGCCTCACCTTTATGATTTTTTAATTATCTCCTTATAGGCCCTATATGTAAATATAGTCACATTGGAGGTTAAAGGTTCAACATATGAATTTGGATGGGACACAGTTGAGCCCATAGCAAAGCGTAAAGAAGGAAGAAGGCCATTCTGAGACCCTGGAGCAATACTCCCCTGGACTTCTCTGTGCACTTGAGCAAATAGTTTCTGAATGGCTTCTGCAATCCCAAAGGCCAGGCAGCTGGAGGGCAATTTGTGTCTGGCCTTAGTGATTCGTCAGGAGCTAGTCCTATATGTGTTTATTCACTAATGAATCTGCTACTCTTTGTAATGTATTAAAATAACTGTAGTGCCCTACTGAGCATGTACTCATGTGTTGTATTTCTTCTAAGTATGCCTTGATTGTCCCTGCTGTAGTGCACCGTTCTTAACAAGCATCTTTTATGTTTTTCCCTAATAACCTTAGTGCCCTAACCAGGATCGAGTTTACAGTGGCAAGTCAATAAATTCCTTCAGTACAGAGACCGTTTCTTTCTTTCTTTCTTCATTAGGAAAGTTTTCCATAGCCAGAATATAGTGAAAGATTCGTACCAAATACAATTAGTGCTCTAAATGTGTTTTTAATCTCATCTATGCATATTCACTTGTGTATTTGTGTGTACATATAACACAACAACAGCTATGACAGAAGCAAACGTTTATATATGAGATAGTTTTGCTGCCCAAGATATTGTGGTTATCATTCCAAAATTGTATTTTCCAAGGATAAGTTTGGATAAATAAAAATGCTCCATGAATATTCAGCTGTGCTTTTGGATTGGGATTTCTACTGTTCTGAATAAATTCCAAAAGTATTTCTACATTTGAGGTTCTATTACATCTTGAAAGGCTAGCTCACTGTAGAGAAGAGAGTTTTATTTGCTGATTTCCTTTAAGGCAGGCATATGAGCTAAGTCAAAGAGATCAGCTGGAGTAAGAGTTGTGTCAGGGCATGTTTTATGTCTGAGCATTTCATTTTACTTTTGAAATATGGGATAATCATTCTTATTTTGTTTTCTAACAATGAAGCAGATATGACATAAGCCCATAAATATATCTTATAATTTATAAAAAGCATACTATTTGTTAGATTCCCAAATCTAACAATATTGAAGCTACCAAATTATTTCCCAGAAGAAGATTATAATAAATAGCTCATTGACATAAGACAGATTGCTTAAGATCATTTGACTTGAAAATGCAAACTAGATTTTGGTTCTACCTCCAGTAAAATCCAATTGAGTGACTTAAGGCACGTTATTTTTCTGTTTCCTTAAGATGGTTCATCTGGAAAAAATGGAAAATGATATTTATGGGATGATGTTCTTGGGAAGATTCAATGTGTAAAAATAACATTTAGTAAGCAGAACAACACTGTTAAAACTAAGGTGTTTTTTAAATCATCTAAAATAGGAACTTACTGGAGCACCCAAGTGGCTCAGTCAGTTAAGTGTCCAACTTCAGCTCGAGTCATGATCTCATAGTCTGTGAGTTCGAGCCCCACGTTGGGCTCTGTGCTGACAGCTCAGAGCCTGGAGCCTGCTTCAGGTTCTGTGTCTCCCTCTCTCTCTGCTCCTCCCCTGCTCATGCTTTGTCTCTCCTGCTCTCAAAAATAAATAAAACATTAAAAAAAATTGGAACCTTTAATATTTTTGGAAAAAGTTCGCTTTTTTACTGTTGGGAAGGAGGGTAATTCAAATCTATGATTTAAATCAGATTCTAACAATGGAAGGCTGTACATACTAAAATGTAAAGTTCAAGTTGTTCTTTTTCTCTTAAAAAATTGACCACTGGTAGAGAAGGCCATCACACAGTAAAATTCCATATAAATGTTCATTTTTTAAAAATTTCTGAACTTCCCTTGGGCAGTAGGAATGGGATTGGACAGACATCTGGAATCACCCATTATCTTGGCTATGAGTTGGCTTCTCCCAGGATGGTCCATATTAACATATCCCTTGATGGCAGAAGTTGTCATATGCCTTCATAGCATAACTTGAGTATTTTGGAAGGCATTTCTGAGAACAGATTTTTTCGACAATGAACATGCCAAAGGCTTGACATGAAAAGTACTTATGCCTAATGTCTGTCATTCTCTCTCTGCCAGTTCATCTTTCCTGGGCTGGCCTTCTGCCACACTGGCACCTGAAATGCAGCAAACAATGTCATTGGATGCTGAAGGTGCGACCGTAAGTTGTGGTTATCTTCCAAGCAATTACCATATGGTGTGCAATTCAGCTCTTCATCTCCTTGCTCGATGCGAGAATAATAACAATGACAATAATGCCACTTAATAATGTATTTTATCTTTATGGCCTATTCCTTTCCCATATTTCTGTGTCTTTAAATACACTGATACAGGGGGCACTTAGGCAGCCATTAAAGTTTAGTCACCTCTCCAGAGTGGGAGGGTATTGTATATAAAAGGCAGGCTTGGATCAAGAAACAAGGGAGATTAACATATTGAAGCAGGATTAAGGAGAAATTTAAGAAAAAAATTACCAAGTATAACATGCCTTTTTACAAAGCAGGCCTTATGCCCAAGTTTCTTCTTTCTTTCTTTTTAATTTTTTTCACTATTATTCCTTAGAAATATTTTATGAAGTATCTATAGAACAAAATAGAGAAAGAAATACCTTCTACAGGTATGTTACCCTTATAAATAAATATGTACTAGGCTCATTTTTAGATCACTATCAGATCTCAGATTCAAGGTCCACCACTATCAATTTTATGAAACTGGATCACAACTTTCACAAAATTAAAAACTGGATCACTGTACCCAGCTCATAGGAGATGGGATCAATTCTCAGATGTCATTCAAAGTTTATTCAGCCAATAAACATTTACTAAACATCAGTGTGTTAAAGATTTAATGGTTATCCAGGATTTAGTCTCTGTAGTCGGGGATTTTGCATCATCATGAGGGAGACTAAAAATTAAATCAAGGATTGTGACTCAGCACAAGAAGACCTGTGGTAGAGCATTTAGCAAGTGTGGGCATCTATGAAGTCTTGCTGAGACGATGATCATTGTACTACATTTTATAAGGAAAATTAGAATTAATGACATAAAAAAGGAGAATGGATTTTTATACACAGAAAACAACATGCAAATAGTTATGGAGGCTTGATCTCTATTACATATTCAGGAACTAGAGAAAAATGGAACTATCAGAAAAAATCTATGATTTATTTTTGAATATTCATTTCTTGATATTTAAAAGAACCGTGTCAAATGGAAAGCACAGGCATCCCTTTTCCTATTTTATAGAAGAGACATAGTCATTCAAGAGGTTAAGTTACATCCCCAATTTAAACTTTAATGGAGAGGAAGATCTGGTTTAGAGGCCTGGCCTTCAAATTTCTCATTTAGTACTCTGTATATGCACCATCCTGCATGAATTTATATTTCATGAGGAAGATGCACCATGATAGAAAAATGTAGGATGATTAGTTCATAAAATGGGAACAGGCTTTTGAGAAATTTCCAGAAAAGAATACATACGAACTCTCCCTACCACAATCTGCCAAGAATTTCTTTCTTGCTCCTGTAACCACTCTTCATTTTTATTTTCCTATTTACTGCATAAAAATTAATTTTAGCAAAGCCCTTTTTATATGTAAGCACTGATAAGTAACATTGTGGCTTTCTCTATTGAATGATCCAAATTATGCATTCAATACAGTTTCACAGAGTGTTATTGAACAACATCTATCTACAAAATAATTTGGAGTACTAAGGAAAGTGTATGGGAAAGTAGCAAATCTGAGCATATTTCCAATAGTAGCTGATAATCTATAAGGAATGATGACTCGCAAGGAGCTCTAAGTAAAGATGACATAGGTACAAAGAGTGTAAATACACCCTGGGAATTTGAGGAAAGATGATTCTAAATTTATTATGAAGATACATGGAAGATTTCTTGGAGGAGATAGAGCCTATGCTGGCATCTAAGGGATAGCCATGACTTTAATAGATGTTATGAGATCAGAATGGTTGCAGAGAGAGGGCACCAAGTGAAGAAGAACGAGGGATCAAGAAGCCCTAGGACATATGGTATAAGTAGAGTAAGTGGGACTGTGTAGTGAAAGATATAGCTAAAAAGATCAGACACTGCAGAGATGTTTATATTCCAAATAATATTAAGACTTGAAATCTACTTGTATTAGCATTTACTTTTTTCTTTCAGAATGTGTGTGTGTGTATGTATGTGTGTGTGTTTGTGTATGTAGGTACATAATATATATATATATATATATATATACTATATATTATAATATGTATAAATACACATGAAACATAGAGCTTTAATCTAAATTCCATCATTTATAGATGGATAAACTGATGTCAGAATATTTAAGCAGCTTATACAGGTAGCTAGAAACAGAAATAAGCTATAAACCAACTATAAAATAATCCACTTCCTGAGATGGTATTGTGCACAGGAAAAAGTCCCTACTGTAGCACAGAAGCTCTTCTCAAACTCATCTGATTTACATTTTCTGGCCTCATCTCAACACACTTGACCCTCTCCTCATATTGAGCTCTGTGTTACTAAGCCCTCCAGTCCTCTTTCCAAACCCTTCAAGCACATGCCTGTCCTTCCTCCTCATATCTGCCCAGTTTTGTGAAAGAAAAGAGATGTAATATAAAGAAAGCTCTGACCCTAACTGCACAGGACGAGATAGGGATGGGTTGGGGTGGGCGAACCTTGAACTGCATGCTATCTGGATACTACCATGAGATTTATTTATGTAGTTCTAATTTATAACCTGCTTACTTCCAGGAAGGATTTGAGTCAGCTAGCTAAAAGTTAAAATACTTGCAAAAATCCTATTTTGAAGTGCTTTGATGTGAAAATTATACCGCACAAGTTGGCACATCGAGAGTTTCTCGTCTGATTTCTGCCTCCATGTCTGATCCATTTCAGCAGTGCAATTGCTTGATGATTTTTTTTTTTTTTAAGCAAATTTAACTGAACAACTCACACTCTCAGAAATGCTTTGATTTTACTTTGGTTTATGCTCAGGGCAAAGATTTTGGCTCTGGTTTTCCCATCCACAATCGTGAATTCGCTTTAAATAAAATGTAAGAGGAAATCAATGTCCAGTGTCTTGGCTGAAAATTAAGTGAAAACAAACATTCAGGATGCACTAAGCATCCAGGTTTCTGTAACTAAACTTGATCAAAGGACCAAATGTGAGGAGCCTTGGGGAGTCCATTTTTCTCCGTTTGTAAAGGCCCAAGGGCTAGTAATTAGGAAGCCGGAAGCTGAGCTGCTCTTCCTCTTCAATAATGGCCTAGACATTTTGTGCATGAGGTGAGAGAGCTTGTTTCCTAAAAGCATTTCTCTTCCTATTGGTGCATGTGATGTCTTAAAGTTTTCTCCTTATGAAACTTTTCTCTCTCTCCTTCCTCTGGAGTTTGAGTTAAGGTTATTAAAGGGCCCTCCTGATATAAGATATTGTTCCAGGGAGGGGACTTATAATGGCTTATAATGAGGAAAATTAAAACCTGAATTAACTTCTGTACTAAACTCTGTAACACTTTAGTCATTCAACATAAAATGTACTTTTTGTGGAGCCTTAGGAGAGACGCATGGTTTCAGGTGCATCTAAAAGCTGCAGTAATAAGTAATCTGTGGCTCTTGTCTTCAAAAAGAAAAGCATCCATGAGAAGGAGAGTTTTAGACTGATTCCCTTATAGTAACACACCCAAAAGGAAAAGAAAAATAATCACGGTTGAAAAATTAAAGAGCAATTTTGGATTTTTGAGCTTGTTGAAGAGGTGCAGAGTTGGTAAAATATCAGAAAGAGATGAATGACCTGGAGAATAGAGGCCAGGAGACTGAAAGGAGCACTCTGGAAGAATCACATGAATCTGAACTAGAGTTAAAATGATAAATCCTGCTAATAAGGCTTTGGTTCTTTATTTCAGATTTTTTTGCGCTATAAAATAATTTCCTGAGTTCCTGCTTAGTCTGCTTGGTGCATTCTGTTCTTATTTGGGACTGGCATTGGATTTTATTCATTTCCAAACATCCAGGCCAAATGACCAAAGTATGTCTTTGCTGAATGAAATTTATGCTTCTAAACCTTCATTCATTCCGTATTTCATTCCATACAGGCTTATGTTTTCACAGCTTTTCCTCTTCTATCTTCTAAGGAGAATTCTGGAATAGAAAATGTAAAATGCTGAGGAAAGCTATGTTGGTTCAGATTAGAAAGAGTAGGAATGAGGAAGAGCCAACTTGGTCTGAAGTTGAAAAAAGTGAAATCAGAAATCCGGAGGGAGTAGATTGTAAGAAAGTATAAGAATAAAGGTGGAAAGGGTGTTCAGGGCATTTGTCTTGTGTCAAGGAATTTAACTGCCTCCTTGGTACACATTTAAGGCACTTCCATAAAGATTTCCATTGTATTCCAGTGTCTTTTGGAAGTCCTGTTTGGTATTTTATTACTGCATCATCATGCCTGTCTGGAACAATTGAGCAGAAGAGATATAGTCCATGACTTTATGGAATTTGAGGCACAAATGATAAGCACCCACATAACTATAATGACAAAGTGTTATTAAAATTCTTAATACCTTATAGTCATTATCTCATTTAATATGTCATGTATGTTAATTCTCACTAATGTCTAGATTTGTATTGTCTTTAAGGCTCTGTCAGTCTGGTGGAAATATTTATCGAAGAGAGTTAGGGAGAGTGAGTCCTCTATCACCAGCATTACCTTGCTCTGTATCTTATCTACCATCCCTGGAGAGTCAGTAATTTTAAAATTTGAAGACCTACCATTTTGATTTCAACTCTTGAATTCTTAATCTTGCCTCCAGGGCTTAAAACACCCAGTCTAGTCCATAGTATTAATTATCACTTAGGTTTGTCCATAATTATTAAGTAAATTATCCACTGCTTTGAAAACAAGTAGTGTGGACTATACAAACCCCATATTTGACTGTTCTATTAGCTGCAGCCTGATTCTCAACAATCATGGTCTCAACCAAACGGCGTATGCTCTGTAACATGTGCCTTGATTAATAATAGTGACCAGAGCACTTACAATGTGTCAAGCTCTATTATGAGCATTTTAAATACATTAACTCATCAACTTTCACCAGAAACCATATGAGTAGACCATAGGTTTATTACTACCACTTTACAGGTGGAGCAAATGAGACAAAAAAGAACCTAAAGAATTTATGTGCTGTTGCATAGCCAATAAGAGAGCCAGAATTCAAACCTAGGTTTCTGACTTTGGAAATTTTTATGATTAAATTAATTTCATTATTAATGCATCACTTGACCTTGGGGTTATTCTCATTCCTGTTCTAAGAGCACAGGCAGTCCATTGGATTGACAATGGGCTAATGTATTTGATGGAGAATCTTTAGATGGCCAGTCCCCTTCTCCCAAACAACCATTTTTCCCCTCTTCATATTTAAAAAAACAAAATTAACACTTATTTATTTTTGAGAGAGAGAGAGAGAGAGTCAGAGAGAGGGAGACAGAGAATCCAAAGGAGACTCCATGCTGTGAGTTCAGAGCCCGATGTGGGGCTTGAACCCATGAGATCATGACCTGATTCAAAATCAAGAGTCAGCTGTTTAACTGACAGCCACCCTGGCACCCCCTTTTCCTATTTTAATAATGGCTTCTGGTGACATTTCTATTAGGTGCGGATCTGTAAGAGCACTTTAATGCAATTTCTTTGTTTGAATCCTCTTCACCAACAAGCTAATGAAACAGGTACCCTTTTTGTCAGAGATTGGGCCTAAATATGGGAAAGTTTACTTGATTCTCTTGGTCACAGCATAGATTCTGGGCTATAGTCCAGAATTAACCACATTTTTTTTTAATTCTTGACCTCTGCTATTGTTTGAATGTTTAACCCTGCTCCCATTCATATGTTGAAATTCTAACCCCCAAGGTCATAGAATTTGGAGGTGGGGACTTTGGGAGATGATTTGGTAATGGCAGAGTCTCATGAATGGAGTTAGTGCCTTTATAAAGGAAAGAGCTCTCTCACCACTTCTATCATGTGAAGTTATGGCAAAAAAAAAAAAAAAAAAAGGTAGTTATCTCAGAAGTGAGAAGTGGGCTTTTACCAGACACCAAATCTTTTGATTTTGGACTTTCTAGCATCCAAATCGCTACCTAGTCTATGGTATTTTGTTAGAGTAGCCCAAACAAACTAACACAGGTTGTTTCTGCCATAGCATACTATATCAAGAACTTAAAATTTGGGAAATACTCTAATTAAAAACCCAGGAGAAGACAAAAATAATAATTAAATGGGAGGCAAATGTTTTAGGGAAAATTTAACTCTTTTTGTTAGCTCAGTCCCAAATATTTAGCCATAAAATAAGATAGTCTCAAACATGACCATGAGTTTGTTTGTTTGTTTGTTTTTCTGCAAAGGAAGTTTGATAGAATAATAAAATGATATATAAATTATTTCAGTTGATTTATTGACTCAAATTATAATGATGTGGTAGAAATTAGTTGATAAGACTGAGTAAAGGAAATTTTACGAAGAACATCACCAACAAAATCTTCAGTTTTGGGCATCAAAATATAAGCAGAAGACAATTTCCATGAATGTTTGACAAGAAAGCAACACAAAATTTTTGTGTATACCTTTTCAGCTGACAAGACAAGACAAATTAACATTTATTGTACAATACATCTTCATCTATAACAATACCTCTTAGAAAACCCAGAAGAGTTTCAATTAAAAATATCTCGATCCTTGGGGTGCTGGGTGGCTCAGCTCAGGTCATGATATCACAGTTCATGAATTCGAGACCCATGTCAAATTCTATGCTGACAACTCAGAGCCTGGAGCCTGCTTCAGACTCTGTATCTCCCTCTGTCTCTGCCCCTTCCCAACTCACGCTCTGTGTCTTTCTCTCAAAAATAAACAAACATGAAAAAAATAAAAATAAAAAATACAAACATCTTGATCCTAAAGAAAGTAATATGAGACTTTCCTAATCCTTCATTATTTATTTTCACAAATACATATTATCTGTCTAGTAATTTTGAGAAACAGAGATCATGATAAATTCTACCTTATCTGCCAAATCCCTCCCTCTCACCTCTGTATTTTAGTTCTAGAAATAAAGAAATAGAACTGGTCCATTTGCTGTCAAAACTGAGGAATTTAGCAGAACTTGAGATATGAAAAATATGTTACATTTCATGCTCATATTTAACCAAAACAAACATAAGATTGAATTAATTCTCCATTTTGTTTTGAGGGTGTATGTGTATATATGCATGACTACAGACATAATGATGTAATTAGATTTTTGGTCTAGCATTTTCAAAGGCTTTTATTTGATAAATACACATAAATATATACAAAAGATATTTTGCATAAATAAGGGTAAAAAAAATCACAGTAATGGAGTCAAGCAAATCTAAGCAATTATGAGAAGATTAAATGATTTACTTGTAAGGAATTGGTCTTATACGATCAGAGATCATAACTCTCATATGAATTATTAATGATTGATTTATTTTAAAGTCAGAATGATGTTTTTACCTATTTATGAATAAAAGAGGAATAAACATAGATTGAAAATTATTATTTTAGAATGTTTAATAGTTTGAAAAAGAAGAGATTTCAGTTCTGGACCACAGAGCTTGACTTTTGCAAGTGAAGGACAGAATGGTTTGGAGATAGGGTTAAATTAACAAAATTATATTAAAAAAAAAAGAAAAGTGTAAGTTAGATTTACATGGTAGAAGTCACTGAATAATTTTACTTAAAGAAAAATAAGACATCTTATCAATGATAGTCAAAGACACTAAGTAACTCATGCATCTCCACTTCATCTCACATTGAATAGCCCTGGCTTCAAAGGCAATATTACATTGGTTAAATGAAGCTTGTTACAGAAAAATAATAGTGGTCAAAAATGCTATTTGGGATTTCAACAATAAAGTAGCAGGGAGATTATTCATAGGCTGATTTTCTCTACTCTTTCTCATGCTGAGTAAAAGCTGTACCCACAAGCTGTCCTTTATGGCTATATGGAAATTTTATTTTAATTTCATCATGTGTACTTGCTCTTCAACTACTGACATACATATTTCTGGTTAGACTGGAAAATTTAGTGCAGGACTGGTGTGTGTGTGTGTGTGTGTGTGTGTGTGTGTGTGTGTCTTGTGTGTATGTGGGTACACATGCCCTGAAAGGATTGGTGTGCATGGCACTAATATGAGGGTTGGGTGGAGGGGTGTGACATAGTAAGAAAAGGGAAAAACATAAGGGAAACGAGGCTGTATAGCCTGAAGTGTAGATAGAAGCAAAACCTACCTACCAGGTCACCTTTGAAATTACAAGCAGCGAGGGAAGATTGAAGAAGGAACTCAAACTGGTGGCAAGGGCAATAGTGGGAAATAGTGTCACCATCAAGGGCACCTTCACCAGGTCCCCATCTTCCTGATAAGCTGCTGCAGCAGCCAATGACATCACCAACTCTGGCATAACAAAGGATTTCTAGATTAGCCATTTGATTGCATTGATCAGCAAATTCAATACAACACTGGCTTATCTGACTTTTAACACCTACCTGCCTTAATCAACCAATGTTTTAGCTTGAGTGACTGGTCATACCCATTAAAACTGCTGAACTAGCAGTGATGGTGTATTTTTTCCAATGATTTGAAAAAGGTTGTGGATAAGTCAGTATGACAAATTTGTATCACACCTGAGTCTTGTTAAAGAGATAAGAGATTTTTACATGACATACTTCATTAGACTATATTAAAGTTTGCTTTTATAGTTAGTGAGATGAAGAAGTGCCCCGAGTTCTGGTCAATCACATTAGATCAATTTGTGTTGCTAGGGACACAGTCTGCCTGGCTAGAGAAACAAAGTTATAGGATAAAGTATTTAAATTGAAAGAAAAAATAATCTGAGCTGTCATTTACAAATAATTATCCCAATTAGAAACTCTTTTTTGTTCAAACATGGGAGTAGGACTGGTTTTGAGGGCTTGGTGTGAGACTCCGTGCTCGGAAGAGCCTCACACCGGGTTTAATGTTCTACTCTTGCTATTTTGAAATTTTTAATAATTTTCTAACAAGGGACTTTAGATTTTAATTTTGCAGTGGCTTCCACAACTTTCATAGCTAGTTTTTCTGGGTAGCTATTGGAAGTTTAGGAAAAGAAGATCTCAATATTTAAACCATGCGATTTCAAAGTACAGTCTCAAAAATGATGGAATTGGTTTCAAAATCTATATGAAAATCTGTACCACTCCCTCCTGGCCTCTGTCTGTACTTATAAAGGTAAAAAGGGGCACTTGGGTGGCTCCGTCGGTCAAGTGTCCAACTTTGGCTCAAGTCATGATCTCACGTTTTATGAGTTCGAGCCCCACGTTGGTCTCTGTGCTGACAGCTTGGAACCTGGAGCCTGCTTCAGATTCTGTGTCTCTCTTTTTCTCTCCCTCTCCCTTGCTCATGCTCTGTTTCTCTCTGCCTCTCAAAAATAAATAAATATTTAAAAAAATAAAATAAAAAAATAAAAGTAAAGATACGGTCTTCTATACTTAAAAAGGTAAATTTTATGTTCTTCTGATCCATATTTGAGGAAAAATGAAACAGGAATTTTGAATGTAAAATTGTACTAAAACAGTTCCCTTACATTTTATAGTAACCATTCTTTGTTTGGCAGAATACCAGAGATAAACGTTATACAACCTGGGCGGTTCACATTCACTTTCCTTGTACTAACCAGGGAAACTAGTTATTGCTTTCTCCAGGAGATTGAATTGTTACAATTACATTGCATGTTATATAATAATATTTAAGTAGCTTCTAATGTTTGGCAGGCATTTATCTGTTTGTTTGTTTGTTTTTTTCCCCTCAAGAGTTTGTGACTGTTCTGCCTTAGAACACTTTAGGTAGGAAGATATGGAGTATTGGGCAGTCTTTAAGAAGGATGTTTCTTCAACCTACTATATGCACCAGATATCATTCCTTTAAATTAATGAATGGAACGACAGTCTTATTTTCATGTTAAGAAAAAAAAAATTATTTTCAACGTCCACTGTGTTTTTATCAAATTTAAAGAGACCAATGATTACCATTTTTCCCTGTGATTGAGGGCAAGAACTAGAAACTGAGGTGTTGTTTTTGTTGTTGTTGTTTAAGTAGGGAGATGAAATTTACCTTGACTTTATATGAAGATCAACAGGACATTTTTCTCGTACCCCTATGCAAAATCAATGGTAAAACTATATTTTGTTGATTTTATTTCTGAAACATCTTTTGAACTTTCCATTTCTCTTTATTCCAACTGCCGTCTTCCTAGTCCAAGCCAGTCACATCTCACCTAGAAAACTGGATAAAATTGGTCTTTTTCCTTAAGTCTCTCTTCTCTCTAAGTTATTCTTACATTGCAGCCAATTTGATAGTCCTAAGTCTTAAATCTGACCGGGCGGATTTCCTGATAAAGCCAAACTTCCAATTGCTTCCTAATCTGCTTGTAATAAAATCCAACTCCCCAGTTCTGTTAAGTGATCCCTGTCTACTTCTTGGTCATGGTACTTTTGCATTTGATTTTCCTACCTCATGGAAATTCATAAAGTTTCCAAATTGTGCTATACGTTGGTTCCTAGTTTACAAAAGATTCAAAATTTTTTCAGTGCTGTTTTCTTTTTTCACCACATATCTGCCCTCCAAATGTGGCATACAGATGCTTTCTCTTCAAGTCTAACATGAATGCATTCATTCAACTAATATTAATTAAGCCCTTCATTTCCTAGAACTGTTAGACACACTGATTTTATAGTGAGGAAACACCAAAGTCATTGTTTCATGGAGCTTATATTCTAGTGATTAAGAGATTAATATAATAAAAGAATTAATATAATAATGTCTGGCAGTGATTAGTGATATGACAGAATCTAAATCAATCAAAATAGAAGGTGATATTTTAGACTGATGACTGAAATGGATTTTCTGAGATGGTAAAACTTAAGTCTGAATGTAGAAAATGTATCAATCAAAATAACAGAGAAAGTAGAATTCCTGGATTAGGAAACAACAAGAGAAGAGATCTAGAGATAAAAACTACAAGAACTTCTGTGTGGTCAAGAGGGGAGCGAACGTAGGCAAGAGGGACTAGGAAAAGTAATTAGAGATCAGACCATGACGAAACTGGTAGGCCACAAAAGGATTTTAAATTTTAGTCTTTTTTTTTAAGGGTTATTTATTTTGAGAGAGAGAGAGAATGAGAGGGAGAGAGAGAGAGAAAGTATGAGCAGGGAGGGGCAAAGATAAAGAGAGAGAGAGAATCCCAAGTAGGCTCCATGCTCAACGTGGAGCCCAATGCAGAGCTTGATCCCATAACAGTGAGATCACGACGTGAGCTGATATCAAGAGTCAGACATTTAACCAACTAAGCCACCCAGGCCCCCCTTAATTTTAGTCTTAAGTGAGATGGGAAACCACTGACGGGATGAGAGTGGACTCATTACATGATCTTTGGTTTCAGATGATGCCTCTGGGTTCCCTGAGGAGACTATTCTGTAGAGAGAAGAGTGGAAGCAGAGAGGGTAGGTAGAAATTAGTTCATTGCAATGGTCTAGGGCAGAGATTCACACGGCTTGGATAAGATGAGGGTAGTTAGTTTTGTAATAAATTCACTGATGTGAAGTGTAAGAGAGCCAAGTGTTATGGATGACCACAAGCTTTTTGCTTGATAAACAGGTGAATGATTGTAACATTTACTGAGGATGAGAAGAAGAATGGAGAAGATTTGTGGGTGGAGAGAGATATTATACAGTTCAGTTGAGAACATAGCAAGTTTTATGTGTTGTTGCAGAGACTTGCTAGATGTTTACCAAGACCATCCCTTCTTTCTTGGGATACAGGGATACTATATTATTCAGCCTCCTTGTCATCTAGATTGAACCATAAAATGTGAGAAAAAGTCATGTAAACTGCTTCTGAGCTATCTATCTTTGTCTCTCTGTTTATTTGTTTCTCTTCTGAAACTCTGGAAGTGAAAGACTCAATATGAAAGAGACAAAAGTATGGAAGGGGGTCCTTCCTGGAGGAGAACTACTCAGGAGGACCACTTGAATTGATACAATATTGTATTAGTCAGAATTGTTAACGAAACAGAAACCAGACAGTAATATGAACAAGAAACATTTATTAAAAAGACTTACTAAGTTAGAAATAAAGGATTATTGATTTAGAGAATCAGAAAACAAGTTTGGCTAGAAAGAATTAAGAGAATGATAAAGAATAAAGGAATAGCAACTATAAGGAATAGTTCTATCCCTTGGGCTGAGATAGAACACCCAAAGAAGAGCCTTCTTCCTGGCACTAAGATACAGAATTATTGGAAAGGTTATGAATTTAGCTCACTGAATGTGAGAGAAGTAGCTGTGGTGCTGCCTTGGCAGAATGTGATGGAAATCCACAATCTGGACCTTCCCAGAAATACGGCCTCTAGGGTGCCAGGAAAGGCTGTTCATAGCAATGTGTCTCACGGAAAGCACTTTGCTATTAAAACCACCCAAGGGAGTTGCTGGGGAAGCTCCAAACTTCTGGGCATTGCCTATCACTGCTCACATTGGTAGCTATAGGCTGGAGAAGCTCCCTACACTTCAGGACATGAGCACAGGAAATGCCATGGGCACTGCAAAAACCTGCTAAGAAGAACTCCTTGGAGTTCCAGAATTACTTCCCACTATAACATCTCTCCAGAGCCTTTTACTGACAAAACTTAGCTTCATAGTCACTAGTAAAGGAAAAATAAAGAGTCCTGCTCCGTTTTCATTTATCAACAAATTAATGGTTAACTTAGAACTGAGAGAGAATAAAGTGATAATAGAATATTATTCCATTGTCTTCTGACATACTAGCTTCAGAAAACTAGGTTCAGAAGCTGGATCTAAGTTTTGCCTTGTCTCTCTAGATATAATGTTCTTTTTTTCCTTCTGGTTGTTTTTAAGATATTCCCTTTGTCTTTTGTTTTCAGCAGTAAGGTATGCGTAGAAAGTTTTTCTGAAAGCTAGGGTGGTATTTAATCTTATCCTTACTGGTGTTCTTTGAGCTTTCGAATCTTTGAATTTTGGAAAATTCTCAGATATTATATCATTAAATCTTTTCTCCTGACCTATTTTCTCTCTTTTTCTTCTAATAGTCACCTGTATATTAGAGTATTTGATATTGTCCCACAATTTGTATACTCTTTTTTCCTTTTTAAAAAACATTTTTCATTATTTTTTCTCTTTACGTTTCAGTATGGATAATTTCTATTGTCCTATCTTCTTTCTTTCCTATTGTATGGAGCCTCCAGAACATCCTCAGAAGATATTATCTGTAGTCCTGTGTTTTTCAGTTCTAGCACTTTCTTCTCTTTGTCATAATTTTTATCTCTTCTACTGAAATCACCCCTCTAATTTGCTTGTCCATCGTTACCATTAGAGCTCTGAACACATTAGTTATATTTACTTTAAATTTCTCGTCAGGGAGTTCCATACATCTCTGAGTTTGGTTATATTGAGTTTGGTTCTGATAATTGTTTTGTCTTTTCTGAGCATGTTTTCCCTGACTTTTCTATGCTGTGTGATTTTTTTTGCTGGAAGTCAGACATAAAACAGCAGAGATAGAGGTTAATAGCTTTTATGCCTAGAAATGTGCACAAGTTCTGCTTATCTTTTATTTTCTTTATATATTTATGTTTTTAACTTTTATTTATTTTTGAGACAGTGAGAGACAGAGTGTGAGCAGGGAAGGTGCAGGGAGGGAGACACAGAATCTGAAGCAGGCTCTAGGCTCTGAGCTGTCAGCAGGGCTCTAACTCACCAACCGTGAGATCATGACCTGAGCTGAATGAAGTCAGACACTTAACCAACTGAGCCACCCAGGTGCTCAGTCTTTTAATACAGGCTTTGAGTTAGTCTAGATACGGTTTGGGCTGGGTTTGAGGTTTGTTGTTGCTATAGTTCACCATTTTGTACCACCACTGGCTTCAATTCGAGTAGGTATTGATTTATCAAAATAGTGCCTATTTAGTTTTGAAATTAGTTTTTCCTATTGTGCTGTGCTTCCAAGTGGCTCCCTTTGTTCTTTCTGTTTCCTCTCCGCCTGTTCCTTTTTTTCTTTTCCTCTCTATCTTGAAGGTTGGTAGCTTGGTGGCAGAGGGTCTGAGAGTGTGTGTTTCATATTATTTTGTTTAGCCTCTGACCAGGAAGCATTGTGTCTCTGGATCTTGAGGGTTTGGCCCTCTTAGTTCTGCCTTTCTCTCAGCTGTGGTCGTGGCTCCATCTCACAAGCCTGCCCCTCCCTTTTTTCCCTCCTATTGTTTTTTCCCAGCAACAATGGTTTTTTGGCAGTTTTTATAATAGCAATACTTCTTATCTTTTTCCCTCACAATTTGAGGGTTTGTTCCATACCGGAAGTGGAGAAGGATCTGGACAGAATTTCTTATCCCTCCAGAGTGACTGTTTTTCCTCTTGTTTAGCTCCACCAGAATGGATAATTTTTAAAAAATATTTTAGAACTTACTTTCTGGTGGCATCTGTGGGAAAAGAGCCTATACGAGGGTGTGGACCTCCCAATTTCTGCTGCTCTCAGGGTTATATACTGTCCCATCAAATTATTCTTGGCTTTCACCAAATTAGTATCTCTTCTGTCTTGACTCTTTACATGTCAGTTGTTTCTGTCCGGCCCGAGAACCTGCTTGTAACACTTCTGTCTCCAAGGCACCAACTCTTTTTAGATATTAGCATGGTTGTTTGATTTCCAACTTAATGTCTCTAAAAGGTTAAGAAAATGCATGAATTTGAAGTTAGTTTGGCTCTTTTTTGTCGCAAGGGTTACTGACTCTTCTTCCATTTCTGTGCCCTGGGCCAGAAGCCCAAAATTCCATATGGCAAGTTTTTAAATAAGCAATATATGCCTAACATGGATAGCATAGATCTGTAAATATAGGTGAAAATTCAATTTGCTAAATAATACATTTAGTATAATGGAGATTCTATAGTTTTAAAAATACACAGAGCAATATAAGATAGAATGTATGTATACATGCATATATTAAAAGTGTTAAACAGACTGGAAGAACCCATAGCAAATTTATGATAGTGATTACTCCTGAGGAGAATGTAATAAAAGGAATTTCAACTTTATCTGCAATATTCTATTTCTTTTATTTAAGAAAAATCACTTTAAAATGTCCAACTACCACATGAATTGAAGTATCCCCAAGGCCAAAAGCATCATCTATTCCTTATGATGTGGCACTATGAGTTAATTAGCAGCTCAGCTATGGCAGCCCTTCTGCAGGCAGACGATAGACAGTTGTCTTTAATACTCCATAGTGTTGAAACTATTCCAACTTTCTACAGCATTGACCGTATGAAAATTTCATAGTTTTTTTATTTTATATATCACTTCGAGCTCAGCAGTACCCAAATGAATCTCATACTTTTTCGGATTATAGAAAGGGCAGTAAGAGAACATTTTTTTTTAAGTGCATACCATAATTATACATAGCATTATGTTAAATTACTGAAAGAGTAATCTTATTTAATTTTCACACCAATCTTATGAAATAGATATAATTATTCCCATTTTTGGCAAGGTGAGTGAGACCCAGAGAAGTTAAGTAACTTGTCGAAGCTGAAGATGTGAGAAAAGATGGAACATGGAGTGTATAAGATCTGCAGGAGCCTGAAAAGCTAATTAATCCTGAGGAAAGGGAGGCATCCTTAAATGATTAGAAAGAAAAGGAAGCATTTTCAAGAAGTTAGAGTGGTTACAAAGAGCATAACTAATGCTCAAATGTGTATCAGTCTGAGTCTAATGTACTGAGGCAGAATATAAACATAAAAATATCAGTAATGTGGTAGAGACTGGGATACACTACCCATAAAAATCTTCGGTAAGGTCTTTTTTAAAAATTTTTTTTAATGTTTATTTATTTTTGAGAGACATTGAGACAGAACGTGAGCAGGGGAAGGGCACAGAGGGAGACACAGAATCCGAAGCAGGCTCCAGATCAGCACAGAGCCCAACACGAGGCTCGAACTCACAGACCATGAGATCATGACCTGAGTTGAAGTTGGCCACTTAACCAACTGAGCCACCCAGGTGCCACAGTAAGATCTTTTTCTGATCCTGCTGCTGGGCATGCCTCCGGGATTGATTCTGCTGCAGGGACCCTTTAAAACATAATTATAAATATCGAAAATTTACAGATATTAAGAAATTTTACTGAATTCTTAATTCCTTTCTCTGAAGAGGCTAGTAAGCCCAGTCATTCTTCTCTCCTTTTTAGAATGCTGAGACTATATATTTAATGAGGTAACAATGATGATGATGATGATATGATGATGATGATAGATATCATAATCAGTTGGAAGGCTTGTTAAAATACAGATTGTTGAGCCCCACCCGCAAAGCTAGTCTGAAGACCACACTTTGAGAACTACTTTTTTTAGGATATCTTTATTCTCTCACTTGTATCACATACAATATGTGACGTATTACTTCCTTAAATAGTGTGATATCATGACTTATAGTAAGAAACATACATTTGGTCTTTGTCTCTGTTTCTGGCACTGAGCTCTTAAAACCCTTGAATTTTCTAAGTGGTAAGAGCAATAGAGGTAATGTTTGTTATGTTAATGAAGTGACTTTTAGGCCATTTAAGGATGGGTCTGATTGCCAAGAGAACCAATCATGTGATGTGAGGCTTGAAACTTTTAGTTTTACACCCTGACCTTCAGGGAGAGGAGAAAGGCTAGCGATCGAACTAATTGCCAATGGCCATAGAATTAATCAATCATACCTATGTGATGAAGCCTCCAAAAAAATCCAAAAGGATGGGGTTTAGAGAATTCCCTGATTGGTGAGCATCTAGATTTGGGGAGGATGACACACTTGGAAAGAGCAAGGAAGCTCCACACTGTTTTTCCTATACTTTGCTCTGTACATCTAACTGTTCCTGAATTATATCCTTTTATAATAAACCAGTAAGCTGGTAAGTTAAATATTGCTCTGAGTTCTGTGAGCCAGTTCTAGCAAATTAATCAAACCTAAGGCAGGGGTTGCTGCAATTTCCAATCCATAGCCAAGTGGTCAAAAGCACAGGTGATAACCTGAACTTTCAACTGCCTTCTGGGAGGAGGAACGCTTGTAGGACTGAACCCTTAATTTGTGGGATCTGGAGCTCTCTCCAAGTAGATAGTATCACAATTCAGTTGAATTGTGGGGCACACTGCTAGTATAGAATTCCTGGTGTGGGGAGAACCCTCCTACCCTATACAGTTGAATTGGGTCCAGAAGCATCTTTCAAGACAGAGCAACAATGTCAATCAATGTATTAACACATTCCTGATGTTTTATCTGAGAGGTAAGTTGAAGTTTTTTCTCATGACTGCTTAAATACCTTGTACATTCTCTGGAATGTATATTTCCCACTTTAAAGACCACATAATATAGATCTGCTAACCCTAGGCCTCAAGAGAATGCTCCACAGGAAAGCTCCGACCTTTTCTATAGCCCCTTTTTCCCTCTTGGCATCCTGTATTTTCTCTTTGTAATTACTTTCCCTAAAAGTGCTTCCTTCTTTTTCTGATCATTTGAGGATGCTTCCCTTTCCTCAAGATCCTGGCTTTCCATGCTCTTGTGGGTGGGTTAAGTTTTGGCTCTGGCTGAGTCAGCACAAATGCCAGAGAGGCCCTCCATGTTAGGTCACTGTTAAATGTCAGATACATTTCAAAGAAATCAGATTAATTTCCTGCTTAAACTCATATATTGCCTTTATAAAAAATTGTTGTTCCTACTCTTGAGTTTGACTTCACATGAAACAAAAATGAAATTTATCCATCCCTATGGGTTTCACTGCAGAACCCACTTCCATTAATGTGGTAAGAAGAAGCACCATGTCCAATAGATATTCACTGCTAAAAGTCAACATTCTTGTTGTGGAAAAAAAGGTTCTGCGTATTAAACCCTTTAAATAGCCATAGGTGACAAAATCAGTAAGTAGTAAACATATCACCATTTTAGTTCACAACGGGTTCCAGAAATCAGAAGAGAGAAGCATGCAGGCAAGCAAAACCCTATGAGGATCTTCAAAATATAAAATTGTAGCACTAGTGGTATTCTCAGGATCTCCTCAAAGGAAAGATACAAAACCTCTTCCCATAATTATTTTGAGTTCCTCTTTTTCAACAGTATGTAGTTAAAGATACTAAGGAATGGTGGATGATTAAGAAAGAATAAACAATTTTTATTGGAACCTTAAAAATAATCATTTTCTTTAATCATTGCATTTTTATTTAGGAATATTGAAATGATAGAACTATATTATAGAAGAAACCAAACTTAAAATTCAATAAAATTGTCACTGCTTTTATCTAAATAAGTTAGATAAAATTTGTCATTGATTTATACTGAAGATTCACCCTTAGAAAGGACAGTGCCTAGTTGTAGCTATAATTAATTAAATTCATGTTGTTTAAAGTATCTTAACTTTTTTTTTAACCTTTAACATTTTTAAAACAACTCATAAATTGTGAAAACCACTCTACTTTTTTGTGTGGTATAAGCCAGATACCAAATGCTTTCAGCATTGAAAGAATGGACCAGTCCAACCAAGTAAAGCCAAAAAATCCTGAGTTCCTTAAACTTTTATTATACAACAGAAATAGTGAAGGGAACCATTTATCAATGGTGGCTTTGCCTCCTTTTCTCCTGTTATTCTTGCTTATCCAGGAGTCTGTGTGTCGCAATAGAATTTTATATACTTGTGAACTAAAATGGTGATATGTTTACTACTTACTGATTAATACTTTCCTTACAACATACTTCTGATTTTGTCACTTATGGCTGTGTGAATTCAATAGAATTTTTTATGCTATTTTAACTATCTTGTTTCAGAATTTAATCTTTATTACTAACACCCTCAAAAATAATAATAATAAAAAGAAAACAAAACAGGAAAAGAAAATGAAAAGCTCTGCCCAAATCCACTTTCCTCTCTTGGGTGAGCTCCCGGCGGAACATCTGTATTCAGGTCACCCATGGTCCCTCTCAACTCTCTCCCTCGCAGGAGTACCTGGTACGCCCCCGTGCAGTAAGGGCAGCACATTAAATAGTGAAATGGGAGATGATTCACATCTCAAATGAGTATCATGTCATCTTTACTAGGAAACATAGGCAATAAAAATCAAATATGGATGATCTCACCTCTTTGCCATGAGCCCACCTTACCCTCTGACTGAAATGAGGGTCACTTCTGTGTCCTGTCTACAGTTCTTGCCTCACATAGGCCAGTGCTGAGAGTGACAAGTCTGCTTGCTTGGCCCTGCTGTTAGATGTGAGCTCCTATCTATAGTCAAGATCATTAGCATGTCTTAACGGTTTTACTTTTCTGTAGAGCAAAGAATAAAATGTAATTAGAGAATCATTTTACTGTGATCCTAAAACCCACATTGTACTCTATGGAAGAAATACGCAATTAACTGAAAGATGAAGAAAGAGCTATGGGGAAAATTTATTGTTTCTTAAATGTGGGAAACAGACAACAAAAACCACAATGTGTTTAGCCATTTCTTTAAAAAAATAGTCTTGGAACTTTTTTTTTAAGTTTATTTATTTTTGAGAGTAAGAGAAAGAGTGCACGCGCAGGCCCGTGGGCATGAGTTGGGGAAGGGAAGGATAGAGGGAAAGGCAGAGAATCCTACGCAGGCTCTGCATTGTCAGGCAGAGCCTGACCTGGGGCTTGAACTCATAAACCATGAGATCATGACTTGATCCCAAATCAAAAATTGGATGCTTAACCAACTGAGTCACTGGGCACTCCTTAGCAACTTCAATTAATTGTCCAGATGAACTAGGAACAGCTTGTAGGACCAGAAAGTAAGACAGTACTAAAAATAAGTAAAGGATAGGGTATGTCAAAGAGACCCAGGAGCCAACCTGAAAGAGCTACCAATGGCCAAAACTCAGTTTGAAGCAACAACAACCACAAAGAACAACTTTGTATGTAACCTAAAGTATACAATAAATATGCATGAGGCCATGCCAATATAATTAAATGATTGAATAAATAAGTGGAGGAAGAGACAAATTTCCTTACAAAATAATTCCAAGTGATATATGTAAATACTGCCTACCACCCGGTAGAGCTTAATTCCCCTCCCCACTCTTGAATATAGGATGGACTTAGTGTTTTCCTTCCATAGAAAAGAGTATGAAAAGAATGAGGGAGAACAGCGGGAGTAATTTTACAGTGAGAAATCTGGCAACAGAACCTTAACAAAGTACTCAAAGTTAACATCACTAATGACAGCATGTGGCTATTACATATATTTGATATGATGTGATGAGAAAGGCATTTCAAATTTGAACAGTATTCTTTCCCCAAAACCATAACCCAAGTCTACTCATGAGAAAATAAATTAGACAAACCCAAATTAAGGAAATCCTACAACATACCTGATTGGTATTCCTCAAAACCTTCAAGATCATGAAAAACAAGCAATGACTGAAAAGCAATCACCAACCAGAGGAAACCAAGGAGACATGACAACATGTATCCTGGAATGGCTTAGAAAAAGGACATTAATGGACGAACTGCTGATATTTGACTAAAGGTCGAGACTAGATAGTAGTTACACAATATTGGTCCTTGATTTTGATAAGTGTGCAATAATCATTAAGGTCCTAAAATTAGAGGAATATTTAGGAACTCTCTGTACTATATTTGCAACTTTTCTGTAAACCTAAAATTATTCCAAGTAAAATTTTTATTTAAGATGAAAAAAAAATCAGAAATAAAACTCTTAAACCATGGTCTTATGATTTTATCCCTTTTTTAAATGTATATCATATACATATTTAAATGTTTTATTTTATTTTTGAGAAAGATAAAGAGCATGAGCAGGGGAGGGGCAGAGAGAGAGGGAGACAGAAGATCCGAAGCAGGCTCTGCAGTGACAGCTCAGAGCCCTTAAACTTACAAACCTTGAATCGATGACCTGAGCCGAAGTTGGAGGCTTGACTGACTGAGCCACTCAAGTGCCCCTAAATATATGTTATATTTTGATTGACATTTACTTACAAAGTTCAGTATCTGTTTATGATTTAAAAAGCAACCTTTGAAAAGAAGAATAGAAATGAATGCTTTAATTTAGCAGGAGTTCTAAATCATTAACTTACAGCAAAATATAGAAAGACAAAATATTAGATGCTGTCTCTTAAGATTAGAAACAATATAGATGATGCTATCACCACTGTTTAACATAATATTGGAGAGGGTAACCTCTGTTATAATGATGGACTAGTCAGAAAACAGTATACAAAAAAGTATTCCTAATAAAAGCAGTATGAACTGTTCATTACATATACTTTATCCTAATTAAAAATATATAATTCCTATGGAGAAAAATTTAATATCCCCCAAAATGGCATGAAAGATAATCAAAATTAGTTCCATACTTTTGGATGAAATAATTTAACTTTTTAAGATGCTGGTTCTAATAAATTATCTATATATTAAAAACAATCTTATCACATTTTCAATTGGAATTTTTTAAGAGCTTAATAAACTTATTCTGAAATCCATATAAAAGAATAAAGTCAACTTTGAAAAAGTATAAATTGGGATAGAGAAATTGCCTCTCAGAAATTATGACATACTACTATGACATAGCAACGCAAATTAATGTTGTCTTAGTATAAAAATAGAGAAATAGTCTAAGAGAACGGAATGGAAAGTTTGGAGACAGAACACTTATGTATGGGAACTTTGGCAACTTAAAACATAATAAAATTGCTATTTAAATCATAGAGAAAATAAATGATCTTTTTATGCCTCACTATATGGAGATACATTTAGATATCTAATGAAGACCATTTACAAATGGACTCCCGATGGATTAAAGACTTATACACAAAAGGTAAAACTTTCAAATTACCAGGAAAAAATATACAAAAACATCTTTGTGATCCTAATGTGGAGAAAGACATTAAAAATTCCCAAACCATGAACTATAATTTTTTTTAAGAGAGAAAGTATGCAAGCAGAGGGGGAGCAGAGAGAGAGGGGGGGAAAGAGAGAATCTCAGGCAGGCTCCATGCCCAACATGGAGCCCAACGCGGGGCTCAATCTCAGATCCTGAGATCATGACCTGAGCCAAAATCAAGCATCAGTTGCTTAACTGACTGAGCCACACAGGTGCTCCAATATAATTTTTTAATTGGGGTTTATTCAGTGGAAAACATTGTGGACAAGTTTACAGACTGATTACAAATGGGAAAAGACATTTTCTACTCGTAAAAATAGCAGGGGACTAATATATAAAATATAAAGGATTTCCTGCAAATAAAGAAAAATACAATATCCACAAAATAAAAATGGACAGAAGACACAAAGCATACGAAGAAATGCTCAAACCCATTAGTAACCAGAAAATCACAATCAAAATGGTCAACTGATATTAATTCGCACCTATCAATATTGCACCGGTGCACTGTATTTGTATAGATACTAAGTTTTATTTTTATTTTTATGTTTTTATTTATTTATTTTTAAGTGGTTCCAGGTTTAATTAAGGTATGGCACAAACTTTAAGAGAATTTCCCATGGCAGGCAGCCTGGGCCTCAAGAGAGCATTTACTTTTTGTAATAAAATAGAGGGACATAGTAAACCAGAAACAACTTATGACCCTCCTGCCTCAGTCTTGCACCTGAAAGAATTCCAGACAGTGGGTCACCTGAGTAGGCCACTCCCTGGATCTAGGACCCCTCCCCCTGGGAGCCTTTCCACCCTGTTGCTCTTCTGAAGTCAATTCTTAAAGGGGGAGAGGAGTCTAGCAGAGATAGTCCCAACCAGTGACAGAGAGGATCCCCAGTTGTAAAACAACAACAACAACAACAAAAAACCCCACTCACAGCCATTTTGGAACAAGTGAAGCCAGGATGAGGTGGTATTAGGGTGGAAGTGCACACAGGTACATTGTTCCAGATAATATTCTGGCAGAAATTCATCTATTAATTAGCTACACACTCTATTAGGTATCAGTTTACCTCCTAGATATATATTCTAAATTAATTTTCACACATTTCAAATGGGGAGGGTGCAAGTGGATGCTAACCACAATGTTCGTGTACTTGATAGTGGAGTTGGAGGGCATCCAAGGCCTGTGGAGTAACCAGGTAAAAAGTGGTGGAGGCTTCATGCAGTTAGATACATGAGACTAGATATTCGCACAGTGACATGGACACCTAGTGATATAAGTATCAGAGTGAGAGTGTATTATATAGCAGAATATGTAATATTTACTTGTGCTCATAGATCAATAATAAACATTTTGCAAGAAAACTTCCCAACAAAAATGTATACTTTAGCGATTAGGGTGATTGTCTGTGGGGGAAGGCATAGGAGGAGGAAATGGTAATAACAGGGCAAAGTAAATTTAAAAATATATGTCTTAGGGAGGAAAAGTTCAGGAAAAAGAGCAGCTTCCTCTGGAGAACAGTGATGATAGCAGTCAATGGTCCTACATTTTATTACAATAAATAACAATGTTTGTGTTATTTTGATTCCTATGAAAGTGTGTGATGATGAAGTATATATCATGCTATGAGTTTGCTTACTTCATTCTTAAATCCTTGAAAACCCCTGACTCATCCAGGAGTCATGATGCAACCCTCACTAAGCAGTTTAAGAAGGAAAGAACTTTTAATTAGGTAGTCAGATAAAAATTCTGACTCATAATGGATTATGTAAGCTTTCTGCTCTGCAATAATTTCTACTACTAAGTGAATCCGTTGAGATTAGCTCTCTCTGATAGCCTAAGAAATAAATGCACGTATCAGAGAAACATTCTTCCTTTTATCCATTCCTCTAATTCATTTACCCAAAAGTGACAACTCTGCAATTTTGCAAAAGCTTGACAAGTCCTTATTTATCTCCCTTTGATACTGTTTAATGAACATAACAGGTATTTATTCATATATTTGTAAAAGTCTAAAATTCTTAGATTTGTTTTTTTATTAGAAACCACAGAATTATCCTTTATATAACATTTATTACATTTTTTATGAAAGAGATCTATGCCTATTAGAGAGAATTTGGTGTATACATGTAAGAGGCATAAATTGGAATGTCATAAATGAAAGTGGGCAAAATTTTTTCTTTGTTTTTCTGTAATTAATCTTATCTTTTAGTAGGCAACATATTCTATTCCATTTCAGGGTATTCATTCCATCCCAGAGATACTTGTTTTTATTTATTTTTTTCTTTTCTGCAAAACTCAAATAGCCCAATCATTGGCAAGTTTAAAGCTTAGTCACTTTGCTTTGAATACTCTGTCTTTTGGAATATATCTACACACATGCCCCACACGCCACTCCAGATCTTAAATGTTTTCTCTTTGATCTACTTTCTGTGGTGGTGTTAGGCTGCTATCTCCTTCATGTATTGCATCAATACAGATGCAAGTATTCTATTTCATATCTTTGTTGTCCCAACTACCCATATACCAGGGCTTTCAGGTTTTTTTTCCATATCACACATAAACATGTGAAATCTTGTAATTTTACAATATCTCTTAATATGTAGTAGTAAAAATTTCTTCTTTCCACACTATCCTTACCCATTTATCCTCTCATGTGAATTTTATTATCAACTTCCAAAATAATCCTTAATATTTATTGAAATTGTATTGTACTTATAAATTCATTTGGGAGAGATGACATCTTTGCAACATTGTATTTTGAATTTAGTTAGCATATATTTATATCCCTTAGTTTTTGCTTTTTTTTTATATAACCAGATAACTTCTGATTGATTTCTTTTCAAGTATTTTCTTAGTTATGTTTTTGTATGCACTTCCAAATGTGATTTTATTGTATTTTTGTATTGATTTTTCCTACTTCATATAAATGCAATTATTTTCATACATTTTTTATATTTGTCTACCTTAATATGCTTTTTCCATAGATTATTTTGGCTTTTTTGAGATAATTGTATCACCTAAAATATGGGTGTTTTTCCCTCTGATTGTTATATGCTAATATTTTTCTTTTAATATTTTTTTGTCATATATGTTACAGTTTCCAAATTCTTTAAAAATAATGCTAGTAGATATTTTAATCATTATTATAATGTAATTGTCTCCAGAGATTTACAAAGATAATGTAATATTGAAGGTTAAGTCTAAGTAGTGATTCTTAATCACATAACTGACTTCAATTTTCCCAAAACCTTGGGAGTCCCTGGAGATGTGATGGGGAATGTTCATGGGAAGTAAATATGCTTAAGCCTTTGTTTGTTTTGTTTTTAAGAGTGGAACCTTGATCAGAACTGTGTTTCTTTCACTTCAGAACTTTTAGCAAACAGCCAAAGTAGGTATTTGGATTAGTGACTCTATACAGGTTGCTAGGTAAACAGTGGTACTTACTAAATCTACACAAACTAATCATTGGCACAGAGAGGTAAAATACAGATATTTATTAAAAACTAACTATGGGCCAGACATTACAGTAGACAACATAACTGTTACCAAATATTTGAAAGGTAAGTGTTGACGTGTATTTTCTTTATTAATTCCTTCCCTTATATGCACACACACTCCTAAGAAGTAGATACTATTCTCTTTTTACAAAAAAACCTAACCAACAAGACAAAGTAACTTATATACAGTCACTTAGCTATTAATACTAGTATTTGGATTCAAAGTTTTCATTTTTATTTACAGTCATTTTCAATGTAAGATAAGGATCCTGGCACTGCACCACAGTTGACTTATGATAACTAGAATATATACAGTCCTATGGTAATATCTAAGAGAAAGGAAAGAATTTTAGCTGAGAAAATTCAAGAAGGATTTCTGTATACAATTTAGGATGCTAAAAACAATTTCAGCAGTGGATATTGATGGTCCAAAACTAAGGACCTACTTCTTTTTTAATCATAATAACTTCAGAATTTCATTAGCATACATTTAGATCAAGAGAATAAGGTTGTGTTTGAGAAGTCCTTGTAGCATTTGTAAAATCCGATAAATAAATTCAGCCTGATAGATTTCTGTAAACTTCCTTCCCTTCCCTTCCCTTATAAATTTCTAAAACACTTAAGCTGATTTGTTTCAAATATACTAAGTAGTGAATCTGCTATAATTTTATAGTAAATTCAAGGCATTAACTGTTATGTATCTGAGTCCAAAGACTCAGAAAAATATGTGTCTGTGGGGGTGTATGTGGGTGTGTGTGTGTTCTCATTCACCATAAGTTTCTAATTGAATATCCAGTATCCATTTAGGTCTAAAAAGAATCCTGTAAGCAGTCCCTAAAGCCATATGTTATTCATCTTGTTCTTGTTCCTTTCCTGATGTATGTATTGTGTATGTGTGTGTGTGTGTGTGTGTGTGTGTGTGTGTGAGAGAGAGAGAGAGAGAGAGAGAGAGAGAGAGAGAGAGAGAAGGGAGGGAGAGAGAGAGAATAGACACAGGTGAAAGAATTTAGGCTTCATGACTAGAAAGAAATATGGTGTCCAGGACAAAGCATGCATTTTTTCAGCTCTTTTAGCTGGCGGCACATTTAGATTATCTTATTTAATTCTGGATGATAAAATTCAAGAGTAATATTGACAAACATTGGTGAATGGAGAGGATTCCCTTAGTTATTGGATGAAAATAAAACCTTGCCATATGAATAGTTCAACCAAGTTCGCATTTTATACTTCAAGAACATGAGAATCTGGCAGACAACATAGCTGTCTTCAAATATCTGAAGGACCGACAATATAGCAGAAGAAGAACATGGATTCTGTGTGGCCCAGCAAAGCACATGAAAACAGGATAGAAATTACAGTGGAGAAAAAGAGGAATGCTGGGTAAGCCCGCAGAGGATGAGGTGCCTCCCGAAGAGGCATGGCCGAATGCGGGGAACGCTCTTCAGAGAGAGGCATTCTGGGGTCACGTCATCAGAGAGAAATAATACAGTAGCATGCTGCCAGCGACAGGAAACCTTGGACTATAATTTAAGAGCGAGGGATGCCTGGAACTTATGTCAGAGGTAGAAGGGGATGCGTCAACATTGCCTCAGAGCGGGAAACCAAGAGCATTCTTTCAGAGAGAGACGCGGGGTGGGGGTGGGGTGGATGCCAGAACACGCCCTCACGCCCTCACGGAGGGAAGCCGGGAACCTCAGCCGCCACACCCATCCAGGGGTTCCGGGAACAAGTAGTCAGTGAGAAATGCTGAGAACACCTCTCCAGGAGAGGCGTGCTGGGATCGCGTCGTCAGAGGAATGCCGGACGTGTGAGGTAAGAAAACTGGACCCTGGGAACACCTCTCAAAGAGGGATGCCCGGAACCTCCGTAGGAGAGAGGGAGATCATGGGAACAGCCTCAGAGGATGAGATGCCAGCCACACCCATCAGGGGGTTCTGGAAACAGGTCATCAGAGAGAAATGCTGGGAACACCTCTCCTGAAGAGGCATGCTGGGATCATGTTGTCAGGGAAATGCCGGACATGTGAGGTATGAAAACCGGACGCTGGGAATACCTCTCAGAGAGGGATGTTGGGAACACACATCAGAGAGAAGACTGCGGGGGCGGGGGTGGGGGGAGTTACTGTGAGAAAGAGTTTAAAGCTATAACCACTTGAGTTTTGGGAGGAAAAGATCTATTGACCTTGTCAGGTACTGTGTTTGTTATTAGAGGTATTCAAACAGAGAATGACAATAGCGTGTTGGGAGGAATTTAGTCCTTTGGTGGAAGATAGAATTAGATCATCCTTGATGTCTTCTCACACTCGAACTATGATTGTAAAAAAATAAAATCCATGGATCCATCCATGATCCATGATCAATTTCCTCCTTTCCAAGATGATAATTTCAATCATGCTCAGCACTGATTCAAACCTTGAGGCTTTTGCAACCAGAACCAACACCCTTTTCAAAATTCAAAGATTTTCTTCCCAATTTTATCCCCTTAGCTAACATAACTTCCTGTTTAGAGGAAGGCGGTTGGGGGAGGGGGGAGCCCAAAGGTACGATACACATCAAAGAGCTCTTGAAATATAACATTTTGATGAGTTAAGAAGTAAAGCAGTAAGAAATAAGTATAGATTAAATGTCTCTTAAAAAAATGGGTGTTAAAAATTGATGGAACAGCACCTGGCAAACCACACTGAAGATTTTGCCAAGCCCCCAATATTTGAAATATTCTTTGTTACACTTGACAAAGTCAACCCCGCTGAGTGTCTCAAAAGTTATTGCCACTACAGGTTGGCAAAGCAATCCATAAATACACAGTCCAAGTTTTCAAACAGTTTCTTCAGTTCAGAAACAAAATACAGTCCAAATCCTAAGTGAATGAGGATTTCATGAACCTCTTCCAATGGAGGGAAATAAATTTGGAAAAACACAGCTATTAAAAATAGCATCAGTGATATAATTATTGTCCTTCTAATCAATGAAAACCAGTTTTCATGGTATGTTGTTGTCTACTCGTTGGTTTTGTTGTTTTATTGCAAGGGATTATATTGCTTTGTATATATGGTTCTTTCTGATATCATAGCATTACTATTACAGACACTGTCTTGCTCCTTCCATCCTTGACAGTCTTGTATCCTCTCTCCTTTCTTGTACCTTCTGTGCTCTCCTTGCCCTATCACCTGACTCCTCTCATATATTCCAGAGTGTCTCATCCAGGAGGTGCATGCTGCACCTATTTTTCCTTTTTATTGTTTTCTTTTTTTGTTGCCTGACTCGCAGAAGGATGACAGTAGGCCATGACAGTAGCAGCCACACTGTATTGTGAAGTAAACTTAAGGATGGAAGCCGAGCACTGAGAATGGCGATTGGTGACTATAGAGCCGCCATGCCAGTCCTAGACTGACACTTTCAAACTCCTTTTATTTGGGAAAGAGACATAAAGATTTCTTCATTTAATCTACTGTTGAGTTTTCAGTTATATGTAGCCATATTTTATTCTGTGCATCTAATTGATCTATCAGTGAGATCAGAGAATAAACTAGAAGTAATCCCTGCTTGTTTCTCCACCTCAGCCCACTGACTTCTACTCTGAAAATCATTCATTATTCTAGGAAACAAGTAACATTCTCATTTATCTGTTCTCTTTTATCACCTCTGTGACATTTCCGGAAGTATTGTGATTATTAGATTATTTGTCTCACTCTTTCACTTACGGTATAGGACTGGTGTGCCCAAAGAACAAGCAAAGTGACAGAGGGCCTGGAATGTGGGAGATAATCAATATACACTGAATTAAATTTATTAATAGAAAAGTCTAAGAAAGTATGCAACCCGGTAGTCCGTGATAGGAAAACACATTAGCCAACAATGTGGCTTACTCACAGTGCTGATAAGACAACGCCCGGGATGAGAACGAAAGCCTAGGAGGGAGAACCAGGACATCAAGGGGCCTACCAGGGCATCTCTTAGACAAGCAGAAAGAAACCAAGGCATCGTGGCTCACATGTACTTAGACACCCCGCTTACAGGACCAAGACAGCAGCATGCTCATGGCTGTTGGTGTAGAATGTTGTACAGAATTCATGCAGCCTTGGTTGGTGATTCTTTAATTCCTCCAAGGATTAGAATGTTGGGATGTGATTGGCACAAAAGGGGGCATTGAAAATGAAAATACCAAAATATTTTCTTATCGTTTTGGTGTTTTTCTGCTCTAATCTCTCTCTGCTTGCAGCAGCAGTAAATCAGTAACAAAACACTCCTTTTTTAGCCCATTGCCTAAATTATAAGAACCAGAATTCTTCTGTATGTTTCTAAAAATATTACGGTACTTCAGAATTTCACCCTAATTCCTTTTCACCCTTCTTCTATATACATGCTGATATATAATCCCATATATCCTATGACATCAGTTCCCATCCAGATCAGGTTAAATGAATGCTACAAATATGCCTCCATTCCCACTTCTCTCTATACACATGCCAAACCTCACTAATCAATAAAAACATTTTTTTCCACTATGAAGAAAGTTTACCTCAAAGTCTGTTTTCAACTCAGGACTTTAGAAATGCTATCGTATTTCAGAGTAGACACAGAAGATAAAACCTTTTGCCATTCATGTGCCTTATATAGAATGCCACCAAATATGCATTTTCATTAGGTCCCTTTCCTGAGCTTCACACACATAGATACAACTCCTCTTGTGCCCCAAATTAATGTCCGAAAAGGAATTCAGTCTTTCCCCTCTCACCCAACCTTCTCTTCATATGTTTCCTCTCTTGGCATTACAAAGGCTATCACCATCCTTTTTCCTGTGTCCAAGCAATAATCTCAGAATTAACTTTGGCTTATCTGTTCCCTTCATCCCCACTTATTATCAGTTATAGAATCTTGTCAGTTCTACCGTTTACATATATAGTCTTTCCACTACTCCTGTGTTACTACCCTAATTCAGGATTCCATGATTGCTTATCTAAGTCAATAAAGGAGAGTTGAGTTTTTGATTATTTCCAATGCATTTTCCATATTGAAGCCAGAGTGATATTTCTAAAATACATTTCTCTGCTTTTTATTCTGTAAAATTTTCCCACTGACCTTAGGAGAAAGTCCAGCTCCATAGTAATGTTTATGAGTATCTTCATGATCTCTCTCTGCACTTCCTCTGACCTTCCTATCCTCATGCAACTCTGGCTTCAGAGACTTCTAATATTTTTTGTGTACTATTCCTTCTCCTGGCTAACTCTTCTTAGATGCATAGTTTATATGTCCTAGAACACTTTGAAACCTGCATGCTCTTCATTAATTTATTTAGCAAACACATTTTGACATATATCCTATGCCCAGGCATTGTGCTGGTAAGGAAGGATAAGAAAAATACTGTTATTGTATGCACACAACTATTAATCTACCTAAAAGGTATATAGTAACCAATAATTGCACAAATATCTATTTATAATAACTACTGGATGAAATATAATTTTTTAAAACATTATACAAATAATCTTTATATCTACTGACCTAAGAGTAGGTACTTTTTACTAGAAGGAAAAATAAAAACACATTCTTGTATGATATCCCATTAGTGTATAAACCCAATGCTTGCAGGCACTCCCTTACATAGAGAAAGGGAGTAAGAGGATCTTCACTCTGTGTGTGTGCACGTGTGTGCGTCCCCCTAAAAAGACCCCTGATATTTGTGTACAGAGCTCAGGGGAAGGGATGGAACCGTTTTATTTTGTTTTGTTTTGTTCCTAAGGAACTAAGGACTTTGGTGGGGAAAGAATGGGACTAAATATCATTTTCCTTTCTTTGAGAATTAAAATTCAAGAAACTTGTCAGAGTTCACTGGGTGAAACTGCCTAATGTTCATTGGGAGAGAAAGATCTTAAAGGGGAACTCACAGTGAGGGAACAAAGTTTAGGCTGTTAACCTGGACTCAGAATTCATGAGGCTGAACTAATTCTGAAATAACATGTACACGAAGCTTAAACCGTCTGTGTGCCCAGCCCTTTTGTCATGAAGCCTGGGCTTTGGGCAACAGGAGTATAATCTTGTAGCTCATTTATGGGCTAAAAGAAACCTGAGTTATAGGAACTTAACTAAAGCCCTCTGTGTGTGACCCATCTTTAAAAAGGATACCAGCTGGCACAACCGAATACATGCTGTAAGTGTACTACTAGGAATTCCTCCTTTGGACTGAGTAACCCTTGGGGTACTTGGGTAATTCAGAAATAAGAGGTCTCAAGAGAATGACAGGTATAGTTCCACAAAGAAAAGCATGTGAAAAAATAATTGTGATATTATGGTTTTTGTATTTCAAATTAGTGAAGTATATTATAACAATTGCTGTATGAATTGTAAAATTTTCTATTAAAAGAAAGTTACAAAGAACCATAGGTGAGTATATTTTTTCCTTTAGTAGCTGGGAAGCCAGAGATATGCTTGAGCAGGGCATTGTTGTCATTAGACACGCATATAAGATGTGGAATTCTGTTCATAGGATGGATTTACAAGGGATGAGACATCTGGGAATACCCAGCATTGAAATAAATAGGGGTTGGTTATTTCTCCAGTCGCTAGGTAAGATGGTTTGCAATAGTTACTACCATATTAAAAAAACCTGGGGCGCCTGGGTGGCTCAGTCAGTTAAGCGTCCGACATCAGCTCAGGCCATGATCTCATGGTTTGTGAGTTCAAGCCCCACGTCAAGCTCTATGCTGACAGCTCGGAGCCTGGAGCCTGCTTCAGATTCTGTCTCCCGCTTTCTCTGTTCCTCCCCTGCTCATGTCCTGTTTCTCTCAGAAATAAATAAACATTAAAAAAAAAAAAAACCAACCACCTGCTCTCTCTGAAGAACATCTAACGTATAATGTAGTCATATAGAAAAAAGAATAAGGCAAACAAATGAACAAACAAAAACAGAATAGAACCAAAGTAAACTTTGTATGACTCATACAAATAAGAGAATCCCTCTACTTCCCTCTCCTTTCTCTCTCAGTCCAAAAAGAAGCCATGAGAAAGCTTGTCCACACTCAATGAACGTACACTTAAAGACTGATTGAATTCAGCAAAACCTCCAAGATCATATATTTCAAATCTCTCATTTGCAAAATGAGAGGACTCAAATGAGAGATTCACATTCTGGAAGGAAAAGTGGCAGATCTCGAACCAGAACCCAAATCTTTTGATTTTGATTTATTGAGAATCCTTTGATTTTTGAAGGGGCAGGGTGTCTGAGAGAGGGTGAGTCTTTGCGGACCATGAAAGGAGAAAGTGCTGATTTTTTGCTTTCACAGGGGCCAGGCTCCATAGACTGTAATTGGGCAGATCTGGAACTGCTCTCAATTTCTCTGCTGCTAGTGAAGTCGTAGCGGGGCTCTTCTGTTGACACTGATGATCAGGATCCTAGCAGAGGGCAGCAAGAGGTGCTTCTCTACTCCTCTCCTGAGACAAAGCATAACATGACTTACTGGGCACATGGAAAAAAAAAATCTGGCTCATTTAAAAAACGAAAGTTTTCTCTGACATTTTGCTCCCCGCCTTGCACGTTTCCCCTCTTGTCTTCATTTCTCAGCCTGACCCTCTCATCTCACCTTTGCCCGGAGGGTCAACATAACTCCATGGTTGACACTGATTTTTCTAACAGCAGCAATTTTAACCCAGTAAAAGTATCCCCAAAGCACAAAAGGTATCAAATTAAAGTGCCTCTCCAACAACTTGATACTGTGACTAATTCGCAAAGGCGTAAAGCCAGGAAGGAACGTGTTGTTTTGTTCTTGGCTTTTGCAACCAAGTGTATGTTCATCTGCCCTTGTCTCATCTTTTAGTTTTTTTGAATAATCCCTTTGAAAATGTGGTGTTTCTGAATCAAATATTCACATCCGTATATCTTTTCATAGTCTAATACTGCTGCTATAATTATCTTTCTAGATTGTGGTACATTAAGTTCAAATGTATTCGAGGATCTACCTGTCTGCTGTAACTTATTGGTTATTCCTTAAATTTATCCTGGAAAGTTTCAAACACAATAAAGAGTACAAAGAATATGATAACTAATAACCATGCCTCTGTTAAGCATTTGACTCTTGATTTAGGCTCAGGTCATGATCTCATGGTTCCTGAGATCAAGCCCCATGTCAGGCTCAGTGCTGACAGCACAGAGCCTCCTTGATATTCTCACTCTCTCGCTCTCTCTCTCCAAATAAATAAATAAATGAAAAAAAATAGTTGATTACTAAATCATAAATGAGTTACATATAAATCACTGCTGTTAAGTTTTATTTTTTTCTGCTCCTCACTTAAATAAATTTACAGAACTTTTTTTTTCCTGATATATAAAAGTAAATCAGACAAAAAGCAGAGGTAGAAAAAGAAATTCCGACTACTGCAAACAATAGATAGTTGTGAGCCTGAACCATTCATTTCACTTCCCTGGCCCACTGCCTTTGTATGAAAAACGATAACAATTCTCTTCCTACATAGTTTGAGAATGAGACAATATAACATAAAGAAACATATTTTAATGAAAATTGCATTAAATTTGTAGGTGGCATCATTAATCTAACAAATAATTCATAGACTTACTGAATGCTGTAACTAGAATACATTTTAATAGATTATTTTAACAGTGAAGAAATTAAAGTTTAAATTAAATTAGATGTCCAAGGTCTTATTGCTAGTTAGTTTCTGGAGTGCAAATTTTGCCCTCTTCCATTTATAACTTATAAATATTGAGTTGCAACTATGTCCCCACAATCTAGAACATCTAATGAAACTTACCTGCAAACATTATAAAATTCTAGAGAACTCCAATAGAATATATACAGACACAGCCATCTCTTAAAATAACCCTCATGACTCAAGACTGAACAAAGACAAGAGGAATAGTGACAGCTAGAATGAGAATATATCTCTTCATCCATTATAATCTCTTAGTGAGGAGAAAAGATGGGATCTGATCCGGTGATACACATTTTCCCATCAACTGCATAAGTAACTATTTTGTCATCCTTGATATGTAGGTTTAATTTAGCTTTTTAACAACTGGCATATTGGTTGTTTTTTTGCTGATTTGTTTTTGGCTTTTCTTTTCTGCCCAGCTCCTTGTATTCACATTTATGGCTTAAAATATCCCATTTGAATATTAGTAAAGATATCATTTATTGGCTACCTATGTGTCTGCCAAAATACAAATTAAGTGAATGTTGGCTCACAGGAAATATTCAAATGGTCAGCTGTTTTCAATATTGCAAGATTGTTACCCAGCCACCCCCACTTCCTTCATAAAATACAGCTCTCAATGGGTAAGTGAAGTCTTCCATTAGTATATTACAATCATTTCTTAATGGGATATAAATCTTTTGGTTTTGAAATACCATTTTAAAGTTGTCATTAAAACATGATAGATTACCAGTTCTTAAGACATTTAATGACTCAGTGTGAAATTGACCCAGTTGCCAGGTTGATAAGGGAGCAACCTATTTATATCTCCTTAATGAACATTAAATGTCTTTCTGGAGTGATGAAGTAGGGGATAGTAATACAAGAGGTCTGAAGATGGCAAAGGAAACTGGGCATTCTTGTAAGGGTCACCCCCTCCTTTGGGCTCCCACGGCTTCGTGTGCTACAAATAGGACCTAGTACCTTGATCATGTATTCAGGGAAAAGTAATTTATACCAAAGAATAGGTAAAATGTCTCTAATTTCAAATAGCCTGCACCAGACTCCCATTACCAGAATTTGAAACCTAGGTAATATTTTTAAATATTTTCCCTTATTCCTGTATACAATGAGACATTAAGTTCTGTTCCTACTACTGCCATGATATTACTTCTGTGTTTCTTCTTTCAATTCTCAGTGCCACCTGCCACAAAGCAGTTATTTAGGTCTGCTCTATACCATTACTTTTGCAATCTTCTTTTTAACTAGTCTAATTCATGTCTCTCCCCATCCCATTCATTTAAAAATTTTTTTTTAAATTTTTTTAATGTTTTAATTTATTTTTGAGACAGACAGAGACAGAGCATGAGCCGGGGAGGGGCAGAGAGAGAGGGAGACACAGAATGTGAAGCAGGCTCCAGGCTCCCAACCGGCAGCACAGAGCCCGACGCGGGGCTCGAACTCACAGACTGCAAGACCATGACCTGAGCCGAAGTCGGACACTCAACCGACTGAGCCACCCAGGCACCCCTCATTCATTTTAAATAAAACAGCCTGATATATCTAATGCCTGATATTTACATTGATCACATCAGTTCTTCCATAAAAAGTTTATATTAATTCCTTGCTGTCTAAAGAGGAAAATCCAAATTCTTCACCATGCATTTGAAGTGATTATACTTTTCTAGCCTCATTTCTTTCATTCTTTTACATACTCTAAGATCTATATCAGTGCATAGAAATGTTTGGAGTTGTTGTTCAAACTGCTTGAGGAATAGACAACTTCCATCTGTAGTGGTGGCTGACCATGATGGTGATTCACTCACAGAGAGAGATGGGCAAAGAGGATCAGATCAGTTTCCGGAGAGATGTGTCCCTTCTTCAAACCTTACAGGTTCTGCTTTCCTCTTCCTTCTACACTTCTCCCTTTCTTCAAACTTTCTCTATCCCCGCGATCCACAATGATCTTCCCTCCATTTCCTTCCATCCAAAAGTGGGACTCACCTTCATTGTTCCATTTAAGGTAAAATAAATATAAAATAAAAATTACTTAAAACATAATTTTTTAAATGTGTAATAAATCATATTCCTTAAAATTTTAGTAGAGCACACTGGCCATTCACCAAAATCTGCTCTCTCTATTGGGGCCTCATCTAGGAGGCATTTTCCTGCTTTTTCAGCATTTTGGCCTAGCCTGATGACTAAGTATCTTTAAGGAAGGTAAACAGATAATGCTATATGCTACTTAAAAATCTATAAGAGCTTTTAGGTGTGTTCCTCTTTGCATACTTTTTCTGTGTTCTTTCTTCTCTGCTAAGAAGATGACTGTGGCAGAGCCCCCAGATGGAAGGAGTTAGGGGATCATTAGTAGTATCAGGTAGGGTTCTCCAGAGAAACAGAGTAAGTAGGACATGAATATATATACCCATATATATATATATATATATATATATATATAAATGTTTGTGTGTGTGTATATCATATATATGTGTAGACATATATATGGAAATGAAAAATATATAAAGATATTTATTTCAAGAGATTGACTCATGTGATTGTGGGGCCTGACAGTCCGAAATTAGGAGGGTAGGTCTGCAGGCTGTAAACTTAGACAGGCAGTATCTGATGCTAGAGTCTTGAGGCAGAATTTCTTCTCCCATTGGGGAAACCTAACTTGTCCTTAAGGCCTTTCCACTTTTAAATGAAATCTACCCACATTATGGAATATAATCTCCTTTATTTAAAGTCAACTGATTGTGGACGTTAATCACATCTACAAAGCATCTTCACAACAAGCACGTAGAATAATGTTTGACTGTATATCTGGGTATTATAGCCTAAGCTGACATAAAACTATCACCAGGTTCCTACCACTGTGTAGAAATGGGGTCCCTTGATAATCTGAACACACACATAGAAATGTTACATGAGCAAGAACTAAAAGTTTATTGTTAACACCACTGAAATTTTGAGATTTGTTACCTTGACTAAGCCTACCCCAAATAATACACAAAACATTGCTAAATAGGGATCTTTCCAGGACTACTTCCAAGAATAGAAAAAACAAACCTGTAATTAAACATTAAATATTGATATGCTAGTATATTTTAGGTTAATATATTTGTAATATATTAGTATATTTGAGGTTAAAGTTGGTTTATTATCTTAAGCAAGATAAACACTTGTTAAAATGTGAGCAATGCTTTAATTTGCCCAAGTTGGACACATTTTTCATGGCACTATTTAAAGGTGAATATCTATCAACCTTCATTCTGGATTGTCACCTCTTTGAAATTAGTGGTGTGAATTTTACTGAGGTTTAAAAAATGTTGTGATTTTGTACTATTAAATGTTTCCAGAAGGGAAATTGCTATTAGCTTGGCTTTAAGCTCTTGCTCTAGTTCTCAAGCAGTTAAAGGGGCAAAGATGTAGTAATCATGTGATTTCAGGATGTAAACCTCAAAATCGTGGAGGCAATTGCTGGCCTGATTTGGTTGATACTCAGCCAAAATCTATGAGCTCATATTCACTGGTATTAACTGTATTTACTATTACCAGAATGAAATTCAAATCATTCAGTGTGTAGCCCTAATAATAATCCTGTATGACTAGGGGCTGCTTCTTCAACATTATTTCCACCTAATTTATAATCAAGATGTTCAATTAATAATTTCAGCACTTTATGCAGTGTTAAGTCAGCTGAAAAATATGTGATTTTTCCACTTTTCATTTTTCACAATGCTGAGGAATGCATAATAACCTGACAAAGTGGGGATGCCAGGAAAGCAACAATTATTAACAGACTAATGGGAAAAGGAAAGGATTTTAAAAGAAAAACTGAAAAGTTGATTGAGTTCTGTAAAAATGTAAAGGGCAAAAAGTATTGCAAAAATAAAGTCGCCATATCTACTATACTTTTTCTTCAGTTATTAAAGATTCCTTTAAAAAAGAAAATTGATCCAGGAATAGGAAAGACAGTCACTCCTTTGAGTTCTTTTGCCACAGCTCCTGCCAGAGACCAACTGAAATCCATACAGTTGTTTTGACTTTGTCCATGTTTATTTGGACTGTTGTTTCATTCTCCATCCCCCTTTTTGAGTGCTATTTTCCATACTACGAAGCTAACCAATTAACAAATGTTAATCTTGGAATTATTTGAATAATAGTTATGTAAAATATTTGAATAACAATTATGCAAAATATTTATCTCAGTGCCAAAGTGATAAAAAGAGAAAGTATAACAAATAATTTAATAATGGTCACCATTTTCTTATGCTAAGTGCTTTTATGTACTCACTTCATTGAAGTCTCACAATCCTATGAGGTAGATACAAACAAAATTGTATGAAAGTTAAGATTTAGAAAAGTTCCTGGGTGGCTCAGTTGGTTAAGCATCTGAACTTGATTTCAGCCCAGCCCATTATCTAACTGTTTGTGAGATTGAGCCCCACCTTGGGCTCTGTGCTAACGTTAGCACAGAGCCTGCTTGGATTGCTCTCTCTCCTTCTCTCTCTGCCCCTCCTTTGCTTGTATACACACTTCCTCTTCTCTCTGTCCCTCAAAATAAATAAACATTAAAAAAAAAAGTTACACTTCAACTGTGTTTTAAACTTGAGTGTAGGGGAGAACAAACTTTTAAATGGATAATAATTATTCTTAAAAGCAGTGATTAGTTTAGTGTGACTGAAGGATGTGGGCAGTGTACAGAGTCTTAAGAGATAAACATGGAAGAGAACTTGAGGGCTTTATACCACATATACTACTACAATAAACCTATGCGAATAAACGCTCAACTCAAAAAAATACGCAAACCTCCCAGTTAGATCTTTCAACAACTGAATCATTTAAGTTAAAGTGATACACGGCTGCCATTTTGGCATTTAAGGGAGAGTAAATAAGACTTATTCTAACATTTACCATTTATATTATATTGGGAATACATTTCCATTTACCTAGTATAATTAATGAGAGTTCTTGCAAGAATAAAACACACAGGCAGACCCCTTAAGGGAATCATTCTTGTCCAGGCAGGCCTAGATGAAGCACCATCTGTGAGTGAGCGCCTGGAGTTGGGAGTAAGGGCTGGAGGGGCATGTAGAGAGGAAACCTGAGGACACTAGGCCCTTGGGAGAGGGGTGGTAATAATTAGATAAAGGTCATTGGAGAAAGCAGGCATGATATAAGATATTTACCCAGTCATAGTATATCCAGGGTCTGTTCTGTTTTTTTGTAGACCTCAAAGTCTGTGTCGAAAGAAGGAGACCACTTTAAAAAGAGGACTACGTTAGAAACAGTATTCTAACTTGAGAACTCTACAGCCTTGTCTGGGAGATTCAGAAATTATTTCACTATTCCTGATCTAGATTTAGAGCAGTGTTAGATAAACTGCTTCTGAGACACAGCGCCTACTTGAACAAAACATGAAGAAACAAATGAAAGAAGGGCACATGATCACCAAAGATAAAAGCTTGCTTATTTTCAATTTTTTTTTTTTTTCTTTTGAGAGGGAGAATTTTTAGAGATGCTTGAGTTCAGGGAAATGACATATGCAAGTGGGCAGAAGAAAATGTTGGAGAACATTTATTCCAACTCTCCATTTATTTTTATATTGAAGGTAATTTTATATTTATAAATGTGGAAATTGAGGTCCACACAAGCTTAGTGCCTTGCAAGAAGTGACAGCAAATTAGTAACCATGTTTTCAAACAGATATCCCACTATGGTACACTGCCTCTAAATAAATCCAAGGAAAGAATTTTGTTTTTTCCTAGAGATACAAGGACAACATGAAGATTTTATATTAAAGTATAAAAGTTTTGGTTGATCCTGCATCGACTTTGTACATGATTGGCTCTTACGGTTGAAGCAGGGAATTCATGATGGAAATTAATTCCCTTCATATCTAAGAAACCAGAAACTCCTTGAAAAGTAAAACAAGAGATACCATTGACTCTGTTGAATATTTTCAAATGCCTAATGTAGGGAGAAGTCTAAATCTTTGAGGAGGTAGTGCTATAGATTTTTATTAGATAGAAAAAAATTATTTTTTTTAATAGACAACTCCAGAAGTGAAAATTACTTTTTATGTAAACTCAGCCGAGCTGTTTGGAATTAGTTAATGAAAGATGGCCTCAATCGTTTTCAAGGTCAGTTGAGAGTGAAATATTGTTCCCCTATTAATTTCTAGTCTGTTAAGTATTCAGAAAGACTTGGGACACCGATAACATGATTTGAGGGGTGCCAATTTTTTTTTCACTCTTCCCAAATCCTTTTCCCCTCCAGTGTCCCCAGTGCTTGAGTTTAAATCTTTGTACATTTACAATTTGGATCTCAAAGTGTTTAGTCTTCTTGAGTTCCTTTTTGAAATGCAAATACCATCAAGGAGCTAATACTTTGAGCCCTTATCAGCTAAAAAGCCCCTGGAATGACTTAAGAGTGAGCAGAAAGCACATAGCCTCCTAAAGATTAAAAAAAAAAAAAAGAGGGGGCACCAAAGGTAGGAAAGGAATGCACTGAAAGCTGGGAGCTGGGGCTATCAAAAATGAACCTTCCAAGAAGCATAATTTTGCCTGAGGCTCATTCTGACCTCAGGAAGGACAATATGTTTTGATAGGTACATTACTGTTAGAATTTTTTCACAAGTGTCCTGAGTGGCAATAAATATCATAAGTGCTTTAAATTAACTTCCTCTACAAAAAAATTTAGTAATTGCTTAAATGATACATACTTTGATGTATTGAAGGATTATTCAAAATCTTTTGTATTTAGGATAATGACTTCCAAAGCAGTTACCATCCTGTGTTCCTCAAATTCAAATATTTGTTTATCACTATGGGAGTATTAAGTATTAAATATGTAAATATCATAGGAAGATCCAACCAAAAGAAAAGCATAATATTTAGAATTTAAGAACCCCAATCTCAGTCTCTAATGAATCCTAGGGCAGGTGGGTAGATGCCATGAATTTTTTTAAAGTTTATTTCTTTATTTTGAGAGTGAGAGGGAGAGGGAGAGCACAAGCAAGGGAAGGGTAGACAGAGGGAGAGAAAGAATCCCAAGCAGGCTCCACATTGTCAGTGCAGAGTCTGATGCAAGGCTTGAACCCACCACTGTGAGATCATGACCTGAGTTAAAAACAAGAGTCGGATGCTGAACCAACTGAGTCATACAGGCGCCCTTATCCCTGAATTAAAAAAATAAAATAAAAAAATATATATTATGTAATATATATATTATATATTATATTTTATTTATATTATTTTTAATTATTATATATTTTTATTTTGAGAGAGTGCTCATGCAGGGCAGGGGAGGAGGATCAGAGAGAATCCTAAGCAGGTTCTGTGCTGTCAGCATGGAGCTTGAAGCCATCTCAGATCATGACCTGAGCTGAAATAAAGAGTTGGACGCTTAACTGACTGAGCCACCCAGGGGCCCCTAGATGCCCCAAATTTTAATTGAAGTGCTGTATCTTTCTTAGTTTTTACTAAGCAAACATACATGGCTTTTAAAGATTCCAGAGAGGTGGGTAATGGATATATGCCAAGGAAGCAGAATGATTGAGGCCTCTCATATCCTGCTATATGCTCTGTAGCATCCTGATGTCTGGCTTTTGCCCCACCCCTCAACTGATGGTGGTTTCACAAAGGTCTTTGGTGACTTCTTAGGAGGCATGACAGTCAGGCTTAGGGCCTGATTTTGTTCCTCCTTCTTTGTCTTTGGCATGTGTACTTCCAACCATCTCCCATTTCTGTAAATTTTCATCCTAATTTGTTTTAATGTTTTTAATGTTTATGCTTGAGAGAGAGAGAGAGTAGACTGTGAGCAGGCAAGAGAGAGAGAGAGAGAGAGAGAGAGAGAGAGAGACAAAGAATCTGAAGCAGGCTTTAGGCTCTGAGCTGTCAGCACAGAGCCCGACGTGGGGCTTGAACTCACAAACTGTGAGTGAGATCATGACCTGAGCTGAAGTTGGACGCTTAACCAACTGAACCACCCAGGTGCCCTAAGCCTAAAATTTAAATTAGGAAGGTATTATTTTGTCAGTGTAACTGAGGTCAAGGAGAAAAGAAATGACTTTTTGCAAGTAATAAAAAAGTAATTTTCCATTGGCCACATGCCATTCAACCTCACAATTTCAAACACATTTATAGTGACAAGTTATCCCCAAACTCGCTCTCTTTTTAAGATTTGCTTTCTAACCACATTTATGGAGCTTCCACCCTGGATGTTCTAACACAATCTCAAAATTAGGATACCATAAATTTATTTTTTTTCTCCACTCTCTCTTCAAGGGTCACAATTGCAGTTAATAAAATCATAATTCTTTTTGGGGACCCTGGGTGGCTCAGTCGGGTAAGTGTCCAACTTTAGCTCAGGTCATGATCTTGCAGTTCGTGAGTTCGAGCCCCATGTCAGGCTCTGTGCTGACAGCTCAGAGCCTGGAGCCTGCTTTGGATTCTGTGTTTCCTTCTCTCTCTGTCCCTCCCCTGCTCACACCCTGTCTGTCTCTCAAAAATAAATAAACATTAAAAAATGTTTTAAAGTCATAATTCTTTCATAATTCTTTTCATAAATTTCTTTTCATAACTCTCCGTCAGAACCAAGCCATTGGAATGTACTTTTCTTTGTTTGTTTCCTGCATTCATTCACTGACTCTTTTCAATACTTGATTGTAAGGTTTTTTATATCCTTGTTTTCCTCATCACCAGAGTACTAGTTCTAGCCCTTAAATATTTGTGTCTAGAGCATTTTCGTGCAAATATTTATTGGACACTTAAAACCCAGATGGAGGAAATTCATTGCTGTGTAGACATAGATCCTACCCTCTGAGGAGTTGATAGTCTAATAAAATCTGATGGACATTTGATTCCTCTTTCTGCTTACCTGTGTCTAATATATTTTGCCTACTACTTCCTTTTTATTTAATCAGCACGCCATCTGAAACATGTTTCCTTCATGCTCTGACCACCTTTACTATTAACCTATTTTAGAGAGGTCAACAATTATTTGCGTTTTGAAGACTTCTACAGTTTTATTCCAATGTATCTCTCTGATATTATCACCTGTTTTATTTTTCATAAAATATACAGTCATTAGACTTTTCCATTGCTCTGTCTCTCAAACATGCTACATATAATTTATTCCCCACAGTTCTTGATTACTAGCTTGTCATCACTGATGTGTGTCTAAAATTCTTGTCTCTTCTGTGGAGCCCTCCCTCCCTACCCTGTACAACCTTAATAATCTTCCCAGTGATTTATTTTTTTCCCATCCTCCACACCCCGTTCAACACTGGGCCTTCTGTCAATTTTTTTTTTCTTAACAAGTCACCATTTCAAAATCTATCCATTTTAATTATTTGTCTAGTTTATGGGGGTATCTCCCTATTAGATGTGAGTTTGAAGAGGGCAGAGACTTTTGTCCATTTTGCTCACTACTAATCATCAGTGTCTGAAAAAGATTGTATCATATATTAGATACTCAACAAATTCTTTTAGAATGAATGAATGGATTAATAATAATTAATTTAATCTTTCTGATCTTTGAATTCCTAATCTGGAAAATGATTGTTATATATGTTTTATGTGTGTGTGTGTGTGTGTGTGGTGTGGGTGTGGGTGTGTGTGTGATATATACGTATATATGTGATTTTTTGATACACATAACGTAAGTAAATCTTTACTTTGGATTTAATTATGTATCATTAAATTAAATGGACTCTTTGCGGAAATCCAAAATCTAGTATCTTGTCTGTGGAATCTAGGGGAGAAGGGGTTAGTGATAAAATTTGTTGTAAATTAGAGAGTTTCCTCAGATTAGGGATTCTTAATCTTTTTTGTTGTTACTGTTCCAGTATTGACCCACTAAGGAGACTTTTTAGATTTTCTTTTCCTATTTGCTTTCCTCCCTCATAAAATTTTAAGACCACAGATACACTATTTATGTATTGTTGCTTTTAAGGGCAATAATTATTGTAATATCTAAGATTTTATTCTCATCTTCTCCTCAAAACAATTTTCACTTCTTGGGGGCATTATTGTTTCCATTGAGAATGTATGCCTCAGATAATATAAGAAATATATTTTAAAATGAAAGCTAGCATAAATCACCTCCTGTGGTTATAATGTCCCTATGCTGGGGTGCCTGGGTGGCTCAGTCAGTTAAGCGTCCGACTTCGGCTAAGGTCATGATCTCATAGTTTATGAGTTCAAGCCACGTGTCAGGGCTCTGTGCTGACAACTCAGAGCCTGGAGCCTGCTTCACATTCTGTGTCTCCCTCTCTCTCTGCCTCTCTTTGGCTTATGCTCTGTCTCTGTCTCTGTCTCTCTCTCTCAAAAACAAAACAAACCAAAACAAAAAGCAAACAAACAAAAAACATTTAAAAAATGTCTTTACTCTGTAAACTAATGGTTCTCATACTTGAGTCTGCCCCTTGGAGGGTTTGTTAAAATACTGTTTTCAGGTCCCTATTCCCAGAGTTCCTGATTCACTAGTTCTGCACTGGGCCTGAGAACTTGCATTTCTCACAGGTTTCCAAGTGATGCTGTTGCTGCTTAGCAGATCACATTTTGAGAAACACTGCTGCCAGAAAAAAAAGTTACTAAATATTATTTTTGAAATATTCTGCTGTTATAATAACTAAAATTTCAAGGTTTAAGTAGATTATTAAAAGTCATGGCTAAATGTCTTCTTTCAAGACATTGAAACACTATGCTAGTGAATACACAGTGGATATGGCAGATATGAGGATAAAGTGGAGTTTTTTGTCTCTCAGCCCAGTGACTTCATACATAAACGATTCTTGTGGTAAAACTTCAGGCCAAGAGGGCCTTCCTAGAGACTTTCCACTTTAATTCAAGGGTATCAACCTCTTTTGTACATGTAATGGTTACTCTATTTCCTCTTATCTCCCTAGATAAACTAGTTATTATCTCTCAAAGAAGATTTAGAGGAGTTCGTGTGAATAATGCAAAATCTCATGGTTTCTTCTAAGTGGTGTAAACCCTAGGAATGCCAACAGATGACTATAGATCGAAAATTATTTGCTCTGACTTGGTGGAAACACAAAGGGTCTAGAGAAGGATATGAATTCTAAGGTGTAAGAGATGTAGAAAAACATATAAAGTGAGTCAATATTTTATCCAATTAAATTCTTTCAGTGGTAAATGACATAAAGTCTATATTAAATTTGCTTAGTCTAGATGAATTTAATCTATCAGTTGTAGGGTGAGTGCATGATATAAATATAGTTCTTTTTTAAAGATAGCACCCAAAAGAGAGGTGGATTATAGAAGTTAAAATGGAAATATTTTCAAAGTCCAAACACATCTCCAAAGAATAAAAAAAAAAATCAGTTCCTATTTGATACTTAACAAGTGCTGTACAACTCAGTCTATCTCAAACTGTGCTTTTGTGTCTAAAAAAGCCAGGCTACAAATTAGCACTGACTTGCCTTTATTACGCCCAGGGGTATTTAGCCCAGACTAAAATGCATGGTCTTTTACTTGCATGAACACCTTTAAGAAGCAAGACAAAGTGAAATTTTAAAAATAGAGCTTCAAAGCCTAAATAACAAAGAAAACAGAAAGCCCATTTGATTTGGCCACTTCTCTATCTTAAGGATCATGCTATTGATCCATTGCACATAGATTAACTTCGATGCACTACTACTCATTGTCTGAGATAATCTTGTATTTGCCTGCACAGCATTCCACCTGGTTTCTTGGATAACAATACCCAGGAAATGAGGGAGGCTGTGGCAAAGCCCTGGATAAAGAGAGACACTGCTCTTTGTTTCTCAGACCTCACTGTCTTCTCAGCTTTTCCTCCCTTTGCCTTTCATTTCTGTGTTTGCCAAAGAAAAGAATTAATAGAGTGGAAGTTTTAGATCTGAGGCAGGTTTCATTGGCATGGATGTTTTTCCCGACCTATTCTCAGCTAAGTGGCAGGTCACTGGGAGACTGTCTATATGCTAAGTTGCTCTTTTGCTGAAGGCTTTTCTGAGAGGGGAATTATTATTTGCCAACTGCTGAAAAGCAGACATTTTATGTGTCCTTACTTTAGAAACCCTTCAAAGCCGTTTATTCCCATGTTGGGATTGAACAACAACTTAAAATGACCAGAAAAATAAGTCACACTCTGAATGTATACAGCAAGTATTCTTCATTGTCTGCTCCTATCTTCAGCTTATTTCCAGCCTCCCTCTTCTCTATGCCTGTAGAATGGGCATCACTTCACAGTGTGCTTAGAAGAAGAATGTATTACTGTTTTAATCTGTTTTATTACTCTTTAACATATTATAGCCATACACTTCTACCTGAAATGTAGTATAGAATTCTCATCAGTTACCCCCAAGTCTCTTTCTTAGTACTCTATAGACTACAGTTTTTGCAAGTCGTAAGTGAATAGTTAGGTGAGCAAATAAACACAATTATGTCCATACTCTAAATGCAATTTAAACACCTACAGAAGCTGGAAATGAGATTTCTCATGCTCAGTTACACAATGCAGAATTTCAGTTTTCAATAATCTGAGGCAAAGTTTCATTGCTTGTCATTGTACAACAATAAATGGCTTCAGATTACTCTGTCTTCCATACCTTCCAAGTCTCATACCTCATTCTCCTATCAGATTAGTTCACTGAAGATTTAAACTATGTCTTCTTCTCCATCTATTTGAAAGAAAACAGGTTTTTTCATTTTACTCAAAATTCAAGCTTTTAAAAATTCTTGGATGGAGAGAAATATTTTCATTCATGTTTTCATTTGACCTATTTATATGCACTTTTCAGCAGTATAAATCTACTATATTCATGGATAAATATTCTTTATATATACACAGGTTAATACATCCAGTTGGTTGATATTTATACTTATAGGTGACATGTATCCTTAAGTATATACACACACAGGTGTATATAGACACATTGTATATTCCTATATGTGCACACTTACTCTTGTGAAATAATTAAGAATATGGTGCTAAATCACTTTTATTTCTTAGTGGGACATTTTAAACTAAGCTATAGTCAGATAAATAGCAGCTTAAATTCATAGTTTCAGTTTGAGATTTTTAGATATCTTCAAATTTGTGAACTAATCATCAGCCAGAGATCTTCATTAGGATCAGAAATTAAGATCATTGTCATCTAGAGAGAATAATGAATTAAACTCACATGGGAACATTTTGAAACTCAAATGAGGCCCTGAAGTATGGGCTGATCCTCCATCTTTTTCATCTCCACCTCCCCTCAGGCCTTCTTCCTCCTCTTTCTAAACCACTGCCAGTACCTCCTAAGTAGTCTCCATCTTGACCAAATCTTGAATTTCAGTTTTTCTCATGAAGAATACAGTAAAGGGGAATCTGGGTGGCTCAGTCAGTTGAGCGTCCGACTTTGACTCAGGTCGTGACCTTGTGGTTCATGAGTTTGAGCCCTGCGTTGGGCTCTGTGCTGACAGCAGAGTCTGGAGCCTGCTTCAGATTTTGTGTCTCCCTCTGCCCCTCCGTGCTCATGCTCTGTCTCTCTCTCTCAAAACTGAATAAATGTTAAAAAAAATTTAAAAGTATAGTAAAACCTTGGATTGTGAGAAACTTGTTCTGCGAGTATTTCACAAAATGAGCAAATATTTCTGATAAATTTTACCTTGACAAATGAGCTAATCAAGTAGTATATACAACTAGTACATGATGCCGAGTGTCACGTGGTAACAACCTGAGCCAATGCTCCTTGAAATTGTATCCTTTCCCAGCTTAAGTGACTTTGTGACCTTCCTGATTTCTTCATTTTATACAGTTTTTTATAATAGCAAGCTTGAGATTCATTCATCCAGCCCATATGCATTGAACTTTAGCCTAGAGTTAGAGTAATAGAAAAGATAAAGTCCATACTCTCAAGATGTTTACATTCTAGTGAGAAAAGACAGATCATGGTCAAGCAAAAATACAGGAGATGCATTCAAATAATGATAAGGAGGGTGTAGAGCAACTAGGGTGGAGTTAGCTACCTTTGATCTACTAGACAGAAAGGGACTTTTGGGGGATAATGCATTTAAAGTAATATCAGAGTAAGAAGGAGGCAAACCTGCAAAATTCCAGGGGAAGAACATTTTGGGTGGGGATGAAGAGGAAGCAAATAAAATGGTCTCAAAATGATCAAGTCAGGTAAGGGACATTTCTAGGTCATGTAGGACTTTAAAAGCTATGTAGTATCTACGAATGATTTTTTTTTATTTTATTCTGATTGAAATAGTAAGCAACTGGATGGTTTAGACTGTGTATGTTGGAGAGGGACTTCATATATTCAGTTACATGCTTTCAAAATATTATTCTGGCTTTTGTGTGGTACCAGTGGAGAACTGACTGTGGAGAGGAGCAGAGAAACTGGGTAGAAAGCCCTTTCAGTAGTCCAGATGGCAGATGGTAGTAGTTTGGATGAGAGTTATAGTAATATACATGGTAAGAACTGAACAGACTCTAGATATATTCTACAAATAAATTGATAAGACTTGGGGATAGTGGAGAAGTGGTGAGAGAAAGCATCTAATAATGAGTCCTAGCAGCAGGGTGGACGGCAGTAGCACATATTGAGTTAATAAAGACTTACAGGAAATTTAAAAAGCACCCTTGGCAGTAAAATTCAAGAGTTCTGAATTAGACATATCAATTTTGGGTATATCAATATATATCCAAAAGGAGGTGCCTTGTATTCATTGGACATATTTGTTTAATTTTCAAAGAAACAATTGAGTTGGAAATTAGTTTTGAGTACTCAACATTATGGAAACTGCATTTAAATTTATGGAGTTAGGTGACCTCTTTTTAGCATAGACTATGAATAGAGAAAAAGACCAAAGCCTAAGCCTAGGACATTCTAAGATAAGCTGTTAAGCAAAAGAGGGGCAAAAATGTAGATTGAGAAGAAAAGAGAGAAAGAATAAAAGAGTAAGAGAAACAAACAAAACAGAGTGCAGTGTCTAAAATACTTATGGGGAAAAAATGTATTCCAGGAAGGAGGGAGTGTTAAATGTTGGAACAAGTTCATTTTGATGAGTATAGAAGACTACAGCTTGGATGTGTACAAGGTGATTTGTGACCTTATGAAGAACTAATTGTGGAGTAGTGGAAACTTAAGTCAGATAATAGTGAATTGAGAAAGAATGAGAGGTGAGAAAAATGAAGACTGTGAGATAAAACATTTTATTTGTTTCACTCTTAAAGGAGGCAGAGACTGAGGTAGAGGATGGGAGGAAAATGAACTCAAAGGAGGATATTTTTAAATGTTACATTTAGGTATGTTTTAAGAATTATGGGGAAAAATCCTGTTTTAAGGAGAACTGATAATGTAAGAGAAATGGGTGAAGGGAGAATTGTAGTGTTAATGTCAGTCCTTCAGTACTAGGAAGGTGATGAGGATTCAGGTCCCATTTGGAGGGGTTGACTTTAGGTAGAGGCAGCAATATCTGTTTCATTTTAATGAAGGAGAAGACAAAGTAATCTGGGTGGAGGTGTATGTAAAGTGATGGACTACTTTACATATACATAGATAAATAAGGTCCTTTTTTTCCCCATCTATTTTCTTAATGAAAAATGAGATGATGTCATGAGCTGTGAGAGATGACTGAATAGAGGGATTTGGATATTTAAGAGGAAAATAGAAAATATAATATAGTAGTTTTCTATAATGAGAAATAAATTACTAGGAAGATGTAGTAAGTTTATCTTGACGTATTGATAAATTCAAGTAAAATTAGTCAGCAGAGTTGTGTGATCTTCTATAATCATATTCAGCTTTTAGGTATATGCATAGAATAAGCAGTTTGTTAGTCTTAACAAGACTTTTCAAGTAGGGTTTATAGGACAGAGGACAGAATGTGAAAGGTATTTACAAGTGTGTGTTTATACTGCTTGACCACAAAACCAACATAGATTAAGAATGAAGATAAAGATGTCATCTGGATGGCAGGGAGTAGAAAAGTTGCGGTCAACTGGCTGAATCTGAAGGTCTAGTGTCAATGATCTGGAAGGAGAGAGGTGATGGTCAGAAAGTGAGATACTAATATTTGATATTTCACAGCTATTGGTGATGGTAAGGTCAAGATTGTAATAAGAAGTGAGTGACTTACATGATATGGATGGAAAGCTTATTGGAAATGAAGAGGTCAAGGAACTGAGAAGCTAGAATTTTGGATACCTAAGTAGATTTGGGGTATTTTGAGGTAAAAGGTGAACCATGTGAGTAGGCAACTTGTATCAAGTTTTTGGAGACACATACTTATTGATTCTGGCATGTTTATTTTACATTTATGTTCTACTCTCTTTTCTTTTTCCTCCTTCCCTCCCTTCCTTCCTTTCTTCCTTCCTTCCTTCCTTCCAACCTTCCTTCCTTCCTTCCTTCCTTCCTTCCTTCCTTCCTTCCTTCTTCCTTCTTCCTTTTCTTTCTTCCTTTCTTTCTTTCTTTCTTTCTTTCTTTCTTTCTTTCTTTCTTTCTTTCTTTCTTTCTTTCTTTCTTCTTCTTCCTTCCTTCCTTCCTTCCTTCTTCCTTCCTTCCTTCCTTCCTTTCTTCCTTCTTTCTACATTACTAAGCAGTAACTTCTTAATGATATGAGTACCTCCCTCGTCAAAGTTGTCTTTAAAAATCAAGGACAATACTTAATGTAAAACAAAACAAATAAAGAACAAACAAAAATTCTTGATATTTGGTAATAGCTAAGAATGAATGAATGAATAATATTTAAGAGATGAAAGAAGAAGGGACATGCATTTCAATGCATTTATTTGGTAGATAAAATAATTGACACCTGTAAAATAAATTACTTAGGATCACATGGCTTATTAGTGCATTAAATGAGACTAGATCCAGATCCTAAGCCCAGTGTGTTTTCCAGAAGAAAACTCTTAAATATATGCTCAGTACTTAAATTTCAACATTACCAAATCTGGGTAAAGTAGCAAGAATAGAGTTTGAATCAAGGTTTCAGTATCATTGATGAGATAGAGCTCATGTGCAAACTAAGAGCCAAACGTAATTTTGTCCCATCCTTTTGAACATCACAATTCTGCTGTATTCCTCTCTGCCCCTTTGTTTATTTGCAAAGCAAAATCTGCCGAAATATGTAGCTTTGTGATTGCTCTTAGTAAACTGCAGGCTAGGGAATCTAAGAATTATATCAAAGCGTTACTTTCACAATGTGGCATGAAAATCTCTGGCCAGATGTAATTGTTGGTCGAAGAGAGAAAGAAATTTGACACGTCAATACAACATGAGAACAATTTTGAGGGCCATGATAAAATAACCTATGATGTCAGGACCTAGGCAATTTCACCATGGAAAGATTATATCTGCAGAGAGAGATACAGATGAATTCTTAAATTCTTATTTTTCTCTACCTCATGATGTTGGTTGCCTTTATGATTGCATTGGTCAGTACTCAAGCATATACTGGCATCATAGCAAGTTTCAAACTCCAGGTTCACGATTCTATTTCCAATTGTTCTAGCAAGGTCTTAATTATTTCTTCAATTGGAAAGATTTCTTAATTAACTTTACTTCTTTCCCTGCATTCTTCGGCTCAAGTGTCCTTTATACTTTAGGATTTGTTTATTAACAATGTTTTTTTTTAATTTTATTTTTGAGAAATAAGTGTGAGTGGAGGAGGGGCAAAGAGAGAGGGAGACACAGAATCTGAAGCAGGCTCCAGGCTCTGAGCTTTTGGCACAGAGCCTGACATGAGGCTTGAACTCATGAACCACGAGATCATGACCCGAGCTGAAGTTGGACGCTTAACTGACTGAGCCACCCAGGCATCCCTAAAATTTATTTTTTTTAATGTTTATTTATTTATTTTGAGAGGGAGAGAGTAAGCAGGAGAGGGGCTGAGAGAGAGCAGGGAGAGAGAATCCCAAGCAGCCTCCACACTATCAGCACAGAGCCTGACACAGGGCTCTATCTCAGGAACCGTGAGAACATGACCTGCACTGAAATCAAGAGTTGGGCACTTAACCAACTGAGCCACCCAAGTGCCCCCACACTGTAGTAGAATTTAAAGAGTTGCTAAGTTATCATTAATAAGCATTGTTTAGTTTAGTTTTGTTTTTACTATGAGTTTTCTTGTTTAGTAATGATTCAAGTGGTTCTATTATCAGAAAAATAAAAAAGATAAATAAAATGAAGAGAGATTAAGAGGCAGAGTAGGTGAAATAACCTTTGTTTTTCATTTTCCTTTTATTTCCCTAAAGAGTGAATTCTATCTAAGTGTTTCTAATGAGTGTATGAATGTGCAGTGTTTACACTTCTGTATGTATGCATGTGTATATGTTATGGAAGAGAAAGACAATGGCATGTTAATTTTACAGGTAGCCATGCCACTAGAGTCAAGATGACAAAACAAAGCAATTAATCAAAATTGTAAGGTCAATAAATGTTATACCTGAAAAAACTAATGATCTGTTAAGTAGAAAATATGTATGGCTATTGGAATCAGACATTTAGGGGATAAATTCTGGATGTACCAGTTATTATTCTATTTTCCTTCCCTATATAAGACAAACATGTTACCTTACAGATGTATCTGGCATAGTAAGTGCTAAATAAATGTTGGTTCCTTTCTTGCATTTCCTGGACCTGAGAGAATACCCTATTATGAAGTCAAATGGTCAAATAAATAAAATGCCATTTATATATCTATCTATGAATCTCAACACTGAAAATACATAAACTATACACTGCATTAAATCTATCCCTAAAATACTTAAAATTGAACTGAAAGGTAAGATATTCATAGAAATAATAATTATAATTGATCAAATAATAAATGCTTGGAAACCTAATTAGCATTTCAAACAGTGCATTAGAAACAGGAAGATTACTCTGCATATCAATGCATATAAGATTGATGAAAATAGAGGTTAAAATTGTACTTACAAATTTTTAGACAGTGTTGGGAGTGGGGGTCATAGTGACTATTTACTTTAACCCTCCCATTTTAAAATGAGAAAAATAGAGATTCAGACATACAATATGACTTGTCCTAGTCATGGCGTTAGTCAGTATGGGAGCAGTTAAGTGACATGAGAGCAGAAGCAGGATCCCTATGGAAGTAACATCACCAAATTGTATTTAGTGGAAGAAATATATGTTCTAAGTCCATTTAATTCATTCTTAATTGCTTTAGTGTACAAATATACCCCTTTGACCTCCATAAAATTACTTTCAAACTCAGTCCATCTGATTGTGACATGAACATTGAAACCATTTAAACAAACAGAGGGTAATGTGTTTTTGGTGTTGTATGAGGGAGAATGATTCATCTTTAAAGCTACCTAATGGGACATATTAACTGTTGTTACCCCCTCTTTGGCTGGGATATTCCATAAATATAAACATTCAGACACTATTAGTAGTTTCAAAAGGAACTTCGAAATTGATGATTGCTTTAGACTAAGGGGGATAGTGTTCGACATGAAAGTCTGGTGTTAGGTGGCTTTGGTTAATCAAATCTTTTCAGAAAAGGAATGAAAAATAGAAATATTAGATCTATGTGATAGAAGTCCTAGTTATTAAGATGTATTAGAAGCTAACGTCTGTATTTTTATGGTTAGCAAAAGCTAATCCTGTGTGTTACTAATGAAGTAGCAAGATAAGAATGGGCTTCCTCCAATAAGCAGTTTTAGTCACTAGTAGGTAGCTATCATGTGGAATACAGAGGGATCTGAGAAGAAATGCTTCACTTTAACTCATTTTCCCCCAGTGACCCCTGCATTTGCAAGTTCTTCCTCTTTCTAGCCTCTAGGCCAGATCCCTGTATACTGACAAAATGTAGTCCAATAAAGCACATACAGGGAAAAGAAAAAAGCATTCCTACTCAAAATGGCACATGAGAAACATATGTTATTCATACCATATGAAGTGAAATTGTCAGAAAATATTAACAGTTTCCAGAAAGACCAGGACAATTCAAATGATTTCAATGAAATCTAAGAAAGCTACATTACTAGTCTTTAAAAGCATGCCAAGCAGCTCCCTTTCACACACATACATAATTTTAATGCCATGTTTCTTGATGATCAAATATGATGCAACATGATATTCAGATGTTATCTAAGCATATATTTTAGGGCTTTTTTCAAGCTTAGTAGCATACTTGTTAGTATGGAATAAGCTTTGCCTCTCACCTAATATGGCACCTCTTTCTTTCTGAAGCCCTTCTATGATATTTAAGTACATTTTTTTTTTTTACTTAAATATATGGTGTCTTATTATTACTGTTATTGAATCTCTTGGGTTAATACTATCACTTTAACTGGATATCATCTCTTTAATGACAGATTATGCTTTACTTTCCTTCATATTTTGTGTCATACATAGTAACTAAGTCACACCTTGGAGATATGGTAGTGGGCTGAGGAGGTCCTAGTTTTATGAATTGAAAAACATAGTCTTGCTTTTATCTCTTTAATCCAAAAGACAGAGTTAACTGATATTTTTAGAGAATGGAAGACTGTTAATAACATAATACACATTGAAACTAACATGTATTAAAAAACATAAAGAATAATATACCTTTTTACTTTATGGGTGGCTTGATGTATGCAAGGGAGTTAAACAGAATTTGGCAGAGCTCTCCTTCCCTAAGGTGATGTCTTCTTATTTGTATGATTCTTAATATTCTGAATAAATTACATCTAAGAGGTAATTACTGTTGTAATTCATAATCTATCCAAATAGTTATAAAAACCATTGTCAGTTATCTATTTCCTTTGCAAATAACTCCAAGTTACACCATAAAAGGGATGGCTCCACAATACAAGTTTTATATCTATTCCAGGTAGCTCACAACACAATTGTCAATAAATCTTCCAGGTGCATCCAGAAAACGTGCAGAGCACTTTCATGCATAGAGCCCTTAAATTCATCCAGTCTTAAAACTAGAGAATATTTTGGAGTACTTAATTTTACAGAAGAAGAGAGGATAATCCAGAAATGGAAAATGACTTGACGAAGGGCACAGAGTCAGTTCTTCAGAATCTCTATGATTGCATTATAATTGTGTAGATTCAGTTGGGTGGCCCTACAATAGTGGTTTTCAACCAAGTGTGATTTTGTCTGTCATTTGGCAATGGAGACAGTTTTGGTTTTCACAACTTGGGGTAAGGGCTCTACTGGAAAGTAATTTGATAGAAGCCAAGGATATTCATAAACATTTTATAATACACAGAACAGGCCCCTACAATTAAGAAATATAAGGCCCAGAATATCAACAGTACCAAAGATAAAAACCCTGTAATTGATAAAAAGGAAAAACAAAACAAAATTTTGTGTTATTTATGAGATCTCTCTCTCTCAAACTAACTTCTATGCTTCCCTATTCTGTACTCATGGCCATGTATATTTCTATCAACTCCCATTGTCCTACAGTTCATTCTCACACACATTAAAATGGGAGTAGTGGTAAGGATGGATGGGATTTACTGCTGGGACAAATAAGGTTGAGCTTCATGGTCTTTTCCAAATTCTATTATTTAAAGGAGGTTTAATGAACCCACAAATCTTGTTCATAATTCAATGTTTTTGTTTGTTTGTTTGTTTGTTTTTTAGAAATCATGCACTTATAAGTCAACTCAGTTGTGGAAACATTTTGGAAATATTAAGGGATTTTGCTAGTAATGTAAAGTACTGATAAATAATGAAATCTAGGACTTAAGTGGAAACATCAAAATGCTTGCTTTAGGCTTCATTCTGATCTGTTCCATTTTTTAAGCCTTTATATTCAGTCTTCATAGCATCTCAGTGTATTTTATTGTTGAGTATACCATTTGTGACTAAATAACAATTCTAGACTCTTAATAAAACTGTTGTCTGATGGTTCATAAAACCAAATCACAGGTTCATTAAGACAGTCAGACATTGGGGTCCAAATTAAATATAAATAATTTGTTTTCTATGAGATATTGGTATTACTAGGTTCTTTAGCTGTATTTACACTCGATATAGGAAGTGAAGATTCAAGATGAGGATCTAGATTCTCTGGTTTACTCAGCAGTATGAGGTGGATTCTTATCATTTCCAAATTTCATTCTTTATATTTTCATCTTTTCTCTCTATTCCTTTTAGATGTATTAATATTGTCAATTCTCTCCTTATAACCCATCCTGCTCTTAGGAAAGGATCTCTCTTAATATTTATGTAGTCTGAATCATTATTTTTCCTGAGGATATATGTGTTTTGATTAAAATATGAAGCAGATAAGGAAAGTTTCTTGAAGGACATCTGGTAGTCTACCTTACCTACTTGACTTAGTCAAGCCAACCTGGGGTAGAAGTTAGTTTTGGGAGAATAATGGAGAAGATTTCATAGATATTGTAAGACTAGATTGTGGATTCTAGAGGAAATTAAGCTTTGAAAGTAATTAGGAAGATCATGACTAAGTCAGCATGTTGTGAAGTTGGATAAAGTGTGACATGACAAGTAGAACTAGGTAAGGAAGAAATCATAAACAGAACAGTCATGTATTAAGATACTTTCTGCCTCTGTTTCCTTACTATATTCTGTATTCTCTCCAAAAACCCTTTCTCTCTCTTTCTTCCATTTCCAACATTTTTCCCCCTTAAATCTCCTTTGTTTCTAGACCTGTCATGTGAAATAGATACTCATTGAGACTTGTTTGACTGGCTGGTTATGTCTTCTTGTTTCACCTCCATTTCAACGTTAGGCTACCTAGCAACAGAAGAACAGCTGCATTTACATAAGGTGATCCTGGACTATTCTGAGACACTGTAATTGGATTACTTCTCCAAATTATTGCTGTCATCAGTAAACATGAAACAGGTAGACCAGAATCCAAATTCACATGTCTGTCCTGGAAGTCAACAGTCAGGGCTAATACAAGGAGGAAGCAGAGGAAATGGAAATGAGGAGAGATCTGACATTGAACTTCAGTTTTACTCATATCTTCCATCAGATAAATTCTCACACAGCCTGAATTTCTTAATGCCTCGATTTTTTTTTTCACTCAATATGCAACCAGCCTGAATAGAATTACTTTTTTTAATGTGACATTCAACCTTTAATCCTTCCTTCTGTAACTTTAGATATAGTAGTAGATTTGATATTTTGGAGATTTTTTATTAGATTTTGTTTTAAAAAATTGAATAAACAAAAGATAGTTTAACAAGAAAAAATAAGTAAATAATTTAAATTAAGAAGGGATAAGATGGATATCATAAACGGAAAGCTATTTCTTCTAAGGGTATACATTTCTATTAATTGAATGATAAAATTAAATTATAAAGTATTGCAAACCTGTGGAAGGGAAATTCAGATAGTTTTTACTTCATGCTTTCAGTTCTTTATAGTACATTACATCAATTAATGGCAATTTGTATAATTTGTATAATGACATAAATTGCCACAAATCCTTACTCAATGAAGTGCTATCAGAATCATAAATCAGGAGTTAGAGAATGAGCATTGGGAAGCACATTCTGTCAGCCTTAGGGTGAAAGAGGAACAGGTCACAGTGGCAATCATTCAGTGAGTAACTGTGCAAGACTGAGAAGGAAAATGAATGGAATGGCATGAGGAAAGTGTGACTGCGCCAGACCTTGATGAGCTAATCCCCTACATCAAATAGAATGCTTTATGGCTACATATTGTTTTGCTCAACTTCTAAAATTACTTTCTTTGGCTTATGATTACTTCTCTACAGGGGTCTAAGGACAATACTGAGAATAAATCTCAAATCCTTTCAGAGACTTAACAATACAGGATATTTATTTTAAATGAATATATGTTCTATATATATATGTAATCCTATATTTTGTATATTATTATATATTTATATATAACATAATATATGATATATTAATATAATTACTTATGTATTATACATATTTAATAACTGTCAAGGATTTTAGATTTTATCCAGCCTGACACAATTTCATGGTTGCTAACAGAAGGCATGAGACTCTAGGTTAGAGACAAAATCTTTGTTACTTAGAGCAATAGCAGTAACCAGATTATCAACATTTCCCTAAGCCTCTATTCTCACAGAATGCCACAGAAAGCCAGATGACACAAAGAGATCCAGATGAGTTACACAGCAGGAGAGGAACCTTGAGTATAGAGAATCCAGATCTTTTAGAATGGGCAATAAACATGCCTACCCTTTGTTCCAGAGAGAGACTATTTTTATCATCCAAGACTGCAAACAAACCTGCCCTTGGCTCTGGAAGGAGATAAAATCTTTCTTTCAGGGCTCTTGACTATAAAACGCCTTGAAAAGATAATTAAAGGCAATTCAGATGTCTCTGCTTGCAAGACATGAAGAAGCATGAAAACTCATGGAAAATTGTCCTCTGACACTTTTTAAGTGAAGAAATACTCTGAAAAATCCCATGACTTTGACTCCCCTTGGGATGTGCCTCTATATTCTCTTTTTCCAGAAGAGACACTTCTTGCCTCCCACTGCCCCATTCTTGGAACTAATGAACTTGAGCTACCTAGACAGTGGAAAATGAAACAAAACATTAACTTTGGTCTTTTAGCATTGGCGGAGGGTCTAAAGCAATAATCCTTGGCATTTATCCCTTTACCTTTTATTATCTAAGCACTTTGTGAAATTATCTAGTTAGTTAATCTTCCTAACACCTTTGTGAGTGAGGTTAAATGATGCAGTTTCTAAAATAAGTATATACAAATTATGACTTGATAGGTCTAGTGATATAAGTTTGGACTATAATTGTTCTTGATGTTTGATGGGATTACAGCCATTTTATGGGCCAGTGGTTGTAGTTTCTTCTACACGTCATCTGTTTTTATGATCCAGCATCTGAAAGAACAATCCAAAGTGGCTCAATGAAACCACTGTCCCTTCTAAGGAAGCCTATCTTGTAACATATAATCTTTTAAATATTTTTGTTTTGTTTTCTCCTACTGTCGCTGGCCTCCATTATAACTCTATTTCCAATTCTAAAAATAATTATCTGAACAAAAATTATAAAGCCTTATCATTAGATCAGAACTGAAAATGTCATGTGAATAAGTTTCCTTTCTTCAATGAGTAAATTCTTCAGAGCTAATGATTATGTTTTGAAATAAAGTATAGATTAAATCATTTTTGGTCAATGGGATAATAATATAATTTATATATCTTTTAACGTTTTGTTAATCTGACCTAATATTCACCAGATGTTACAAGAGTGTTAGTGCAAAAAAGGTCATAGTATCTCAAATTTCATAAGATTAAGGGATTTTTGTCTGTTTTATTTTTCACTGAATTCCTAATACCTAAATGAGGAGTACACATTGCATGAACTATAAAAAAATATTTGTTGAATGATAGCATAAGTTTTTTATCCCTCTACAAAGTCACTCTGACATTCCAGCCATATATAAAAAGAAGTCTATCATTATGAATGGGATTTCTTGCTCAAGTACTAATGCTCTCTCCTGTACTATCCACCTTACTCAGCAGTTGCTCCTTTCCAAATCTCTTACAATGCCAGGCATATGCTGGGTTCTAGACAGGACAGGAAGAGGAATTTTTTCCCCATTCAGTGATATATCCTGCCACTCATGGGCTCTAGCAAAAATGTTTGGATCCATGTCACATAAATTTTTGTGATTTCAGCTTCTTTTGTTCGAGTCTAAAACTTTGCTCCCCAGAGCCTTGCACCCCATTCATGCAGTCAAAATAAGGATTGGATTTTTAGCTGTACTCCTCTACCATCTCTCCATTCTTTCTCTCTTCTCTCCCCCTACTGTTTCCATACAAAATTATCTCTGTGCAGGCTGTCTTACCCATGTGCAGATTTACTCATGCTTCAGGGACCCTTGTTCCTCATATTCAGTTATATCTGAATTTTAATTTACTTTAGCTGCAATACCATCTTAAATTAACAGATGTATAATAATTTACATTTCAAAGGAATGCTTTCTCTTTTGCATAGTTACCATGTGCAAGCCAAAACATTTACTTCAGCTCCATTGGTCAAAACCTACAGATGACAAAATTTAGTTCCTGGATGGTGAACCTAAATTTTCATAAGACCTACCTATGATTAGACCAGGTAAAGAAAGTTACTGATCAAGACATATCACACACTCTTCTATCCCTTCTTTTAATAACATATCTTATAATTTATTTTACAAAAAAATGATGTTTTGAACCCATATTTTCTAGTTGTTTCTGAATAATTAATTTACACAAAATTCTTTTCTTTTCCCTTCATGTCAATCATCACATTATCTGCTTTAGGTAGATTTTTTAAAACTTTATACACATTTATTCATAATTGCAATCTCTTCCCCTCTTCCAACCAGGTAACTGATGATAATATGATTGGCCTCATCACCTAAACATAGGTGACTATGACAAAAAGGCATGTGGCCTAAGAAATAAAAGTTCAGACTGTTTTTGACATAAGTGTCAAGATGATCCAAGAGTTGCCCTTGCGACAGATAATTAGGGAAAACTGTCAAGCCTGCAGCTTAATCCTGTGTACATCTGCTCAAAGTCAGCTCTGAAAACTGTGGGATCTAGGAAGACAATCTTTTGTAATTAGCCAAGGCCACTATAATCCATAAAAACATCTGATCAAATTGATTTCCAGTCCATCAAGTGGTATCTGTCAACAGCAAACTTACTGATCATCCTGGAGCTGTGACTACCTCATGTAAACCTCTAAGGTCATTTAAAGGTTCCTTTGCCTTGTAAATATAAAATCATTTTCACTTTTTGACAGACTGTCTTTTCATGTGGGGCAGTAGGAAAGAGGAGAAGTAGGAAAAAGATGGATTGTCAGAAGCATTCACAAACCATTAACATCAGGGAGGCAGAAATCCACAAAATGTCTTGTGTATGATCAATGTTGTACTAATGTGTAGCCAAAAATATGGGTAGTTTATGAAGAGACAAAATTACATCATTTCTGTGTTCTCTTGAGATCTTGACTTAGTTATTGTATGGTACACATTGCCAAATATTGTACACATGCCTGTCTTGCTACTTGGATATGCTACTTCCATCTCTCTGCTGTTACTTTATTCAAGTTCTAATCTCCAGAGAGTTTCTAATACAATTACAAAAACAATCTTCTTTAAACTCAATTAACTCAATTTTAAGAATGGATTGAGTCATGTCATTTTTTTGCTTCTCTCTCATCTGCCTTATCCATTCTTTTTTTCTTATAAATAGGACTTTATATTTTGTTTTTGTTTTTGTTGTTGTTGTTGTTTTCTTTGTTTGTTTTTTTTATTGAGACAGACAGAAACAGTGTGAGTGGGGAAGGGGCAGAGAGAGAGGGAGAGAGAAAGAATACAAAGCAGGCTCCACACTGTCAGCACAGAGCCTGATGTGGGGCTTGAACTCATGAGACCGTGAGATCGTGACCTGAGCTGAAACCAAGAGTCAGATGCCCAACCAACTGAGCCACCTAGGCATCCTTTGCCTTCTCCATTCTAATCCTTTCCCCAAGCTGGTGTTCTGTGCGTTCTGTTTATATTCTAAGCTTCAGTGATTTTCCCCTAACCATTCTTTCTCCATGGCCATACATAGTGCCTCTCTTAGGTAAAATTATCTTCATTCATTTCAAAAGTCCAATCTGAAATCAGTTTAAGATCTCTCTTGCCTCCTCTGAATCCTAATTTGACATACTCTTGCCTTTCATTAATTATATAACCTAATGAAATAGTCTTTTTTTTAAAAACGTTTATTTATTTTTAGAGACATTGAGACAGAGCATGAGCAGGGGAAGGGCAGAGAGAGTGGGAGACACAGAATCTGAGGCAGGCTCCAGGCTCTGAGCCATCAGCACAGAGCCCAACGTGGGGCTCGAACTCACAGACCGCGAGATCATGACCTGAGCTGAAGTCGGCCACCTAACCAACCGAGCCACCCAGGCGCCCCTAAAATAGTCTTAACAGTTAGCTTCACTTGTTTTCTTTCACCTAGGCTTTCTGACAGCTCTTCAGTATTTGCCATTATTCTTTCTTGCAGCTCTCCCCTCTTACCCACTGTGCTAATGGACTTTTCTGCCATCTTTTTCACTTTTCTTTTTTCTGAGTTCCCTTTGTAAGACCATCCCCTAAGTGCAGGATACTCCTGCAAGAATTCCAGTCCTTATTTTCTGTTGTTCTTTCCTCATTATCCCCATGGCTCCTCCTGCCTCCTCTAAGTTGATGACTCTCATTTTTGTGTCTCCAGCAGCTTGAACTTTTGTCCCGCATGTTCAATTGCCTAAGGGCATCTTTGCTTTAAAATCCTCATATTTGTGCAAATCTCAACATATTTGAAACTGAATTAATCTTCTCCCTACAATTGGATTCTTTTTCAAATTACTTTGTTCCAGCAAGGCAATTGTCTTGGCTGGTTTCCTTCCCTTGTTCTGTTTTCAGTTTGTCACCAAGTTGTTTCATTTCTTCCTGCAAATTTTGCCATATGATTATTATTGCCCCTCTTCCTTTATTGTTACCACCTTAGTGAAGACTTTTATCACCCTCCTCCCCAAATTAAGAGCACTTGTTGATTTCTTTAAGATATAACTCAGATGCCACAAAATTCATCATTTTAAAGTATAAATCTTATGGCTTTCAATATATTCACAAAGTTGTGCAGCCAGCATCATTATCTGGTTCTAGAACATTTTTGTCCCCCTCAAAAGAAACTCTGTAATAATTAGTCATCACTCATCATTCTGTTCCCCCCCCATCTCTCAGCCCATCATTATTCTACTGTCTTTATGGATTTGCTTATTCTTGACATTTTATATAAATGGATTAATGCAATATGTAGCCTTTGTGACCAGCTTCTTATACTTAGCATGATGTTTTCAATGTTTATTCATGTAGCATGTATCAGTACTTCGTTTATTTTTATTGCTGACTAATATTTCTATGTGCATATATTTTTACATATGCGTGTGTGTGTGTGTAGTTGTTGTTTAGCCATTTATCAGTTGATGGACATTTGGGTTGTTCTTGGCTATTTTCCTAAGAAAATATAGTATTTACTATAACAGATAAAAATACATGGAGATGTATAAAAGTGTCAAAGTGGAAGTGGAGACAAGTAGGTAAACTTGGCATATATATCTGGAAGTCAAATCAACTATATTTGTTGATGGATTGGATGAGAGGGATGAGAGAAAAAGTAATCACAAATGAATTCATAAACTTATGAATTCAGCAGTCTGCCTTCCTTCGGGGAGAAAAATATTTAATTACATAGAGAAAATTGTGCCTACAGTATGGTACCTGGAGTCTGAATGTCTGTAGTTTAGATAGAGGACACTTGTTCTATAAGTTTTTTGGGGGGAGAGCTCATCTATACTTATGAATTTAAATTCCAAAGTTTCAGATATGTATATATCTGCTGAATATTTTTATGTAAATGTCCAAATACAAGACTAATGCCAAACTTATAATAATCCCAAAGACACTCTTTGGAGAGGTAGTTTTTTATCTTTGTATATATCAGTGTCCACCACTATTACCCATACTAAGAATATAAGACTCATGCTTGGCTGTGGCCTCTATCCTAAATGTGCTCAGCTTCCTAACAATGCCTGTGCTCTTGGCACAATCAGTTATCAAGTCCTGCCAGTTTTTCCTCTTAAGTACTTTCTATGATCCATTTCACTCATCCTCTTGCCCTCATTCCTATTATTTCTTACACGCACTCAGTCTATGTCAAATTTTCCCTGTCTACAGATTTTCACCCTTCAACTTATCATTAGAACAACTGCCAGAAGTATCCAGATAAAATGCAACTCTGACTTGTCCTTACACTTAGAAATTTTTAGGCATTTCTTATAACAAAAACCTGGCCTGAGTTAGTGCCCCCTATTTTCTCAAATAAACTATGTAACACTACAGTACATGTGGTACATTGTAGGTGCCATATATCTTGTAACTGTCTGTTTATATATTGTCTTGTTTTGTCCTATGATAAAAATTAGATTTTGACGCTATTGCCTAGTGTTTTGACTTATAATGTCTCGAATAATGTTATGTAAATGAATAAATTGTATAGATTATATTAGACTACTGTAGGATAGTTTGGATTTTTGAAAATATTATTCCTACTCCAATGTTTTGCACACTAGTTATAATTAAAACACAAGTAGTCTTACCAAAAATAAAAATTAAGTTTGGAGAGCTGAAGGTACTTCAGGTAAAGATTGAATATCTGAAACTTAGTACCTTAAATCTAAACCTGATATACCTATCAGATCCTTGTACAATAGGGTTAATTAAAATGTAGGTAATTATAAAAACATTACATAATTTAGTTCATAAAGTGAAAATGTTTGCATGTTTTCTTACTTTCATATAGGTTACAAAAAAGCACGGAAAAAAAGGTTTGACAGAGAATTTTCTACTCTAATAAATATGAATATAGACATATAGTCACATATATTCATATATATTCACATATATATATACACAGAAATGTGAATATTATTAGGAGAAAAATATATTCAGAACTCCAAATCACATTTTAATGAAGCGAATAACCTTTCCAAAGACAAATTCACCCTAAGTCATTCAGAAATGTGGTTAGAACATATAGTTAATGTATTCTTTAATTGCTCTTAGGCTGAAGTTAAACTCTTCCAGCCTCTAGGCTGATGGTCTCAAGAATGTGTGATTTTGAATTTGGGAAGCCTTAGGTAATACCTGAATTTCCCGTGTGAAGTGTTGTAAAGTACAACAAAACCCCCAAAACCTCAGTGCTTAAAATTTAGGTGTGTGTGTTTGTGTGTGTGTGTGTGTTTGTCTTTGTGCTTTTTTTTTTTTTTCCAGTTCTGACACTTTGTAATCTTATTAAATTGTATTAATGACCATTAAGATGTTGATTGTGCTTCACAATCCAGGATTGGGCAATTATAAAGGTTGTAACATCCAACAAATTCTCTTTTAATTTCCAAATTAGTGTGAAATATATTAGGTCAGTGTATTGATCTACTCATCCACCTGTACTACTCAATCAAGACTGTTAATTCATCTTAACACTGTTAAGAGCTGGTCAAGTCTCACCTCTTTCATGAAGCCCTCTTTAGTTTATTTGATCACCCTTTTAATTAACATATTCCTTTCTGTTCTTTATGGACTTGAATCACAGTTTATATCTTATTTGTTAGAGTTTTTATTATGACTATTTCTCTGTTATTTCTTCCAGACCATAAATGTGGAATTTCCGGCATAGTAGTCACTGTTGATGCCCATTCCATCTTTGACATTATACGCAGCAAGGCTTGACAAGTTCCAGAACACTTAGTTTATCATCTCTCTCTCTTTTTTCCCTCTGCCTAAGGACAGTGGCACCACAAGAGATTGCTTCACAACTAGCAGGCATAATCTGAAATTTCAGGGATTGAACTGGGTAAAAATCATCCACAGAAACATGGCCCAATCCCGTGGCCTTTGAGCAATGACTCAAAGGCATGATCCTCAGTTTCTCAGAGAGCCCCTAAAAGTATTGAGCCTCAGTTAATTTTCTAATTAATGTATGTTTGTTTGTTTGTCTGTTTCTGCCTGTGCTGTTTTCCTCCACTTTCTTATTGTGGCTCCTAAAATCACCTCCCAAATACATTATCTTCTCCTACTTTCTGGTCATAAAGTCAACTTTGAGGAAAGTCAATTTAAGGAAGTTGGAAAACAGTTGGTGTTCAGTATCCTTGTTGAGTAAATCAGCAGAGTACTATAAGTGACTCAAAATCATATAAATGTCAAAGATCTATGTGAGAACAATGGAAGTACTGCAGCTGCATTATGATATAGGTAACATTTTTCTTTGGAGTTTTCCCACTTCCTTGTGCTGTCTTCTGCTCTTTCCATTTAGGAACTTTTTTTTTTCAGAGGTCTGGTGTTAGGCTTTTTCCATATTCCCGGACTCTCAATGTTGTTTTTTATGCAACTACTCTCTTGAGGCAACTTCCAGAGTTCCTGTTCTCTCCTTTATAATTTCCTCCCCTCAAAGATTTCTTACACTACAACCTATTTTCTCTAGGATTGGCTTTGTATAACACATCCATGTCCAGATCTAAGGCATAGCATATTATCTCTTCAGAGTAATTTGCCTTTTAATAGGGATCTTTGAGAGATTCTTTGCTATAGCCTAACCATTAATATACAAACATGAATTCTAATTGGAGAAATTCCAGGCACTGTGGTAGGTTAATAGAGGAAATATTTTTTAGGAAGTAGGAGATATTTTATATTTCATCAAATTTATAGGGGTTTATTCTACCTGTTTATTGGGCTAGATTTGGCTTCAGAAAACACTGTCTATTTTCAAATTTCTTTAGACTGAAACAGAAATTTCCCCACACTACAACTAAGTTCTCTGTTTCCTTGGCTGCTTCTCAGTTTAAGTCTGGAGTAAGACTGGTTGAGGTACAGAATGCTAGAAAGCAACAAATGAGAGTTTCAACATGTAAGGTGTTTTCTTCCCCATTTGAAGATATAGGACTATATCTCCCTACCCAATAGCTCTTCAACCCAAGTACAATAACTGTTACATTTTTACTGTATAGGATTTTTGGATACTACGCTTTCACTATTATTATTTTTTGCAAATTCAGTTTTTCTTTAAATTTCATATTGGTTTTAAATGTAAGGATGCTTTGATAAGCATTTGAACTTTAGATTAAAAGTGGCTTCATATCCATTTTATCATTTAAATCATTAGATTTCCCCCATGATATTAGCAAGCAAGATATTCCTTCTTCCATATCATGTTTACAATATGAATACCTACAATTAATGTAATAGTTATCCCTGCATATAAATTCAGTGTATTTGGCTTCTGAAATACCTCTTTGGTAAGATGGTTCTGTGGGTCAGAATGTACACAGGTCTTTGGCCTAATTTCAACACTTGCCACATCTTATCTCACCTAATAATCTCGATGAAATCATTAATCAGTAAGCTGTACTTGTCAACATCTGGACTAGAGCTTTTCAACATGATGATTCATACCTTCCTACTATTTGGCATTGATCATAAATCACAACTTTCAGGTATAATCAATTAAGCCATTAGGAAGATAACTAATTGGACACTTATTCAACTCAAAATGGCCTATTTTATCTATAAAGGTATTTCTTTATGGCATAATTTTAATACCCTCTTTTAGAAGATTATCTAATTTAATGTCATGCTTACCCCTTTATGGCTGGGAGATTTTACCTTTACTGCTATTGTTTTCCCAAAGATTTGACATTATTTCTGAATTTTTCTTTATTTTATTAAAAAATGTATTTAAAAAAATTAGTGTTAATTTATATTTGAGAGAGAGAGACAGAGTGTGAGGGGGGAGGATCAGAGAGAGACACACACAGAATCTAAAGCAGGCTCCAGACTCTGAGCTGTCAGGAAAGAGCCCAACTCAAGGCTTGAAATCACAAACAGCAAGATCGTGACCTGAGCCGAAGTCAGATGCTTAACCAACTGAGCCACTCAGGCGTCCCTGATTTTTCTTTTTTTGAACGTTTGTTTTTTTATTTTGAGAGAGAGAGAGCTCATGCATGAGCTTATGCACATGAGCTGGGGAGAGGCAGAGAGAAAGAAGAGAGAGAATCACAAGCAGGATTCACACTGTCAGCGCAGAGTCAGATGCAGGGCTCAGTCCCATGAACTGTGATATCATGACCTGAGCAGAAATCAAGAGTCAGACACTCCACCCACTGAGCCACCATGCACCTATTTATGATTTTCTTAAAGCTCACAAGCTTTGAGAACTCTTTAGAAACTTCAAACAGCATCCTGGGATCTAATATTGTAACTTGGGCAATTTGGGCACATTTTTCCTTCACAGGAAAGTGAAGGGGGCTAACATCTCTGAATGGAGGCTGTGTGTCAAACACCATGTTAAGATCTTTGTACCATGTTGTCTAAGTTTTGTAATGCCTAGAACATTATTATGTTTCCCAGATGAAGAAGCTGCAGATTTGAATTTTAGTGCTCTATATGAGGTAGCCATGGTAGTTAAGGATTTTTACCCTTTGCTGTTGGAGTGACCCAGGCTTATGCTTTATACATTGAAGCAGTTAGCCTTTCAACTCTAGAATTCACTTTATTTTTCCCAGTGTCTCTGACTCCCCCCCCCTTTTTATTCATCTGAGATCAAGAGTTACATAAGGAGTTTTACTTATTATTATTTATTAACAAAATCTTTGACCTTTGAACCAATCACTATTTTTCCGAAGTTGTACCATATTACCTGTTCACTGCACAGGTCTTCTAGTTCCTCTACATCCTAGCCAACACTTTTAATTTAAGCCATTGCAGTATGTGTATTGTGGTATTTCATTTTGGATATAATTTGGATTAGCCTGGTGACTAATGATGTTAACTATCTTTTATGTGGTTATCTGCCATCCATGTATCTTCTTTGGTAAAGGGAAAGTAATAGCTAAATATTTTGGTCTTTTACAAAAATCGCATTATTTTCTCATTAAGCTTTGAGAATTCTTCATTTACTTTGGATACAAGTCCATCATTAGATATATGATATGTAAAAATTTTTCCATATCTATTGCCTGGCATTTTATTCTTATAACCGTGCCTTTTGGAGAAAAGTTCCATATCCTGAAAAGTCTCTCAACGCAGTAGGCTGAGGCAGTCCACAGTGCTCACTTCACTCATATGCTTCCTACTTCTTAATCATCACCTTTGTTTTTGCATGATACCCAGTGCCTCATATATTTTGTTTGCTTCTTTGGTTGTTTCATTTGGAAGGGTAAATCCAGTCTCTATTTCTTCTTGGATGGAAGCTAAAATCCTGTAATCCACATGAATGTTTTTAGAGACTCTTTTCTTTTCATCAAGAGGATTTGTACGTATTTTATCAGAATTTAATCTCCCTCTGTAAGACACTTAATCCCTTATAATATATCATTCCTTTTAGTCCTTTCCCTCACCATTGGAAACTCATCTCCAGCCTAAAGTAAAACTAGAAGCTGAATGTCACCTTATGATCCAAGTGAGATTTTTTTTTCTCCCCAAATGCTACAGCCCACTAACTTTAGAGGACGTCTATACACCAGGAGACTTGTGCCTGATACCCAGGTTCACACAGCATCTTAAGCTTCTTTTTGCCCAACCTCTTTGAAACATTTGATAAAATTGGCTTCCTTAGGAAAAAAAAATTCCTCTATCTACCCATGTCTAAGTTTCTGAATATTTCAGGCTTTTTTTTCATCAGACTTCTGCTTTTTCTATATAGTGTCTTCCTTTGTTTATTTTATCTAGAGCTATCTGTATGAAGGTACTCTAAAATTATTTCTCTTTCTTTGATCTTTCTCTGAGAATCAGTCATCTATCCAGTGCTGACTTCACCTCTCCATTCGATTGTCTGCATCTCAGCTTAATCTCAATACTTCACTCTTAACACTTATTTTTCCCCCCAGCTCTTGCCCAGTCAATTAGCAGACCTAATGGGCTCTACTCTAAAATAGTTCAAGATTCGGACCACCTCTTTCCTTTTCACAAAGTCGAATTGTAGCCTGTGCCACCTCTCACCATAGGTTACTAGAACTAGCTCCTTACTGGACTTCCTTTTATTAATCTTGCCCATCCTGTACTTCTACAATAGTCTTTCCACTTCCACTTTGCCTCTCTATTAATTCAACCTCATAATAACCAAGTATTCTTTTAAAACCTACATTGTATCACATAGTTGCCCTGATGGCAATGCTTTAATGGCTTCCTGTTACAGTAAAAGCCAAAAGCCTTTACCTGGTTCACAAGGCCATGCCTATTTTCAACTTTCCCTTCTTTACTACTTCACTTTACTAAAGTATCACGGGCCACGCTCTTCTTTTCTAAGTAACTTGGTACTGACTGTTTTCTGTGTTAACCTCCATGTGCTCCCAAGTCTTCTTCATCCCTGTTATCTAAGTCTCTGCTCATGTGTCACTTCCTTAAATAGATTGCTCAGATTGCTCAGATTCCCTTTGCTAAAATAACCTCATCATACCACAAACCCACCATTCTACTGTCCTCTTTGATATTCTTTCTAGCACTATCTAAAATTATCTCATCTATAATTATTTGTCATTATTGACTTTTTTTTTCCCAAAGAAAAATGGAGGAAAAACTTTATTATTTATTTTTTTCCCTTATTTACCCAGTGCTTAAAACAGTGCTTAGATCAGTAAATATTTTTTTGGGGAAAAAAACAGAATTTAATGTTTTCTCACTGACTTTAATTTATTTACTAATTCCTAAGCATGTCATAACCGTTATTAGGCTTCTGTATTTATGAAATTTTGATGGTATGGTCACTTGCTCCTGTCATTTCTGTTATTTTCTCTTCCTTATGTGGTAGATTTATTGCAAAGATATAACCCCAGTTCTTCCGTGTATTTGGACTTGATCTTTCCTATGTGCCTTTCTAGTTCCTTCCATCATGATCTGGTCTCTTTTTCTTCATGGTTTTGATTTGAGTTGAACTTGTGTGGTTTTAGTCACTAGAAAGCAGCTGAAGTGATAATCTTCCAGTTTTGAGCAAGGGACTTAAAGATCTTATGTGCTTTTGTCCTTTCTGCCTCATACTCTTTTTTGCCATTTGAACAAGACTGAGGTAGCCTGCTGGAGGATGAGAGAGACCTGAGGAGAGTCTGGTTTTTTGGGGTGTGCTACCCTGGACCAGCACTGCGCTAGCTGACTGCCAGACATATAAGAACATTCAGCCAAAATTATGAGATGTGCTTACCTGATGCACAGTTGATAATAAAGGAATGAACACACCATAACAGGAACAATCACTCATTCCACACATAGATTCGTTAACACTAATTGCCCATTGTTTTACATACATGAGTTTGGAGGCCATGTGTTACATGGTAATAACTAACTGATATATTCTCATTTCTGTTTTCTCTTTAAGAATCAAATAGCAATTCTTATATAAACAGTTTAATGGATTTCTATAAAGATTATACTTTCTCGATATACAGTAAAAATTATACTTGTTATACGTGTTAAGATCTCAAGCTCATTTTGTTTGTTACTATGTTTTGTATATTTTTCCCCTAAGTTCCATGGTGGCAGGAACTAGATCTCTTGTTTACTCCAAAAACAGTTCAGCACTTGTAACATGATGAATGTTTAGATGTATCTTTATAGAAGCAATAAATAAATAAATAAATAAATATGTGTTCTTAGTTTTCTCCAAATTGGTTTTCTAATAATAATTCATATTTCAATAGCAGTATGATACTTTCCATTGTATCCTATTTGGAGTTTTTTTCTTTTTCTGAATTTATTTTTTTAAATGTTTATTAGCACTAGTGTTCATTAATGAACAAAATAGGCAAGGTTCCAGCCCTCGTGTAACTTAGAATGCGTTGTAGAAGATTTTAAGTGTATGTAATGAGAATTATTGAAGTAATACACATTTATTAGTTTTCTTTAATAATCTTTTATCTCATTGATAAGTTATAACATATATTATTTAAACAGATCCTCTACTGGTCTGAACATAATGGTTGATAGTGCTTCTTAGATTACCTTCTTCCTTTGTCCATTTCAGTTTTATATTCCGATATATTTCTTTCTGTTTATTTATTCACAAATCTATTTTTTAAAACCATAGCATACTGCTCAATCTTGTCAAGTTAATCAGTTGGATAGACTTCCCTTACCTTCAATAATGCTTTTCCTTTTATTATATATACTTATACTTTCTATCTGGAGCTACCTTGAATTGCAAGTGAGAATTCCAGAAATGAGAAACTGGAGTAACTTAAGACAATAGTGATCACAGAAATGTGTATGGTGGGAGAGGGCTGGGAGTGACATGCGATGATGCCTGGAGGCTTCCTCTAGCATCTGGGCTACGATAGTAGTTCCATTCTTCCTGCCAGAGAATGCCACTTAAGACCTCTAACAAATAATGGGGCTCGGGATCTATGAAGAAAGGAACAGAATTGTTGCTCCTGCTCAGGAGAATACTCCTATAAATAAAGAGTCTTGAAGGAGAAGGTGAATAAGCAAGTATAACTTGAAGGAGAAGGAAAGTAAGTGGTGACTGAAATCTTTTTTGACCTTGACATTCAGAGCTACAAATTTTCCATAAACTCAGTTTGACTCCGTTGTTGGGCATTTCAGAGTGACTTCTCCTGTAGCAGTTTATCTGGCTTTAATCTCAAGGAAGTAAAAAGAGCCCAGATCCTTTTCTTATTGTTTCAAAATCCTGCTGATACATTGGCGTTTATCAAAAATGGATCAGAACTTTCCTTGATTTAAGAATTGGAAAGAAATATCATGATCTAAGGCTTTCCTATACACTTAGAAATCCGTGTGCTTTATTTAAAACAAGAAGCTGATATTAAAATGGCCTTTTCTTATAAAGTGACTTCTACTTGAGTCCATATACATGGACTGTACTATTATCTCAATAGTATATTTATTCTCACATATACTTATAGTTCCTGCTTTTACCTGCAACTAAAAGCTCCAGAAAGTTAAGAAGTTGTTTCTTATGTATGGATTTTGACTTGCAATTAGAGTTTTGGGGAAGTTCTATTATCCAGAACATTTATGGGTTAAAAATACAATGTTTATTATTTTTAGAACACCTTTTCCTTATTTCTATCTCAGTTTCCCATCTAATGTGATATTTTTATCTTTCTTTCTTCCTCCCGGATCTCTCCCTTCCTCTCCTGTCATAGACTCTGGGTCTAGAGTTCTTTCTTGTCTAGCAAGAAAGTGGGGTGCAGGATCAAAATGCAAGAAATGGCGGATGTCCGGGAAAAGACAAAAGCCCCGATTAAGGGTCCTTGTCTGTTTCTATTAGGATTAGAAGGCTTACAAACATGATGATGGATGTGCACAAAGAGACAATGAAACTGTGAACATTAACTCATGGCCGTGAGGGAAAGGGGGTTTTGAAGATATTCAGTGTTAGGGGTTTGGTTTAATATACAACAAAATCCTGGCACCAGGCGGCCGAGTGGAAGGTTGTTTCCAGCAGACATGAAGCACCACCTCTGTTACCTAACCTGGTCTAGGGGACAAGAAGACAGAGCAAGTAAGCTCAGGGTCAACAAGGCACCTTTCTTTTGTTATTTATCTGTGCAGGGGCAACTTCCCCCTGCAGTGGTCTGTAGCCCTATTTACCTGTTTACCTAATTCTATCCCTCCTGTGAAAGCAGCTTTCTGCTATAGCACTAAGTTGGGAGGCACTTTTGCCCTGAATACCTAATCTTGTTTATTTCAGATACATGAAATATTGGAACCTTTGCCCACCCCCTCTATACTGGGGCCTCTGCCTGCCTTCTCCAAACTTATTTACCTAATCTTGTTTACCCAAACTTGAGTGTGAGCAACCTATGGCTTTCTAATTCTTTATGCCTTGTTAACCCATCAGTACAGGCTCAGGAATCCCTGAACTTATTCCCTACACTTTCCCCTCCATCTCCCCTCCCTCCCATTCTCCCTCCCTCTCTCCTTCTTTCCTCCCTTCCTTCTTTCCTTCCTTTTTTTACAGTCTCTCTTTTCTTCTCTTTCTTCTTTCTTGGCATGGATCAGGCTCTGTGCTAAATATGATCAGAATATACTGATAAGACCAAGCCTTTGTCTGTATCTTTTTGTAGTTGACCATTTATCTAGAAATACATTACTCAGGGCTAGTGATTTCTGTAAAATCACACTGCACAGAAATCTACCATTTATGATTGTGACTAGTTATATTGAAGAGATCACACACAGGTGAAACAATGCCCAGCTCATTGTAAAGAGGAAACTTTGTAGAAATAATACTATTGTGTACCACTTTTGTGTTTTAAAGTTTTAAAAATGATTTCATATGCATTTTGTTTCATTAATCTAGCATCACTCCGAGTCGACAAGATGTTTTGATGGATTTGCATTGTCATCTTAGCTAAGCTGAGTCTACATTTTCCAGACTTTCCTTCCCTGTGTAGTTGTGGATTAATGTAGGACATAAGAGTCAGTTTGCATTAGAGTTTTAGAGTTGGAAGGTGGGAGTGAAGCACTGGCCGTATTCTTTTAATAATCATAAGGTTGGTACAGGAATTCTAGTACTGTTTCAGCTCATAAATGTCACTTATCTGCTGGCTGACCTTACTGGCATGAGGTAGCAGCCAGGTCCATAGCTCCTTCAACTATTGTCAGATCCTGTGTCACCTCTTCTGACTCATGGATCTTCATGAAAAAGGTACCAGTTTCACCTGCAGGTAACCTGTATCATCAAAGTTGGGGACTTGAGGGTCGTGGCAAAACATCCACATGGGTTCCATTATATCCTGTGGGTCCCAGTTTGTCCTTGCTTTCCCCCATTTTATATCTTTCCTTTCCAACTGCTGGCATCAGTCACCAGAGCCAAAGGCACAGATAATAGCCCTGCATAGACTGTATAACTAGCTTCTAAATGGTATAGAGTCAATAAACTTTTTTTATACCTAAATGGTATATAATAAATTCCTTATTCTATATCATTCATAGTAGTTCTGCTTCTCCGACAGAAGCTTTGCTGACAGATAGATACTACTAGGTTACATTTGTAGATGAAAAACTGGAGTCTCAGAAAAATTTCATAGTTAATAAGTGACAGACATAGACCCAATCCAGGTCAATATAAATCCATGTACTATAATAACTTGATGAATTAAGAGATTAAGGTGGAGTGGCATGGACTGGGAAACTTTCTGAAAGTACTGGAGTTATTATCAAAAGTGGAATAGGAGGTCATATACATAGAGTTAGATCATGACTATAATTCATACTTTAGAGCTTTCATGTTTAATATCTCTGGTGAATTCTCGTTTCTTCTCAGATTACTGCTACCATTTTTACTTTCCTCTAATCATATTCTAGGCTCTATCAGGATTTGAACTTGAATTTCTACTTTTAATAGAAATTCTTCCTTGCAATATCTTCTCAGAAACAGCTCTATTCTTCTATATTTACTTATTGCTGAGATCTATGAGATATATATATATATTTTTTGCTGAAATATATATACACATATGTGTATATATACACACACACATCGTTCTCATTTTAATTTTAGATTATCAATTTGGACATGGCATTCAAGGTTAGGAAGTTTCATTAGATAAGAAGAACCAAGAGATTAACTATGCAGTTCCTATTGCAAGCTGATAGATAGTTTTCAATGGACATTTCATCCTCGTTTCTAGTAGGACACATAGAGACAAAAGCAATTTCCTCAAAAAGGAGAAAGAGATAGTGGATATACTTTTTGGAAGATAGTGCTTTAATTTTCAGTATATTTCCAGTTCAATTTATTCCCAAATCATTGGTGTTGGATAATAAGTGATTCTAAATACATTTTACAGTTTGACATAAAACTTAGAAATACTGGTTAAGTTTCTCATTTTATTCTAGTTATTTAATTAAATATTATAAATATTAAAAAGCACTGAACAATGACCAACGTTTACCACAGGGGGAAAAACAAATGTATTAATCAGAGTTTGGTAACATAATGAATGAATGGAATACAATTTAAGATTAAGACAAATAATTCTTCCAAATAGGCCTATATGCCTTTCTGAAAGCAAATTTTATAATGAGCAAATGGTTAGCGTGAGAAAGACAGCTAGACGCAAAGTCTACACTACTTAGCAAACATTTTTGAAACCATATTCTATGTCAGGATTTGTCATAGGTCCTGGGAATGCATTGTAAAGTCACGCCTGGTCCTTGTTCTTTGCCCCTGGATGGCAAAGGGCTACCTAAACTCTTGATTTGTTCAGTGTGTACAGGCTATGATTGGTAGAGGTGTGCTCAGATAGAGTGAAGAGCTTGAGGAGTCTAGTTCATAACTCTCAAATGGACAAGAGAAGGTAAATAGGGATAAGTCTGGGCCTTGAAATATAGAGGTTAGTCTATGCTTTAAGTCAAGTGGGATTACAAGATGAGAAAAGTCAATCTATGGAGAAAAAGAAAGAGACCTCAATTTCTCAGAATCTAATGCCATATGTACTTTGGTGGTATATGAATTCTAATAGTGGGATATGGTTCCTGAACTACAATCCTGGCAAGATGTTCTGGGTGATTATTCACTCACATTCCTAGTTCTTTTCCCTCCCATCCCTTAGTATCAAAGTGTGGCAAAACAGTGCTAATTGAGATCCAAGTTACATGAATCAAACCAGAGAACTGAAACCTGTATCCCGAAGCATTCTGCCATTTTGGGGGTATGGGTTATTGGGAAGCATATTGAATAGTAAGTCTATCTGGTGCACATTGCTAATTGGAAAAGGTTTTAAATTCCATGTTAGTGACAGTAAAGCTGATGTACAGTAACTCATTTGGAATTCATTTTTCATCAGTGAGGATTTAGGCAGCAGATACAGCACACCTCTCTTTAAATGAGAGTGCTCATGCTCACCTTCCCTCACCCCAACAAACACACTCATAATAATGAACCAGAATTTATGTGAATCATGTGAATTAGTGGAAAATATGACAGTAGAATGGCATTTACTTTTGCCAATAGAAACTGGCTAGAAACGGATTTTTTTTTTTTTTTTAGATTTCTCAACTTTTGTTTTATTACAGAGAAACTAAAGATAAATTTGGGTCTGTTGGTAAACATATTTGGTGCTTTATTGAAAAATTTAGAAATGGATTTCTTAAAAAAAAATGGGGTGCCTGGGTGGTTCAGTCGGTTAAGCGTCCAACTTCAGCTCAGGTCATGATCTCACAGTTTGTGAGTTTGAAACCCTGCGTCAGGCTCTGTGGTGACAGCTCAGAGCCTGGAGCCTGCTTCGGATTCTGTGTCTCCCTCTCTCTCTGCCCCTCCCCTACTCATGCCATTTCCCTCTCTCTCTGTCTGTTTCTCTTTCAAAAATAAATATTACAAAAATTTTTTTAAAAAATGTATAAAATCCTTAAGTATTCTATCTTGCCACACTATAAACCAGAAAAGGGGAGGGAAGAAAGGGGAGAGAGAGAGAGAGGGAGAGAGGGAGAGAGGTTTTTTTCTTTTCCTTTTGCTGTTTGACCTTGTAGAGTTGCAGAAGTTAAATGGAGCACAGGTTGGGAACATCCATTGTTCTCATCCCAGCTGCTCTGAACTCATCGAGCACATTGTCAGTGAAATGGAAAAGAAATTAGCAGCTCATTTTGTGCAACGTGAACTTTCTCTCTCTGTCTCGCTCATGCTTGATGGGCACACTCTCTTTGATAAATCAGTCCTTACGCCTTATTGCCATGCAAGAACTGGAAGTAAGAAATGTCAACAGCACTCCCCTGCTTTCATTAGAACTAACCAAGTTTTTCATCTGCCAGGGTAGTAGTTAACTTTTATTCAGATGCCGCCTGTTATGAGGGAATCAAGTTGAGAGGGCAATTAGGAAGATAAGGGAGGACAGGTTGCTCAAATGCCCCAAACTATGAGGCATTGAAATAGTTACAGGCTCTCTGTGTTAGCAGTGACTGTGGTAAAGGGCTGATTCTGCATGCTATTGTGATGAGATTATACCTCGCTGCACACCTCTGGCCTCCTTGCCCACAGAGTTCAATTAGCAGTTAAGGAAGAGTTCAAATAGATTTTAAAAATTAGTCATTTTTGAGACCTTCATAGAGAAATTTAACTTGGTCGTGTTTTTAGCTAGCCAAAAATGAAAAGAAAAGGAAGAAAGTCAGCAGGAGCTAGCTGAATGTGCAGATGTGGCATCATTGGAGCATCTAGAGATGAGGGCAGACTCAGTATCTGCTGAATAGCCAGCAGTTCCAGGACAGTAAAGGCTGTTTTAAGGTCATAGGAATCACTTTCAAAATGCAGTGCATTGGCAATAGCAAATATTAAGGAAAAATTGGTGCTCAACAAAGACTGAAGGTCAGCATATCTAGCATATTTTTTTAAGTGAATATGTTTCTTTGTAAATTTGCATTCTATGAATAATGCCTTGGGAAAGGTGACCTCCTCTAGTAATCCTGTATAGGCCCACTATTCTTAGTCACTGTATTCTGGGTCTTCAAGTACTTAGCCCTTAAATGTAAGAAAAGTTGATTTTCTGCACCTATGCCAAAATCTGTATTGGGCCCACTGGCAAGAGAGAATGTTTGGGAGAGAAATGAATGGCCCATGGTTTTGGATGGCTCCAGAACCCACAAGATTTGAGTTATTGTACCTTTCACTTCTTTATTGTATGTCAATTGGGCAGACCTGAACAGGACCTTGTTCCTCATCAGCAACATCGTAGCCATCATTTGTATCAGTTAATTTTATATTTGTGTGTGGGGCACCTGGGTGATTCAGTAAATTGAGCATCTGTCTCTTGATTTTGGCTCAGGTCTTGATCCCAGGGTCATAGCATCAAATTCCACATTGAACTCCATGCTGGGCATGGTGCCTGCTTGAGATTCTCTCTCTTTCTTTCTCTCTCTTCTTCTGCCCCTCTCCCCAACTCATATTTACCCGTCTTTCACTCTAAAATTAATAATAATAATAATAATAATAATAATAATAATAATGAGAAGTTATATTTGGGTGCATGTAATAGAGACTTGAAAAGTAAATGTAGAGCTAGGTCTTAACACTAAGCCACTATGGATCCAAGCTCCATTCATCTTTATCCGTCATATTCCTTGGCATCCGTATTTTTTCATTTGTAGACTCACAAGATAACCAATCACATATTCCAGGCAGATAGCAGGAGAAAGAGGAAACACTTTATATACTCTTTTCAGATGTTAGAATTCAACCTTGCAACTTCTGATTACATCTAATTAGTCAGAATTTTGTCACCTGGCCACATTTAGCTATAAAGGAGGCTAGAAAGTAATTTTTTTTTAACCAGAGCTCATAACTACCTCAATAAAATTAGCATTCTTGGCATATTGGATATTGGTTAATCAAGTCACAGTTGCTATCATATCCTTACTCGTTAAAAAATATGAAGAAGCCTTAAACCAAACAGCAAAGTTCCTTGCTAAGAACTTACTTACAGTCTTATAGAGTATTAGTAGAAATACTCACCATAGTAAACAAATAAATATAAATAAAACCCACCTGTACAAAAATAAAGATATAAAATATCAGCAAGAAGGCTTATATTGAATAATAGTTAATATTCTAATGCCTAGAATAGTTCTTGGCATAAAATGATAAATAAATATTTATTAAAATTAATTATGTCATTATATTTATTTACTTTTTATAGAGTGTCTACTAAATGCCTGGAGCAATGCTAAGGCCTTAATGAGATAAAGATTCAAAGATTATTATGAGAAAGAGGGTTATTCATAATGATGAAAATATTAATTCATAAAGAAGCTATCACAATAACTGAACATAGTTAACAATAGAGGCCCAAAATATATGAAAGAAAACTGACAGAAATAACAAGATAAAGATTCCATTAAATAGTAATAGTTGGAGAATTAAATATATTATTTTTAATAATTGATAGAACAAAATAAATAAAATTAACAAGGACATGAAAGACTTAAGCAATATTATCAATCAGCTAGGCCTTTATAACATCTATAGAATATTTCACCCAACAAGAGCAAAATGCACATTTTCAAGTTCACATGGAATATTCTCCAGGATAGACCATATCTTAGACTACTTAATAAGTTTCAACAAATATACAAGGAATGAATTCATGCAAAGTATATCCTACTGCTGTAATGGAATCAAATTAGAAATCAATAACAGAAACTGAGAACTACCAATTATAACTAAAATAAGAGAAAATCATTCCATCTTTATACAATCAGTTGGGAAGGTAGAAAACACAAAATGTGTGCTTTCTATATTGTATAGGGCAGAAAGGTGGCCGACTTTTCAAAATAAAGAAGCAGCCTTCTAGGATTTCTGCTTAGAAAAAAAATGTTAAACAATTTAGTGTCATAATGATACAGTATCTAAGCTTGTTTAGGGGGCACTTTTGCTCTCTTGTGTATGCAAGTTTGTCTTTGTGTATTAATATAGAAATTTAAAAGTCAATTTTAAAATATGCATATTTCCATGTTGTCCTAAATTAGTAAAGTAGAGCTAGGTGACCATTAAACCAATATAATGTCAGTAGCACTTAGCTGCAAGGTAAGCCAAAATTGTTTGTTCATGGGGACACAACAATATTTTACAGAAGACCTGAACTTTCTAGCAGCAGTTCTGAGATGTGGACTGGCGTTGGTGGTATGTATGTTCTAAAGCACCCTGAAAAAATGTTTGGAAAAGTAAAGAGTGTAATTCTACATAACTAATGGGTGAAATAAACCACAATAGAAATTAGAAAATATTTTGAAAGTAGTATATATGAAATAAAATTATAATATATGAGACACAGTCAAATCAGTTCTTAGAAGAAATTTAGAACTTTCCCCACAGAGAAAAGTTCAGACCCAAAGTCTTAATAGATTCTACCAAATATGACAGAAGAAATAATATCAATCCTGTGCATACTCTTCCATAAAATGGAGAAGGATGGAAAATTCCCCAACACATTTTAAAAGGTCAGTGTTATCCCCAACACAACTATATAAAGACTTCAAAAGTAAAAAACAGATAAATATCCTTAATGAATATAGACACAAAAAGTTTCAACAAAATATTAGCAAATATATAAAATAGATTATATACCATGATCAAATGTGATTTATATATCAAGAATGCAAGGTTGGCTTAATATCTGAAAATCAATGTGATACATCATATTAATAAACAAAGCTCAAAAAGCACTTTATCACCTCAACAAATGCAGAAAATTCATTTGAAAAGAAATCCCCAAATCCATACGTAATTAAAATTCTCAAAAACTAGAAATAGAAAGGAACATCCTCAACCGATAAAAGATATGTGAAAAACCAATAGCCAGGTTATACATAGTGGGGGAAAATTAATGCTTAACTCTAAAATCAGCAACAGTGCAAGAATGTCCACATTTACCACTTATTTTTAATATTTTACTGGCTTTTTTTGTCAGTACTAGAAAATAAATAAATAGATTCACAGGAAGTTGCAAAAATACTACAGGAGGTAACTGTTACTGAGTGGTAACATATATGCCCATCGTACAGTATTAAACTAGGAAATTGACGTTAGCATAACTTACAGAACTTATTCAGATTTCCTGGGCTGTACATGAACTTGTGTTTGTGTGTGTATTTCTATAAGGTTTTATCAGATATAGATGTGTTTAGCTATTACCACTACTAAGACACAAAATTGTTCCCTTACCACGGAAATCTCCCTTGTGCTTTCCTTTTATAGTCAAGCACACCCTGCTATCCCAACATCTTTAACCACCGGTCACCACTATTTTAGTCTCCATTTCTGTAATTTTGTCATTTGGATAATTTATATAAGTGGAATCATATACTGTGTAACTTTTTGAGATGGACCTTTTTTTTTATTATTCAGCACAGTTCCCCTAAGACATATTCAATTTGTCATGTTTATCAGTAGTCTGTTCCTTTTATTGCTGAATTCTGTTCCATGATATGGATATAGCACAGTTTGTTTAATCATTCCCCCATTGAATGACATTTGGATACTTTCCAATGTTGGGCTATTATGGATGGAGTGACTGTGAACATTCATGTACAAGCTTTTGTGTGTATATAAGCATAAACAGATGTTCTGGATGAAAGTACCCAACTATTATCCAAAGGAATTGTATTCTTCCCCAGAACCTGTATTCATTCCCACAGGCAATGTATGATAAATCCTGTGTTTGACATTCTCACCAGCATTTATTTTTTTAATCTGATGTTCTAATACATATGTATTAATATCTCTTCATGATTTTAAATTGCATTTCTCTAATGGCTAATGATGCTGACCATATTTTAATGTGCTTCTTTACCATATGTGTATCTTCTTTGATAAAACAATTTTACATATTTTTCACCTATTTTCCAGTTGGATTTTTTGTTGTTATTGTTTATTTTTACTGTTGAGTTTGGAGAGTCCTTTATATAGTCTAGATATGAGGCATTTGTCAGTTACAAAGTTTGCAAATATTAACCCCAATCTTCAGCTTGACTTTTTTATCCTCTTAACCAGAGCTTTTGCAGATCAAACGTTTCTAATTCATTGAAGTCCAATTGAGCATGTTTTTATGGATTTTTATTTTTATGTAATACTTAAGAATTCTACCTGTCCCTGGGTCCCCAAAATGTTTTACTGTGTGTTATTATAAAAGTTTATAGTTTTACATTTACATGTAAATCTGATATCCATTGTTATATTCGGTATAAAGTATGTTGTTTAGGTTCAGATTCAGTTTTATTTTTCTATTTTTGCTTGTGGATATCTGATTATTTCAGGTCCATTTTTTGAAAAGAATATACTTCCTTTATTGAATTGCTTTTGCATCATTGTCAAACATAAGTTGGTGTTTTTATATGGATCTGCTTTTAGGGATTTTATCTCTTGTTTTATTGATCTTTGTGATATCTCACCACTAATAGCACCCCGTCTTGAACACTGTACTTATATTTTAAGTCTTAAAAATTTGGTAGAGTAATTCCTTCACTTTAATCTTTGTTGGTTTTTTTTTTTTTTTTTTACCAAAATTGTTTCAACTATTCTAATTCCTTTGCATTTCCATACAAATTTCAGAATAAGTTTATTTACATGAACACTCTTCTTATAATTTTGATACAAATTATAATTAATTAATAGATTAAATTACAGAATTGTCATTTAGAATGTTTGGTTTTCCAATCACAGTACATCTCCATTTATTTGATTTCTTTCATCAAAGTTTTGTAGTTTTAAGCATACAAGTCCTGATCATGTTTTGTTAAATCTATATCTAAGTGTTTTATATTGAGGAATTGAATTTAGTTTTATTTTGGGTTTCCACATGTTTCTTGATAGTTTATAGAAATACAGATTTTTATATAGATTTTTCTATGTTAATATTATACCCTATGAGCTTGCTAAAGTCATTTATCACCTCTAGAGTTGTTGTTTTAATATTTAGAGATATTTTACAGAGACCCTTATGTCAGCTGCACATAGGGATGGCTTTATTTCTTCATTTACAATCTGTATGTTTTTATTTCCTTTTCTTGCCTTACTGCACTGGCAAAGACTTCTGATTTTTTTTATCTTGTTAATAAAGTGGGTTGACTGATTTTTGAACATTGAATCAGTCTTGCATCCCTGAAACAAACCCCACTTGATTGTGATATATCACTACATTAAATTAACCATTTGTTAAAAAGCTTTGCATCTGTGTTCATAGCAGATTTTGAGCTATAGTTGTCTTTTTTTTTAAATTTTCTTTCTTTCATTTTGGTATCAGAGTAATACACCTTATATAATTAAGTTTGACACTCTCCTCCCCTTTCTCTTTTCTGGAATAGATTGTGTATAATTATTGCTAATTCTTCTTCAAAAGTCTGGTCGATGGGGTACCTGGGTGGCTCAGTTGGTTAAGTGTACAACTCTTGATTTCAGCCCAAGTCATAATCTCATATTTCATGGAATTGAGCCCCACAATGGGCTCTGTGCTTACAGTGTGGAGCCTGCTTAGGATTCTCTCTCTCTGCCCTTCTCCCACTCATGCTCTCTCTCTTTCTCAAAATAAATAAATAAAATTTAAACAATAATGTGTGGTAGAATTCTCCAGTGAAACAATCTGGGCTTTGAGAATTTTCTTTTAAGAATTTATTAATTGTAATTTGACTTCTTTAATGGTCATAGGATTTTTCAGATTACTTGCTTTATATTAGAATAGTTTGGGTAGTTTATGCTTTTCATGTAATTGCTATTTCATTTAAGTTGTCAAATTTAAGTGTATAATCTTGTTTATAGTATTCCTTTATTGTCCTTTTTATGTCTTTGTAACATACAGTGATAACCGCTACTTAATTCCTGAAATTGGTAATTTGTGTTAGGCTCTCTTTTTTGTCAGTTTTGATAGAGGTTTGTCAATTTTATTCATATTTTCAAAGAACTTTTTGTTTTATTTATTTTCACTATTATTTTTATGTTTTTAATTTCATTAACTTATACTTTTTATTATTTATTTCATTGGGCTTGTTTTGGGTTCATTTGCTTTTTTCACAAAAATATTAATGTGAGAGCTTATATTACTGATTCGAGACCTCTCTTCTTGTATAAACTGCACACTGTATTGTAAATTTTTCCCTCAGTAATGTTTTAGCTTCAATCTACAAGTTTTGATTCTTCATGTTGTATTTTCATTTTTATTCAGTTCAGTGCATTTTTAATTTTGTAATTTAATTTAATTTTAAAAATTTTGCTTACAACTTTCTGTTTGACCCACAGATTATTTACAAGTATGTTATTTAATTTCCAAGTATTTGGATATTTTCTTCTTAATTGGCTGCTATTGATTTATAGTTTGATTTCATCGTGGTAAGGGGACTCACTCTGATGATTTCAATTATTTTAAGTATGCAGAGATTTGTTTCCTGGCCCAGAATATGGAAAGCAATAATCAATTAACAAAATTATAAACTATAAATTCTTGATATATGTAATATGAACCATAGTCATCAATTGAAGTAAGGAAACAAATGAACAATATAAAGAAGAATGTAAGGAATGTAAGGTAAAGTTTGTTTTGACTTTGAATCATAAAATAATAGTTTGTCAGCTTCCTGATTGTTCTGACTATAAATATAAATAATTTATAAATAATTTGGATAGTCTTTTCTGTGTCACAAATATGAATGCAGAAAGAAGGCTTAGTTCCTAGAAAGCGTCAGTAGCTGTGTCAGTTTTTCTTTTTCAACAACTGTTTTTCTTTAAGAGGAGCCCAGTTTTCCTGTTGAGACAGGTATCTAGTCTTAGGTTTGCTTTACATGGGGTCCAGTGAGAGAACAGTTTAGTGCCTAAGTTATAGTCATCTTGCTGAAGAATTTGAATCCCGAGCAAGTTCATGGAGAGATTGGGAAATAGCTGGAAGCAAATCATGTCTGAAGTATCCTTAGTTGATGCTTTCTTATCAGTCTTTTCCAGTTGCTCAGCATTTCTGATAGTCTTTTTGTGGTCTCAGTTCTTGGTTAATGTCCTTTCAGAATTTTTTGGATCTTGATCATTTAAAAAATGTATACTCAGTTCCCTACTTGTTATGTGGAACTAGATTCTTACACCAGTAACCTTCCACCAAACCCTCAAGTTTAGAAAGAAATAGTTAATAGCTATTAAAACCAAACTTGATTGTGGTGATAAAAGGGGTTTTCTTATTTAGACTGTCAAGATCGTGCATTGTTGTGTTTAAAAGTTCAGGTTTTGTCACATACTACCTGTGAAACCTTGGGGAAGTTACTTAGACTTCTTATTTTTCAATTGGTACTTAATGTTAATTACCTCAATGAACAATTATGAGGATGAAAAGTGTTGATACTGGTCAAGAGCTTGCAAAAGTGCCTAACCCTTATTAAACATTCAAAAATTATCAGAAATGTATTTCTATCAGTTACTTGTAAAGAGCCTCACAAAAGATGCCAGTTTCATGGGATTTTTGAATATTAGAGGGAGCCAAAAAGCATTCTGATTATTATCTTGTGAGAAGTTTTGAGTAAGAAAAGATAAAAAAAGCAAGTGACCAAAACAGTAGAAGTCCATAGAAACACATTTAAGAAACAAAGGTAAATTTGAAGGTAATCAACAAGCCGTTCACATCATAGGAAGACAGTGCAGTGAAAATAGAAAAGAAACTTGTAGTGCCAAGGAAATACTTACGAATATCCATTAAAAATGCTAACACATCTGCCCTTAGGTATCTTTCAAAATTGAGTTTAAGTCTGACTCTGTTCCAGACCTTTCCCAACAACTCTACCTTTTTCTTGACTTTAATGTAGCACAATTAACCTGGCAATTAATTATTATTTGCAGGAAATATTTGGTTCTCTTTGTCCTCTCTTTGTACATTTATTTATCTCTGAGTTATCTGTCCAATTCGTTCTCTTTAATCTCATTACTCCTTCTGTAATGTGGTCCCTCATTATTCTAACCTTGACTCATAATAGTTGCTTAACATGCCTTCCCACTTGAAACTTGATGCCCCTTTCCCAATAACTTATCTTTACTTCTTTCTTTTTCAATATATTCTGCAGTCTGTCACTAGACTAATGTGTCTCAAAGTCTATAGTTGCCACCTTCTCACCTAAAATTTTTCAGGTCTCTGTCTCCTACTAAACAGAACTGTTATCTTATATCCTCTTCAGCATTTAAATAAGCCCTGTCACAGACTGAAAAATATTTCAATTTTCATACCATTTTTGCCACGTTTTGAGTACCTATAAAGAATATATTTTGGGGCACCTGAGTTGCTCAGTCATTTAAGCAACCGACTTTGGCTCAGGTCATGATCTCATGGTTCATGGATTCAAGCCCCACATCGGACTCTGTGCTGACAGCTCAGAACCTGGAGCCTGCTTCAGATTCTGTGTCTCCCTCTGTCTCTGCCTTCCTCCCTCTCCCCCCCCTCTCTCTCCCTCTCTCTCTCAAAAATAAATAAAAACAAAAAATGTTTTTTAAAAAACAATATATTTTATTCCTATTTGCATTCCTCATCTCCTAGCAGTGTATATTTCACCTGGTACTATTGTCTAAATCCACCTTAAACTGAAATAAATTGCTATCTGTTACTTATTTGTTTATCTTATCTTCTTACTTTTCTTCTTTGAGGTAGGAGATCAGACCATATTTACTCATTCCTTCCACAGCACCTAATAAAATACTATGCATAAAGACTCATTAAAGTGTTAAATCAAATTGAGTTTAATTGGAAATCTAAGGAACTGGAAGAAGAGACAGCCAAGTTTGTTTTATTTGATTTTTGTTGCTTATTTATTATAAAGCTTTGGACACTTTACCTAAATACACAGTACTTTATTTTCCTCATCCCTTAAATGTCAATAATGATACTTTTTTTCCTGCCTGGGTACATGTGGAAATAATTAATGTATTTTGTAAGGGTTTGGAGAATGCTAGAGAATGCTATTAATCATCATCAGTAGCAGCAGGAGAAAAGACTTGCTAAGTACTGATATGTGTGTGATTCTCTGCAGAGCAAGATAAGTAGGCAAGTTCCTTGTCCTCTGGGAGCTGACAATCAAAAATGCACAACACATCCAGATGTAACATACTAAAAGAAAAATATACTGAAGGGCACCCAAAGACAAATGCCAAAACCAAAACCGGCCTGTGAACTTCCCGAAGCCGGGTGTAAATATACAGTGAATTAAACAATTAATAAACTGATCATGTCTTGAGAGAATAATTTCATTACTGGAATATATTAGGTAGTTTTGGTACCAACTCATGTAGACACATTAGCAACAAGAGGCAAATGAAGATAGAATCCAGGCAGAGAAAGGCAGTTCACATTCATAAAGAATCCTGATCTGACTAGGCTGCTGGACTAGAACCAGAATGAGTGTGTGTATATTGTGCATGTGTGTGTGTGTACATGTATATATATGTGTATGTGCACAGAGGAGTGCTCATTGGGAGGAGGGTGATGCAGAGGGCAAGGATTTGGAGCAAAGTCAGGAAGAAGAAGTTTGTCATTATATAAATATGGCCCTTTGATAATTTTTAGTAAGCTCACCAGCTTGTTAGGTAAAGAAAAATGTCCTGATGGTGGTAAAACTTAACAGAAGAAGTGCTTTGAGACTAGAGGCATGGCATAAATGATTTGGATTTGAGCAAGACTGTAGAGTTGGGGTAATAGGTAATAGATTCTAACTTCCTATTAGCTAAATAGGATGTCTGACGTTGTAGTTCAATGCCTTGGACAGATCTTAAAATCTTTTGGAGAATAAAGAACAGTCAAGAAACTGAGTGTTTCACAGAAATTATCACATAATTAATTGATTGCATAGATAGAAAACAATAATGAAAAATCTAACGGAGTAGTTTGATAGAGCATTCAGTTTCTGACCAGGCATGCTTGCTGTTTATCGACATATAGCTACTGCACTAGTTCCTGTTAATCCTGGGTTTAAGATGGTCCATAATGGTGTTAGTCCCAGAAAAATTGAATAGGACTACTTAGCCCCTGGCTGCAACGGGCAGCTCAGGTCCAAAGTGACTGCTTTTTGAGTCTGTATTCCAGGGGGCTGGCAGGACCCCAGGCACTTCACAACTGAATCACTTTGACCCAAAGTCATTTGTTCAATCATGGTTGACAAAAGGTAACAGAGACTTTCCACTGTTTGGAAAACAAATGGATCTCTCGGCTGTTTTCGTAAAGATCGACGGGGACTTAAAATAGCCCGAGGTTAATATTATAAATCTTTCTAAAAGAGATTTTCAGAACATATTCTTTATCCCAGCATTGGATCAATCTCACAAAATGACATATTTTCAAACTACAGTAAAGCAAAACAACTTATTCTTGAAAAAGTTGAAAATATTAAAGAAGCTTTTCTTTTTCTGTGTTTTGTTTCATTTTGTTTATCCTTTTACTCTTGAACATCAACCGAAGAAAGAACTTGGACAAAAATGTGTGATGAATGTGGATTGACCTTTTCAATAGCTTTGTGCCTATTCATCTAATCTTTATTGGTGTCCAGAGAGTTCCTTGGATGCACACAGTGGGTATGACCCTATGGTAGGCTGGCATGATGTGTGGGCTTTTAATACCGTATGGGATAGGGAAAAAACAAAAACAGAAACAATGTGATTAAGGAATCCTGTCTCTAACCCATGTAACCGTAAAGACCTGCTACAAAATTAAAATCCACTGGGAATTTTGATTAGTAAATATTTTTGGCACTGTCCTATACATGCCAATTAAATAAGAGGAGAGTTAATAATAAACATTAACTTTGATCTTTGGATGAAAGGAATTTTGAGCAGATAAGAGAGAGTCTAAATTAAAATTGAAGTAAGTGAGCATAGGGACAAGACTTCAGGGAAAGAATAAACACTGTAGACAAAACGGAGCAGACTATATCATATTTATACCACTTCTTGATAGGTCTTATAATTTTATTTTTTATAAAGTACTAAAAAATTTGCCCCCCTTTTCCCTCTTGTATTTTTTATTCAAACTTGTTGACATCTTCTCTTGTATTGGAAAGTTTTTGGAAGCAAACTGACCTGACTTGCAGTTGTAGCAGCATCATTCAAAATAAATGAATGTTTAAATGGTTCTCTGAATAATAGGAGCCATGTTTATAGCCCTGACTTTTCTTTACTTGTTACATGGCTTACAGTCTCTGTTTATTATTCCTGTGTGTGTGTGTGTATCTAGAGATATGTAAGAATTGTTTCCATCCCATCTTAACTGTAACTTGGGGCTGAAACCAAGGTTCAATCTCATTATCTTTGAAGTTGGAGGACACTACAATGATTGGTTGTTTAAGAATGTTTTGTCTTTTAAGCTAGACTGTCTGGCTGGGGAACTACATTATGAAAGAAGTCTGGAGGGTATCTCCACCAATGACTATAGTCTGGCCATGAGGATATTTTTAGGAAGATAATCCCTCATTCTTTTTGTTTTTAAAAAGAAAGCTTGGCCAAGAAAGCTCTCTATGAAACTAATAGATTGAAATAAAACCACTTTTAGTGATAGTGACAAAAGTGATGACACATTGAACCGTTCTACTAAGATAGATTTTATACAGAAAATATACACTTCAGAAAATTTTTTTAATTGGAATCATATTTAATGACATTTTGAATTTCTGATACACATACGTATATGTATGTGTGTGGTACAAATAAACATATGTATGCGTATGCATCTGTGTCCAAAAAACACAAACTGACCGGTGCAAACATTCTTCTTCTCCCTCCTCCTCCTCCTCCTCCTCTTCCTCCTCCCTCCTCCCCCTCCCCCTCCCCTTCCCCTCCCTCGCCTTCTCCTCACCCTCCCTTTTCCCTTCCCCCTCCCCCTCCCGTTCCCCCTCCCCTGCCTTCTCCTCCTCCTTCTTCTTCTTCTTTTGAGGGAGATTGAGCATGAGCAGAGGAGAGAGGCAGAGGGAGAGAGGAGGGAGAGAGTCTCATACAGCTCCATGCTGAGCATGTGGTCAGTCTCATGACTGTGCGATCATGACCTGAGCTGAAATCAAGACTCAATTGCTTAGCCAACTAAGCCACCCAGGCACCTCCAAACATTCTTATTAAATAAAAAATAAAGATTGACAAAAGTTGTAAAGTCAGTCTACCTATAGTATAAGGACATACATAGGAAACTGTTATATCTCAATGAAAATGTAATTCAAGGAAAAATTATTTTAATGTCTTTAGTCTTAATGTACAGAGAGAGCCACTAAGAATGTGAAAGGATCCCTTAGATCTGTAATACATTATCATCTTTTATGTTGAAAATTAGAAGAGAATATTATGCACTTTGAAGATTAAAGAAAGATTCTCCTCTCCAAATACCTATGAGAGTTGGTCTTTCTTTTCTTGCTATTACCTGCTACATTGTTATAGTGTCTATTATACAGTTAACTGAATAGGTTTTTCATTGAAATGTTATTGACTTTAACAGAGCCTCAGGAGAACTTGCTCTGTCTCTCCTCCAATACTTGTGGATCAAAGCTCTCTTTAGGTCATGGTTTCTAATTCTGGCTCTCTTCTGTCACTTACTAGCCTTTCTGAGTCTCACTTTTATCAACTGTGAAATGAGGTAATTGAGTATAATTCCTGATCTTAAAAGAGAAAAATAAAACAGAGGAAAAAGAAGGAGAAAGAGGACACCAAGAATATTTGGACACCTTTGCTTCATGGTCTGTTAGAGAGAGACACCATTTGTCATCCACAGATCATGCACTGCAGAAAATGCAGTGTTAAGGTAGCAAGTGCAACTCTTAGCTCTGAGGCCGAATGCCTGCTCATTGTTATGTAATTTTTCTTTGGTGCCAGGTGGGTGCACTGTTTGCCAGGAATTCATACTTCAGAAATATAACAGTGCACACCCAGACAAAGAGCTTGGTTGGGATGTCTTTGTTCAGGGAACAATTAAAATGTATTTGTACTGAGTGATAAAAACCTTCCCCAAATGTGAGGCACTGCGGCAAAGCACAATATGTGGTTGTACTTTTAAGGTAACAATGTAAATGCTATTCCCCTTCACTTGTCGGTTATTGGAACTAAGGTAGTAAATTTAAAAAAAAAAAGGAAAAGTATTAAAAGAATAGTCTAAGTTTCCATCAAATGCCAAATGTTTAATGTATTGAAGTTTTTAACTACATGTAGAATTAGAAATATATGGAATTTTGTGACATAAAAGGAAGGGACATAGGATTGATACTTTGAGAAATGTTATTGATCCTAGAAGTCTCTTGGGCAATCATTCTCTTTTGATAGAATAGGAACTCTATTTCTTCGTTCATTTCAAAGTGGCTTTCACAAAACCAAGGTCTCTGAACCAAGATGGTTCTTTGACCACATGTATTGTTTTCCTTGGTACTTTTACTCCTGAGACAGAGAAACTCAGCCCCAGACCTCTAAAGCTAGTGAGAATAGAACTGCATTTCCTACAGATGAATCATTCTGCTAAGAAAAGGTAGGTTTCCTTCACCAAAGACCTTAATCACCACATTAAACATTGGCTTACACCAATGTTTAAAGCTGTTGTAAAGTTTTATAGGGCTTTTTTTTTTGCCTATTCTGATCTCAAAACAAAGATTTGGAAGAACTTTGTTGGACCCACAGGGCAAACCCTTCCAACATGATATCTGTTTGTCAAAAGGTTGTACCCTTTTGTGGCTTGAATTTTGTTCAATGCTTGAAAAAGTATCTCAGCCACAGCCACATTTTGTTTTCATCATAGCAAATTTTGTAAAATCATTTGTGATAGGAGCCACTGTGTGTTCACTCAAGCCAGATCATCTCTCATCCAGAAAGAGAAAATCAATTTTAATTCTTCAAAGAAGAACAGCAAGTGGTATTTGTTATTTATATTTAAGGAAAGGTCATTAAGCACTTTTTCCTCTCTCTTTACCTAGTGGCTTAAAGAGAGAATTTAGAGAAAACAATATGTATGGGTTAGATTATAAGTAAGGCCAAATGCCATGCAAATATCTTTGACATTCTGAGAATAATCCTAAACTAAGGGTTGAAAATAAAAGGAGAGTCTGTCTGAAGATCTGTTGTTATTTTAGTGGCAAATTCAGTAGGTCTTACCACTTAACTTAGATCTGGGTTGTAGTTTATATTTTTATGTGGCAGAGTTTAGCTTTCACCCAAAGGAAAATTTTTTTCACAGACCAGTTGTCTTGGAATGTCACTTTTAGCAATGAACACTCATGTATTTTACATACTTAATCACTCAGTTATAGAAAATAGTAGAAAGTAGGCACTTGAATGAATGAATGATTACACAATGCATATTTTGAGGAATGTAGGGTCACAGATGGCTTCTTTTATGCTGAAGACAGTCTATCTTATTTTCCAGCTTCAGTTGACCTTCCATTCTTGATCTTACCTTTTCTTTTCTTAGAAGTGTTACTTAATTTTTCATCCAGTGAACACATAATAATAAAATACATAAAATATGAATACATGTAGTTATAGGGCTATGGGGAATTAAAAGTACTGACTAGACTAGAGTTTATGCTTCCATGCAGGGGCCAGGCATTCCCTCAGCATACTCCAGAATCAGGGTTCAAGCTTCAGATAAAATGTGTTATGTTGGTGTCAAGAAGTAAAAGGACCGAAAATCAGGCAGTAGAACATAGAGAATAGTATAAACATATCCATGGGTGACAGAGAGCAAGGTGAGTGCATCAGTAATTAGATAGATATTGACGTTGACACCCAGAGTATACTTGGCATAGATTAGGATATAATTAGGATATAATATAATTAGGATAGTTAAAAATGGATAAATATTTAGATATAAGATTGATAGACTAACAGACAGTATAACACATAATTCAGTGTGAGACAGATCTAAAGATCGGGTGTGAGTTTTAGGGACTTCCTACTTTTGCTATCAAGGACCAGTAATTTTGACTTTTACAAACCTCTCATCTCTAATGTGGGGATAATAATAATATTTATCTTCTGAGGATTTTGAGAAAAATATATATGCATAGATACACACTCATACCTAGTGTTTAAGAGAAGACCCAACAGGTAAGATATGATCAGCTAAATATTATTTTGTCTTATTAATTTCATTTTTATCTTATTAATTTCATTTTTATCATTACTAATAGTTTTAATAACCATCATTCATAAATAGAAGAAAATGGCAGTTTCTAGCTCTAGAATTTAAAGAATATTTATGAACAAAAATTGTATCCTAGACAAATACAGATAACTAGTATTAGACAAATGACCAAAGTGTCCCCCAAACTTAATAGTCCATTAACAATTTCTCTAAGTATACATTCTGCATCTCCTAGGAACACCATTGTCACCTACGTGTTCACAGGGTTTCTGAAGAACTGCACAGTGTACCTAGGGAGATAAAAACTAAACACATTAAGCCTGTGAGGCTCTTCACATGGAGTCTAAAAATCTCCCAAAAAATTCATGTTTAGATTTCAATGGCTTATGAATTTGGATGCAAAAATAGTGTATATTTCTCTTCATTATCCTGTAACTAAATTTTATCACTTCCTTCAGTTACGAATGTAGGCTACCAACCACACTATTATTAATGGTTCTTTAGGCTGTCAACAAGAGACACCACAGATATATTCCTATTACATTGCTATTGTCACATATACTTTGAAATGTATAATATCATTAAAATTATTGTAGTTATTGGACCTGTTGCTAAATTGCATTATATATTCAACAGTCATACATAGTAGTGCATCACAAATTTAGCTTTTGTAATATGTTGTAGATATATTTTAATATAATTGGTTTCTTGTATAAACTTATGTTTTATTTTATCACTTCAAATCATTGTTTTAAGAAGGAATTGTAACCTTCATCAAACTGCTAATGGGATTTATGGCACACACATACACACACACACAAAAGTTAAGAATTTCAGAAATAAAGAGATAAGTTGGAGGAGAAAGAAACATGATTATTGTGTAATGATTGAATTATATTATGCAAATGACTGTTATGTTAGGTAGCTCCAGAAGGAAACTGGACTTCCTGACTTAAAAAAAAATGGTCACCTATGAGTGTTAAGACAACCTAAAAGCAGTGGAAGAGACTAAACAATAAGTGGTAATGTGCTCTGTAAACGGGATCTCCACACTGGATTGGTGATGTATCCCTTTAAAGGATATTTTAAGTTGACTTCTAAATTTGTCACTATAAGTTAGTTAAAAAGAATGTAAATTCTGGCATATTTGAAATAATAGTATTTTAAAATAAAACTTAAATCATTTTTAAATCATTTTTTTATAATATTTCCAATGAAATGTAATTACAGAAGTGGTTTTAATATTCACCAGGGTTTATTTAATTAGGTGTACATATGAGTTTTGTTTTGTTTCCAGATGGAAACTTACATCCATCCTTTATCTGTTTAAAATAGTATTTCTGTTTCTCTCATCTCACAAAATTGTGTCTGTATTTTGGAAATCACACAAATGGCATTGCTTGATATTTTATTGCTCAAGTTACCATATTTCTTTGAAACAAAACATGTACATAATTTGAAGTTTTAAAATATTTCTTTAACCAAAGAGCTCTGTTAAAATTATACTTTAGAATGTATTATCATTACAATTGTTATAAACACTTCATCAAAACATAAGTATAATAAAATTTTTGACAAATAATCATTTATTTATAAAAAGGAATGAGCTGTTTGAAATATAATTTAATGAGATGGTTGGAGGCATGTGGTAGATAATTTGAAATGATGATCACAGTCTTCCCTTCCATCCTGTAGGTCCTCTGCAGTGTTACTTTGTATGTCCTCCCATTAAGAGATAGAATCTGTTTTCCCTGCCTTGGATATGGGCTGGTTCTGTGACTTGCTTTGACTATATCATGCAACTGAAGTGTATGCAACATCCAGGACTAAATCTCGAAAGGACCTGAAGCTTTTTTCATTGCCTTTTTCAAATACTCTTATCAACAAGTCAGGAAGCCTCAGTTAGACTAGTAATCCCAGCCCTTCCAGCATCCAAGCTGAGCTTCTCCCTAGCTAACTCATCAGCTGAATGTATCCACAGGAGTAAACCCTAGCATGATGGATAGAATTGGAATGTATAGAATCATGAGAAATAATTATTGTCTTAAACCACTAGGTTTGGGTGTAATGTGTTACATGGCATTAGGCAGCTACAACAAAACATAGAGTGATGTGCCAATTACAGTACCTGATTTAAAAAATTACCTTGGTGCTCTGATAGCTTTTTCCTTAGGTCCATGAATCAAATGATGTCTGAAATGGAGGTAGGAAAGGAGAAGCTACACCACAAGTAGTTGAGGCTCTGGGTATCACAGCTGGGGATCTAGAAAGTGATTCTGTTAAAATTGTTCATGTCCTTGTATCTCTTAGATATTCTTTATGCATATCCCATCTGAGGACCACTGGTGCAGCTTGAAGGGTATGATAAAACACACTATAGAACAGTGATAAGGCATTCCTGAAGCAGGAGTAATAGAAAAGCAGCAGCATCTGAACTGTTTGATCATTTGAGGATATGTCCTAAACTAGTCTTCAGAGAGGTCAGAAGTAGGAACTCTATCTTGGCAAAAAGTAATTAGAAACAGAGGGGTAGAAGCACCAGTGTATTTGATTTTACTCACAGATTTACTCCATCTTGGCTTGCTGATGTTGGTAGCACCATGAATACAATGGCTGTCCTTCTCAGGGTAATGTTGCAGGCACCATGGGGTCTTCAGTTGCAGGTATATTATATAAAACATTTCCACTTCTTGATAAAGCACTTGATCATAAGTTATATATTACTTTAATATCTCAAAACAGTCCATACTATGGCATTATCACCATTTCATAAGTGAGAGAAACAGAAAGTTTAAATTAACTTATCCAAGAAAGCATAGTCAGTGACTAAGGTGGATTTTATTCAATTTTATATGATGCCAATGTCATGCTCATGCCACTGTGAGTGGAACATTGGATTCATTCACTTCTGGGTTCTTACCAGGTAGAAAACCTATCTTTATGCCAAGGTGGATGATGTGCCAGTATCATGAGCATATGGTGCTGTGTGAGGTCATTTAAGGACAAGTAACTATAGGCTGGCTGTGTTGGAGAAGGTTTATGGAGTATGCATAAAATGCGTAGAAGTGGCTAAATGGAAAGGCATATGGATAATTCAATGTAACGGGGCAAGGAAAGGCATAAGCAGAAATTAGCCTTGCTTCTAGAAGATTCACTGAGAATACTGGCCTGACTAGAAAAGGAATGCTTAAAGAAAAGAATGAGGTTGTGAATGACATACTAACACAGAATATAGAAGGTCTCGAAAGACAGGCACTTAAAATAATATAAATTGAGGGGAAAATTTTACAACTGTAACATTAATGATATTTGTCCAACAGACACCGAGAAAAAGAATTTTTTCTCCAAAGTCCTCAAGGAACATTTTATTCCAAAATTTTATTTCCACATTGACTCTAAGGATAGTACACAATAATTAACAACATAAATTTCCAAAATTTTACACAAACATATAAATATACACACATATACATAAATAAACATATATATGACATATGTATGATTTCTGTTCATGAAGAAGTGGTTTGCTCTTATACCTTTAAGCAGCTGAACAAGTGATATCAGCCAAGGGAATTTAAGGTAAAATAAAAATAGAATGTAGTCCAAAAGAAATCAGGGATTGAAGGGAAAGAATCTAAGTAAGAGTGTAGGAGGTCTCAGACAAACACCAGGGCATGGAGAAGAAAGAACTGCAACAAAGGCAAGAAAGAACCAACGGATAGTAGCACTGAGAGCAGCTAAGGAGAACTCAGAGAAAGACCAAAATGATTACTGCTCCAAAGCAAAGAGATATAGTAATGTTTTTTTTTCTTTTTTTTAATCTTGTTTTAAGTCTGAATCTTCCAAGATTAATATAGGGAGAAATAGCACACTGGTCTGACTTTTGTGGATAAAGCTTTAGATCTTAAATGATGAAGATATTTTCCTTTGTTGTTTTATGTTTTGAAAGCTATAAAAAAAATCCTGTTTTAAAGTACTTATTGTCTTGTCTTTGCAAAGGGAAGAATAGGTTCCCTTTGCACTGCCTTTTTGAAAAACAGGGGATCAAAGAGCAGAAAGTAACCTCAAAAGGTTACTCTGTCTCCTGCAGAAGCAACAAGGAAGGCCCTAAAAATTTGTCTTTCTGTACACCACTCCTTTCCACAGTATGTAATAGCATCCATTAATTGAACAACTGGTTTGTACCATGCGCCTTGCATATCATTTAATTCTCACCATTGCCCCGCAATGGACATAATATTCCTGTTTACCTTTAGAGAATTAATAGGGCAAAATAAATAGATAAGATTTGTAGCAGAACCAAGATTGAATCCAGGGGCACCAGGTTTCCTCTTACACATCAACTCCACACAGGGTGGCCCAGCCATACTCAGGGTCCTGTAAAGTGTCTGTGCCCTCATGTTCTGCCATTCCTGTCCTCCCAGCTCCACTTTCCCCTCTGGCAGGGATAAGAGATCTATGGTGCGCACATTCTGGTCATATAAATAGTGTGGTTACCTCTATGCATGTTACTTGTGTTTTAATACTGTGAATTAGAAGACTCTCTGTTGGTTGGAATTTTAAGTTTTAACCTTAAAATTTCTTAGCCATCCCCATATTGAAAAATCCTCAGGGATGGGCTTTCTGTATACGCCCTCAGTTACCGTTTGCGTCTTTATTTTATTTTTTAATTTTTTAATGTTTATTTATTTTTGAGAGAGAAAGAGAGACAGAGTGTGAGTGGGGGAGGGGAGAGAGAGGGAGACACAGAATCCGAAGCAGGCTCCAGGCTCCTAGCTGTCAGCACAGAGCCCGATGCGGGACCGAACTTGTGAACCGCTAGATCATGACTTAGCTGAAGTCGGACACTCAACTGACTGAGCCACGCGGGTGCCCACCTTTTGCGTCTTTAATTACTCTTTAGACCGAGGCTAACAAAGCTGTTTTAAACCATATCCATTTGGACCTACAGAGTTGTTCTTGCAGGTAGAAGCCTGTCCTTGAAGTGCTGTTGTCAGACTGTCCATCTAGCTGACAGCATCTTCAAGCTGACACAGGTCCTGGATCTGCTTCCTTTTTTATCAGAATTCCTTTCTACTTTCAGAGTTGACCTAGAAAATGGGGGATGTTCTTGTATAAGTTATTTGACCCCTCCCATCACACTATAAATACATAGCACTTATTCTGCCTTGTTTGAAAGTTAGCAGTTGTTTGTTAATTGATGAGTTGTTTGCATGCCTGGCAACACTATCAGCCTTCTTAAGATGTCTGAACCCTGCCTCAGTCACTTAGGTAATGGCTATCTGAGTGTACAGTAATCTTTCGTTCCTATGGTATGAACTATGGAAATTCCAATGACTTTATAAACTCCCAGGAGATTTTAGTTCTGTAGTCTTCTTTCATTACCTTTTCTGTTTTGATTATCTCTTCTCAGTTAGGTCAACATTTGTCTTGGCAATGTATTCTCTCTGCTTCTACCCTTTTCTCATATTGACCAAAGCCATCACTGATACAAGATGTTTAGTTACATTCAGCCAAATGCTTCTGAAATTTTGCACTTATAGAAAGGTAACTAAATTCCTGAATAATACAGTATATAGCAGAATATTATATTATCCAAATCCTGTTTCTAATGCCTCAACCCCTCCCACAATGCCAGATCTCTTCCTTTGTCATCTTCTCTTGGGATCCTCCATTTTTGCCGTCTTGCTCCATTCCAAATTCTTCTTTTCTTCTCACTTTCTTCAACTGTTCCTTCTTACTCTTCTTTCTCAGGCATCTTGTTTAAAGATATGTCAAAATATAGGGCACCTGGGTGGCTCAGTCGGTTGGGCGTCCGACTTCGGCTCAGGTCATGATCTCACAGTCTGTGAGTTCGAGCCCCGCGTCGGACTCTGTGCTGACAGCTCAGAGCCTGGAGCCTGCTTCGGATTCTGTCTCCCTCTCTCTCTGCCCCTCCCCCACTCATGCTCTGTCTCTCTCTGTCTCAAAAATAAATAAACATTAAAAAAAAAGAAAAAAAAAGATATGTCAAAATTTTAAAAGCAACAATAATAAATAAGTAAACACATAAATAAATCCATATTTAATAAAAATTGATAAAATAATAATTGAGAATAATTTTTATGCCCTTTATTTCCCTTTTATGCTTTTCTTATTCCTTCTTGGACTGTCTTCCTACATATAAGAATTCATCAGGTGGTTTAGAATGATGCCCCATATTAAAAATTTGTTCTTTCAAATAATATATAATTATACTGAGAAATATATATTTACAGATATTGCATACATATATATTTCACATATATGTAGATAATTTAATTACATAATTTCAATTTCTAAAGTGAATTAAATTTTAATTAAAGGAACATTTTAACTATTAATAAAAGGAAATGTGGAAATAAGAAAAGATGTATCAATTTGTATGTCTATCCATGTCATTTAAAAGTAAATTTTGCCTAAACACTTACCAAAATTATTTTTATAACTTAAAAATATAAATATTTGCCAAATTAATTGGTGAAATGGATTGTTCTCATAATTTAATTTACATTTTTTGATTACCAGTGAATACTCTTTCAAGAATATTGAAAATTTGTAATCGTTCTTTTGTGTCTTTTCTATTTTTTAATTATTTTACGTGGATGTTCAAATATTTTAATTGATTATTAATAGTTTTCCATATTTAAGAATACTAATTCACTGGCAGCCGTGCATATTTATGCATTGCTTTCATGTTAGTTTCCTCTATGTGGGCATATAGTTAAATTTATTCAATATTTTTTCTTTATAAACATAATGATAATAATATTTTTTAATAATTTTTTTAACATTTATTTATTTTTGAGAGACATAGAGACAGAGTATGAGCAGAGGAAGGGCAGAGAGAGAGGGAGATACAGAATCCGAAGCAGGCTCCAGGCTCTGAGCCATCAGCACAGAGCCCGACGCGGGGCTCGAACTCAGAGACCGTGAGACCATGACCTGAGGAAATAATGGTAATAATATTTATTGAGTGCTTTTTATTAGCTGAACACTTTGTGAAGTGCTTTACATTCATTGTCTCCTTCAGTTTTTTTTTTTTTTTTAACAACTCAGTGATGAGGGCCCTACTATTATCCCCAATTTACAAGAGGCAAATTATGGCTCAGAAGGGTTAAGCAGCCTGCCTAAAGTTACACAGTTTGTCAATAATAGAAACAGAATTAGAATGGTGTGATATCTGAAAGTATATTTGTAAGTACTATATAATATTGCCTTTACAGTATTTATTTTTGTGTCATTGCTTAAATAAGGTGTTCTTCATTCTGAGATGGTATACATTTCCTTTTAGCTTTCTTTGGCTTGTATTGAATTTGGATACTTAATCTATTTTATTTAATGTTGGTGGAAGTTGTGAAGTGTATACCTAACATTGCTCAATAAGTTATTTTGGGCAAGCTAACCAACTTTTTAGAAGAAATAACATATATCATTTATACATTGAAAAACATGGGGGAATTGAGCAGAGACTTAAAATAATGTATTAAAATGGAAATAGGTATGGTAGGATATTTCATGATCAGAGCTTGATATAACATGAAATACATGATAAAATGATACCATATATAGGGTAATAAAAGTGTTAAAACCAACTTAACTGATTTTCAGGGCTGCATTAATGTTGGATAGTTAAATTGGGGCCTTGTCTTAAATGCAGCCTTTCCTGTAGCACTCTGATTAACCCAAACACACTACTTGGAATCCATGGAATAATAGTTATTTCATGTTTATACCCAGAGTCCAGAATGAAGTTTGAGATAAACATGAAGTGTTTCTATTACCTTCTCTCTCAATTACTCTGGGAAGACCCTGTTCCTATTTGACTAGTTTTAGTCAGAAAATATCCTAAAGAGTGACTTCCCAAGAGAAACAAGTTCTTTGGTAACATGAAACAAAAGAAAAAGCTATAGATTGAAGAAAAACATTGTCGTAATATAATCTATTCAGAGAGGTGGAAAATATAATTTTTATTTACAATCGTGGTTCATCTTTAATACTGATTTTTATTTTTTCCTTGAAAGCCCTCCCAGCACAATAAAAAAAAGTAACAAGCTTCCCCATTTTTCTCTTCTTTCTCTCTTCTCTAGACAAATAAATGAAGGTAATTTTGTGACTGGGATCCTGAAAAGTTTGGTTGCTTTGTTTAAGCCCTGAGCATACCTCTCCCTCAGAACCTAAAATATACCTACTAATTCTAGGGGAATTCTTGGTTTGGGTTATTATTTTTCTTTTTTTAATCCTTACTTATTTTTGAGAGACAGAGACAGAGCATGAGAGGGGGAGGGGCAGAGAGTTAGGAAGGCACAGAATCTGAAGCGGGCTCCAGGCTCTGAGCTGTCAGCACAGAGCCTGACATGAGGATTGAACTTAAGAACCGTGAGATGATGACCTGAGCCAAAGTCGGATGCTTAACTGACTGAGCCACCCAGGCATCCCTGGTTACATTTTTAAATATGACTCTGCAGAGTCACAGTTGGCCCTCCCAGATGCAGTGACAGCTTTCAAATTCATGGCAACCGTAAGAAATACAAATCTGCACTCATGCATGGCTTTATAGACCAAGAAAAGGGATCTATGTTAAATAAAAAGAAAAAAATGACTCACCGAGGTAATTTTTGTTGGGTTGGCTGAAAGGAGGACACATTTCTATTAGTCACCATTTCTTGTCAGGAATTTTTTTTTAAATTTTTTTTAACGTTTATTTATTTTTGAGAGACATAAAGACAGAGCATGAGCAGGGAAAGGGCAGAGAAAGAGGGAGATACAGAATCCAAAGCAGGCTCCAGGTTCTGAGCTGCCAGCACAGAGCCCGACGTGGGGCTCGAACAAATAGACCACGAGGTCATGACCTGAGCTTAAGTTGGCCCCTTAATCGACTGAGTCACCCGGGCGCCCCTGTCAGGAACTTTGTATTTTACCTAATTATTTCTATTGTAGATAGGTTTTATTTGTTTCATTAGGCTCTGGATATAAAGGCAATGAAATCATCAAAATAATTGTGAAGAACTTAGTTATTATGACTAATGATTTCATCTTAGGTTGTCCACGAGCTATTGTCGCAATCATTAATGAGAACATGTTTTATAATGACAGTTATCTCTTCTAGCCATTTAGAAACATTGCAGTGTGTGATAGGACACTAGAAAGAGAAAGTCTTTTTAGTGAGAAAAGGGGAATTAAGTGAAAGAAAGAAAAATAAAATATTTATGCTACCTTAGTAGGCAGATTCTCACTCATGAAAAATTTTTGGCTGAAAATTTTAACTCGAAGTTAGAACAGGACTTGAATAGAGCAGAACCCTCAAATCTTAGTTTTCTCTATTTGGACCAACTTCAGATTTCTCTGGGAAGGGGCAGCAAGAGGCAGAGTGTGGATCATCACATGTTTATCAATGTAATTGGCCATAGGGAGGACACAACTCTGAAATGTTAATTCCCTGAGTTCTGTGTAGCTACATTGCCAGTTTCTTTAGAGAAATATGCTATTCGCATGCCATTTTGGCTTCAGTGACAAGATTGTTTTTTTATAGCATCAAAATTCTTCTAAGACAAAAAATCTAGGAGTTACGTTATGCATAGAACTGAAGACATGTGATCATAATGAGAAATGAAATTGAATGTTAAGATGGATGGATGGGTAGATAGATAGATAGATGAATAGGAAAATGCCTGGTTTGGAAGATATCATATTATCTTATAACTTTTTTATCTCAACCTACATTTATGGGCAGTTATTTTCTGGATGAATCCCTGAGATTCAAAAAATACTGTTGGAAGATAAAATTTTATTTTTGGAGTTTAGGATTTAACTACTAATAAAATGAAGAGAACCGGTATTCTATTTTTGATGTTATATGTAGATCCGTATTAACATAAGTACAATTACAAAATTAGAACTGCTTTTAATTGTCTTAGAGTTGTGCAGAATATTACCATTAACACATAATTTAGAATCAAACATATCTGGGTTCAGAATCTGTGTCTTCCACTTTTTTATTATGTGAATTTGGACATGTTACTTTATCCCCTGATGCTGTTTTTTTTTTTTTTTTTTAACTATAATAGATAAAATACCTTGTAGAAATCAAAAGTAAGTGAAATAACACATATAAAACACTGAATGCAATTCCCACCTGAAAGCAACTATATGATCATTTTATTAGCAATAATGTTAAAAAACACATATTAGGAGACCATATAATCTATATTTGGTGCATGCTGAAGATTAAACAACCATGAGGACACTCATTCCCTTATGTGTCGACACTCAGCTCAGATTAGTTGTTGATGTATTTACAGCCTCCTTCAATTGAAGTTCAGTTTAGTGGGTTTTGAATAGGAGGACAAAATGGGACAGGACTGGAAGTTAAATTTCATGATGGAATTTCCAAAGATCACTGCTAAAATGATGATTGTGCTAATTCCACGGGATTGTATGATTTAACTAAGTTCGGGCATTGTGATACTTCATTTTATATTGTCTATTTTTACCTTTGATTACTTCATATCCTTTTCTGTCATTCTCACCCCCAGCTATTCTCATATATCTTGACTATGGAACACAGCTGATCATATAGTATCTGGTCAGCATAAATTGACTAGCTAATTGATGACAGCCATCTTTCTATCATGCCTCAGGGAAGGACTCCCCACTATTTTGTACAGGGGAGAATATTACACCTTCATGTAACACAGGACATGGAATGACATCTGTTTGCTCAGCTACAGTAATCTTCAAGAACATACATACCCTTAAACAAGCGTCCCAGTGCTGTTACCTGGGAATGGAAAAAGGGCCTCCAGATCTCAGGTCTTCTGTTTCTTAAAAAAAAACACAACAAACAAATATTTTCCTCCCCTCCTAAAACAATAACAAAAGCTCAGATAACAATAACAGAGAAGCTCACCTCAGATCATGAATCTCTTATAAGATACAGATAAGCTTATAAACCCCACAAAGTGCTTCCTCTATTACCCAAGCTAGATTTATTAGACAGGACAGACTGATTTGGCCTTCAGTAAATATGTTAGGTTGAGTGGACTCTGCCTGATCCCCTGCTTTTTAGAACTGGAATGGAGGATTCTCTTATCTTTAACTTTTATTTAGTTCTTTGTTCTCTTATAAAAGTTTTATTCCCAGTTTAATTTAATTTGCTAGGTGAAGAGGAGATAATTTTTAGGAAGAGGGCTGATGTATGTCATATGTAGGTAGTCAAAGGTAAGAGAAATATAAATATATTTGACTGCCCCATTGTTTTTATTAAAACATTTTTCCCTAGAGATTGTTTTTAGAGTGTCAAGAACCATACCATAACAAAATAAACTTTGGCTACTGTAACTAACAGAAACATAATAATGAAACCAAAACTGCCAGAGTTCTAGAATAAAGAAGAAAGTTGCGTGATTATTTTTTCTATCTTGAATATCTTTCGTTTGTGAGTAAAGAAAAATTATAACCTCCATTGGTTATGTCAGTATAAATGGTGTTTACTGACAGGTTTGAATCTCAGAAGCAGCCAAACAACCATAGAGGACATTCTGATAAGGTATGGAAGTCCTTTTATAGAGGCAATGCAGTGACTGTTCTTCTCCTGAAGTTCAGAAGATGACTTGCAGGGGACTTTGACAGTTAAGAAGTCTAAGACTTTGAGTAGATAGTGAAAAATTGCCTGCTTACACTATAAGAGTAGCAATGAGGGCTCTCTCTGTGTGTGTGTGTGTGTGTGTGTGTGTGTGTGTGTGTGTGAGAGAGAGAGAGAGAGAGAGAGAGAGAGAGAGAGAGGGAGAGATTTTTAGAGGTAGAAAAGGACTGGGATGACTAAGGAAAACATCTTAACCATTGAACAAAATTAATACAATTTTTATCACCTCAATTTCTAACAGATTGCAAGAAATGACTGGATGAAAAGTCACTGCATCTCTGTAGAACAGAGAAAAGCAATACTAGGCCCTGGTGAATTATTAGATATGGTTGAGTAGAACCGATTTCATATAGCCCTTAATATATACTCCTCTGTCTCAGGATTTCTAGCAGATTCTATAAATGTAATGCATAAGGCGAGCCAAGAAGATTTGCCCAGAATAAGAGAAAGTATAGGGTGGAGAATAATTAGGCCCATTTGAAAATTAATTTAGATCAAACGTATATTGTCTGGCTCCAAATTAAATAAACAAATGAACCTAGAGAACACAGTTTTGCTGACAAAATTCTCTAAGTTATATTAGAATCTGTCCATGTCACACTGCACTTATTGAGAAAGTTCCAGCCAGGTCAATATGCTGCTCTTACCTTCACCTACAGATTATGGGTTTAAAATATATATTTTTTGAGTAAGTAAAAATGACTTATTCTTAAATTCTTTTTATTGTTGCAAATTCCAGTCAGGTTCTTGATCACTTCTCATCGATATGCCTTGGCTTGACCTCTGGAATTTTAGTGTATCTTATCAGTAAGAGTAGTTTCTCATCCCGTTATTTACTTTTAATCTTGAAACCTATGTGGCTGGTTATTGTTTACTTAATTTATTTAAATCCAAGTTAGTTAACATACTCTGTAGTATTGGCTTCAGGAATAGAACCCAGTGATTCATCACTTACATATAACACCCAGTGCTCATCCCAACAGGTGTCCTCCTTAATGCCCATCTCCCATTTAGCCCATTGCCACCTCCATTACCCACCTCCCCTCCAGCAACCCTCAGTTTGTTTTCTGTATTTAAGAGTCTTTTATGGTTTGCCTCCCTCTATGTTTTTATCTTATTTTTCTTTCCTTTCCCATTGTTCATCTGTTTTGTTTCTTAAATTTCACATATGAGTGAGATCATATATATGTCTTTCTCTGACTGACCTATTTTGCTTAGCATAATACATTCTAATTCTATCCACTCTGGTGCAAAGAGCAAGACTTCATTCTTTTTGACTCCCAAGTTATATTCCATTGTGTATATACACCACATCTCCTTTATCCATTCATTAGCTCTTTCCATAATTTTGTTATTGTTAATAGTGCTTCTATAAACATTGGAGTACACGTGCCCCTTCGAATCAGCATTTATGTATCCTTTGGATAAATACATACTAGTGCAATTGCTTAGGTTGTAGTGTAGTTGTATTTTTAATTTTTTGATGAGACTTTGTACTGTTCTTCAGAGTGGCTGGACTAGTTTACATTCCCACCAATAATGCAAAAGTGTTCCCCTTTTTCTACAACCTCTCCAACATTTGTTGTTTCCTGGGTAGTTCATTTTAGCCATTCTGACAGGTATGACGTGGTATCTCATTGTGGTTTTGATTTGTATTTCCCTGATGATGAGTGATATTGAGTATTTTTTCACGTGTCTGTTAGCCATCTGGATGTCTTCTTTGGAAAAGTGTTTATTCATGTCTTCTGCCCATTTCTACACTGCCCATTTCTATTTGTGGGTTTTTTTTTGGGGAGGTGGGTATTTAGTTTGTTTAATTCTTTATGGATATTGGATACTAACCCTTTATGCAACATATTGCTGTTTATTGAAGCCTATGTGTTTCTAACTACTGCTTACCTTCCTACCGCTTCTGACTCTATCCTTAAATCAAATTCTAAAATCTCCATGGATGTGGTTCATTCTCATGGTTGGCCCATTTATTTTTTTTTTTCATCTTTACCTAGAAATCTTCAAGTGGAGATCACAGATGTGCCACTTTTACGAAGTGGAATACATAAATAATTTTAGGTAAGTTGATATACTATAATAGACACTCCTTTTGTGCTGCTAACTTTTAACCAAAACACATCATTATTATTCTCATCTAATCTTTTGCTTATACTGCTCAGCTGCTGAAAAAATCTCTTTTAAGTTCCATTTTCTAAGTTCCTTATCTTCTTTTTTCATCTCTTTTTCACCTGTCTCGTCCCTTCTTTACTTCGTTCTCTTCTCCCCACTTTTGGAGATCTACTATTCCATGCCCCCTACTACTTCCCACTGCCTTGATTGCAGATCTACCATCTGGACCTATAGCAGTGTCTAGTGAACAAGAGTTAGCAGGCATGGGACTGAAACCAACTCAAAAAAATATGGTGACAGAATCTGAGTTCTTAATGACATAGTTAGACCTACCATTGGTTCTTACTATTGGAGAATAACAAAAATCTGAATTCTTGGTAGCATAGTAAAAGACCTACCGTTGGCTCTTGTTATGGGAGAATAACAAGAATCCTATTTATTATATCCAATTAATTTCCATTGTTTTCCATTAATTTCAACCAAATTTATTTCTAACTGATAAAAGTCAACAAATATTGTTTAATGGATACATAAATGATAAATATAGGCTTGTCCATTGCTAGCTTCAGTTCCAAGTAATATTTCTTCTATAAACAATGTGTTTTATACCATTCTATATACAATTATTATTGGGTCTTCTATGCATATGTGCTGTCTCATCAAATGAATTATAGACTCTTCAGAGGCAGAGGATGTTACTTACTCTTCTTTTTATCTCCACTCAATCAGTACATAGTAAGATTATGATGATATGATGATTATGATGATAATGATGGTGATGAGGCTGATAAAGATAATAGCAATAAAACACCTGTAGTGAAAATAATTTAATTCTACTGTCAACTGCTCACTTCAAGCCATGACTGGATATATTCTGTTTTCAAGTAAAGCCATTATGAAAAACACTGGAGTGTGTTGGAACTATAACAACAGCAGTTGACCTTAAATTTGCCACTGCTAGTCTCATGTTGAAGAGGTCTTTGAAAAAAGTGTGATGGATATCAGCTTTGGTATGGCCTTCAAATCCACAAATGTGCCCATACAAGCTTACAGACGGCCCAGTGATTCTCAGGGAGAACAACAGTTAGTCTGAGCTAAATTTATTACTAGCATAGTCTGTTTTTTTAATTAAAGGGTTTTTGCTCTCAGTTTTGTTAGCAAAAATATGGTACTTCCCTCCTCACCCCTCCCCCAATCTATTTAAGGTCATTCTGCCCTGGGTAGAATAAAAATGATTAACAGTGGATCCAGAAATATAGGAAAGTGAGAGGACTTCCTCACTGAAATGTGCCAGGGAAGTCAGAATATTTTTACAGTCATTATCTGTTGAAAAATATAGTATGCTTTCCCCATCACTCTCTATTAGTCTACCACCCATTATATCACAGCTCCTTCACTGGCAAATAGTTGTTAACTAGGTTAAAGAGTTAACATAGCTTTCAATGGACATTTTTAAGTCTGGGGCTCCTCATGAAACCTAATTTACAAATATTAGTTTGCCATATGTTAGTCATGTTTTGGCAGGGGATAGGTGGTGTAAGGGAGAAGTGAAATGGTAGAATTATTGTTTGACATATTCTGTTTGCCATTTGTTAGTCATTTCACTAAAAGTAAAATCTTCCAAAGTCACTACGTAAAGTCATTTAGTGCAAAAAGTCATGAATTATTGATCCCTCCTTTTATGTTTATTGTTAGTTGTTGTTGTTGTTGTTGTTGTTTAAAGTATACCTTAGGCCTTATTTACTCTGGACCAGACATAGTCTTCAGAACTTCTGTTCTTGACCAGATAATTTTGCCCAGAGTGACTGTTAAACTCCAGATATAAAGCTATTTAGGGCAAGAGCTTATTGGTTTGATCAGAAAAGACTCAGGATGAGGTTTTGAAAGTTTGTCTATTTGGAGCAAACTTTTATCTCTCTAATCAACTCGAACTGATACCTTAAGTATAAAACAGGTTTGTCTTTACATCCTGTTTTACCACATTCATGTAGTACAAACATAAGGCACAGTTTTTCTCCAGCTACCAGAAGACCTCAGCTACTTTCTTTTCTATCCCATTCCATCTCTATTTTTTGATGACTTCTAAGTGTTTCCAGTTCCTGAAAATAAATAATTTCTGAGCCATCGTAGCCTGAAGTTATATTTCGAATTTTTAAGAGACTGAAAGACATATGAATGAATCTAAAGTATTTTAAAGCAAAGCATATGTGCATTGATGGTAATAATGCCTTACTTTTCTGTTTTTAATAAGACAGAAAAAAAAAAGCAAAACAATACAAAAGCTTTTTTTTTTTTTTTAATCCTCAGAACAATTCTGGGTGATAGGTGGAAAAGGAAAGCTATTTGGAGACTTTAGACGCGGAAACTGAGATTCATAGAAGGGCTTTTCCAAAGCCTTGCAAATATTAAGTGGTGGAATTAGAACATCACCTTGGTTCTTCTGATGCTGAAACAGCTATGTGTCCCATACCATGCTGTCATTCAACCTCAACAAAATACTAGTGTTGGCTTCCAAACCCCTTGCAAATGCCAACTACACTTTAAGTACTCCAGGATTTCTAAAAGCCCCAATAGTCCCTTTTCAGTCTTCACAAACAGAAGGTGCCTGATAGTCTGTAACACTCCCAAAATCCTAGTAGGACACTTACATCAGGATAGTATGAATATGTAAAATTGTGCACCGTAGAATTCACATTCATCACTAAGCTTCTTATGATGGATCATAGAAGTTTCTACTAATTATAAATCCACATGTCTGCACTGTCCTATCACTCACATTTTACCATTTTAACAATAAGAATGTTCTGTGAAATTTTGAGAGAAGGTACCAAAAAAACCCCCAAAACCAAACCAAAGTAAAGCATGACCCAGATCTAAGGAATTCATTTGTTCTAACAATCTGCCTTGTAAAATATTTGCATGATAGTTTTGGCATGACAAATCCAAACTTACCCATTCATTATCTGTATAATACTATATTATAGAGTTTTAATACAATAAAACAACAAAGCAGCTACTCCAATTCCCAGTATTGACATTTTTTATTTGCTTGTATTACTTTTGGCAGGGGATAGGCGGCGTAAGGGAGAAGTAAAATGGTAGAATTGTGTTTATTGTTTGACATATTGTTTGCCATTTGTTAGTCATATTTTAAGAAAAAATTATCTTTTTATTCAAGATTTAAAAAAAATAATATTTATTCATTTTTGAGACAGAGAGGGGCACAGAGAGTGAACAGGGGAGGGGCACAGAGAGAGGGAGACAGAATCTGAAGCAGACTCCAGACTCTGAGCTGTCAACACAGAGCCCGACGTGGGGCTCGAACTCACAGACCGCGAGATCATGACCTAAGTCAAAGTCAGATGCTTAACCAACTGAGCCACCCAGGCTCCCCTTCAAGATTTTTAAAAATGTGGTCAGTGTTTCTCTGGTATAGTATTTTCTACTAACCTTCCCCTCTTTGGTGTTGTTGCTGTTATTTTTATTATTTTAATTTTTTTATTTGAGTATACTCGACACATAATGTTACATCAGCTTCAGATGTACAACATAGTGATTCTATCTCTCTATATGTTATGATCTGATCACCACAAGTATAGCTGCCATCTGTCAGAATACAGTGCTACAATATCATCGCCTACATTCCCTATGCTGTGCCTTTTATTCTGAATGCTTCTTATTCATTCCATAACTGGAAACTTGAATCTCCCACTCCCCTTCACCCGTTTTGCCCATCTTTCTTACCTTCCTTCCCTCTGGCAACCATTAGTTTGTTCTCTGTATTTATAGTTCTGATTTTGCTTTTAGTTTGTTTATTCATTTGTTTTTAGGTTTTCTTCTGTTGGTTTTTAATTTGGACAGTTTAAACTGATTAAATGCTGGAAGACTTTCCGTATCTTGGACTCAGTTTTTTTCCCTCAGTATAAAGTGTGAATAAATACACCCTTGTGAGAGAGATCCATACGATTCTACTTTCCCCGTGATGTGTTTTGAAGTTACTTGTATTCTTCAGTTGTTAGTAAGTGCCTTTAAGGTTTTCTTTTTCTTCCCTCTAGTATAGACCTATTTGGCTTAGCCAACTAACCAACCAATAAAAACACCACCACCTCAGAGTTTTTGTGAGTTCATTGATCACCACGCTTATTTTTTCAGGCCTTGCTCAAAATGTTAAAAAGTAATTCCCTTAATATTCTTTTCATACTAGATTATTCGAGCGTGAAATATGAAAGAAAGAGAAAAATACGCCTCTGCATCTTTAACATTTATTTTTCTGTCCACTCCCAGAATGGGAATAAAGGAGCAAATTCACGTATATCTACTTACGCAGATTAGGTGAATAGTATAATACTATAAAAAATACTTTAAAAATGCTAATGATGAATGTGGACAGCACCACTATGAATAGCGGATAAGAGAAAAACTAAATAAAATGTTTCATTCAGATATCTATTGTCAGGTGGGGAGTTCTTCCCTACTCTATTTACTGGTATTGGTATGAAATGAAAGTACAGAAAAGTGAGCAGGACCATGGAGGAAGGAAACAGAAGAAGAGAATGATAAATGTGTCCATAGTCTTTGTGTCTCCACTTTTCACCCATTGTTAGGTCCAAGGTTATAAGGTGGGGTCATTGAACTAAGCTTTTAGAATCCAAACGCTAAACAAATTGCCATAGTATGGATCCAGAGCTCTATTCTTTCAGTAATTAGGACAGCATCCAAAAAAAAGGTAATGGCCCACTCATTAGTTTTACTAATATGCAGCAGGAAAAGGAGGCCAGAAAGAGGCAACAGGCTGCAAAGAGTGGGAAAAGGACAGATGGTGAAGAGGAGGAAGAAGGAAGACTGCATAGATCTAATTAAGAAGCAGAATTGAGTGTCATCCACCTAACATATTAGAAATCTATATAACACTTCAAATATTTTTGGACTAGATTCCTTTAGGGGTTAAAATTCTTGGCTTTATGGGAAACTTGGCTACTTGTACTGGCATTGAAAATGGATTTATCTCTGTTATTATCTTTATTTGAACTCACTCATTCTTTCTCTTTCACTGTGCTCCCCATTTTGCCAAGAAAATTCACTTTCAATTACACATATATCATAACACTTAAACATTAGTTTCACTTGCCTCTGGTTAATAACTCACCTTATATTCAAACATCCATCAACATAAAATCAGCATAACAACTTTTATGAATCCCTTTATCATCAGCACATTCTAAATGCTTATACAATTCACTCTCTGGATTCATATAGGAACTTGCTTAATAGCCCTTAAAGTTACTATAAACCTTGGTTGCTTTCAATCATAGGAATATTATTCATGTTTTCAGAGTGAGCTCAGTTTTGGTAATTGTTAAAGTTTAAAACCACTGGGATATAGATGTAATAATCTCTATAATAAAAAAAAATCTTTTTTTTTAAACTGGTTTAAGGAATCTCTAGAATTTTCAGCTGCCTTCTAGCTACTAAGAATTCTTTATACTTATCTTGATATAGGTTTGAATATGGAGACAAATTATTTCTAATGAGAGTTTTCAATAGGGAAAACTTCTGAATGCCCCAGTTTCTGGTTTGGCAGGACAGTGGAGCAGATGATTCTGTTTTGACTTGAGGTTAACTCATGGCCCCTATGGAACCTCACCTCAGTTGCTCCATGGTGGAGATCAAGTTCAGGTGAATGGCATTATGAAGGGCTGAACTGGTTTCCAAGCAGCCAGTAAGCACCAAAGAGACACTAGGTGTGAACAAAGGGCCATTTCTGGAAGAATTAAAGGGGCATAGAAAGAGAAGACTGATAGATGGCTAATGACATATTTCTTACTTAATTTATACCCAGGGCCATCCTTGAATGATACTGGCTGTTTTTTTTTCTGCAATTCAGCAATGATGCATATGGAAATGGTGAAAGCTATTTAAAAATAATTACATTCATTGAAAATGGCAATAAATATGACAACAATAGCTAGAAAATGAATTTTAGATGTCATAATTTTTCTGCCTGCCACTGGCATTTTCACTTTATCTAAATAGTCAAGAGTAAAAAATAATTTAACCAAGTCTGATCCCTGTAATCAAGTTGTAACGTTTCATATTAAACTCTGTTCCTATCTTCAAGATGACATACAGAAATTGTATGGGAAGGAATAGGACATCATATAAAAACATCACATTTTCCCTTTGTTCTTTCAACATTAACTTGTGAGATGACTACTGTATGTTCACTGTGCATATATTCTTGGGTTAATTACTTTAGGAAAGCTTGAGGTGAATGTCAAGGCCTTTATCCTTAAGGACTTTATAGTTTAAGAAAATAGCGCATAAAATAGATATTATCATAATCAATGAAATATGTTTACCTCATTCACACAAACTAGTGTGATGACCTTGGGCTAGGCACAATTTAATTGTGATTTCAAGTTTTTTGTCTCTAAGTTTTCTTCCATATCCAAATTTGATGAGTATATGCTTTTATATCCTAATAAGAGAGTACTTTGTACAAACTCTTGTGCTAGTTTTTGGAGATACAAAGGAGGTACTTAGGATACTTGCCTTTAATTAAGTAGGTAGGGTATATGTTTTCCTTTCTTTGTTGTTTTTATTTTCCAATTCTCTTTTTTTATTTATTTATTTTTTCTCCGAGATGGGTTGTGTGTGTAATAAGATTTCTGACTATGGGATGTGTAGGCTTCTACTGTTTAGAGATTATGTTTTAAATGAAAGATTAGTGACTGCATCAAGGTTGACACTCTCTGAGACTCATGGTAAATGAAACTGACTCTTGCAAAGAAGGTGAATTTTGCCTAGAGTTTAGTTTTCCTGAAGGTCTTCTAGAAATGAAGAATGTTGACTCCTAATGTGACTCTAATGTACAAGATTTGAAGTAGAGCTAGCCAGTGAGCAAAGTGGCCTTCCCCAAGTAGAAGGAATAGACAATGAAACTCTTTGATGTGAATTGCCCTGAAAATGGAGAAGTTAATCTTAGATCTAGGTTTAAGATAAAGGTATAGAAAGCCCAAGAGAGGAGCTGACTCCAGTTAAGGAAGTTACTAAGACTGGAATTTATCTCTGAACTAGTCCCTTTGACAAACAAGGCCCTCCAAAATATATATTAAAGCAGAATGATTAAGAGTGATCGATTATTTTCTGATCATTTTGTAACAGTACAGAATATAGGTACACATAAGCATAAAATACGCAGAGAATCCAACCGTTGTACATTGTTAATGGAACTTAGTCCTGAAGGAATGGGGTCCTTTTTCCTTAAGGAATCCCATTACCTGTGCAGGGATATGAACTGGTCATGGAGATAGTGCTGCAAGACCAGGCCCTAAATGATCATTCTTTGTATGATGGCAAGAAGCAATGTTAGAGTTAGTCTTACTAGACTCATTTCTTCCTCCAGGCCCAGGCTTGGATTATGGGGAGGCAGGGTGCCTTAGTCTCAAAAAGAGAATAAATTCCTGTTAGGAACTCTTGAGGGAAATAAAATATTAATTAGATATATTAAAGTGCTCTGACTATATTTGTGCTCCATGTGGTAAAGCAGGTCATAGCTGTTATAAAATTGGATAACCAGATATATAAAAATAGAACAAATTAGCTGCCTTGAATTGTTGTTTAAGAACTTAATGATATATGGATATTTGAGTTCTGAAACTGGCCAGACTAAGATAAGCTTTGTAGGGGTTGAAGGAAGAAGGCACCCTAATGAGATTAGAGTTTGAAAATGAACTGGGCGGCGCCTGGGTGGCTCAGTCGGTTGGACAGCCGACTTCAGCTCAGGTCATGATCTCATGGTCTGTGAGTTCGAGCCCCGCGTCGGGCTCTGTGCTGACAGCTCAGAGCCTGGAGCCTGCTTCCGATTCTGTGTTTCCTTCTCTCTCTGCCCTTCCCCTGTTCACGCTGTGCCTCTATGTCTCTCAAAAATAAATAAACATTAAAAAAAAAAAATGAACTGGTCTTTGAAAGCCTGGAAAACTTCAGAAAAGCAGAGAAGATGTGGAAGAATACACAGGAAAATGGCTAAAGAAAGGCAAAGATAAAAGAATGTATATAACCTATGTTTAGGAGTAAGAAAACAAGATAGTAAAATTTAAAGTGCAGGGAAATTATGTGTAATTGTTGAAGGCATAGAATATAAAGGAATTTATGACAAAAACTGGCTCCATCTATCTACATCTCATCAAAATGGATATTTTATTCTAAACTACTATAGCGCATGGTACTAATAATACACACGGTGTATGATTTACTATCAGCGGGTCTTATGTAAATGGAAATGTGCCAAATCATTATTCATATCACTGGATCAAGCCCCAGTTCTGGCATTTAAATGATCATTGCTGATTTCAGTAATTCAGAATGCAACAAACCCTCTTCAGGGTTGTTGCTTCGCATTCTACAGGATATCACTTACCTGTGTTCTCTGTGTATCGTCCCTGAACTGAGCACTGCACAGCATTTGTGTCACCTGGTGGAGACCTTTATTGCAATACCGCTTTCATTCCATGTGTGCATATGAACGTGTAGGATGCCAAAGACAGAGGTCTAGCATTTCTTGGGCAAAACATTTTTTCTGGGACCTTTTACAGATGTCAGTCTGTGTAATCTTCGCAAAATCTTTATTGGGTAGATATTTTATCTCTCATTGAACACATGAAAAAAACTGAGGTTTACATCATCTCTTGGCCACCGTCAGAGTTTTGTGCATTGTGAAACCAGGTTTTGCACCTAGATCTCTTTTAATCCTTGATATATCAAGATACTTGTGTGTGTGCTTTCTCAGGAGAAGGGTTGCAATTGTTATATGCATAATATTATTTTCTGGTCTGAATATACTATTGGAATATACTATTCCAAATAGTATAAAACAGAACTTGTTCTCAAAGAGCTTATCTAAAGGAAACAAGGATAAACAGTTGTGAAGTTTAAATTACAGTATCAGAAGCTGAAAAAAAAATGAAAAAGCAGTGCATGACTTATTAAGGAATGAGCCTTAGTAACATTAACTGTTATAAGGTTGTGTATTCAAGGAGAGAGGCACGATAGCATCATTCATCCATTTATTCATTTGTCCAGTGTCTCATTCTTGGCTGTTATATTGTTGTGCCAAGCTTGTCATATCAAGAGAAGCAAGGCATTATTTAAAGAATTCTTTTGTCGTTGTGTTGCTTATAACACAGAACTTCAGTCTTCCCTAAATCTTTTGTATGCGGATATCCATGAAGGCTAGATGTTTCACAGTAGAAGTGACACCGCAAAGCCCTTATTCTCCTGGGTCTTCATTTTATTATTTTATTATTGTTCTTGCTTTCCTTTTTTGTAAACATAATGTTCATGTGGAGTTCAGATGTAGCAAATGCACAGTTTGTTTTTAAATGATACAACAATTTGTGCTGACAACAATGTACATGTATTAGACACTGGATCTTGTTCCTTGTCTCTCTCTACCACTAAATTGTAAACTTTTTGAGAGAAGAGATTGCACCACATTTTTTTAAAACCCTTCACCTTTTATAGCAGTTACTAATAAATATTGGTTTAATTAATGAATGAAACAATTACTTTTATGTAATTGGCTGGGCTTTTTTTTTTCGTCCTAAACAGCTATTATACTGGTAGGGTGTCATATACTGTGCTAAGAAGCTCAGAGGTAGGGCTGGGCTTTTAAGACATGCCTCTTATTATCCAAGGTTTAGGATCAGATACTTTTTATGAATTTCTGAAATAGGAAATCTGTGCCACTATTTATATAATGCAGCTATATATTATTTTGCAGTGTTCTCTGATTGTTTCATGTGTATGCATTTGTCTCCTACTTAAAACGCATGTTTTGTAGGTTGTTAAGTCTAAGTGATGAACTTTCTTATACCCACTACCCCACAGAGATGTGTACATATGGTATCTGATGTGTGTGTATGCATGTATACACTTGTGTAAATATATATATATACACACATACATACACACATGTACATATATACTTGCATGTAGTTTACACAGCTTGTACACAAACTTGATGGATTTTAACTCTGTCATCTGATTGTACTTTACCTCACAATCAGTACTTTGTTTGAATTAAACTAGAAGAGAGAAACAAATGAGCAATGCATTTATTTCAGTGTGACCTCCGTGGAAAACAATTCTCAAACTGTTTGGAATTCTGGTTTTCATAAATTTGCCTGCAAGACTTAGAGTTCTTTGATCCCAGGGCCCATCAATGTAATGGAGAAAATAAGCAGTTTGGTATGTGGGACTGTTGGCATAAATGTGAATTAGAACTTTGTGATACGAGTAACACCGTGTCTTTTTACATTTGTCCCAGTCATCGTGTGCTAAAATTACCTTATCTGGTGATACACTCATCCAATTACTCTTGAAGTACACATCTTCCTAAATATCCCCTGGCTTGAAACAAAGAAATATTGTCATGATCAGATCTGGTTCTCCAGTTTCCTTCAATACAAACTTTACTAACTTCAGAGAGAATTTTGCCAAATAAATGCTACAGTAATTATTCATTTCTGGGCCACAGGCATTATTTCACCAAGACAGTACTTTTCCAGACTGATGGAGAGTATTTTTATAGTTGTTCATAGAAAAATGAAATCACTTACTACAGTTTGATTTTTATGTTGCTGTGGTTCGATAGAGGTTGGTGTCAGCCACCTTGCTTTTAGAATTGAGCTCATCTGAAACATTTCACAAAGGCTGGCATTCTCACAAAAGCAAGAAAGAGATATAAATATGGGATCTGATTATTAGGCAATCAAGACTCCAAAATACAGTCACACCATGAATGCTAAAATCTGTTTTTATAAAACTGAGCTTACTAAACATATCTCTAATTTGACTTTGAGATGCCATATTTTGTAATGCTATTGTCTTAAAAATTCCCTTATCTTTCCATGCAATGCTTATCTCTCCTATAAAGTTGGTTATTCCTGGAAATGAAGGCTTATTAAAGTAAAGCACTGGTGTAGAAAATAATTTTGGAAAAGGAAAGGATAGCAGAAAAATATTCTGCAGAGTTACCAGGGACCTATGTCATGGTGTCCAGGAACAGGGCTGGTTGGGAAAGGCTGGTATGGTCTTGTTTGCTTATCTAGCTTTTGGGGTAAAAATCCTAAGTTGCTTTAGTGCAAGTCTCTATGCCACACAGCATCACTAATGAGTATTTCAACAGGTGTTATATTTTTAATCTATATTAATATACTGACTCTTCATTTTGAAAAGACTGTGGGGTTTGGAATCTGTTTCAGTAACAGTGTGTCCAGGTACAAATCATTTTATTTCATTACATATTTTTAAAAGTTTGTGAGAATTAAATAAAATATTTAATATAATTCTTGCAATGTCTAGTTTATAATAAATATTCGATAAATACCTTATCTTTTTTTTTTTTTAACCTGAAGGTCCTTAGGTGGCTCATGGTGGCTATGTAGTAGAGTATTAAAATTACAGGTTCTGGAGCAGATTAGGCTCAATCTAGCTTCTACCACTTATTAACTCTAAGACTTCAGGCTTCACATCTTTGTGCCTCAGTTTTTCATCTATAAAATGGGGACCATAAAACTTTCTGTCTTAAAACATTACTATGGAAGGCCCATGAGGTAATAAGTGTTAAATGCTGATAGCTGTGGCTGGCAGAGTGTATATGCCATAAAAGTGTTTGCTATTTAAGAGAATGATTATATGCCCTGGCATTCTGGTGCTCAGAATTTGTGGTTGATGAGAACAGGAGAGCTGCCATGGTGAGTGATGAAAGAGAACTTCAGGAACTGAATAGAGACAGGATCCTGAACCCGGACAGGCAAATTATGTTAGTCATCTCTTTTTGCAAGTGAGTTGAGAATTTAAATATTAAAAGGCAGACAAGTAGCCTTAATTAAAGGTTGATGGGAGTACAAAAGGAAAGACTCAGAATTTTTTCTGATTGTTATGGAGGAGAATTTATGTTAAAAATAGGATCTAGTTCAGATAAAACCTTCCACTGAGTAATTCTCTTCCTAGGAATACTGGGCTGTATCCAGCCTGAAAGTATGGGTGAAGTCAGATTTCAAAAAGAAACAGTTCAACCAAAATATGCTTAGGATATGCTTTTGAGGATGTGAAGTATTGGATCAAGGGCAAAGTGGATAAAAAAAATACAAGAAAAAGTCTTACTTTGGGGGTGCTTGGGTGTCTCAGTCAGTTAATCATCTGACTTCAGCTCAGGTCATGATCTCACAGTTTGTGGGTTTGAGCCCTGTGTTGGGGTCAGTGCTGCTAGCTCAAAGTCTGGAGCCTGCTTCGGATTCTGTGTCTCCCTCTCTGTATGCCCCTCCCCTGCGTGCGTGCACTCTGTCTATCTGTCTCTCTCTCTCTCAAAAATAAATAAACATAAAAAAATTATTTTGTAATTTGAGACCGTGAGTCGGATGAAGCTGAAGTTGTCTCAGGATTCAACAACAACAACAGCAGCAACAAGAAAAAGCACTAGAACAGAAGGCCTGGAACCAGGTATAGAACTGTCCCACTTGTCTTATGTAGTATAATGTTAAAAGGAACATGAAATGGCTATTCTTTAAAGATGCTAGCCAAGGTAACATGGGAGACGTAAAGCATTTAATAATATACAAGGTCTAGGAAGAATGAAAAGAGATGTGATATATGAAGGCATCAGGATTCCGATCAAAGTAAAGTTATTTAATCTCTCTCTCTGCCTCATCTTCTCCGGTAAGAAAGTGAGACCTTCTCTTCCCTCTACCACCTCCCTTGCTGACTATACCAAGGACCTCTTCTGAATACACTGTAAGATAACTGTGTCATCACTGATCATACGGTATTCTCTCCACGATCTATGATGTTTGCATTTCTACAGAGACTCTTGGGCATAAGAGTCCCTTAAAACACAAAGGAATTGCCCTTCCCAGTGGTGGATTTCGAAAAATGGAGTTAATTTTTGGGAGGAAGGTGGCCCTTCCAAGTGCATTCACTCTGCCTTCCCGTAAAGACCGGTCCCAACTTGGGCGACAGACTCTCTCCTCTCCCTGCATGAGAGAAGAACACGTAGGTCACTTCAGCCTGGAACATTAAAACAAATACTGATAGTTCAAGGTTAATAGATGCATAAAACAAAAGTAATTCCATGTCAAAGCTGAGATGACAGGCGATTTGACTTGAGGCAGCCTTACAATCACTCTTTTACATGTGCTCCGTGCTGAGACCAGGCGAAGGCGTTATGTTTCTGACATTTACTTGTCAGGAAGGTATGACAATAGAGATTGTTTCTATCTCTCTTGCTCCCAGATGTTAACCTTCCAGCTTTAGTTTGTAATTGGGGTTCTGTGGAGCTTTAACATTTTCTATTGATTCAATAGAAGCAATAACATTTCCAATCATAAGACAGCATTATAGAAATATCAGGCAATTCACATATCAGAATGTTTGATAGCTGGGCTCACCGCATTAATTTCTGTCACCTTTGCTAGGAACCCTTTATCCTCTTTTTAATACTGAAGGACACCTGGGAGTAGTTGCTGCCACTTTTATTGTTCAATAAAGTAGACAAAAGTTTCAATTAACAACCAAGGGGCCTCTAGGAAATTGTGAATGAGAATATATTTTACTCATTTTACTATATTTCTTTTTTCTAATGTGCCATCTGTGACTTCAAGGCTGTACTTCACTCAGAAGGCGTGCGCGCGCGCACACACATACACACACACACTCACTCACTCACTATTCTCCTAATCCAGTTTACTTTGTATTTGACAGAGAAAGCCAAGATGGGACCAGTGAGGTTATGGAGAGAAATTGGAAGTAAGTCAAAAAGCTCAGGCAAGTGTGAAGAGAGGAATGAAGATCTCCATAACTGAGGGGTGGCGGTGAGGCAAGAGATTCCTCCACTGCAAGCTTGACCCTGAGACTGAAGTACCAAAGAATCCTCTTCTACTGTCTAACAAGCACCTCTTCAAAAAGAAAAAAAAAATCCTGTGTCATTTATTCACTTCTATTCTAATTCTTTTACTAAAGACTTATATTGTGAGGTTGTAAAAAATTTTTAACTGTATTTTGAAAATAATGAACAGGAAGAAAATTAAGATCTAAAAAGTGAAATTAAACATATGACAATAGTATAATTTTTCAAGATGCCCCGTTTGATTTCACTTCAGCATAACCTTTGCACTTCTTCATTAATAATCTCTTGTATGTTTCTACAGAGGCTATGCACATTTTTGATCCTACAACCATCCTTATTATAGTCCTTTTAATGTTACTAAACAAGCACTGTCACTTGGTCCTTCTGTCTACCAACCTGTACTTCATGGACAAGCTTCAGATCACCTCTTTGATAAAACATTTTGACTCCCCCAGATTGATTCTTAATTTGTAGAAGAAAAAGACCTGTTGGAGAACTTGATCATTTTTTTCTCATAAAATTATGCATTGTTTATGTTTTAAGGTATCTAAACTGTGGCGCCTTGGTGGCTCGGTTGGTTGGGCATCCGGCTTTGGCTCTGGTTATGATCTCATGATTTGTGGGTTAGAGCCCCACATCAGGCTCTGTGCTGACAGCTCAGAGCCTGGAGCCTGCTTCAGATTCTGCTTCCCTCTCTCTCTCTGCCCCTCCTCCCACTTGCACTCTGTCTCTCTCCCTCAAAATAAAATAAAGACACATACACACAAAAATTAAGATATCTAAACTTCGTTATTGATCTTAAGGACTATTAGACGAAAGTATCCTTTGGTGTTATTTATATAGGTTCATTATATAAATACATGACTTGTTACTTTAGCCTGTTAATACCTTTGCTGTTTGTCACAGCTCCATGCTCTGCAAAATTCTGATGCCAATGTTTTCTTTATTATAATCATTATCTAATACAGTAACAAAATTTTTAAAAAAATGAACGGACATAACCTATTAGTCTAATTTTAGATACTTCTATCCAGTGTACCTCAATAAATTAATCAACCTTATTTTGTTATGTCTTTTCCAATAATAATTGGTAACAAAAACAAATTTCCTTGTGTTTCATTTGTTTTTACATTTTGTTCTTAAATTCAGTGACAGAGAGAAAATGTCAGTTGTGAAAATCTAGGCCTGTTACATCTGCTTCCAAAAAACTATGCTATTGGAACATGACTTTTGCTTAGTAAATGCTCAGGGGGACCTGGTTTTGTGGCTGCCTTTTCTTAGGCACTTACAAGCCAGCTCTTTAATAATTTTCTAGTATTATGTCTGTAAGTTAGATTATTTTTACTGGTCTATATAGTTTATAATAACTTCTTTGATCCTCCTTTTAAAAATGGTAATGGCATTTTTTTAATCTTCTTTTGTTGTATGAATGAATAAAGCCATGTCTAAGAGAAAGTAAAATAATAATGCCATTACACTTGAAGAATAGGGATTTCATACTGTCATTAATAGAGATAAACTATGACTCTGAGGAGACACTGGAACTGTAGCAAAGAAATGGAGCAAAGTTTCTATGTCAAATTTACTTTAACTCATTTTGCACTAATTATTGGGTTCTTTGTGGGTTTTTGTTTGTTTCTTTTTTATTTTTCTTATTTTTAAGATTTGTTTTTAAGTTTATTTTTGAAAGAGAGTGAAAGAGCGTGAGTGGTGGAGGGGCAGAGAGAGAGGGAGACCTAGAATCCAAAGCAGGATCCAGGCTCTGAGCTGTCAGCACAGCGGCCCAGTGTAGGCTTCAAACTCACGAACTGTGAGATCATGACCTGCGCCAAAGTTGAATGCTTAACCGACTGAGCCATCCAGGTGCTCCATCACTGGGTTCTTTGTTACTGTTTTACCTTGCTTCTCTAAGTGTCATCAGTAGCCCAGTGCCAATGGCATCACTTAGAAGAAGCTTGTTAGAAATACAGTTTTGGGTCCCACCCAAGGAATTCTTAATCAGAGAAGATTTGAATCCACATTGAAGTTTAAGAAGCACTGGTATAGATGATCTCTCTGTCTGTCTTCAAATGTGTTCCATTCCCTTTGCTCTGAATGTCCAGGTGGCCAGTCAACCACCTGCTTCACATCTTATCTGACAAAAAAAGTTTTCATTATATGACTTGTTTTGTATATTGTCCAGACATTCCTTTACAAGAACAGGTTATTGTACTGGATATACCCCTTGTCTCCTAATTAAGAAAAGCTCTTTTAACTTCTAATACCTGTTAGAAGTTAAACCTGATTATTTTTTGAATCACTTGACTAGTTTGCCATGAAGTAGTTCTTTCTCCAAAGACTAGTTGCACTTTTTTAGCCATTCAATTCAAATTCAGGTCTGTCTGTTTAATCTTTAGATGAAAACACCTGTTTATTACTCTATATGGTCAGTGTTTGGGGGTTACGCTAAAGATAGATTGATCACATAATGATAAGTTATTAGTGGCCAAGGTATCTTAATAGCAAACTAATTTGTAATATTTTACACAAAGTTATATGTTCAGTAAATGTTTAGAGAAAATATTAGAGAGCCGAGAGGGATTTGGGAGTGTAGCAATATAGATAAGCTACCATATTTCAGATAGAAAGACTGTGTGGTCTTATTCAATTCAAAAGTAATTATGTAGACAAGGGCCCTTTTTCTTTATGGTCCATTCAGTTGACCTCTTCCACCTCCACAAAGAAGAGAGCTCCTCCATCTCGGAGGCTCTGTCATGCAGGAAACAGGCATTTCTCTCAGTCACAGTGTAAAAGCCAGACACCAGTTTTTTGAAACCAAACAAATATGCAATTTGTCAGTCTGCAGATAGAGTGTTTCTGCCTTCAGATTCAAAATGGTATTCATTTATTCATGTAAAAAAGAAGCATTTCAGTTATAGTTGTAATATTTACTTATCTGGTTTCCTCATGATGGATAACAAATGTATCCAGAACTTCCATGCATCAAAAAGATGCCACTTCATAAAATGGCAATACAATTCCATATTACAATAAAAACAGATACAATTCAAAATGCCTCAAATAGTTCCAAAAGCAATTATGGCATTTCAGAAGTAAACATTACTTACAAATTCATAACCACCCATCGAAATTATTTCACCAGGGTAAGTTAAGGAAGCATCTGCTTCAATTTATGCATTTTGAGTCTTTCTTATTTTTCATATCCAACTATGAAAAAACTGCTTCCAGCAAGTACTGCAGTCCAGAGTGAAGTCAAACAGTTTGCCATTTACCTAGAAACGTATAGTCCTTTTCAAGTTGCAGCTCGATCCTTTTACTATAATAAAGGTATAAAATTCAAATTTTCAACCAAAGGAACAAGATCTGACCAGTACCATCTGCAGAGAAATAGTGCCCAAGATTAGCAGTCTTATTTCCTTGCCTAAAAGAAAAGCAGAATAGGCTCCTTTTAAAGGCTAAAAAAAGTCATTCTTCATATCCTGTCCAGAATAATGCTGAATTATTTCTCAACTACAAGTAGTGTTTCATAACTCATAAAAAGAATAAATCTTATTAAATCAGTTGTAGATCACAAAAACCGAAAGGCAAGGTCCATTCTCCAAAGGACAGTGCTGCCCTCACTGATTTTTTGTCTTTTTACTTATTTAAGAGGAGACAACTTCTTTGAGACCTGCCTAACTGAAATAAGAGCGATTTTTCCCAATTTTATAAGGAGTCAAGTGGCAAATAACCATAGTAGACCAATTCATCTACTAAATGGCTAAATATTACAAATTTCAGCATTTATACAGACATGTATACTGGAGACTGTATATTTAATGTATACCATGTGCAAATAGATCATTTTTGCATTAAATTTTAAAAAAATAATTGCCATATCTGTTACATTCATTCAGAAGATTAAAGGAACAATAAAATTCGATATCCTCTAAGCATGCTGGAAAATAAAAAAATTGATCTTTACAATTAACATAAAATAATATACCATAATCTATTCTTGAATAGTTAAAATATTCTATACATCTATCCCTTAATCTGATCTGATGGGATATTATATTCACAAAAGTCTAGTTTTATGTTTTAGGGAAAATAAACTCACTTTTGGATGTCACAGAACAAAATAAGAATGCAAAAGTTACGGTTCTCTTCGTAGTGTGAACTTTGCACATTACAAATAACACATTCAACAAGATAGATATTTTATAGTCAGCCTAGTGATGAAAAATTCAATATGCATATATTTATGTGTTGAGTAGATTTATGGCCAACACGCCCACTGCCACTTGGCCTCAGTTCACTTTCACGTCCTTGAAAAGAACACATTTCACACATTTTAAAAAAACATTTAGAAGATTTAAAAGCATTTGCCAGTGTCACAAAGCAACAGCAAATGGTGTACGCATCTCTAATAAGTTAGTCTAGAAATATGGAATATGAAATGTACAATGAGGTGTTTTGTATTCTGAAGTGAAAGGCTCTCTAACTTTATTGACTCACATTGAGAATGAGGACTGGGTTCACAAATTTAGTGATATGTGGATTTCATTCTGATCCAACCTGGCACAAATATGATACCATTTCACCAGCAGTTGAGAAGTTAAGCTTTACTGAGATGTTCCTTCAGAACAGGAAATGGGTTGCAGGTGGTTTAAGAATTATTTTTCGCTGCACACAGTATGCTTTTATTCAACATTTTAAGATGAAGACATACAATATGACATAGCAGAGATCATTATTGTAAGGGGTTTTCAATGCATATATAATTAGTGCTAGCACATGAAAAAGTATAGTGGTGGGAAAAGTGTTAATTCTGTCCCCCATTGCCCATCCCTCTCAGCACTTTAGCCCCATATGACAAGGTGCATCCCTTATTAATGCATTCAATGAACACTTGTTAATACCTTCTATGTTTTGGTCACTGAATTAGACTTTGGGGATAGAATTATAAATGGGCTAGCCACAGTTTGACCCTTAAGGTATACAGCAAAATGAAGAGTACACATAATTAAATGGGCACTTGGAATACGGGGTTTCATGAATGCTATGGCAAGAAAGTACAAGGTCTTATGATGATGGATGGAAGGGGCACCTGACACAGGCTTGGAGGATGAGAGAACAATTCCTTGAGGAAATAACATTGAAGTTGAGAGATAGAGGCTGATTAGGAATCATTTAGATAAAAGGGGGGAGGAAGCATGTTTCTTGAAGTATAGTTGGCATGTGCAAGAGCTAGAAGACTCAAAGAGAATGTAATCAACTGAGAAAATGGAAGATAGCCCATAGTGTTAGAATTCAATATACAAAGGGAAAAGGTAATAAGAGATCATACAAGTGGTTTAGAGAAGGGCCAAATCAAGAAAAAAAAAATGGTACTCAGAATTTATCCTAAAAATATTGAAGATGTCCATAAAATAGAATATAAAATAGTGGCATGACATGATCACATGTATTTTAAGTTGCTCTATCACACTGAAGTGTAGGAATTATATTTGTGAGGGACAAGACAAAAGACAATGGAAAGATGATTTTAGCAACCTGGGAAAAGATAATGGTGGCCTGGAAAGAATAAAGGAAAAAAGAAGAAATGAAGGAAAGTAAGAAGGGGATGCTATATCACATCAGTGGTTCCTAAAATTAGGTTTGAGGAAGTATTTGACTATTAATTATTAACTAGGGGTATTTCTTTTTTGTGATTTAAAGGGAGCACTTTGCTATCTTGTTAGTAGTGGTGATTATACAAATCTATCACGTGATAAAATTTCATAGAACTATACATCCCACACAAGAAGTATATGTATGTAAATCCTGATGAACCCCAAATGAGATCTGTAGTTTAGTTAATAGTATTGCACTAATAACGAATTTTCTGGTTTCAATAATGTACTGTAGTTATATGGTATGTTGCCACTGGGGAATGCTGGGTAAAGGACACAGGGGAACTCTGTACTATTTTTGCAACTTCTTGCGGGTCTAAAATGATTTCAAAACAAAAAGTGATTTAAAAAATTTAAAAGAGGGGAAGAGAACAATTTTGAAGGGAAAAATGAGAGACAGTTTGTTATGACACTAGCATAGGCAGTCTCTCCTCAGTCTTTCTCCAGTAGGACCATTCCCAATTGCCAAAGGAGGTGAAGTCTCCTTCCATTTTGCCCTGATTTGGGACAGTTGATAAAGGGACCCAGAGAATGATACTCGGAAAGAGAGATAGGTCATAACTCTGATACTTTGTCCCATTCAGTGACCTTGACCTTGATCCATTCTTGTCCATATACCTACTCTTTGCATCTAAGTTGGTTAGGGGCAGGGAAAGAGGAACTGTCTGGGGCTTTCTCCAGTGACCTGACTAATGCGAAGGGACATTCTAACTTTTTCTATCAGAAAACCCAATAGGTACGTTTATAAGTGTTTCTAATGTATTAAAAGACTAAACAAAGCATGGGGTGCCTGAGTGACTCAATCTATTGAGTGTCCGACTTCGGCTCAGATCATAATCTTGTGGTTCATGAGTTTGAGCCCTGCGTCGGGCTCTGTGCTGACAGCCGGGAGCCTAGAGCCTGCTTTGGATTCTGTGTCTCCCTCTCTCTCTGCCTCTCCCCAACTCGCACTCTGTATCTATTTCTCAAAAATAAATAAACATTAAAGAAATTATCAAAAAATAAAAGACTAAGCAAACCAAAATCAGTGATGGCATGGAAATGAAGAACTGTTATTTTCTCGATGGAAACTGTGTCTACACTGCATCACTCAAAGTGACTTCGTTTTTATAGACAGACAGGTTTTTTAATAAAAAGTATTTAATTACAATAATTTTTAAACAACCAATTATTTTTCTAAATTTGAGATTTTTTTTCTCTTTAAAATATTTTCCATGGAGAAACTAATAAAGAACTGGAAGTCTGACATTCTTCCTCTCCTACTCTTTAGATTTGTGAACACTGTCTCTCTGGGACAGAAGTAGGATCCTGAGTCTGGTCCTGTGGAGCTACATTCTGGGGCCATTCTGAGGGCTCACTGAGAGCTGGTCTGTGGGTAATACCACGTTAGAGCAAGTTCATTTTGATACTTTAAAAACTCTCTCTTCTTATTTTTGCTTTTGTTTTTCTGTTCTTCCATAGGTCCAGTCTCAGGAACTCCATAATGAATTCCTTTCCGTGGTGAGTAAGTTTACACATACTTACCAGCTTGTGGTAGAAATGCTAGCTTTCATAACTCTGAGTTCTAATTTGTAGGAAGTAATGTTCTAATGTGTTGCCCCTGTAATAATATAAATGCTAATCATTTTTTAAACCACTGAATTCCTCTCTTTAGCAAAGAGTTCTATAGTGAGATTCCAAGGAATAATAGAAATGCTAATTATTTTGATTAGCACAAAGGGGAGAGGCTATTAAAAAATTCCTGAAGATACTTGCTTCTTTAATTTTATATGTTTTATGACTTCTTTTAAGGCTGACCTCAAGCTATATGCCAGTGTTTTATTTTTTATGTAAATAGTTTCACTCAAAATGTCCTCCCAAGTTCTTAGTTTTAAATGTTCTCTATGTGAGAAACTGAATCAATATCTCTTGTGTATTTCAAGTCTCTATAATTGTATTGAATAGATGGAACAGTCAAGTGGGGAAATTGATGAATATTACTTTGGGAGAAAGAGCTGGTATTATTTGAAAATTTGTTTGGTGTGTATGTGTGATATGTGATTGTTTAAAATGCTTCAGATGAAAGTTTCATTGAGGTCAGTCTCTTTTCATGGTATTTAGGTTTTTTTTAAAGGAAAATCTGTGGGTTAGGAGTATATCTGTATATACAGAGATAAATGTTCTGGGTCTAAACAAATTCAAAATAACATGTTATTTCAGTATTTTTAATAAAAAATGAGCTGTTCAATGCAAACATAATTTAACTAGTACTGAGAAGGAGGTTTGGGGAGGTGGGATAATTAATGGTTAATAGAACAGACTTCTGGAATCAGATAGCTATGGATTGATTCCTAGCTTCACTATTTTCTAGCAGTGTGATTCTGAACAGGCTTTTTTTTTTTTTAACTCTAACTTAGAGTTTCAGTTACTTTATCTGTTGTCAAGATCAAATGGGATAATTCATGCCAAAAAAGAAAAAAAAGAAAGAAAAAAGAAGCACAACATCTGGTACATAGAGAAGTGATTGGCATTCATATTACTATGACTAGTTACACTATTACTAGTGTTGGCATTTGATATTACTGTTACTGGTTTTGTTATCTCCACTGCAACTGCTTTAATATAAGCAAAGTACTCCCAAGGGAGGAGTACTGTGTCTACCTTTTTATTTGTAATTTTCAAGCACTTTTTTTGGGTTTTACCAACTTCCATACAATATATGAAATAAAAATTACTGAATGCCTACCAGATGTCAGGCTTCATGATAGGAAACACATTTACAAAGACACAGGAGAGGGAGAATGGCCAGTTAGGCAAACCACACATTTTGAGAAGTGTTGTAATGAAAGTATCTGTGGGGATAAAGAATTGAAGAGAGAGATGGCTCTGTGGAGGGTGATAAAAAGGATTCCGAGGGAAAATTGTCTCTAAATTGACCCTTGAAAAATAATGATGAAAACACTTTAAGATGACAAGGGATGGAGTAGGAAACCAGACGAGGAACAGTATGTGCAAAGGCCTGGAGGTTTAATAAAGCTGGATTTGTTGAAAGAGTTTATTATTGTGGTTAATTGTTGTTGGAGAAAACATGCAAGATTAGAAACCAGTAGCATGTGAAATTGGAGAGTGAATAAAGGACCATTTTATGGAAGGAATCAGAGGTCTTGATGAAAGACTTACCTTTACTCAGTAAAAATACAAACCAGTTGAAAAGTTACAAGTGGGCCAGTGATGACAGGATGGCCCTACAGAGAAGAAGTTGAGAGATGTGCATAGTGGGCAGTTAGTACTTAAAGTGGAGGAAGAAAAAATTATGACAAAAACACTGTAAAAAAAAACAAAGAACAATAGGATAGAGAAAGATTCGAGAAAAAATAGAGGACAATAGAAACAGGCCATGATGACTGATGTGGCCTGAGGGTACAGGAGCTTTAAAAATGGGGTGGGCACAGCATTCTAGCTGTCAGTCACAATCAGGAGAAGAGAAGGAAGGTAATTTTAACTCCATGTCTGGTGTGAAGGTGCATATGCAGGATCTGAGGGGCTGAGCCCTCCATTTCTTTATGCCTGGTAGTGTTTTGGCTGCGGACCGTGAGGCCTAGAGAAGAGGTCTGGACCAGACATTTAGCCCTTGGATATATTAGAAGTAAATCGAACTGCACTGGGAAAGAATGAAGGGAAAGAAAGAAAAATGAATGAAGTTTGAATGTTACTATCTCTGAAGCCAGTAAGGTACAGAAACTGAGGCAGCCATGAAAAAGGGTCAACAAAAGCTAAAAAGAAAAAGAAAAAAAAGAGTTGTCAGCAGAGTCCAATTCTACAAGAAGGTCAGATGAAATTAGGTGTAAAAAATGTCCATTGGAACTGGCAATTACTTTGATCTTGATGAAAGCAGTTTTAATATAAGGACAGTGAGCAAAATCTAGATTGCCACATTTAGTAAATGAATGAAGGGGACTGAGAATGTTGGTAACTCCTGGACATGAAGTTGCAATTCAGTGTCAGAAATAGCAGTAATAGAACTGACTTCAACTGAAGCCTCATGTCTGATATAGCAGCCGCTCTGCCGAACCTCTCAATTTGCTTATCTTACTAGTCACCATAACAGTAAATTGCCAACAAAAGCATAGCTTTGTCATGTCATCTGTTATTAAGAGAGCAAATGAATACAGGTAAGTGTTCTGATTTCCACAATCAATCAAATATTTGAGTCTCTGGTTATTTGACTGTCAGCTGTCAACATGAACATGGTTGGTCTGGTGACATTTGCGTCTACAGCCACAATCCCAGTTGGAATGTTCGCATCTGAACCAAGTTTGTCTTTCCAACTTTCTAAACTGTTCTTTTGGCCTAGAAGGGTAAAGTACATTATCTCCTGCTATTTCATTTTTATTAAAACTGTTTGAACTTGGAAATGAGGCCTGATGGTCCCATTTTCAGAAGGCTGAAGGTCACTGGGTGTTTCTGTTCAAAAAGAGAAAACAATGTGTAACCCCTCTGGCACCATAATCGAAAGAAATAGTGTGGTGATTACAGCCCTGCGCTGAGCTGGCGGCTGCTACAAATATTGGAACTGAGTTTGATAGGATCCTGTATTACCTTATAACAGAGTATCATTCCTTACAGTTCCAAGGTCAATGTCTCTTTCTCAAATAACATTTCGGACCTATAATTGTTCATCTACATGCCAGCAATTATGGGAGAATTGATCAGCCAGTAATTAATGCCATGCTATTACACTTTTTAATTTGTAGATTATGCAGCTGCAAGCGTTCTCACATTTTTAATTTGTATATTATACAGCCACAAATGTTTACAATGCCCTTTTTAATCTCCTTACACTACCACTGCCATTATTCACTATAGATTAATGATACCCTGGATGCTGGGGTTTATTTCATTTACCACTCTTACCAGGAGAGCAGTTAACATTACTGTGCTCTATTACTTAATGTCTTAGTGCAGCTGCTGGTGAGCATTGGTTACCCTTTAAAATATTACCAGCCAGTTATTTTTTCTTTATTTTTTTAGCTCTCCTGTCACCAACAATATGACTCTGTGGTAATATTATACTTTATTTCCAAATTTATTTCAACTGGTTCTATCAGAGATATTTAAAGGATTCATTCTAAGTAATACAAATGACCTGAACCCCTCCTTACCCATCCTTGTCTATCTGAGAGCCTATTAGGGGTTATGTGACCAATACAAATTTTTTTGTTCATCCAACTCCCATTTTTTCTTCATACTTGCAAGCCAATTATAAAGAAAGTTTCAAATAGTACCCAACTCCTTTTCAATTAGGCAGAAATAGATATTCTCTTTACTGATTAAGGATAAGTCAAAAGTTTAAACTGATGCTGCTGACTATTGCTGGGGTTGGTTATTGTGGAACATGTATCTCCTTTGGTTTTCCTCAAGGTGATCCAGAGTTTCAAGGGGAGGACTGGGCTGTATAAGATTCACTGTTTCCTGATAAGATACAGTGACGACTTTAACACTGGCACTACTCTAAGCCATCAGGATGCATGGCATCCGCGTCACACCAGAATTCTATAAAACAGATCATGTGCACATTATAGTAGTAGTCCGTGGGCAGGATACACAAAAGTAAATGATATTGTGTCTATCCTCAAAGCATTTATATTATTCTTAGTAGTAGATATAAAATAAATATGTAAAAAAAAAACTATATGTAACTAAACTTCAGGAATGAAATGACTGTATGAGAGCACAATGAACAAGGTGTCCCAGTGCGTGTGATAAATAGACAAAAGAGCGTTATAACCAATTAGAGGAATGGCTTTTCAGAGGGAGAAGAGAGCGAACCCTGGAGGGATGACTTGAGCTGAACTCTGAAGAAGGAGGCAATTTTAACAGGTTGAGAGTGGAGAAGTACTTTCTCTGAAGAGAATCCAAAATGAATAGGCACTTCAGTGATCAATGTTTCCTATATATTCAAGGGGCAGTAAAGAGATAAATAGGGCTCAAAGAATGTTCTTGGTGCGGAATAGTAAGACTTGAAGTAGGACCTTTTGCCTACAGCAGTGGCTCTAGAAGACCAATATAAAGACTTGTGATTTCCTTTTGTGAAGAGAGAGTTTCTGTGGGGCATTTTTGATTGGCATTTGTTTTGTTTTTATTTGTTGTTGTTGTTGTTGTTAATTTTGTTGTTATGGGAGTGCCATTATTGAAGCAGTATTTTAGGGAAAAGAAAATGGTGGTGGCTGAAATCAAGATCATTTAGGAGGCTGATGAATTAATTAGGTGTTAGATGATAAAAGTATGAACTCTGATGGTTATATACCCAGCAGTTCCTAGACACTTGGGGTGTTTCTCATGTCTCTTTCCTAGCACTCTAGTTCTCCTCTGTTCTCTGCTCCAATTCAACAAATTCTGTCTACCTTGAAATGTTCAGAACTTGAATCTAACATCACTTTTTTATCACGAAGAAATTCACTGCTTTTAAGTTTTAACGTAATATTATACGTGTAGATGTCTTATTACCTAAAGTATTATAGTCGTAATAATAATTATGGGTCAGATACTGTACTAAACATTTTATATGCATTATTTTGTTTTATTTCATTCCTACAATCACCTGAGAGATAGGTTTTTTAATTTCTACTAAGAAATTAACTGAGGCTTACTAATTATCACACAGCAACATAATGACAGAGTCATAATTTAACCTCTAGTCTACCAGTTGAAGTCCTTTTTTTTTGCATTTGTTCTTTCATCTATTCGTTCATTCACTAATAAATATTTATTAAGTACTCCTAATACCAGACATGATCTTGTGCTAAGAATACCTAGCCAGACAGTAATAGATGAAATCCCTGTTTTTTGGTGATATGGCTCAGCAGAAAGTAAGTACAGCCTATATTTTGAACAAGTTCTACTCTCATAAAATGTAATTGGAAAGCATATTGACTGTATTTCTCTGTGTCCCTTTAAATATAGTCTCCTACTCTTGAACAAAATGTAAGTAAATTTCAATGATTTGGGGGTAATTTCCACATAATAAAAGACCTCCTTATAGATAATTTTTATTTAGTTTTTTTCCAACTTTATCGAAGAATATTTGACAAATGTAATTGTATGCATGTAAAGTGTAAAGCATGATGATTTGATATGTAGAGTAATTACTAAGATCAAGATAATTAGCACATCCATCACCTTACATGATTAACTCTTTCTATGTGTGTGCGGTGAGAATGCTCAAAGTATACTCACAGCAAATTTCACACATACAATACTGTAGTATAGCCATCATGCTATATATCAGAGCCTTAGAACTTATTCATTTTATAACTGAAACTGTATACCCTTTGATCTATATCTCCAATTTCTTCTCCCCGCATCTGCTGGGAAACACCATTCTATTCTCTGGTTCTATGAAATAAGTTTTATTATTGTATATTTTAAAAATTTTCATAGAAATGATGCCATGCTATATTTGCCTCTCTCTATCTGGCTTATTTAACTTATCACAATGCCTTGCAGTTTTATCCATGTTGTTGCAAAGGGCGGGATTTCCTTCTTTTTTTGATGACTGAGTGACATTCTTCTGTGTGTGTGTGTGTGTGGGGGGGTAAATCTCACATTTTTTAAATCCATTTAACCATGGGAGGACATTTAGGATATTTCTGTACCTCAGATATTATGAATAATGCTGCAATAGACTTGAGAGTACAGATATCTCCTGAGACACTAATATTGTTTCCTTCAGATACATATCTAGGAGTCAGACAAGGACACTATAAGAAAATAAAATTACAGTCCAATATCCCTAATGAACATAGGTACTAGCAAATTAAATTTAAGAGTACATTATCCTCAACAAAATACCAGCAAACTTAATTCAAGAGCACATTACAAGGATCATACACTATGATCAACTGGGATTTATCCCTGAGATGCAAGGCTGGTTCAATATGCACAAATCAATAGGTGTGATATACCACATTAACAGAATGAAAGATAATAATTATATGATTATCTCAATAGATGCAGAAGAAGCATTGGAAAAAAAAGAATGTCTTTTCATGATGAAAACTCTCAAATATCATATAGGAGGATTTTACTTCACTATATAAAGATCATTTATGACAAGCCCACAGCTAACATCAGACTCAGTGGTGCAAAGTTACAAACCTTTTCTCTAAGTTTAGAAACAAGACAAGGATGCCCCTCTTGCCACTCTTATGTAACATAGTACTGGATGTCCTAGCTAGAACAATTAGACAAGAAAAAAAAAGGCATGCAAATCAGAAAGGAAGAGGTAAAATGATCCCTTTTTGAAGATGACATGATTATATACATGTGTGTATACACATATGTATATACATTAAAAACCTAATAAATAATCAGTAAGTCCACATATAGTAAAAATCAAAGCTTTACATGTTATTCAGTGTTATGGTTATTCCTCTTTACTAGCCCAGAAGGCTGCAGGCCAAGTCCTTCACGGTGGAGGGGGTGTGGCATCTGCACTGCAGCTGGTGTCTATATGACCCTGGCTCCTGGATAGCTTCTTCTCCCAGTTTGTTAACTTTGATCTATGCTGATCCTTCCAGGGTCAGAGTTAGGAAAGGAGGAGCAGAATGGTGAGTGGAGTCCTTATCTGACTAATAATGTGACATGGTTTCACTCTGTTTTGACTAGTCAGGTTCGTAAAATTGACCCTTGTTCAAATGGACTCTTGGGAGGCCTGTTTTTTCCTTTATGTTGTTGATAAATTCTCTTGCATCTGGTTGTTCAAAGCATCTTCCTTAGCCTGTGGCCATTCACAAGGACCTTTTGCTCTTTTCTGCTGGGTTCTTTTGCCTTTTCTTAAAGAACTTTTGGGTGGAATTTAAGGGAACATCGTGTGGCCTAAAGGAAATGCTTATCATGCATTCTTTTCCTCTTCAAAGTCTAGGAATACAGATTGCCCAAGGCAGCCAACCACCTTTCCTTTCTTTTACTTCACTGTCAGAATAGATAACCAGCCTATCTCTCACACTTGAGATTCTCTCAGACATAAATCCAATGTCCCACACACTGCAGGGGACACATAGTAACTCTCAAAGAGGATTCTGTGGGGTTCTCTGCTATAATTTCAGAGGCCAAGAAAAACATGACTGTCCTTACCTAATAAAAGGAGTGAGACCCAGAACATATCAGCTACTTCCACACTCAAACTTTGTATTACACAGTCCTTTTCTAGGCCTCTCAAACTTATTTTATACACTGGAACTGAAGAATCTCATAGGGTACAGACTAATTTTCTCTAACCTCTTTTTACAAGTGCTATATATAGCCTTGCGCCCCTCTTTGGAATATGTTGTTTATTGCCTTAGGACCTCGGTTCTAGTCTAATATCATGACTAATACGTAAACAAAGGAATGAGTTCAAGTAGTAATAAGCACCGTTAAGAAAACAAGAATTGTATTCGCTTTGGCAGGTCAAATACTAAATTTGGAATGATACAAAGAAGATTAGCATGGCCCTTGAGCAAGTATGATGTGCAAATTCGTGAAGTGTTCCATATTTTGGAGGAAAAAAAGAGAGAGCGGCAAACCAAGAAACAGACTTAATTATAGAAAACAAACTGATGGTTAACAGAGGGCCATATGGTGGGGGGGTGGGGGATGGGGATTAAGGCGGGCACTTGTTGTGATGAGCACCAGGTGTTGTATGCAAGTGTTGAATCACTGTATTGTACACCTGAAACTAATATTACACTGCATGTTTACCAACTGGAATTTAAATAAAAACTTGAAAAAAAAAGGTAAAGAAAATGAGAACCTAATGTAGAAGAAACAATTGAGGATGACAGCATTAGATGGTGTGGTCAGGGGAACATTTCCAAAGGCATAAGTACTTAGTAGGAACCTGATTGGCAAGGAGAAACCCATGCAAAGATCAGGGGTAGGTACATTCCAAGAAGATAGATAGAGGATTAAAGATCGTAATGACAGAATCGAATTCAGTGGTTCAGAAAGCAGAAAGAAATCCTGTAGGGTTGGATCAAACCCAGCAAGGGAAAGAGGGCTTTGGGACAACGATCCCACATCCATCAGAATTACGTTTAGGGCTTGTTAATACACCAATTCCTGGGCCCCATCCCAGAGATTCTGACTTGCTCCCAAGTGAGACTGTTCCTGCTGAGTGGTAGTTTTATAGGATGTGAGGTCAGGGGAACAAGCATGGACCCAGATAATGGAGTTTGGATTTTAATTTAAATTATTGGAGGGGCCTGGGTGGCTCAGTTGGTTGAATGTCCAACTCTTGACTTTGGCTCAGGACATGATCTCACAGTTGTGTGAGTCTGAGCCCCAAGTCTGTGCTGTCAGTGTGGAGCCTGCTTGAGATTCTCCCTGTCTCTTTCCTTCCTCACCCTCTCTCTGTTTCTCTCAAAGAAAACAAATAAACTTTAAAACAAACAAACAAATAATTAGAAACTGTAAAGCATTGGGGGACCATGATCTAATTTGAAATTTTTAAGATGACTGGGTGTTTTGGAACAAATATATCGTAGGGGAGGGAAGACAGTTATGGGAGAAAGTAGGACATTCAGAAAGCTATTTCTTTTGTCCTGGCAAAGAATGTTAGTCGTTTGAATGAGCACAGTAGTGATAGAATTGTAGAGAGGTAATAGAAATAGAAATATATTCTGGAGACTAGGATGAAAGGAATTGATTATGGGTTAGTATGAGTAGAGTATGGGAAGGAGAAATCCTCTCTAAAACTTAGACTTATGACCACATCTGTTTCTTTAGGAATAATCATTACACTTAATGTTTTTTGTTTTTTGTTTTTTGTTTTTTAACTTCTCCGTAGTACCTGGCAGGTGATTTAGAACAGAGTAGATAAACACTTAGAAAGTAAGACGATTGAATAAAAGAGGACTCAAGTAATTTGTATATTAATAATTCATTATTTATAGTATTTTCAATATTTTCAAAAGTAAAGAAAGAAAATAAAATAAAATTAGAATTAGAATTAATCCAGAAAACTTGGTGACATAAATCCAAGTGAAATTTGAGAACAGATTAATTGATAATGTGGTAATTTAGGTAAAGTAAATACAACAACATTTGGGAATGGATTAATTTCAGGAAATGCTATAGGTTAGTTTCCTCTGTCTCCAAGGAAACCAGCTCTGGTAGCAGTTTTACTGCCACTGGAGGGTAAAAAAGGCTTATGATAAACGGGAAGCATTTGCCCCAGAAGTAATAGCATAATGGGTTCACCCTTTGCATCTTTCCTTTTTCCAACCATATTTGTCTTTACTCTAGGTTAAAGTGAACTTCAAGATCAGTGTTCAAGCTTAATCAAAGAATAGAAGAAAAAAATGTATTGTGTATGGAATATCAATAAGATATTATTTATGATAGAAGACATGGCAGCAGATGTAGGAATCTGAAGAAAGGGATTATAAATAGAACATACACAGTTTCTAGGGTCATGTGGCAGATTCATTAATCTCTCTGTCTCTTCCATTGTGTACTTGCCAGTCTCATAACCTCTGGTGAGTATGGCCCCCAGCATAGTCACTCTCAGTATGCTCAGCAATGTAGAGTTCCCAGTAAAATACTCTACCATTAAAAAAATAATAATGTTTATTTTATGAGAGAGAGAGAGAGAGATAATGAGTGGGGAAAGGCAGAGGGAGGGAGATACAGAATCTGAAGTAGGCTCCAGGCTCTGAGCTGTCAGCACAAAGTCTGACACAGAGCTTGAACTCACAAAGTGAGATTGTGACCTGAGCCAAAGTTGGACATTTAACCAACTGAGCCACTCAGGCCCCACCAAAGTATTCTACCATTGATCTACTGAAGGAGCAAGATAACATTAACATTAACTACTAGGAAATGTTCTGGAACCTATTTTTAAATTTTTTTCTTACAAAATACTAGCTAACTATTTTATCCACGAGTAGTTGAAGAAATAACAATTCTTTAAGGACATCTCTACAATGGTATCAAATTCCATCCCATTGCCAAAATGTCATCTCTTAAGGACTTAAATTTCTAAGTCAAGAATATAAGATTTGTGTAGAATATATCATTAATTTAAGCATGCTAAACCTGAAATTTTATGCTTTAGCACCAGAAAGCTCAAAATTGTGATTGTGAGGAAAAATAAATTGCCCTAATCACCCAGACTTTTATCTTAAAAATGGTATCCTATTAAAAACCATAGAAAAATGGTTTATATATACTTTCTGTTGATCTATAATTTTCCCTTCAAAGGAACAATCAATAATGCTTATTCTGTCAATTAAATTTTGACCCAAGAACTATTGAGAACAAAAAAGAGAGGTTGTAAAATTAAAGGACTAAGTAATCAATCTAATTCCTGCTGAAGTAGTCACTTACAAGTATGTCTTAAGTGCCTTACAAATCACCAAAAGTCCCAAATCAACATGGAAAAGCAGGCAAGAACTCAGAGTTAATATAAACTATTACATGTTATAAAGAAGGACTTGTGTGGTTTGAAAGAGATTTCAAGTAAGATGGTAGAACACTAGCAACTTATTTTGAAATTTAGGTCTTAAAAAGATAAAGAAACATAACATATTCAGGTTTAGCCCTGAATCCCAGAGATTTGTAAAAGTAGCCAGAGCACAGAGCTAAAGAGCCCTGATGTACCCTGACACTCACTAGTCTCCCTAAGTAAAGCAAAGTAGTCATGCATTTCAATCTAGAATGTTCTTGGTGTCTTCTGGTACCCAGCCATGAGCTGGAAAAAGAATATGTTTTTTGTTTTACCATATTCTTAGAGATAAACAAAAAGAGCGGGGAGGGATTTTCTGTCAAACAAGGGGTTTCAAATATTTGAGGAAGCATTTGGTAGGGTTTCTCCAACACATGCCAAGGGAGAGAAACACTGATGAACATTCTCAGTAGTTTTTCAGCTTGATAAAGTGTCTTCTCTAAGAAATACATCCAAGAATGCTGCAGGTAAGTGGAGAATAAATCTTCATGCATTCATGGTAAAATCTAAAAAATAAAATATAAAAATATGGAAGGAAAGAAGGAAGGAAAAATTTTGCTTTTTCATGATATAAAATCTATTGGATTTTGGGGTACCTGTGTGGTTCAGTCACTTAAGCATCTGACTCTTGATTTCATCTCAGGTCATGATCTCATGGTTGTAAGATGTAGCCACACTAGGTGTGGAGCCTGCTTGAGATTCTCTCTCTCCCTCTCCTACTCCTCACCCGCTCTGTCTCTCTCTAAAATCAAATCAAATCAATTGAAATCTATTGGATTCATAAGACTATCTTTTGTTTGAGATGATTATTTTTATGTTTTCAGTGTTAAAATACCATTTATTTTATGAAAAAAGGAACTGCAACACCAGTAAGTTGAGAAGTCATGAATTATAAACTACTGTCAATATTTTCAAAATATTTGTGCATATATGCATAAAAATGGTACTTCATGAGATAATGAAGGGACGATTTTCTTCTCTTTTTTCTAAATGAAATATAAAGAAGCTTTCATGAAGAATGTATGTATATTTGTTTATTTGATTGATTGATTGTTGTTAAGCTACATCCTAAAGAGTAGGAGGCAGATAACTAGAAGTGGAAACATTCCTGGCAGCAGTAACCTAATGAATGAAGGTAGAAAAGGGTTTTGCATGCTTGGGAGAAAATCAGTACTCCAGGTTGTTCTTTTTACTTTTAAAAATGTGCATTTATTTTGAGAGAGAGCACACTTGTAGACACGTGAGTGTGCTCGCGGACACACACACACACACACACACACACACACACACACACATGTGTGAGTTGGGGAGGGGCAGAGAGAGAGGGGAAAGAGAGAATCCCAAGCAGGCTCCACGTCAACACAGAGCCTGATGAAAGACTCAATCTCATGATCTTAAAACCATGACCTGAGCAGAAATCAAGAGATGGACAATAAACTAACTGAACCAACCAGGCATCCCTATTCCAGCTTGTTTCTAACAGAATTTGTGGAGAAAAGAAATGGGAAATAAAATGGAACAATTAGATAACATCGAATCATGGATAACCTTGAATGTCAGGACAAGGATTCTGAACTTTATTTCATTAAAAGTATAAATAATTGATGGAAGTTCTAAAATGCAATCCTATAAAAGCAAAATTAGCAAAGGAGGAGAGAGAGAACTTCATTCCTCCTTCTTTCTTTCCCTTTCTTTACACAGAGGCATCTAATGTCTCACAAATAACATGACATTGTGGCTTAGCCAACTGAGCTCTGAAACTTGCTTGAAAAGGCAGTTCTGTCTCTTTAAACTTAAGGCATGAACCAACTTGATTTCTAGAGGATTCTCAACAACAAAGTACCAAATGGGATGAACAAAAAAGGTTTTTAAGGACCACTGTACTGGCTCTGAAAATAAGGCCTTCTGATGAGGCATCTCAGGCAATTTCAGAGCAAACCCACTGTGTAATTAAGTCATATAAGTTGTACCCCAAAATTGCATTCAACTCATCACATCTCCTTATTAAAACCTCCCCCTCTACTTTCACCCTTCTTCTGTCTGTCATCTCTATCAAATTGATCCAGGATTTATGACTCTAAACTTTGCTGGCTCTTTCTTGTAACATCAAAAGGAAATTAGCCTTGGTGATGCCAGATTTGGAGAAACTCATTCATTCCAGCTTTGGAATCAAAATAGGTCACCATTTTGTCATTAAAATCAATTTATGGACAAATGTTTTTACCCACTTATCTTTCAGCTTCTCAGGTTTAAACATGTGAAGTTTTCAATTATGATTCATACCAGAAGTGGGATTTTTGGAACATCCCTAGGCCCCTTAAATTGGTTTCCTTCTCACCCTCTCCCATCACCTCCTTTCCTTTTGAGATTAAGGAATGTATAAAATACAACCTGTTACTGCCAGGAGGGATTACTACTATATATTATCACTCACAGCTCATTAACCTCAAAGCCCTGCTAACTAAGAAAATCCTCTCTAATGAGGTTTCCCTTGACTGCACTAAAGAACAAAAGGTCTAAAAGTTTTCCCTATTACCAGTCTTCCTCAAATTATTGCACTGTAATTAAAATGTAACTTTGAGGCCAAAGAAGAAAAAAAAAAGGTTTAAATTTGGTTTAAACTCTAAAAAAGACCTTGAAAAGCACTTTTGCTTTGTCCTTTGGTAACAACTAAACCATAGGAAACCATTCATATTAGGAAAGATGATTATTCTCAATATACCTGGATTGTACCTATTCACCTAAGACAGGTGGGCAGAGATCCATGTAATTCAGATGGAAATACTTTTTTGTAATGTAGAAGATAAAAGGAAATTTGTCACCTCAGTGTTCTAAAAAGTGTCCTTCTTTTGGTAAAATAATCCCCTAGGTAATAGTACAAGTCTACTTTTCTTGGCTGAGAAGGACCTAGAAACTAGAATTGGGATTAGTAAATTGATAGGTCCTAATGTATTTTTTATTAAGAGCCCTAGAGTCAGGGTTATTTGTATGGTTGTATCACCAGAATCTTAAGGAGTAAAGATGTAGATAAAACAAACAGAAGGAGCTGTGTTCCCAGGAGAAATTTATAATCTGGTGAAGTAGCTAGAATTAAGTATCCTCACCTCTGAGCTTTGAGTTTTTAAATGCCCAAAATGCAAATAATAATTACCTCTTTTAGCTTCCTTGGAAACCTGATTTATGTGTGTAGCGTATCCTCAGAGGAACAGTCTAAAGAGTTAGGGACTCTTAGTCTGGAAAATGAAGGCTGAGAGGAGAATACAACTGCTGCTTCTAAAATGGTGAAAGGACTGGCTTGAGGGAATATAACCTTGACCACTGAATCCTAGAAGACTAATTAACAAGCCGAGGCTCTTTTGAAACTCAATTTAAATTTAGAACATTAAAGATAAGTCTTACTTCACAAAGGAAGAGTAAACACATGGTACTCATTAAGCAAAAAATCTTTGCAATTTGAGAAGAAAGAAAACTTTTCAGTTTAGATCATACTTTTATGATAAGGTTCTAAAGGGTACTAAAATATTTAGGACACGTCCCTGATCTTAATAGTCAGGTCAAGAAGAAAAACCTATGGACCATGATAGTGCAGCAAGAAAATTCTGGGTTGTATAAGTTTATGTCTTTCTTGGATCTGCAGAAGTGGTTGGTTGAGAGATAATGCTAAAGTAATACGAGAGGAGATATCTTCAGTGGGTGTCCATGAGGGGAAAAGGTAAAAAGTCAAATGGGCAATAGACCTACTAAACAGTAATCACTAACACCTCTGTCTCCATACACACAGGTTCTTGAATTAAAACATTTCAAAGTACAAATGGGTAATAAAAATTGAAACACACACTTCCCTACTGTCAAAAAGCTTACAGCATGTTGCATTTTGTGAAAAAACAGTGGTTCGTGAACCCCAAAACATCCATTCTAGCACTAGTGTCAGCACTAATTTATATTCATATGAGAAACTAATTTGTCCACACTGGGCTAAAATGTCTTCTTGCTATATTGGAGATAGTAGTATGCGTCTTCCCATATCACCAGTTTCTCAAAATAAATATAATAAACACCATGGAAGTCCTTTGAAAAGTAAAAGACAGCCTGCAAACACTATACAGATGCAAAGTCTGTTAGTTAGTAACAGTATTGTCATAATTCAGAAATTTCCTTATGCTTTATTTATGCAGGTATTGCATTAGAAAACAAAACAAAACCACAACACTACAAGCACAAAGACTTTTTTGTGCCAAAGACTTTTGACAATTTGAACGGATGCTTATGGCAACTTTGATCTTAGAATTCAAGGAACCCTGGAATCATTAGCCAGAATATTTGAACACTACTGTGGGTATACTCAAGGGTTTTGAAGAGAGTAGAACTCTAGTTAGAATGAATAGAATTGTTAGCCATAATATATTCAGAGCCGCCATTTGCCATTGAAGCATAGGTATATAGTGTGAGTCCTAAGGATTAGTAGAGTGGGGCTTCCCTATTAGAAATGCAAAGTGCCTTCACCAAGCCCAAGACTATCGAGATACCTTGAGTAAATCATGGATCCTGCCCTATAGCTGATTTTAATTTCCTACAGAAACAACCAACTGCCAAAAAAAAAAAAATAATAAGTAGAATCCAATATAAAAGTGTACAATAGAGTACTAGTCTTTGTAGGACGAATTTTAAGGGATTAGAAAAAGAAGAAATTATGAGCTGTAATCATTTGTGATAGGGAGTAACAGAAAGCTAGCTGACTTCCAAATATTAATATTCTCACTCATATTTTTCTTTCCCTAATGAGTTGTGGCAGGAGGCAGATGCTCAGCTGGGGATATTTCCCAGCCTCCTTGCATCCAGGGGTAACCACGTGGCTAGGAGGGGAATGGAGGTATGCTTTCCTCCCTATCTCTCACACCGACCACTTACTGGCATTCAGTATAGGACTTACAAGTTCATAGAGGAACATGGAACCAAGAAGTGCAAGAATGCTGGTCTTTAGATCACAGCCCAAAAGAGAGCTGCTTACAGACAAGGAATACCTACATCAGTCCCCTTAACTTAGTAAGAGGTTAATCTTTTGTTAAGCTAGCATATGTGAGGATTTGTTTGTATAGTAGCTAGATTTCCCAAATACATTGATTAATAACAATAAATTAGAAATAATTGTTCATCAGAATTTCCAAAAGAAATTATTCCAAAGAGTTGATTTGCGTAGAGCAACAACATATGAGACAATTTACAAAAACTGATCATTTGAAAGAACTGTGTCTTCCATAAAATGAAGGTATAGCTGTAGGAATTATAATTCAGTCAGTAATTAAGAACTTGAGGTCCAGTTCAGAATTTAATTATTTAACAATTTTTTTGAGTAGGGTATAAAGTAGAAAATTCTCAGCATAGTGGTTCCTGTTTTAAGTACTGGCGAAACCACCCTCCCAAGTTTGACTCCAGTGTCCTCCAGAAAGCTCTCTGAGTACTGGAGATAAGTATAAAATACCTGCTGAGTGAATATAAAATAATTGCATGATATAGTGTAGGAAACATAGATGTTATAGGTCCTGCCCTTAAAGAACATAAGAAAAGACAAAGAAATAAAGAACAAAATCTGAATGAAACATATAATTTGGGGTGGGAGGTGATAAGGTGGTGTTACTTTATTAATAGTTTTCCCAGGACAGAGAGTAAGGATTAATACCGAAAAGGAATACTAGTGGTAGGTCTGACCCCTTAATCTAAGACCCAAGAAGCACATCATGTCTGCCCATATCTCACACAGTCAGCTCCACACCAGTACTGACGCCTCGTTATTAGTACTTACGGAGTCCTTGAGGGTTCTAGAGAGATTTTTCATTTCTTGATTATAATTAGCCAGGAAATAGTGTCAGGATTTATAAATAAACTATTGATTAAAAAACAAGTTGTGTGTGTATGTATATATGCATATATGCTGCATTTCATACTTCTTTCAGTTTTAATTTTTTTTCTGGAATTTTTCATAAATACCTAAATTGAGGTTATACTCTTTGTTAATTTAAGTGTGTAAGAAAACATGCACACATGCACATACACATTATTTTTAAAAAATTTTTTAATGTTTATTTATTCGAGAGAGAGAGAGAAAGGGAGAGAGAGAGGGAGACAAAGTGCCAGCAGGGGAGGGGCAGAGAGAGAGGGAGACACAGAATCTGAAGCAAGCTCCAGACTCTGAGCTTGTCTACAGAGAGCCCGACGCGGGGCTCCAACCCACAAACCGGGAGATCATGACCTGAGCCAAAGTCAGACACTTAACTGACTGAGCCACCCAGGTGCCCCCACGTACACATTATTAACTGAGCATATTTAGTCTCCAGAAAGCTAGTACAACTTGGCATCATGTGTTGAGTTTCTTACTAGTTGGGACAAATCGCTGTTATTTTTCTCTGTGTTAAATATTTGCTCAGTGGCACAAAAAGGTGTGAAACCAAATGCTGGGGAAAACTTCCTTGGCACTCCTCTGTGATTTTATACAGTCACCCAGGGAGAGGGCAGATATTTCAGCCTTTATCTGCAACAATGCTGTGTTAGTCTCAGGAGAACAAACCATTTGTGGGAATCTCAAATTCACCCAGCCTAGCACGCTGCATATAGTTTGATTCTTTTAGCTCTCTGGGAATTGGAAAGCTGGATACTTACTCTTAGGGGAATGCAGGATTCTCAAGTAAAATAATGATGATGCTGTTTTACTTATACATATGCACACACAGATTTATAGTCCATTTTCTTTTTGTTTATTTTTCCATTAATAAGCAGGAGTAACCATAAACTTTTGTAAAAGAGGCAATTGCTCATATGATGTGGGTACCTTGAAATATAATTTCACCTTCAAGTTCACTCTAGTAGACATATGGTTCATCCTTTTCTATGTACCTTAACCCTTTATTAGTGTCAGGGTCCTCAGAAGATGGCAATGTAGACATTTGCCCCTCTTATCAATCTACCTCAGCATTGTTGTAACTTTGAAATGAGATTAACAGGTATAAAGTCTTCTCAGTTTTACTCATAGAATCAAGATATATGATATATGACTGACAATGCTCTTGCTCAGGTTGAGAATATAGACTAAAAAATCAAGATTTAAAACTCTCAGTTATAGATTTAATGGAAATTAAGCCACGTAAATGTATGTAAAAGAAATAAAGTTATTTAATGAATAAAATATCTCAAACCTGAATGACTTAAAACAACACACACATATCATTTCTGTTACTGTGGGCCAAGAGTGCAGGAAGAGATTAGCTGAATTCTCTGCTTCAGGGTCTCTCACAGTATTAAAGTCAAGTACCGGGTTCTTACCTGCAGAAGGACCCACTTCCAAGCTCCTAACCTAGGTTTTAGGAAGATTAAATTCTTTGCAGACTATTGGACTGAGGGCTTCATTTCATTCCTTGCTACTGGCTAGAGTCTGACCTCAGTTCCCTGCCCTGTGCACCCCTACAATATGACAGCTTGTTTCATCAAAACCAGCAAGAGAGCAAGTCTACCAGCAAAATGAAAGTCACAGTCTTATACAAATGAATCTCAGAAGTGACATATCACTTTTACCATGTTCTGTTCATTAGGAGCAAGACACCATATCAAGCCCATACTCAAGGGGGGAGAATTGCATAGGACATGAATATCTAGAAGCAGGGATTATTTGAAGCCAAGCCATTATTTGTCTGCTACAAATATTATAATGATACAGCATAACCACAATCTTAATAACATGTTTTTCTTTTCAGAATTCACTTGCTGCTGAAATTAAGCAAATGCAATATTATATTTACTTTCTAACTAATGTAAATTTGAAACTATAGATTTTTTTCCTACATTCAAATTCTGAACTCATGTATTCTATACATAAGATTAAATCGGCAAATCATTACAATGCATTCACTGACAAAAAGCCATAGTGCTAGATGTTGCAGGGAAGACTGGACTCTTAAAACAATGTCCCAACCCTCAATCAGGTTATAATTGAGAAATGAATACATTTCTCAAAGTTAAATAATATTATAAGATGTTTATAATTCCTGAGGCCCTGTGAGGTAAGTGGAACAAAAAAGTAACAGATATATTGAATGCTGTGATTTCAGAGGATGGATAATGGGATAGAATAGTCTTTGAAAATCCTTGGAAGAGGGAGATTATAAAGCTAGATTATTAAGACTATGTATTATTTTAAAACAAGAAATTATCCCAGATAGAATATGAGATATAAGCAAAAACAGCCAGGCTAGAAATGCGCACTGTGCTCTGGGGAAACAGTGAAAGGGCCATTTAACTGTATCGGAAGGTATATACAACAGGGTAATAGAGAGTAAGAGAAAGCACAAGTTTAGGTTGTGGAATATCTTAAAAAAATTTTTTTATGTGTCTTACTTATTTTTGAGAGACAGAGAGAGACAGAGCACAAGTAGGGAAGGGGCAGAGAGAGCAGGAGACACAGAATTTGAAGCTGACTCCAGGTTCCAAGGTGCCAGCACAGAGCCTGACATGGGGTGTGAACCCACGAACTGTGAAATCATGACCTGAGCCAAAACCAAGAGTCAGACACTTAACCGACTGAACCACCCAGGCACCCCAGGCTGTGGAATATCTTAAAAATAAAACCAAGAAATTTACTCTCAATTCTTCTAACATTATGGAGGCTTTTAAGATCTGAGATGACAAGGTAAATTTTGGGTAGCTTGAATAGATAGGATGTACTGTTATTTGCATCAGAATAAAGGTTTACTTGTAAGCAGAGACATAACATAGTGTTAAGATACCTTTGGTGTCATATTGACTTGAGATCAGGAAGTGGCTCTGCCATTTAGTGGTTGTATAATCCTGGATAGATATGCAATCTTTATAAGTTTACTTTTTTCATTCATAAAGTGGAAGACAATAGTAGTATCTACCTTGTTAAATTGTATATTAGACCAAAAAAAAAAAAAAAAAGATTTTACAATCTCAGTACAATATGTGAACTAAGTTGTTACTAATTGTCACCTCTTATCACCATGACCATTTTTTAATGTTTATTGGTTTATTTTGAGAGAGAGAGAGAGCATAGGGGAGGGGCAGAGAGAAGGAGAGACAGAATCCCAAGCAAGCTCTAAACTGTTAGCACAGAGCTTGATGCAGAGCTCAATCTCACAAACCATGAGATCATGACCTGAGACAAAATCAAGAGTCAGACATTTAACCGAATGAGCCACTCAGGCACCTCATCGCCACCATGATTCTTAACATCATTTTAAAGAGTTATGCAGAGTTAAACATTAAAAGAGTTAGACAACTAAAGAGTTAGACGTTAGGCAGGCGAAAGTCAGTTTTCTATGTGAGAATGCAGCCATTAATAACCTAAATAGAAACTAAAAGATGACTCTCACATGCAATTTTTCATTTTCTTTTTGAGTGGAAAGAATGTATACTCAGTTTTACATGGTTTAAGTTCTAGCTCTGCTACTTATGAGCTGTGTGACCCTAGTAGAATCATCTCACCTATCTTAGTTCTTTCTAAGGCAATACTCAGTTATCATCCTGCTCACCCAAGAGGCACCATCATACCAAACAGTGTTGTTTGTAGAAACTAGAAGAGTGGATTATTTTAATTTCAGAGAAATCTGAATCTTTCTCAAAATCAATGGAAACATAGACCCCTTGAATATTCAGATGATGTTATATAAATAAATGCTCATTGTTTGTGGTTTGAGATGGTGACCATTTCTTTGTTTATTATGCACAGTGTTTTCTTTTTATGTTTTTGCTTTCTTTTTCTTTCTCTTCTTCTTTTTCTAGTAGTGTGGTTTAACCTAAAGCTCGGAGTGTCTTACAATAGACAGATAGTGTTACTTTTTTTTTACAATTTCTTTTTTGCCCAAATGTGTTTCGATATGTACCTTTAGGAATAGGAACTAGAAAAGGTAGTTTTTCCTGTAAAGCGGAGAGAGGAATAAAAACGAAAGAGGGTCAGAACCAACAAGATGATTGCCTTTGACTGAAAACAAAGTTACTATCTCATGGATGCTCTGTGTGAGTGGATTTTGGCTTTTGGTATGTTTTTGTAAATTAGTGTAGTTGGCCCAGTTTCAAATTTTGAAGATGCAGTGCTGGCCAGAAATAGAATAAAAAAGAATAATTCAAGGTCAGAAGCATCCTTGAAATTATAGCCATCCCTTCAGCACCTCCTCCAGTCTATCTGTCACAGAAATAAGAGTCAGACTCTGAAAGCTTCACAGAATGTGGAATCACTGTTAGTATAATCTGGAGAGTGTAGGTTCTCAAATAGCATTTCTGTTATAGTTAATTTGAGAAAATGTTAGAGAAAAGACCATAAATGTCTTTGCTTCACCATTTTTTTGCCAAAAGTTTCAGATACAGTGTTTGTTTGTTTTTATGGTTTATTTATTTTTTGAGAGAGAGAAAGAGACAGAGCATGAGCAGGGAAGTGGCAGAGAGAAGGGGAGACATAGAATCCAAAGTAGGCTCCAGACTCTGAGCTATCAGCACAGAGCCCAACACAGGGCTTGAACTCACGAACTGTGAGACGACCTGAGCTGAAGTCAGACACTTAATCAACTAAGCAACCCAGGTGCCCCCAGATAACAGTGTTTAATTTCTGAATCATTATATCGGGTCTATTAAATAATAATTATAATTTTAAATGCAGTAATTATGAGAAATATTTGTTTTTAGGTTTGCTATTTCAATGGAAAATAGTTTTCCAGATCTAAGTAGCAGAGTTAGTCTTCCTACAGGCCCATGTTCTTTAACATAACTGAAGCATATCCTGTATAAAATTTATCCTACCAGTGTTTATCAACCATCTGAAATGCAAGAGTGTCTTATGACTTATCAGAAGAAAGAAAGTTGTCAAGACAACTAGGAAAAAAAATACATAGAGTGTTTATCAAGTACCTCAGCAGGAGTATGTGGCATATCTCAACAAAACTCATTAATTAGAATTTTCCAGGCCCATACAGGGAATTTATATAGGGAGAATCTGTACTCTTGATATGTAAATTTCAAGTCCATTTGTCTTGACTATAGTTTTCTCCTTGACTTTCTTGTTGATGCTTCTGAACTGACTCTGTGGGCATCCCCAATCTCTCCTTGTACCTAAACTTGTCTTCTTATTTCTATTTACTATAAAATTTTTACTCAAGATCATTGTTATTGAGTTTCCTGTCTGTGCTTGGAACCTTATCTGAACAATTGCCCCTTTGATTTACCACTTGGTTCTGGTTTTTCTAATCCTTAGCTGTTACCAATAGTTTGAGAGCTATTGTGTTGGATATAATAGAAAAGGAAAAATGTGAATGATTCCAGGCAGAAGAAATAATGGGAACCAGTGAGTGTATGGTGGGGTAAGTTGGTGTAACTAGAGATAATCTACCTAGTTTGAGATGAATAAGATAGAAATATGATGTGATAATTTTTATTATCCCTCATTTTCTCTATGTTATAATAATATATGGTAGTGACTTGATTTATCTTAGAATAATAGGGCTTGCTTTTTTGAATTTGTTTGGAGCCTGGAAGTACAACATCACAACATTCTTTTCATGAGTGGTTAATATATGAACTCATTGTACTACTTTTTCTGTACGCAACAAATATCACCTTGATATCTAGATCCCTGGCAGTGCTACCTTCCAAGATTGCTTGCCAGCATTCCCCTTCAAAACTGTTTAGTATATCAGTTGAAAATTCCAAAGTGACTTTGGGCGCTATTTGCTGTCTGGGCATCCCATGGACACATCTTTCCAATAGGAAAATTATTTCAGGAGGTTAGGGTTAGAACCTCAGTCCTATGGGAAATAATGCTTGATCTGAAGAGCAAGGATTGATGAATTAGAAGCAATTTGAGGAGGCACACATGCATGGAAATGGATATAGTCACTTTTGAAATAAGAGAAAACACCCTATTTATGCCATTGGATAAAAGCATGGTACCCAAAACAAGGGAGTTTTAAGGCTTCCTAGAGCAATGCCTTGAAATCAGCAGATAAAAGGGTTTTCTGTGTGTTAGTTTTGTTTAGTTTTTAGAAGTAAATAATATTGTTTTCCATCAACATCGATGTTTCTCGGAAATTTATTGCAAAACTATTGGCAGTGTCTCCTCTCCCTGAATTTATAATCCTCAGTGATCCCTTTCTGTTTTGGTCAATATATACAGGCTCAAAAGAAAACTTTACAGCAGTCTGCATTATATCCCAAACCAATTTTTCACCATTTAATCTGATTCGCAAATATATAGATACCAATACCACTGTCAGCAGAGGTTGTCCACTAAGGGCAAGGATTAGTGGACAACTATGAGCGTATCCCCAAGTCCAGTGAAGAATTCATCAGGACCTTCCATTGTCTAAGGTAGACAATGCGAATTAATTTAGGAATATTTTCAGTTCTAAAAGAATCACTTGAACATGTGATATAAGGGTTAGCGGGACACCTGAATGGCTCAGTCAATTAAGTGTCCGACTTTTGATTTCAGCTCAGGTCATGAACTCACTGTTCATGGGATCAAGCCCTGCATTGGGCTTTGCACTGTCAGAGTCCTTTCTCCCTCTCCCTCCCTCCCCTGCTCTCACACACACTCACACACACACACACACTCTCTCTCTCTCTCAAAATAAATAAATAAACATTAAAATGAAAAGCAACAACAACAACAACAACAAAAGGGTTAACAAACTTTTCCTTAAAGGGCCAGATAGTAAATATGCAAATTACAGTGTTATGGACCATATGACTTAGTCCCAACTCTTCAGCTCTGATGCAGGAACACAAAGGCAGCCATAGACCATAGGTAAAACAACTGAGCATGACCTTGGTAAAAAAGACAAAACCAAAACCAAAACCCTTTACTTCTAGGCTCTGAAATTTGAATTTCATGTAATTCTCAGCTGTTGTGAAATATTGTTCTTCTTTTGATATTTTTCAACCATCTGAAGATGTAAAAAATATTCATATCTTGGGAGCTGTGTCAGTCAGCAGGTTGGCTTGTGGGCCATACTTTCCTAACCCCTCATGTGTTATAATGCAGTATATTAAAATTTTTTGCTATAGCCCCTATGTTAGCTATAAAAATAAAAGTCTCTTTAGGTACATTATATAATAAAAGAGAAGTATGACTGTGCACAAAAGTAACTTTTGTAGGTAGAAATGAAGATAAGATTTAGAATCCTGATACTAGTAAGGGCCCGAAGTAGTTACCACAACCAGTCTCCTGTGTCCTGACAAACACAGTTATCTGGGGATTACATTTTCTTCTTCTGGAGATCATTGTCTTGGCAGCTCACCTGGGAGGGAAGAATGTACTTATTTAGGTTTCAGAAGAAGGAAATCTAATGTGGCTAATGCGAATAAGCACCTCTCTTGGCCCTGATCTTGCTTAAATAAATAAGATATACCCTTTGATCTCCGGCAGTGTTATGAGTGGCCCAAACTAATGTCATTCCCTTCAGTTGGATATTTTGTGGAATAAATGCATTGCTTTCTTTCTTATAAAATCTGTATTAGTAAGTAATCAGCAAGGTAACCTCTTTTGACTTTTTATCTATTTTGTCACTTGCAATCTATATTATTTATTTTGCAAGCTGCATCTGATATGGCCATGTTATAATGAAGGTAACACAAGTGCACATGCCTAACACAGGTTGGGTATTAAGCAAATGCTCAACAAATGTCTCTTAATTTCTATCACAACAACAGCATATCCCGAGTATCCAATAATGTGTCCTTTAGATACCTTAATAAATTTCTAATGTTGATGACAATGATAAAACCATTCCTTATTCTTTGTGTGTGTGTGTGTGTGAGTGTGTGCGCAAAAAGAGAGAGAGAGAGAGAGAGAGAGAGAGAGAGAGAGAGAGAGAGAGAGAGATTAGCGAAAGAGATAACATAAAATAGTCTGGTGAAACAGTGACTTTTCCTTTTGATTCTCATTATTGTCCAGTTGAGAACAATCCCTAAAAGGAATTTGACATTGTTTTAGGGTTAGTTCAGCTTGTTTTTCTTTTTCCTTCCTCTAGTCCCAATTTCACAGCCTGGATATAGTAATCATAAAACAGTTTATTCTGGTCCATGATAACATTATACTGGATTACAATGAAGTAACTCATAGAGGATTTGAAAAAATATAACATAAAGTGGGCTTTCCATATCTATAAAAAAGTTTTTTTTTGAGTTGAGGTTTTACTTCACAGGCTTTTTATCAGTGTTTCTGCATTTCTGCACTATTCTTTGCTTTCATTCTATAAATAGGACAGAGTTCAGAGGAGGTCAGAGTCTTATTGTCTTCTGAAGCATTTCCCCAGGCTAAATATACTTCCAGATTAGGGTGGGTCAAGAATCCCACACAATTCTAGATTTGATAAACTAAGGTTCAAGACAAAAAAGAAACTAATAACATCTGAAAATAAAGTTTTGGTCAGGCAAATCCTTTAAAATGGATAAAAAACATATGATTCTCTGGTCTACATTTTTTTTTCTTGGCTATATAGTTATCAAGCTCAAATATAAGAGAGAAACAGAGTAAAAGTTAATACAGCCTTATTAGGAGATACTAGAAATGAAAAGAAATATGCCTTTTTTAGTATACTATAAATGCAAATGTTGTGAAATCTGTAAGAGTTAGAGGAAATTGAAAAATTTATCCTGCCATCTTTTAGGGAATAAATATGGGTAAATTAAGAAAACCAATTAAGATATAAAAACAGCAGGCTTGATGGTTTCAAGGCAAGAGATAGCAGATCAAAAGTTTTGGGAAGAGACAGAAAGATCTCTTAGCTTGCAGCAAAGAATAACATATGAAGTTTGTCAGCCTTGGCAGAAACTAATAGGAGGTGAAAGCGTAAAAAATGAAATAATCAGAGAAAATGAATATGGATCTTCAGAGTAGGAAGATTGGGAAAGTTTTCCTGTGGAGCCATGAAGAGAAACAGACAAAGAACAAAAGGTGTGTTAAGGATAATTTTTTGGAAAATATCCAAAAATCAAATAAAGTAGAAATTTCCAAGTGTTAACCACCTAAGAGTGGTAACAAATGACAAAATAATTGTCATTTTTTAGCAAAAAAAAAGAAAAACACTTAAATGATCATATTATATTCTGAATCTTCTCCATTAAAAATATGTCCAAATGTATAACACAGACTACCACCTTTATTTGTAGACTTATGACTCTTTATACAAACTAGATCAATCCTATTTGAAAAACCTTTGGTAGAAATTACATTGATATTTGCACACTCCTGTGGTAGACTAAAGACAGCCATGGATTCTTTCATACTTCTCTCATTGAGAAATGGGAGAGTCTATGTCCCATTGAATCTGGGCAATTTCCATGACTGCTTCACTAAGAAAATATAGAAGTGATACTGTGCCAGTTGCTGGGTCTAGTTCTTAAGTAAGTACTTACTTTTTATCAGAACACTCTTAGAGTTCTAAGCCACCAAGTAAGAAGTCCAACTACCCTGATGAAGAGAATACTTAGACATGCCTTGAGACTACATGGAGAGGGAGAGAGGCTCAGAGCAGCCCATTCTTTCAGCCACCTTTACTCTGGTGCTAACCATGTGAGTGAAGACATGAGGTACCCACCAGATCAGCTGGCTGTCAGCTCAGTGTCACTTGAGCCCTGTATAATTTTCCTGAGCCACAGAATGATAAAGTAAAATCACTGTTGTTTGAAGTCAAGCTTTGAGAATGTTTCTTATAAAGCAATAGGCAACTGGAACAGAACTATTTCCTGGAAATGGAGTACCCACTGTAACAAATACCTAAAACATGTGGAACGGAGGCTAGAGATAACAGGTTCCCCTTTATGAAGTGGCCAGATGTTTGTCAATACTATTGCCTGTGACATCATAGGACATATTCATATTCATATAGATATGTCCTAATGAATATGAATATGTCCTAATGAATTCATAGATTTCAGTGGATAGATTTTTAGAACAGAACATAGGAATTACTGACTTTTTCTAGCTGCCTAGGATAAACTCTGAGGGTGAGAATGGAAGGAACTGTAGTTAAGTGAGCACAATTTAGAGGAAATATAAAGGAACTAGGAGTTTAGGGGCTTCATATAGAAACGTTTCCCATTTCTGATCTCTGCCAGAAAATAGATTCTCAAAGTCAGAAATGACTCTAGAGCAAACATCAAATCCAGTGTGCTACTAGATTAGGATCGGCTAATGATAAAAGTTTACATAGCATGACTATACAGAATGTTTTTGTTTTGTTTTGTTTTGTTTTGTTTTGTTTTCTTCCCAACCTCAGAAACATTTAAGGGAATGCCTAATATGACTTCTAATATTTTTAAGTTTGTGCCTTGTACTTAAATAATAAAATTTCTAAGAATATTTAAAGTGTCCCAACCATAGTCTTAATGGGGCTCAAATAGAGAGGAACCTATGTTGATGAGATTTGCATTGGTAGATTATATCTAATGGAGTGAATTATAGTATAATTCCCAGAAACTTTGCCAATTTTTAAAGTGATTAGCTAGCATGGCTGAGAAGTACAGAGATAGTACAGAATGAAAGGATATTTGGGAGCCCCTAATTTGCTACATCCAAAGAAGCTTAAGAAACTGTTGAGCTGCAAAGATGGGGTATTTCTGATATAAAGTAAAGGACGGTTCATAGTGAAGAGCCAAGAGCCATCGTGAATCATTTCCAGGGAACAGGACTGAGCACTAATCAATGAACTGACAGCATATGCTAGTTAGGTTTCAGAAATTCTTTGAACCAATGCCTTTATTGTACATCCTTAATTCTACCTTTACTCAATGAGTGGGTCTACTGTAGTTTTTCTGTATCTCATTACATGCTATTTATGCAGGGTTAGATAACTTTCCTTGTAGATCACAGGACTTGGAGTACCACACCTACGTTTGCAAGGAAGCTTTAACAACCCCATCAAGCTAATTTGTAGAATGAAGACCTCCAGCCCAGCTCTCAGCTGGCAGCCAATACCAGCTTTCCAGACATATGCGTGAACCATTTGAAAATACTCAAATTTCCCAGCTGATGTCATGTAAAGCACAGTTAGCCGTCCTGACTCAAACTGCCCAAATTGAAAATTCATTAATAACTCAAAGTATTGGCATCATATTAAGTTACTGAGTTTGCCATGTAACAATAAGTAACCTGTACAGTTTTATAAGGTAGAGGACAGAATGAATCTACTGTATCTAGAATTATAAGCAGACAGGGCAAGAACAGTCACAAAAATGGACAGATCTCCTCATAAACAATACAAACATGCAATTTTAGGACATAAAGCAAACAAGTGAAGCATTGGTATCAATGCAGATTATATGATAGTTACCCATGAATATAATATACAATAGATATAAGATGATTCAGAAGTTTCGTAATGTTAATTGTACTACACAAAGTTGAAACTACTACATTAAGTTGTTTTCATGTTTTCTTGAAGAACTGAATATCTATAAACAATAGATCATATCAGTATCAGATGCAGCAGTGTAGAGAAGCCTCTGAATTGAAAATGCATATTTTTTACCGAAATAAAAAGGAAAAAAAAAGAATTTCCAAGAAGGAAAGATACAAGAAATCCTGGTGCCAAAAGCCTTTGGTTGGAGGTGGAGGAGACCACTCTTGTCTTGAAGAATAGTTTCCTTAGACAGATGATAAGAAATGATCTAGGAGTAGAGTTTATATAAAAACTGCTAGTAACCAAGCTGGAAGCTTTTGAAATTCATGAAAAATGACAGTGGATTGGGTCTGTGGATAATTTAAAAGATACTCTACCTGGGAGTTTAAAGAATAGACTAACTCTATATGCAATATAGTTTCTGCCATTATTTTCTTTAGGAGTATGTCATTTGGAGAATTCAGAAAATACAAGAAAACAATGAAACTACAAATTTAACTATATTTCTTTTAAAATGCTGAATCTTTTAAAGAAAACACTTCTCATGAATAATTACAACTGTAGCATTTCAAGGAAGAATGCATGGCTGTTGATATCTCATTCTTCTAGGGAGCAGAAATGCCCTCCCACTAAGAGCCCAATGCACTAAGGTTCATTCCATTGGGCAACTGTATTTAATTTTATTGCATAATCTGAAGTATATTTGAAGGAAGTATTGAGGCACGTACTTTAGATAAGAAGAGCACTTAAATACAATCATGTCCAAGGCATAAAGTATAAACATAAATGATAGATGGTGGCAATAGTCATTTTGAACTCATTGGGCTCTTTTAGGAATAGCTGGCCGTTCAAATAGCTCCTCACTGCAATCTTTGCCATGTACATTTTTTAGTTTAAAAATAGATGAAATGAAAAGGCACTCAGTTAATTTGCAACATAAGATTCAGTTACTGAAAATAAAATGAATTAGGTTACCACTTATGAAACTACTCAAGGTCTTGACTTAAATAAACTAAACTAGACGAATCTAGGTGCTCATGTTTTTACTATGAATTTTAAAAATCTCAATAACACATTAGAGGTAAGGTAATAATGGTGTGTGAGTAAGTTTAAAGGAAAAGTTATTTACTTCTATCCATTGTCATACTTGAGTGCTCCATTCATTCATATTAACTATGTACTGTGTCTCTGGTATTCCCACATTCCTTCCCCAATAGCCATGTTACATCTGAAATTCCCTCTTCATTGCTCTTTTTACCCTTTGTACCCTGGTACAAACATAGCAAGTATCATTCAGACCAAGAAGCCTGTTCTGGCTCCTTGCCCTTGTAGATTTTTTTTCTATTCTAAAACCCTAAAACACTATTTATACATATCATGCTTGAGGAATAATTATTTATTGACTTGTATATTTATTTGATGGTTTTGAGTATGCATCTTCCTTTCAAGTACATACAATCAACAAATATTTCTGAGATGACTAAGTGCCTAAGTAGAAATGTACTACAATTAATCAGAAAATATTTATTGAAAACATAGTTTATGAAATTATTAGGTAGAACTTGTTTTCTTGCCAGAATTTTTGCCTATATCAATAAATAACTGGTTTTTCAGTTGTATAAATTTTCTTCACAGTCTGAGGGATACTAGATATAGTCCTTTTCTCTGAAGATCACCTATTTGAAAGGTACAAATATTATTTTATTGGTGTTTTAATTTCCCTTCCTTTGATTATTGAGTGGATAAACATTTTTAATATATTTATCAATCTTTTCCATTCTACTCTACGGAGGGAGTAGGCATTACATCTTATTACTGCAATGGAGAGAAAACACACCATCCTCCTTTTCTGGTTTTTCCCCATACTCTAGGCCCAGAAAGATGCTTCCTTAATACTCACTACCTTTATCATTACAAGTTTCCCAAGTTTCTTTAAAAGCTCATCAACTTTCACTGTCCTCTGGGTCCTCTGGGTGCTCTTAATTTGAAGTGTACATTGTGGATGATTTTACCAGCTTTTGGTCTCAAAGTTAAAGTCAAATGAATGAGCAAAATTTCACATAGAAGAATAATTAAGTCAGCACTAGATGGCTTAAAAACAACTTCCAATACAAGGCCCGGCAACAAAATCAATATGCTAGAAAGAGAAGTAAACACCTAAAAACAAGTTATAGTTTGAACATCTAGAAAGAAGCTTAGAATTTGAATTTAGCACTGGTGGGTTTTGATTCTAGGCTCCCTCTTGTGTTAAATAGTGGCCATATTAGTGCCTGCCCAAGTTTCTACACAGGATTTATTGCAAGGATCCAGTGAGAAGTGTATGGGAACATAAAGCTTAAGAATTCGAAAATTTAAAAATATTTTAAACGTGATATATGCTTAAGTATTGAATGATTAAGGCAAGATCATGTAAGTGTATGTTGGAAGGAAAAGTGATATAAAATCTTTCTACTAACTTCTTATCTTCTCTAGATTAAGAAACAGACCACATGAGTTACAAAGAAAAAGAAAGTTGGCTGCTTTAACTGCCACATTTATTCTTGGTTGTTTTAGTGAAACACAATCTTCCATGTCTCTTAATGGAAGATGGCTAAATTCAATGGGATATTTGAGACTTTTCTGTAAAAGTTGTATCCATTAAGATTTTTGCATTCTACACCAAGGTTGTTAGTTTCATTTCAGAAATATAAAAAAGAGGATGTGATTTGTGTACTTGGCAAAGCTGGCTTCTGATTCATCTCTAGGTGTGTTGGAAGTGAGCTGTAAGGGCTTCCATGGAGTAGAGTTACCTGAAGTAAAGTCTATTGTCATTTAGTCTTTAGGGATCAGGAAAAGGTTTGCCATTCCTCTGCTCCAGAGCCTGCTCTAGAGTTTGAACAAACATATATTTGCCATTTAGTCCTGCCCCAGGATGTTATTTGCATAAAACAAATCTTTAATTGCTCTCAAGGTGGGAAATGTAATCTAATGTTGTTCTCTTTTGCATCTAATGTGATGGTGTTTAGCTGCCTTTAGGAGGAGTACACAGTGGGAGAGTTGGAATTGCTCAGCTTGGAAAAGAAAAGGAAGTCTAAAGACAGATCAAGAAAGTACTGGCTACTTATTAGTTGCATGTTATACCATTATATCTGTCCTGAAAATAAAGGGAAAACAATCATAATGGGACTTTCTTAAAGAGTTAGTATCTTCAAGAATTTAAGATACTGGCATCTACTCCATGTTCCCTAAGGAAAATATGGTACAAAGAACCACAAAAATGATCATGCCTGCCAAAGGCAGTGGAGAGAATATATCTGGGCTAGAGTCAACCTTATTAATTGATGTTTGAATATGTTTCATTAGAAAATGTTTCTTCAGATTTCAAAAGAAAATTGAGCAGAAGGAAATCAAATAGGAATGAAGGGGAAAATTCCAGTAGTTAAAGTAAAAGAGGCCCTAATCAAGGTGAAAAATACTACTAAAAACCAAGATCAGTCACCTGAATTCTGGAGTAAAAATATTTCAAGTCTGTATAGAAAACTCTCTTCTTCACCTGGGAGGCAGGTTCAGTTGTATTGGGGAGTTTTTGGGAAGAAAATAGAATGAAGCATACAAGATAACAGCTTGGAGATGAGGCTCATCACTGTTGAGACATGGGAGGGCAGTTCCTCTGTGAAAAGGCTGACCCTCTCGCTAGGTTCTCTCCTGAGGCTCTCAGAGTGAAAACTGCTGAGCTGTCAAACAGAATTTTGTCCTTTTTGGACTATTCACTGCCAATATTAGGCTTCGTTTTCCTTTTTTGCCCTGGAAACAGATTATTCATTAGGCAGATTGCTTTAATTAGGACTGGTAGAGATACATAGTGAACAAGGCAGCAACAACAGCCAGCGTCTTTATCCATTAGGGGACTTGGAGGAACATCTGGCTCCAGGTATTTCAGCAAAATTTAGCATGGTTTAGTTTATGTTTGAATGAAATTCAGACACAACTATCTTCAATTTTTTGGAACTTGTTGCCTATATTATTGAATTATTTATTCTCACTAGTTTTCAGTTATTTTTCAGCATTTTCTGGTAAAAACCTGAGTTTATTTGTTTCAGAGAGCAAGTTAAGAAAGAAATTAGATAAGTTCCCAATTTTACATTGAGTCATAGGAGAAATTAGTTTATATTGAGTATGAGGCAGCGATGTGCTAGAGGTAATAACTCTTACCAGCTGGTGCGAAATGATTGTACCCAAGTCTTCCAACTCTGCAACATTATGTCATGTTGGTAGCTTGAAGTCAGCCACAGTGGGAGTGTTTAAACTGAGGAAATCATGAAATGCTACAAATCAGTGTTTTTCCCCAAGAGACAGAGAGCCAGTTATTAAATGTTTACTAGGACACAGCTGATGATAGGTAATGCTAGCTAGAAGGGATCAGAAAAATCAATCACTAAAACCTGAAATAAAATTGAGGTTGCTGATGGAAAGACAGCTGAGGCCACTAAATAACCTGAAAAATGTATAATATAGGAGACTATTCTTTAAATATCAGTAAGTACATAAATATATAAATTCAAGCAAAATAGTGGGTGGTAATATAATTATAAGAAAAAAAGAGCAGTGCTTATCTTATCTCATATAACAGTTTGCAAAACATAGGCAATGGCATCATCTTTATTGGTATAATAGTAGATCTTATTACATTGAGAATCATTATTTTCAATATTTTAGAGGTGAGAAAATGAAGACTTATTGAGGTTAAGTGTTGCCCAAGTTCTGATAGCTGGTATGTGACAAAAACAAGATAGCGTTTTTTGGTTGGTTTTTGTGCTATAACTCAAATGTTTTCCTAGAAAGTGACTGTGTTTATTTAATATTATTCTTAGCTCATTTTATTTTCTTAGATACGTGTGAGATGAGCCACAGCCCCAAGCTCATTCCTCTTCTACTGCACATGCTCAGCTTCATTGAGGTTCCGCACTGGTTGTCCACCAGATGTTCAATGTTATCTCCCTACTGAAGGTTGTGACAAAACCCCAGAGAGTAAAACGACGGCAATCTGTCAACCAGTCATCATTATATATTTTTTTTCATTTCCATTATTCTCCACCTTATGTCACTGTTTTTAGTGTGTGAATTGCTCATTGTTTATTTCTGCTTATTTCTTTGATCACTATTTTTAATTTTAATGACACTCAATTGCTGAGCATACTCTTCAGAGAAAAGCTATACTTCTTCTTCAGTAAAGAGAAAGACAACAAAGACAAGACAGATCCATTACTTTTAAGAAATCCAGAGGTGCAGGATGTTTTGCCATCAACAGCAGGAAGTGTGATGGATGCCCCGATTTACATTTCAGTCCCATCAGATTGTTGCTGAAAATTATGATGGAGTGGTTATTTACCCACTAAAACTCACAATTTAATTGAAGAAGGTTGAATTTGAATCATCCTGCAAGCAACCAGAATTTTATTTGAGTATTAGAATTGTAAGATGTTGAAGTATGGCTTCATTTTTCATTCTCTTCTACTTGCCTCTTCTTTCTAAATCTAATCAGTAAATCAAAAACTTTATTAACCAAAATTAAATAGCAGTAAATATGTTAAGTGCAGTATGTGCAAACATGAACATATCAACAAAGATCCTATCCTAAAGGTGTTTATGGCTATGTTCCAATTACAAATAAAACTATTTATAATAAAATGTGATAATACGTTAGATATAGGTACTAAATGACTGTGGGATTACAGAAGAGGGAGTGATTAATTTTCAGCAGGAACTTAGAAAGTCTTCACAGAACTAATGATATTTTATCTGGACTTTGAATTATGGAAGCAATTTTTCTATATACATGAATTAAGAAGGGTGTTCTGCGTACTAAGTAAAACATGGCTAAAAGTCACAGAGGAAATGAATGTTGGTCTGATAAAATAGTATGCATTGGATGTGGTACAGTGGTAGGAGATAAAGATTAAAAATTTAGCAAAAGATAAATTGTGAAGAACTTTGAATGCCGGGGTAACTTTTCAGAAAGTTATTGAATAGGTGTTGCTGGCCCCACTGGAAGTTTTTAATCATTTTCTTGTTTATGTATGAGCCACAAAAGATTGGATTTTAATCTCATTCTGAGTCATACTCTGAATATTAAGTAAAAGCAGAACATATCCTGGTTGAGTAACCCTTGAATAAAAGTTGTCTATTCAATTAATTTATACCACAAATGTTTTCAGTACTTCCTTTGTACCTCAAATTCTTCTAGGTATTTTTGTATAGTGGGGAATAGTAGAGAAAACGTTTGTGACATGACAGGATTATTTTTTGCAACATTTATTAAACTTCATTCTGAGTATTCATCTAACTGTACAGAATAATTTTGGCTTATATATTCAGGATTTATGAAGAGTTTGAGAATTAAAAAAGTGATGTTTATGACTCCCTGTTTCATTCTACTTGGTATTTGTGGAACAAATTTCCTGTTGCTGAGTTCACGAGCAGTGTGACAATTTATACAATCCATTGTTCAGTAAAAGTATTGAGCATTACCAAAGTATTAGCACATATAATTGACCATTTATGGCATTATTTTTAGAAACCAGGCCCTGTACTTGTTAGTACTAGTTGATACAAGTCCGTAAGTTAGGTGGTACTGTTACCTCTGCTTTGTATATCAGAAACCCAAGGTTGTAAGTGATTAAGTCAGTTGGATTGCTTGTCGTTGGTGGTTTCTGCAGGCACATTCAAACTCGATTTTGTCAAGCTCCTGGACCAAATCCCAACATTTCATGTATATATCTATTTGTACCTGTTTATTTGTTTGTATATTGCATAGGGAGCTAATGAAGTCGTCAAGTGGGATAGGTATAGGTTTTTCCATTTGTATCTACCCAAGTACTAGTAATCAAAAAAATTATTAAATATACATTAAATACCTACTAATAACACCTAAAAAACCTAGAGATTAGATGGAATCTGATACCATATTTTATTGTTTCTTTAGGAAATGATAGATAACTTTTGCCAAACCAATGAAGTCTGTTACATAAAATCAAGTCTCTGTCTTCTTTTTAATAAAAAAAAAAAAGTGTGTCTTAAAAGACTCATAAAATTTTACCCATTTGATGAAACCTAAGTAATTCCTGTCTGATTAGCATTCAAAAATTAAACTTACTCTTCAATTAAGCGAGAATTTTGCTAATAAATAATGTTTCTCTTAAGAGCAAGATATTGATTTTACTACATTGAAAACAACATATACCTAATTGAATGATAAGGCATGCATCTTCTCAGAAAATATGAAAAATATATGAAAATGCAACACCACTTTTTTGATTCTAGAAAGTAGATTTTTACATAAACATTTGTTTTCTTTTTCAATTAAAAAATAAGACATCAGTATTTATATACAGTCAGAATATATGGATGAATAGATAGATGGAAAGCTATTGAAAAAGATGAAATCCTATCAACTAAACTACCTGGGTATAGTTACAACATTCTGTTATCAACAAACTTTTTCCAGAAATTTTATTCTTGTATTATAAGTATTGGACTTTTCACAGGGCATTAACTTAAATCTTATTCACAATTGTCTTGTCTGTCTCAGTTCTTTAAGACTCTGTAAACATTAGAGCAATTTTTTGCTATTGCTACTTAGTATAGGAACTTGAAAATGGCACTTTGAATGTAGATGTAAATTGAGTCTGCCAAGGAAATTCTTCTTACCCACTCACTGCAGACAAGGTTTTTCTTCTGTGAGCATTGCAGCATTAAAAATGGGAAGTGTAAATTTAGACTTTCTGCATTATGATTTGTGATCATTATAAATAAGGACACTAGAAACCCAGGAATAAAAATAAAAATATCCCCACTGGGCCCATTACACTAGTTCTCTTTGTTGGCTTTTTCTTGAATTTCTCATTATTTGCTCATCTGAAATCATGTATGATAGATCTTCCCAACCAGCAGCTGACCTCTTAAGAGGTGATAAAATAAACTGCCAAAAGACAAGCTAAATGTATAGATTTTTTTTAAAGAGACCAGATTTCTCTCTTTAAAAGGTATTAAAATCTGAACAGTACAAAGAATCATTGGATTCTCACCCATGGAGAGAGACCTGACATTGGATCTTGATTAGCTGCTAGTAGGTCTTCAGTGAAAGTTGCTTCCTTTTATCCCCAGAGATATCCTTAACCATGAAAATCAGGTTACTTTAATTCCATTTTATGATCATCTTAGGAAAGGACACAGTGTGCTAGTCTCATTGCTGGACTCTTCAGATTCATTCGCATGCATTAACCTTCATGGTATTTGTTGAGTTATTTGGCTCTTTGTATATCATGAATAATTTCATTAAACATTAAGAATTTACTCACACTGTATCTTTGTGTATTTTTAAATATTTACAATTTGTAATACCGAATAAATATGTAATAGGTGGGGCAGTGTTTCTAGGTTTTAATATTGCTTAAACCTGTCATGTACTATAACCTTTTGGGGCTTATATAATATTCAGCTCCTTAATTCAGCGTCAGAGCTGTTATCATATGTTGATGGGAAAATAACAGCCATGTTGGGGCTCTCCAGTCACTAATAATTCCTATTTTGATTTGATTAGCATATAAATGTTCCTAGATTTATGCAGTGTCAGGGGAAAATGTATTAAAAATACTCTCAGGGTTCTCTCTTTCTCTCATTTTAATCAGGCATGAGAGAAAGAATCTTGTCATGCATGAAGCCTAACTTGCCTTTCTTTAAATCCTTGACTTATAGAAGTTTCCAGAAAAAAATTGGGAAAAGATGACATCAAAGGAGATTTTATTTCATAGGTTAAAAGCCGGAATCATTAATGAAATAGACCTTTTCTTCAGCTTGCCTTTCCCAGGATCCATAATGTAGTGGAAAAGTAAGTAGATAAAGATTCTGCTCATAGAGATATTTCAAATAAACTCTAGCCAGATCACCCAACAAATGGCAAAGCATCTCCTTAGAGTAATCCTAAATAATGAGAGTCCAGTCAACGAAAGTTACAGAATAGGCTTCTGTACATTTCTCTTTCTCTAATACTGAAAAGATCAAATACATTCTATTTTATCTTTGTTGCCACATTATGAGTGCTCCTAAAGTATATGACCAAAAAGAATTTTCCAATGCCAGAAAAAATGTGACTACAGTCATAAACAATCTCTTAAAATCCTTGGCATTCATTGTATTAGAAGAAAGTGAACATGGAAACGAAGAGGCAATGCTAAAAGGAGCATCAAAGCTCTATTTAATTAAAACTATCAGACAGAGCTAAAACATCTCTGTTCTGTAAGTGCTAATATTAGCTCTCAGCACTGAGCCTTCCATAAAAGGAATTTTCAAAAGAAGAATTTAACCAAAACACATGAATTGTAAATAATAAACTATAAATTAATGTCTGCCTACAGGTGAGTTGATCATCTTTCAATAAAAACACTGGATCAAAAAAATCCAATTAAAATGAAAAATAAAAGGCAAAAACATTCAGGAGTAAAAGATAAAGTATAGACATACGTTTTGAAAATGATTTTAAAATTATATTTAGAATAATGATAAATGAAATGATTATATGGTTCTTATACAATTAAATTTATTTATTATTATTTTCTAAATATTTATTTGTCTTTGGGAGAGAGAATGAGAGAGAGACAGAGCACAAGCAGGGGAGGGACAGAGAGCAAAGGAGACAGAATCTGAAGCAGGCTCCAGGCTCCGAGTTGTCAGTACAGAGCCTAACATGGGGCTCAAACCCACGAACTGGAGATCATGACCTGAGCCAAAATCAGATGCTTAACCGACTGAGCAACCCAGGCACCCTGAATTAAATTTATTTTTTATTTCTAATCAGCTTTATATTTATGTGTCTTTTTATTGCTGATCATTTTTTTAAATGTTCATGTTCTGAACATCTATATAAGATCAAATTTGAGTATCCAAGAATTTTTATCTCAAACAATCTGATTTTGAGTTTAATGTTTCTCAGCATCATTCAGTACACATTTAAGACAATATTCAGACACATATCTGCACATATCAGACAGATATGTGCTGTCTTCTTATAAAATTATCTTGTTGCTCTTCTTCTTGCTATGTAGACCACATGTTCTTTAAATATCTTAACTTTTTGTCAGTAGAACTTCATTATCCTCATCGACTACTCCCAATTCATTCTTCTTGCCAGTATTATTTAAAAATGGGGTCTTCCAGGGTCACCTGAGTGGCTCAGTTGGTTGAACGTCCTACTTCAGCTCAGGTCATGGTCTCGCTGTTCATGTGTTCAAGCCCCACATCAGGCTCTGTGCTGATAGCTCAGAGCCTGGAGCCTGCTTTGGATTCTGACAACTACCAAAAAATGCATCAAGATAGGAGTAGCCTAATTGACAGAAACCTCCAAGGGATATATGATAATAAGAGAAAAACACCTACGGGCAGATAACACTTTAAAACCTCAAGGGCAAAGAAGAGAATAAAACTAGATCAGAGTAAATTATATATATATGATATATATATGATATATATATAAATATACAATATATAAAATGTAGTTATAAAATATAGGTATAGTATGTAAATATATATACGTATATGTGTATATATATTTAGTTGAAGTGTTAAAAGAAAAAATTTGAACCTAGACACTCACATCTCCCTTAGTTATTTGATCAAGTGTAAGGATAAAATAAATTTACTTAAAGGAAGATAAAAATTGACAAATTTTCCCTGTCCCCAGCTCTCTAAGAACTACTAATGTCAGATTCCAGAAAGATAAAACTATAAGGGAAAAACAAGCTACAGATAGCAATGGCTAAAAATTGATGTAACTTATTTTTAATAAAAATAGCAATTTTGTGGTTAGTTTTTCCATAAAAATCTGCAACTAAAATTCCACATGATATTAACATGAGATTAGAATGGGAGAAAAGGGCAGGGTTGAGATATACTTGGATTGTTGCCTTGTACAATAAAGGATAAAGTTAATGAAACATTTAAATAGCACTTTAGGAAGAAAAATAATGTTATGTATTTGTAACATTGTATATGTAAACTTCTATTTCCAATAATGGTAGGGTAAGTAATTTGGACCAGTGTTTTCACTAAGGATTATAAAACCTTGGCAAAGATTTTTTTAAATATACATTTAAAGGCACAGGGAAACTCAAAATAGTGAACAATTACAGGGCCAAGATCTGGGAGACAAAGAAAATCTAGCCAGGAGAAACATGTGTTTGAAGCTACTACTTCTTAAGATATTGACCAAACATAGGAAACTGAAAGGCCAAGAAACCAAATGGAACCTTGGTGAGTTAAAGGGGCTGGAGTCCAAAACTAGAGTTCAGGGACTCACACTGTAGAGTGCTGGGGCTGTGGGTTTATGTGGTAAAAGTGAACACAGAACAGAGATAACTTTTTTTAGGAAATGAAATTCAGATTAGAAAAATATCTCTGAATTATTTCAGGTTAACCAGTATTGCTAGATATCTGCAGGATTAAAAAAATGAAATGTAAATGTTCTTTAGATGTCTAGAGGAAGAAATTATTATCTTACTCCTGAAGTTGTCTCATTTCCCCCCCGTAAATATTGTCTGGCTGTCAGTTAGAAATAAGCAAGTGTCTGAGGAGATGAAACAATATTATTGAAACTCAGAAGAAAAACAGACAATAGGGAGAAATTCAGTCATTTAAGTATTGGAATTATTAGATATGACTTTAATTATGCTTACTATATACAAGAAATAAAAGCATAGACTGTTTCAGAGAAATTAAGACTACAAAAAGGATCAAAATGGATATCCTAGAATTGAAAAATAAAATGAAAAACACAAGTAACTACAGTTAGAAACTAGGGGTTTCAAATCTGGATGATTCAGTTGGTTGAGTTTCTGATTGTTGGTTTCACATCTAGTAATGGGATGGAGCCTCCTTTAGATTCCCTCTTTCTCTCTCTCTCTCTCTCTCACTCTCTTCCCCTTTCCCCACTCAAGCTCTCTTTCTCTATGTAGAAAAAAATTAAAAAGTAAAAAATACATAAAAGTAGGAACTAAGTGATAGGGTAAGCGAGAAATAAGATGCAACAGAACAGAGAATCAGTGAAGTGGAATATTGATGATCTATACATATCCAAAGTAAAGCACAGAGATCAAATAAATAAATAAATACATTGTAATAGCGCATAAGATACACAATGTAAAGATATAATATATACTCAATTTCAGTATGATAATAAAAACCGAGCAGAAGTAATATTTGAAGACAAAATGTCTGAGTATTTTCAAAGTGAAAACAACTTCAAACCATGAATTAAATAAGTACTACAAACCCTAAGAGGAATACATAAAGATACACAATAAAATTGCCAGAATCCAAAACCAAAAGAAAATATTAAACATAAATGGAGTCAACCATCAAAATTACAGCAGTAAGATTTACAACTGACTTTGCAAAAGAAACAATGAGAAAAAAGATATTAGAATGATAAAATATTAAAAGTGAGAAACGTATTAACATCAAAAATACAACAGCAAAATGTAAGCTGTTGTGAAAATTAAATGCTTATTTTAGAAATAAAGAGAAAGATCTAAAATCAGTAGCCTATATTTCCACCTTAAGAGACTAAGGAAAGTAAGACAAGATAAACAAAGGACACAGAAAGAAGGGGAGCATACAAAAGGAAACAGAAAACATAAAATAGAATGGAGAAAATCAATAAAGAAAATCTTTGACACCCCAAAATTTGTTTTTTGTAAGATCATCAAAATTAAGAAATCTGTTGCCAGGTTGATCAAGACAAAATGAGAGAAGATATGAAGTACCAATATCAGGAAAGAAAGAGGGAAAATATTTCTGATCCCACAAACGTTAATGGATAATGAGAGAGTATTCCCACAACATTATGAACATAAATATGACAACTTAGAACAAAGAAACTACTTTTTAGAAAGACAAACTATCATATCATAACTAAACTGATATATTTTCTATTAAAGAAATTGAATTTATAGCTAAAAATATTCAAAAATAAGTTAAAAGATCCAGATGGATTCAGTGATGAGTTCCTTCAAATATTTGAGGGGGAAATAGTGCCATTTCTAAACAATCTCTTCCAGAAAAATTGGAGAGAGTATCGCTCTCTACTTAGATGAAAGATGAATGAGTACACAAAATTTGGTACATCCATTTAATAGAATACTACTTTTCAGTAAAACAGAACAAATTGGCTCACACAAAACAGATGAATCATAAATGTTTTTTTTTTCTAAGTAAATGAAGCCAGACTCAAAAGACTATATATTATGTGATTCAATTTATGTGACATTCTGAAAACGGCAAAAGTTTAGGAATGGATGATAGACCAGTGGTTGTCAGGTTGGTCTACGAAGGGATTGACTACAAAGGATCACAGAGGGGATTTGCGGTGATGGAATAACTTTGTTTCATGCTGTGATCGTGGCTACATTTGTCACGTGTGCATTTGTCAAAACTCTTAGAATTATATATCACAGTGAAATTTACCATGTTCAAATAAAAAAAAAAAGTCACCAGATTGTTGGGAATTCGTAGACTAGAGTGTAGACTATGACAAATGACTCTAACTGAATTGTAAATATATGACATGGGGGGAAAACAGCTGAACTAAATCAGTTCAGTAAACTGTGTTTTGATTAGATACTGTAATACTAAATGAAAAAAATGACCATACATATACACTCACTCCAGTTGGTAAATTTGCTTTTCGCAGAGGAATGGATTAGTAGTTCTGTTATTATTTTACCTGTTTACTAGGATTAAAAAAATAAACAATTTGTTGACAGCAGGAGCCAGTTTTCTCACTGTCAGGATACACGTTATAAATAAGCAGAGACAGAAGACAATAATGAATCCTGCCTTCCTGGATTAGAGTGTAGATATATAGGTTGGTAAGCATACAAATGTCCAATTTTTGCCCACTGAAAGAGACCAGAAGCAGTGATACTAAGTAGCAAAAGTGCATTCAGTACTCAGATCTCAGTTTAAAAATGCCATTCTCCAGATAAAGGAACCAAAAATGTTCAATTCTAGAGCTTAGGCAGAGAAAATATCAGATAATTCTGAAGCTTCTAGTAGTTCCAGAAGTTAAGAAAGTGCAAATAAAAAAGGAAAAGTTATATCTAAAGGACATGGGATTTAATCTGAAAAAACTTCCAATGGCTAAAGCAACAATATTTTTAACAATATAAATACATAAAGTATTGGATTATAACTGAAATATACGTGCATATATATATGTATATAAATCGATTACTGAATTATAATTGAATAATTAAATAAAAATTAAATAGTAATTATTATGTGATAATCTTCCTTCCAGAATGATTTCAATAAATAAATGTAGAAGGAATGAGAGATATAGAAAATATCATTAAGACATCACAGTAATAATTACTTCAGGCAAGATCCACTGATGAAAGCTAAAATTAGTAAGTGCATCTTGAAGGGGAGATAGGAAATTTGCATATCCTTAAAGTAATTTTCCATAGTATGTATTAATAACTGAGTTAGTTTACCTATGCACACAAATTATTTAATACTCCTCCTCCAGGAGGTGGAGCTTAATTTTTCCCACTTTGATGGTAAGTTGGACTTAGTGTCTCACTTACAATGAGTAGAGTATGGAAAGAAAAATTACTAACTTTACAATGGAGCAATCTGGCAGACACCACCACAGCCGAGTGATCAAGATTATCACCAGGAATAAGCCATTTTGATATGTATTTCCACATACTATGCAATTAAATTTCTTCACCTTTCAGATATATTTCACAAAAATCTATAGCTCTGGTCTAATCAAGAGAAAATATCAGACAAAACCAAATGGAAACACATTCTACAAAATAATATGACCAGTAAGTACTCTTCAAAAGTACTCAAGTTTGTGACAAACAAGGAAATACAAAGAAACTCAGTGATTCAAGGAGATTGAAGAGACATGACAATTAAATGCTATGTTATAGTCTAAACTGGATCCTGCAACAAAAAAAAAAGGATATTAGTGGATAACCTGATGAAATATACATAAATCTGTTATTTTCTGATATACCTTCTCCTCTTGATCCTTAATAATACAATCTTCAATTTTTATTCACTTACATTGTTAACCAGGTGATGATTACATTTCCCAATCTCTTTGCAGCTTTATCCGACCATGTTCACTATGTATGGTTTCAATGATATTTGAGAAGTAGAGTATGTAACTTCAGGGAGCTTCCTCAAAGTGAAGAGGCACACCCTCCCACTTCCTCCCACAATCTGTCACATGGAACAGGACCCTTCAGGACCATGAAGTTGGAGCCAAATCAAAGGAATGGAGTGGAGAAGTGGAAAGTTCCTGAATTCCTCCCACTACATGGAACTCATAGTCCCCAGACTGCTGTTTTTATTTTTTTTTGAAAGAAATCTCTCTTGTTTAAGTTATTATTTTTTTGGTCTTTATTTCTTCCTAAAGTAGCCCTAAGTAATACATTAGTTTATAATCGTTTCATGTTTTCTTTTTATTTTTCCTCCTTAACAATCTTGTAAGTTCAAGTGACTCTTCTACTCCCTGAGAGAGAAGCAACTCAATACCCAATCCATAGTAATAATTAATAAAAACTCATTAGATTAATTGACTAATCATCATTCTACTCCCAAAATACCTAAGGACAAGACTCCAACCATGTCAGAGCTGCAAAATAACCGTACAGGCAAGTTTGTAAATCATTTAAGGTTTACATTTATCTGTGAAGTTTCACTGCACTGCCCTTTAGTGCAAGTATGACTCCCCCTGCTTCTCAAGGTATTTCAAATCCTTAGCATAGCAAATATTTAACTTTATAATGAGTTCGCTGTTAAGAACTGAAATGGCTACTTGTGTCTCTGTTCATATATTGATACCGCGGCATTTATTGATTTGTATGCTCTGCTTATCACTATGACATTAATCCTTATTAACAGTAATGCAGCTTACTATAAGTCTAATTAAGATTCACCAGGATAAAAATGAGATTGGGACAATTCTTATTTTTGCTTAAACCAGCTTGTCCATTCCGATTTGTCGGACATTCCCTATTCATCTGTTGGAACTGTTGCTTTTCATTAACTACACAAAGTAATATGTCGTTTTGAGAGAATGGTGCCTGAGAAAATCAGATGGTGCTTTAAAAATTCATTTATGAGAATAGAGAAAAATGAGCATATGAAGAGAATCAAATAGTATTATTAATGTTATTAATAACAATAACTACCTTTGAGAATTTTTCTCCATATCCGGTAATTATATTAGCTCTAAATCTAACTGCTTAGTTACTAAATGGAAACAACTGTTAACTTTTACATCTGGGTTGGTGGGGTTGGGGGAGACTTTACTGTGATGTGTATCTCTTAGTGTTGGGTCCTCGGATCGTCCCCCAAAGAGCACGAGACACGTATGCAAAGGCAAGAGCGTTTATTGAGATTCCAGCATGCTGAGGTCAGCCACTCCGTAAAATGGCGACACCAAGGGGAGCATATTTCCAAGGCGGGAAACAGGTGTCTCTAGTTTCCAAGGTGGGAAACAGGTGTCTCTATTTGGGCGGTACGGGTGCTCTAAAGATTGGTCCAAGCTGGTCTGGTGAGGGGTGGAACCTGATTAATTGGTCCGGGACCTTTCATTAGTTACATGATGTGATTTTTAACTTGATGATGGAAATAGAAATAGACTTAGGCTTGCAATTAACATTTGATCAACTTACCAGATGTGGGTTCTTCTCATTAACCAGTAGTGATGGTATCTTTTTTAAAATGCTTATATATGTATTTTGAAAGAAAGAGAGAGAGCTCAAGTGAGAGAGGAGCAGAGGGAGAGGAAGAGAGACAGAGAATTCCAAGTAGGCTCCTAGCTGTCAGTGCAGAGCCGAATGTGGGCTCTATCTCATGAATTGTGAGATCATGACCTGAGGTGAAATCAAGAGTCAGACACTCAACCCACTGAGCCACCCAGGCAACCCCAATAGTGATGGATCTTGAAATAATTTATTTTCCCCTGAATTTAAACTTTTAAATATATAATCTATGCTACAAAATATAACATCACACAGCAAGAGTACTTGTGGAGAAGAACATCAAGTCTCTTCTTTGCCACTCAGGGATATTCCATTTAAATCAGTTCTACTCATGTAAGATTTGTGCAGAGAATTCCAGAGAGAAAAGTTGAAGTAATCCCTAAACTAAATTATGCCTACCAAACATTAGGACACCACTGTCATTGTATTTGATCATCAACAGTAATGATAAAATTCTTATGCATAAAGGTGCTAAACAATGCTGAATTCTCAAGCAAGATTTTTATCTCAAGATAAATTGTATTTATGAAGCAATATGCAGATACTTCTGAAAATATCTGGAATAACCACTCAACTTTATTTTAATTAATTTACTTTTTTTTTTTTTTTACTCCAAGTGAGTTCCGCATCTATTTCTAAAATTATTCTATGGATACACCTGGGTGCCTCAGTCAGTTAAGCGTCTGACTCTTGGTTTTGGCTCAGGTCATAATCTCACAGTTCATGGGTTTGAGCCCTACTTTGGGCTTTGTCTGCATTGACACAGACAGAAGATCCTCTGTCTCCCTCTCTCTCTGCTTCCCCTGAGCTTGCCTGCTCTCTCTCTCTCAAAAATAAATAGACATTAAAAATTTTAAATTATTCTATTGACTTTTTAATTGTTAATAAACACAATATCAAATTCAAACAATGAAAAAAGTTGTACAACATAAAGAAGATTGAGTCTTTCATTATTTTCATATATCATCTAGTTCTACTTCTAGGAATTAACCATTGTTACCACTTTCCATGTGTATGATCATAGAATATTTGTGCATATAAATGTGTATAAGTTTATATATGTATGTATACATATATACACTTATATGTATACAAATGCTAACAGTAATATATACTACCTGGAAATTTGATTTATTATATTGAGGAGTAAATCATATAGATCTTTCTTTATAATTATAAGGGAAGACACTTCATTCTTAGTAAATACATAGAACTCCATTATGTGAATATAGTATTTATGTAATTTTAATCTTTCGCTATGATCAACAATGTGCAAAGGACATATTATATAAATTACATTTTATTTTTACATAAATTTTATGTTTTATAAATTATATTTTAAAACAAGATATCCATAGAATAATTTTACAGAGTTATATTTGCTAGGTCAAACAGCATACATGTTTTTCTTCTTTAAAATTTGATTGAGTGTTGTCACATTGCACTGTGTAAAGAAAGCACCAGCTTATACTCTACCAACAGTTTATAAGAATAGTGATGTTGGTAATCTCACCAATACTGAATAATAAGGCATTTGGTTGTTTTCAGATGTGTAGGTTATGGATAGTTTATCATTGTTTTTTTCTTTTTCTTTTTTATTATTTTTTTGTTTTTGTTTTGTTTTTTGTTGTTGTTTGTTTTGTTTAATTCTCAAGTTAGTTAGCATACAGTATAGTCTTGGCTTCATGAGTCAGTGATTCATCTCTTACACGTGACATCGAGTATTTATCTTGAAAAGTGCCCTCCTTAATACCTTTTGCCAATTTAACCCACTCCTCCATCAACTCTCAGTTTGTTCTCTGTTCTTAAGAGTCTCTTAAGGTTTTTCCCCCTCTCTGTTTTTATGTTATTTTTTTCCTTCCAGAGGGTATAATGCCAAATGAAATTAGTCGGTCAGAGAAAGACAGATATTTTATGATTTCACTCATATGTGGAATTTGAGAAACTTAAGAGATAAACATAGAGGAAGGAAAGTATATCATTGTTTTAATGTGAATTTGAACTGTTTCATTTGCTCACTTTTTATTGGTTTGTTGGACTTTTACTTACTGATTTTTAAGAAATCACTTTAGTGCTCACTTTGGCAGCACATATATAAAGAAAAATCATTTTATATATTAAAAGTTCTTTATCTGTTAAGAAAATTAATCATTTTTTGTAATGAATTGCAAGTATTTTTATAATTTGTTTTATTTTTTACTTTATGGCTTATTCATAGAATTTAGATATTTTACATACCTGAATTTTATGAATATTTTCTTTTATGGCTTCTGGGAAGACTCTACTTTATGTTTCATTGTTTATTTTTACATTTAAATTTTTAATCAGTTGGGCTTTATTTTGGTATGAACGTGAAATAGAAATCAAATTCATTATTTTTTCAGATGACTAGTCAATTGTCTCTGAACCATATATTGAATAATCTATTTTTCTAGTAATTTGAAATGCCATATTTAGCATACACCAAACAATAATGTAAAAGCTAGGACTTAAGAACATGTACTGTGGGATGGGGCACCTGAGTGGCTCAGTTGGTTGAGGATCTGACTCTTGATTTCAGCTCAAGTCATGATCCCAGGGTCATGGGATTGAGCCCCGCGTTGGGCTCTGTGCTGAGCATGGAGCCTACTTAAGGTGTTCTCTCTTTCTCTCTCTCTCTCTCTCTCTCTCTCTCTCTCTCTCCTTCTGCTTCCCCCTCTCAAAAATACATAAAAAATTTTAAAAAAGAACATTTTCTATGGGCCGGCCTACGCTTAACACTTTCCATATAATAGCTCATTGCTTTCTCAAAATCATCCCATCTTAAATTTCTATGTATGTTGTAATATGCTGAAGGTGGTTTGTACTGGTTCCCAAGAGCAAATTGTTAAGTTTCTAAGGTTTATAAAGCCAATTCTTCAAGTAATTGTTAAAAATTAAATTACATCAGCATAACTTAATAAGTAATAAAACAAAAAAATAAGTAAAAACAAATTTTTTAAATATTAAAAAGTAATCTTTCTAATTATTTTACTATTATTAATGCTTTTGAAGTTATTTAACCCTATAGAAATACTGTGTAATGATGTGCCACTACACATCTCTTTCGAGTTCTGTGTTTGGTAACATCATAATTATAGCTCACAATTAGCCATGGCAGGAATTTTTACATTACATATATTGGCAAGTGATAAAAATTAAGACATTTTTCTCCTCTATGAACCTGTTTTTAAACAGTACCAGCACATGTTTGTAATTATTTATATAGGAATGGTTATGTCCTTATAACTATGTATATTCTATGTATATGTATGTTTATGTATATATACATAAGTGTACTTGTATATGTACATGTGTGTGTATGATTGTCTATATATTTGCAAGTATTCTCATTTCTTTCTTTGACTGCCTATTCTGCTAATAGCAACCAGTTTTAATTATAAGTTGTTTCTATATTATATGAGAGTCACAGGTCATTCTCTGCTTTCATATTTTAAGTATTAATTCTTTAAATCTTTCTGCATTTTTTCTTTTACTTTCATCTATTTCATAATTTCATAATTCCTGATAATTACTGTGCCATTTTAAAAAATTGGGATTAAGTTAAATTTATAGATTCCTTAGGGAGATTGCTATTTTCAGGAAGCTCTGAGTATACTTACCAGGAAAACAGTACCTGTTTACATTTATTGATATTTTTTTTTGCTTTCCTCTGAAGCTTTTCTGAGTCTGCTTTTCTTCTGTACTCTTTTTAAATCATGTTGCTGATATTTGTTCCTTAAAGATTTGGTTAAATTCTTCTTTTGAAACTTGAATCTATTTTTCTTGTTTGTTGTGTTCTGTTTTCAAGCAAAGGAGTTGGTAATGGGGATAATAAATCACTTGGCTATTTTCTCCTTTACTTCTATGGCAATTGATCTGTTTATATTCCATTTTTTGATTTATCTTTAATAATTTTATATTTTTCCTGAAGATAATCCATTTTATTCACCTTCTCACACAGATTTGAGCAAAGTAGTCTATTGAGCACCCAGTTGATACCCTGCCTGTATCCCTCAGCCCTTCTCTAGTCATCATTTTCATCTCTTTGCATGAAGCTTTGTCTAAGCTGTGGAAGGCAGCCTAGAAATGCTTAGGAATTAATTAATAGCAGCTAGGAGCACCATTCAAACAATGATTGACAGAAGTCAGTGTGTATATGTTGCAGTTCTTTCACCCCATGTGTGAGGTAAATCTGAAGCTAGTGCTTTAAACTGTTTCCCAGATTACGGTCTAGTTACCACTCCATGGTGATAGCTGTCTTGATGACAGTTCTTTATAGACTGTTTTCTCTTTCCTTTTTCTCTATGCTACCAATGCCATGAGCCTCCCAAATAAACTACTTGCAGCAGAAATCCTTGTCTGAGAATCTGCTTCTGTGCAAACTCAAACTAACACATGTATTAATTTTCTTTTTTTTAATTTTTTTAATGTTTATTTATTTTTGAGAGACATAGAGACAGAGTGTGAGCAGGGGAAGGGCAGAGAGAGAGGGAGACAACAGAATCCGAAGCTCCAGGCTCCAGGCTCTGAACCATCAGCACAGAACCTGACGCGGGGCTCGAACTCAATAGCTGTGAGATCATGACCCGTGCTGAATTCGGACGTTTAACTGACTGATCCACCCAGGCGCCCCATAATTTTCTTATCTTTGCATCTATATCTCATTATTTCCTTAAATTTATGTTTATTATGTTAATGCATAAAAATTCTATCTCTCTGATATTTATTATTTTATTAAAACATTTATCTTAATGTTCTCCATGGAGGGAACTCCCTCCCTCAAAAAGCATTGAAAATGTGTAGGACTTCTTGATTGTCATAATAACTAAGGGGAGTGATACTTACTTAAAGTCTGTAATGCTAAATGTTCTTCATTTGGCATCACACTCCTTCATAAAACAAATGAAATACTGCTTAAAACACCAATAGCAACTAGGTTGAGAGATCTATATTATTAGATCTTCCAAAGAACCAAAATGCTATTATTTTGTTTTCTAATTCATTAACTTTGGTGTTGATATATGATTATTTCTTTTTTCTGTTTACATGAGATTTATTTTTTTCTATTTGTTACATATAATTAATTTGTAAGACTGTATATAATAAATGCTTAACTCAATTTTTATTTTTATTTGTGTATAGTTGACACAAATGTCACATTAGTTTCAGGTGTATAGCATAGTGATTCAACAAGTTTATATACTATGCTATACTAGGCTCACCAGAAGTATAGCTACTTTTGTAACCATACAATGCTATTACAGTATCATTGACTATATTCTTCATGCTGTGCCTTTTCCTCCCATGACTTATTCATTTCATAACTAAAAGCCTGTGTCTCCTACTTCCCTTCACCCATTTTGCCTATTTTCCCTCCCCCATCTCCTTTGTCAACCATCGGTTTGTTCTTTGTATTTGTAGATCTGATTCTGTTTTTGTTTGTTTATTCATTTGTTTTTTTAGATTTAACATATTAGTGAAATTATATGGTATTTGTCAATCCCAGTCTGACTTATTTCATTTAAGATAATACCCTCTAGGTATATCCATGTTTTCACACATGGCATAATCTCATATTTTTTATGACTATGTAATATTTCTGTGTGTGTGTGTGTGTGTGTGTGTGTGTGTGTGTGTGTGTCTATTCATATATGGATGGACATATATTGCAGTGCTATTGCTGGATCATAGGGTAAATCTATTTTCATTTTTTTGAGGAATCTCCACGCCATTTTCCAGAGCAGCTGCACTAGTTTTCATTCCCACCAACAGTGTAGGAGCATGCCTGCTTCTCCACATCCTCGCCAGCATCTATAGTTTCCTGATTTGTTCATTTTGGCCACTCTAACCGGTGTGAGGTGGTATCTCAGTGCGGTTTTGATTTGTATTTCGCTGATGATGAGTGACATTGAGCATCGTTTCATGTGTCTGTTGGCCATCTGAATGTCTTCTTTGGAGAAGTGTCTATTCACATCTTCCGCCCATTTCTTCACTGGATTATTAGTTTTTTGGTTGTGGAGTTTGGTAAGTTCTTTATAGATTTTAGATACTAGTCCTTTATCCGATGTCATTTGCAATTATCCTTTCCCATTCAGTCAGTTGTCTATTAGTTTTGTTGGTTGTTTCCTTTGCCGTGCAGAAGCTTTTTATCTTGATGAGGTCCAATAGTTCATTTTTGCTTTTAATTCCTTCGCCTTTGGAGATGTGTCGCGTAGGAAATTTCCGCGGCTCAGGTCAAAAAGGCTTTTTCCTGCTTTCTCCTCTAGGATTTTGATGGTTTCCTATCTTACATTCGGGTCCTTCATCCAGAGTTTATTTTTGTGAGTGGTGTAAAGAAGTGGTCTAGTTTCATTCTTCTGCATGTTGCTGTCCAGTTCTCCCAGCACCGTTTATTAAAGAGGCTGTCTTTTTTCCATTGGATACTCTTTCCTGCTTTGTCAAAGATTAGTTGGCCACATGCTTGTGGGTCCATATCTGGGTTCTCTATTCTATTCCATTGGTCTATGTATCTGTTTTTGTGCCAAGCTGTGGGTTTTTCATATGGCCTCTATTTTGTTGGGATATGTTCCCTCTAAACCCACTTTGTTAAGAGTTGTTTTTTCTGGGGCGCCTGGGTGGCTCAGTCGGTTAAATGTCCAACTTCAGCTCAGGTCATGATCTTGCGGTCTGTGAGTTCGAGCCCCGCGTCGGGCTCTGTGCTGACAGCTCAGAGCCTGGAGCCTGCTTCCGATTCTGTCTCCCTCTCTTTCTGTCCTTCCCCTGCTCACGCTCTGTCTGTATGTCTTTCAAAAATAAATAAACGTTAAAAAAAAAAGAGTTGTTTTTTCTTATTATAAATGGATGTTGAATTTTGTCAAATGTTTTTTCTGCATCTATTAAGATGATGGAGGATTTTTTATCCTTCATTTTTTTATCCTTCTTTGATGTAGTGTCACATTGATTGATTTGCAAATATTGAGCCATTCTTGAATCCCGGGAATAAATCGCACTTGATTGTGGTGAATGATCATATTGTTTTATTGAATGCAGTTTGCTAATATTTGGCTGTGACTTTTGTATTTCTGTTCATCAGTGATACTGACCTTTAGTTTTCTTTTTTTATGGTGTCTTTGTCTGATTTTAGTTATCTGGATAATTCAGGCCTTATAGAATGAATTTGGAAGCTTTCCTCTTCTATGTTTTGGGGTAGTTTAGGGAAAATTGGTATTAATTCTGCTTTAAATGTTTGGTAGACACCTGTGAATCCATTTGGTCCTAGACTTTATTTTTTGGTAGTTTTTCTGTTACCAATTCTATTTCATTACTACTAATTGGTCTGTTCATATTTTATAATTATTCTCCATTCAGTTTAGGGAGATTGTGTATTTTTCAGAATTTACACATTTCTTATGGGTCATCTAATTTTTTGGAATATAGTTTTTTGTATTGTTCTCTTACAATCTTTTGTATTTCTGTGGTGTCAGTTGTTGCTTTTCTCTCATTTTTGATTTAACATTTTTAGGTCCTTTCTCTTTCTTTCTTGATGAATCTGGTTAAGAACTTATAAATTCTGTTGGCCTTTTCAAATAACCAACACTTGTTTCCATTGATTTTTTTTTTTTTTAGGCTTTATGTCATTTATTTCTACTCTGATCTTTATTATTGCCTTTCTCCGACTCATCTTAGGTTTTGTTTGTTCTTCTTTTAGTTCATTTAGGTGTAAGATTAGATTGTTCACTCAAACTTTTTCTTGAGGTAGTCCTGTGTCACTATATATATTTTCTTTTTACTGTATCCTCCATATTTTGGAACATTGTGTTTGCATTTTCATTTGTCTCCATCTGTTTTCTTTTTTTTATTTGATTGCTTCATTGGCCCATTGGTTGTTTAGTTTCATATTGTTTAGCCTCCACATATTTATGCTTTCCAGTTTATTTCTTGTTTTATAACATTGTGATTGGAAAAGAGGCATAGTATAATTCAGTCTTATTAAATTAATAAGGCTTGTTTTGTGGACTAAAATGTGTCTATTCTGGAGAATGTTCCTTATACATTGGAAAAGAATGTGTATTCTGTTGCATTTGGATGGAATGTTAGGTTCGTCTGGTTTAACGTGTCATTCAAAGACCTAATCTCCCTATTGATTTTCTACCTGGATGATCTATCCGTGGATGCAAGTAGGTGAATACCCCACTTTTAATCAATTTTTCTTAAAATGTTTATGACTATATGTATTTGTTTTCTATATCCTATGGTTTCTACTATTTAATATGTTTATTTTTTCTTATTTTCTAGCTATTCTCAAATCATTTTCGATTTATTGATTACCCCCAAGATTTTTAGATATATTTTTAACACATTTTGATATGCTATAGATTTTTTGTTATCTTTGTTGTTGTTATTAACTTCTGCCTTTATTGAGCTCTGATAATAGCATAAACTCTATATTATTTCTGTTTTTTAAAACTTCCAAAGTTTTCTTTGTGGTTTAATATGGATCGGTTTCACTATTATGTTAATACTTCTGTTTCTGATTTTAAAGAAATGCTAGTCAATATCATTAATTACATCCAGCATATTGATATGCTATTTTGATCTTATATATTATTATTTTGATATTGTTTTATTCCTTATCTGTTGAGAATGGAGGGGGTGAATTAAAGCCGTCTAATGTGTTTTTGCCTATTTATATATTGCTTTATGAATTTTTATACTGTTATTTCATATATAGATAATCATAACTGATCATTCTTATTTGTGGACTGTATTCTTTGTCATTATAAAGCATACTCCCATCTCTTTTTTTTAACATTTTATTTTTACCTGAATTCTGTTTTTCTGATAGAATGATTTTGCTTACTACTTTCATTTTCATTTGTGAGTAGGCTTTTGCTCCTGCTTTTGTCTTTTAACATTTCTAAAATCCTGAGGTTTGAAGAATCTCTTGGATTTACAACTGATAATAATTATGTATCCTCTATGATCAATTTTGAAAATGCTTTTTTTTAATGGTAAAGCTTAGAATGTTTATATTTATTGATACACTATGGATATCTAGTCTCAATTTTTTGTATTTTTTTAATTCTACCTTTATCAGTTATTTGGTGTGCATATGTGCTGTATCTTTTTAGTATGTTGTCTGTTTACTTTATATTGTTGAGTATGTTTGTGCTTATTCTGATAAATTTTAATGTTTGAAATTTGATCTTTTATTCCTACTTTATGCTCCATTACCCAATTTTATTTAATTATAATATATCTTGTGGTTTTCTTTATATCTTCTAATATATCTATTTATAATTTTCATCAATTTCGATCATCACATTTCTTATTCACGTATCCCCCACTTTTTGAAAGTTTGTGTTATACCACTTCACATTTATGAAAGATCTTTATGGTACCTATTTTCACCAATCAAAAGAAATCCTAAAAAGATTTCTGCTTTTATGAAACAAGGAAAAAAGAAAAAAGTAAGTGTTCGGCATTTTGCAGTAAGCTGTTATAGAGGCAGTTCATATCCTAAACAGATAGAGTGGCCACACCCAAGAACTATACTCACCATCTCAGCCTCAGGCTGCCAAAGCTTTGAATTATGTCTGTGAGCGTCTGTGTTTTATCTTGATTGATTGGTGCATCCATAGGCAAGATATTAGAAAAGCCTCTGAGGCGTTATTTTTGGGGTCTGGAAATGCTCAAGACTTTTTCCATATATATATATATATATATATATACATGTGTATATACATATATATATTTACTTTCATTTTCATATATATTTTTCATATATATATATATATATATATATTTTTTTTTTTAAGAGAGAGGGAGAGACAAAATCCCCAGCAGATTCTGCACTGTCTGCACAGAACCTGGCATGGGGCTTGAACTCACAAACCAAGAGGTCATGACCTGAGCTGACTGAGATCGAGAATTGGCCACTTAACCCACTGAGCCACCCAGGCACCCCATTTTCCATATAATTTAATGGTAATTGTTTCTTTGCTTTATTCCATTTTGGCTTACAAAAGGTCTCATGGGAATACTCTACCAACAGATAGTGAAGGAAACTTGTACTATCCTTCTGTTTTTTAATCTTCTCTTCCTATTATTCATTTATTAATTTCTACACTATTGATAATAAAATTGTACATTATGTTGTGCAGCCATCATATCCGCTTTTGTGCTAGTCTTAGTTTCACATTGAATAGAGTTCAAAACTCAGCACCATTCCTTTTGCTTCTATTATTGCTTGGCTGATTCATTTTGATTCTCTAGTATTTTCTTCAGGAATTATTTGTTCCAACTATATTGGATCTTTAAATATGCTTATGTTATGCCTTTATAGTTAAATTATTCTCTGGTAATGTATGTTTTTCCTGAAGAATTTCTAGACTTTACTCCATTATTTTATGGGGATGAATATTATCTGACAGCAGCCTTTGTTTTCTCTTTATCTTCTGTCAGGATGTTCAAAAAGGAGTTCTTTACCTCTGAATCCAGGATTTTGTAAAAATATGACTTGTTAGTTAATTATTCTCTGACAGTAATTTCTGGAATATGTTATGTCTTTCAATCTGTTAATTCAAGGATTTTATTCTAAATTTCTGGGGAAAGGCAACTGAACTGTCTTTTAAAGTATTTAATTCCTTTTTTCTTGTTAATGTGAAAGTGACAAAAATTTCAAAGGATAGTTCAGTGAACAACTATCTACCTTTTAGTTACATTCTCTAATTGTTAAAGTTTGCCGTATATGTGATCCTTCTCTGTCTCTTCTTGCTGAATCATTTAAAAATAAACCACAAGATTATTTATCCTGAAATATTTTATTATGTTGTTTTTAAGTACAAATATAATTTTCCATGTTACCACACTAACATTATTATATGTAATATATTCAATATAATCCACAAATTTTAACATATTTTTCATATTCCTATTTCTTCAATAGTTCAAGAAAATGCCATTTATGTCTGTATATCTCTTTTTGATCTGGAACCTATCCAGACCATGTGTTCGATTGTCAATTTCTTTATATTCCTTTAATCTCAACCAGTATCCTAATACTTTTTGTCTTTCATATCATTGGTATTTATTTAAGAATTCTGACTAATTGTTAGTAAAATGTCCTATATTTTAAATTTGTCTGGAATGATTGTTTCTTCTTTCTGACATCTAGATTAAACATTTTTAAAACAGTGTCCTCATAGATGTTATGTACTTCCTATTCAATCACCTTAGGAGGCCTGAAATGTCAGGGTTTTTTTCCTGCTACTGATGATACTTAAATTGATTACTTTTTAAAGTAGCATCTGTCAGAGATCCCTAGAGTAATAATACCATTGTTCTTGGTAATTTAAAAGGAATCTGTGGAGTTATATTTTGAGACTGTGTTAAAGTGCTCTTCCCAAATAACCAATGGTTTTTAGTGTCTATTAATATGTCAGGCTTGAAACAATTAATTTTGTGAGTGTAGGAGGGTAAGTGTCACACAGTGATTTTTCTAATTTGTCATTTGTTTTACATTTGTTGACTGTCAATCCTTGGAAAATCAGAGCTCTCCTCCTTCATTTTTTCTTATTTTTTATTTATTTTTCTCTTTCATAGCATTTGGACTCAGGTGTGTTTTAGACATTGTTTAGTTTAGTACATTATGAACATTATCATCATTATTATTTTTAATTCATCAAATTGTCACAGATGCAGAAAGTGTTTACCTCTTTTCCTAAGTTTTCATTAGTTTCTGAGCACTTCCTTGCTTTCTGACACATTTCCAGCCTTTACATAGAAGCAGACGTATATCTACAAGAAGCCCTGGTTTCTTCTAGTGAAAACTAGTCTTGAAAAATGAATAATTGGCTGCTCGGTTTGCTCATGGTTGACTTTTTCCAGAATAAAGACAGGCATTTTTAAAATCATCAGTTCATATTGATATCTCCAGTGTAAATCTTTAAGTACATATTTTATCTCAGTTTGTCATTTGTCTTGTGACTTCACTCACATTGTTTGATGTCCATGCAAATTATTTTTACAGATTTGAAATTAAATTCAGGATTTTTAAAATTCAACCTGGAATTTTAGTTAGAAGACTTTTCCCACACCCTGCTTATAAACAATTTACTCTTGTTTTTTTCTTTGTTTGTTTTTTTTGTTTGTTTTTTTTTTTTGTTTTTTTTTGGTCTAGTATTATAACTTTTATTTTTTTTAATTTTTATATAAGTTCAAGTTAGTTAACACACAGTATAATATTAGTTTCAGTTGTACAATATAGTGATTCAGCACTTCCATACAATACCTGGTGCTCATCGCAACAGGTGCATTTTTAATCCCCATCACCTGTTTAACAAATCCTGCCATCCACCTCCCCTTTAGTAACCATCAGCTTATTCTCTCTAGTTAAAAGTCTGTTTCTTGGTTGATCTCTCTCTTTCTCTTTTTTTCATTTTGCTTATTTGTTTTGTTTCTTAAATTCCACATATGAGTGAAATCCTATGGTATTTGTCTTTCTCTAACTGACTTATTTCACTTAACGTAATATTCTCTAGCTCCAGCCATATCATTGCAAATAGCAAGATTTCATTCTTTTTTATGGCTAATATTCCATTGTGTATATGTGTGTATATCTATATATACTGAATTGCTAAAGATGTGGACTATACATGTATCAGTATATGGATAATTGGGCTGTTTCCATATCTTGTCTATTATATATAGTGCTGCTGTAAACATAAGGGGCATGTATCCCTTTAAATTTGTATTTTTGTATTCTTTGGGTATAACTCTTGTTTTTAATATTAGTTGTACATCCATGTGGAGTATATTCTTGTGTATAGTGTGTAGTAAGAATCTTATTTGATTATTTTAATGGCTATTTAATTATTCTAGTAATACTACTTAATAAGGCTATGTTTCTTCCAGTTATTTGAAACCCATCTTTACTGTATACCAAATGTTTATGTATATTTATATATACCTGTGGATTGTTGATTCTGTTCTATTAACCTGTCTCTCTATCCATGTGTCAGGAGCACCTTGGTTTAATTATAGGGAATTTTTAGTATTTTAATATATAACAAAACAAGTGCTTATTCATTGTTCTTTTTTAGGGTTTTCCTAGGTATTATTTCAGGTTTATAGTTTAATATAATCTTTAGAATCAATTTATCTCACTTAAAAAAAGCGTTTGATATTTTTGTTAAATTTGTATTAAGTTTAGATACTAACTTGGGGACAATCAAAATTTATTCAAGAAAAAGAACATGTCTTTCTTCTATTCAGGTCTGTATTTCCATCTTTTAGTAATGTTTCAAAGTTTTCTTCAAAAAGGTTTTACTTTTTTATTTATTTTTAGTATTCTCTAAATTTTTGTTGTCAATATAAATGGAATCCTCTCTTCCATTGTATTTTTTAGTTCATTATTCTGACATATGAAGATTGTTTTTTTGTGGGTTAATTTTATAATTCACTTATTATTAACATACTTTATCATTTATTTTCTTCCATTTTCGAGGTATAGTATTATATTACTTCTACACAGAGTTAGTTCTACTGAGATGTGCTGACAAAACTTTATCACCTATCAGGAAAATTAAACAAACATTGAATCCTGATTTGCAGGGTTTGTCTGATTCATGATGTAAATTCAACTACAGTTGATTTCCTGCTACCATACATTTAAAAACAGGCTCAGACAATTCCTGAAAATTTAACCGTTGACTGACACTAGATAGCCAATATGACTGGGTATGGATGGACTCTGGCACACCAATTGGTTATATGTCTTCCTTACCAGTTCACTAACTTGTAATTGTTTTATTTCATCTATATCTTTGACTAATCCATCTAACAAAAATGTATTAGGAAGATTTTCCTGACCACCAAGATAATTTATTGGACACTTATTTTCATTTCTTTAGTACTGTGTGTACTCATTATAACTATCATAGTTGTCATAGCTCTTATTACCCAGACTATCATCTTTCTTCTCTCATTAAGATATGATCTCATTAAAGGTAGGGGTCATCTCTTTGCCCACTTGTATATCTGGCATATGACATAGTACTTTGCACACTCTAGGTACTCAATAACTTTTAAATGAATGAAATGTTATATGTGGAAAGTATTTTATACACTTCAAAAGAATATAAATCAATATTATATTACTACCGGCAAGTTAAATATGAAGATAATATGATATTTGAACTCTCCTCCCAAATATAAGAGCCCTTCCCCTGACCCCTACAACTAAAGACAACAAAAACTAGGTTCTTGTTAAATAATCTGAAGTACTAGGATCTAATCTCAAATTTACTACTCACTTATTATTTAATACTTAATATATTAATCCTCATCTGTAAAATGGGAGTATTATATCTTACTTTACAACGTTATCATGAGAATTAAAAACGTATGTAAGTTTGTGTATGCATGTAGTTGGTATATTTTTCTCTTTAGATTACTTGAAACGTACTTATATAAGCATCCATCAAATTGTAGTAGCTGTTATTGTTTTTACTATGTAAAGATTAATTTAGAATAAGAAATATTAAGTTTTCTTCATATATGGGTGATGATTTTCTACCCTATGAATATTTGTGGCTTGGGGCACTATTTGTAAAACAGAATTATGTGGCACCAGACATGTGTGCTGCCAGATGAGTCAGGTTTTATTCCTAAGATTATAAGGGGAGGAAAATTTTGCGGAAAGCTGAATTGTCCATATTATTTATTGATAGACATACTACTCTCTCATATGCACCAACTGGTCTAGATATTTGGTTTATTTTTATAAATGAACTTGATAAATAATTGAACATGAAACTGCCCCTGTTATTCTGTCCTTGGACTCCTGGGGCATTAAGAATTCATGTCTCTCTTGACCTGCAAGTTTCTACTCCTATTCCAGCAACCCTGTGTGACGTCTGAGGAGACTTGTCATTCAAGCTGAATTGTATAGTGTTTTCCGATGTGCAGAATGTTGACCCATGGGAAGCCTCTGGACTCATTTCCATTAGTGATATAAACACATTTAGAGAGTAGGATAGGAGGTGGGCAGCCGATTATTTGCCTCTCAGCATGGCAAAACCACCTTTATTATCACTATCCACTGGCTTAGAAGAAGTGAGCCTTGTAAGTCTGATTGTTGCTTGTTCTGCATTTCGATGGGATGATTCATGCTGCTATTGGGTTCTTGGCAATTGTAAGTAAGGGCCAGATCTCCACTGATTAATCAGGCAAGATACAGGCACAAGAACAGGGGTGGGGTTTTTTGTTTGTTTGTTTATATTAAGTCTTCATTTGCACTTGTCTTGAGTTCTTTGCAGAGTAAGAATGTGAGCTAGCTTTTAATAACATTGAGTACACCTCTTGTTGAGTAAGTTATGAGATTCTTTGTTACTTAATTATTATTTAGTATCTATGAGCCAGCTATTAACATATTGGAAATTGAAAACCTGTTCTTTCCTTATTTTATGTTCAGGAATCATTATCCCTTGTCTTAGAGGCAGGCTTTAAGGCTCAACTTGACTATAGCACACTAATATTTGCATTGCATGGCTCTAACCTACTATAGTTTGAACGAAAGCCATGATGTTAGGCATATTGTAGTCTTTAGTTAGAAAGGTATAGTTGTGAAAGAGTGAGATCAGTCAGGATGATATTCCATAATGGAAAATGTTACTCTGGAGACTATAAAGTCCAGAAACACAAACAGCATCACTTCCAGACAGAATGGTTTGGATAGTGGTTTCACACTATTTGCGAAGGAGAAAAGCTAAACCTTCTTGTCTTACATTCCAGAAAAGTACTCAGTTTTCTCTCTGCAGTTTCTGTTGTTCATTCCTGTCTTTCATCCATAAAGAATTTTTCCAGTAAATACATTTTCAAAAAGCCAAAATAACACAATGGAACAAAATTGTTTAAAGTCCATTGGAACACCAATCATATTAATTACCAATTTCTTCATGGGATTGTTAGCGTCCAGGCTTTAGCCTTGGGTAGGGCTGTGTAGCAGATGAGCCAAGCAACAGCAGGAGCTCAGCCATTCAACTCTTCTTCTGGTCCTGCAGAGATGATCACTGGTCATGGGCCTCCTGCTGACCTCTGCTGCTGTCTGCCTACATGTCTCTCAATCTCTCTCTCTCCCTTTCTCTCTCTCTCCAACTTTTGTTTTTTTAACCAAAAAAAAAAAAGAATTTTATTCTCGCTCTCACTATTTTGATCCAGCTTGGGTTTCACTTTGCTGGAGATGGCAGATTTCCCAGACTCAATCCACAAAGATATTGATACAAAATGGGGAAGGTGCAAAGAATCTGAAATTTTAATGGCATTTCAGTAGATTCGGGTATAGCAATAAGGAGCAACACTACTATAAAGGAAGGAAACATGTTTTTTGTATGTTCCTTACAATGCTTAATTCTGTCAAGATGCTATAAATCATTTATATTTGTATCACATTTAATACTCATAAAACCACTGTAAGTTAAGTTAAGTACTATTACATGCGTTTATCAGGTGAAAAAAAAAAAGTACAATTAAAGAACTTTAAGTACTTACCCAAGGTTATACAGTTAGTGCAGAACAGAGCTGGGAGGAAATCTTTGTCCCTCTGATTCAGAATCTACTGTGTCATGCTGCCTTCCCAGATAAGATGTTGCCAAGATGCTTGCCAATGAATCTGGCAATCTCACTCTGACATTCTCCCTCTCACCTCTCTACATCCTTCTGATACTCCATAAGGACTAAATACCCATATATTTTTGGGTTTGATTCAAATAATGTGGGTGAACCCAGAGAAAATCAAAAATACATTATCTGCTCTCCAAGACTATGGATTTTATTGGCAAAGACAGGTGTCACACAAAACAGTATATACAAACAGTAAATAATAATAACTGTGATTATGACTTGAGACTAACTTGTTTTGAGATAAATAATGCCCTTTTTTGTTTTTGTTTTTGTGGGGTTTTTTTGTTTTGTTTTTGTTTTTGTTTTTACTTAAAATTGATGTTGATATTATGGAGATTTCCTTTTTTGTGATAATTGTGTATGTCAAGGTCACACATACAAGTTTCTAATTCTGGTTTTACCAATAAAAATCTCTAAAATATTGTGTCTACTAACCTTTATGTTATACATTACTTCTGAGGGAATCCTTTTGGGAAAAAAGGGAAATCTGAGCAGCATTTCATGATTAAAATCTTAATGTTTCAGAGATAAAATTCTTACATTAAGGAAAAATTGATCATGATGGTGTACTGAGTTGATGAAGACAAGCCCTCTCTGAAAATACAGGAAATGAGTCCCAGGCAACAAATACAATCTCTACCAAGAAACAGAGTTGATGACATAGAATCTGTACAGAAAGATGGAGTTTTGGAACTCTAAGAACACAAAGTAATAAAATGATCTAAAAGATACTATAAAATAACTACGAATGAAATACAAATTGAGAGTTGAGCTCTAAAGGAGGAAAAATACAAAGAAGAGAGCAGAAATAAAGACCAAACATTAAGGGAGAAGGCGATGGCATTCACAATAAACTCCAGGGCTTGGAAGCTACAGATTAGGATTCTAACACTCCCCAACAAGGGGCAGGAAATAGGAGCCTGAACCAGAGCAGAGTGATTCAATTAGAACTAAATCTTTGTGTGAATCCTGGGGGTCCAAATTCTCTCCACCATTTCGGGAAAATACTTTGTAGACACCGCACTGATCTCAAGATCCTCCTATGAATTAAAGATTTATTTCCCCAACTACAGAAGATAGCCATCACTTAAACACCCCTTTGGGGATTGCCTCTGGTGTAGAGACACTTCTCTTAAACTCATGCTCTTTTCCTGGGCTCACCCATGTCCAATGGCTAGGCACAATGGCATAGAGGCCTGGCTTCTCAACTGAATGCAAGACAAATATATGGGGGTCCTCCCACCTCCAGAACCACTACAGGAGCAAGTCTACTGAAGGGCATATATAGCTTGACTTCTCCCTCTGCCCAATCCCACATTCTTCTCTTCTCTTCAGCTGGTGCAGATTCTAGAACTTCTTAATAAACCTTTTCTCAGTGAATATCACCTACAGAATACTTCTAGTACAGAACTCTACATAGGGAGATTTACACAGATACAAGCAGGTTTGCATTTTATTTTTTATTAGGAATTGAATGTTAAGGAAGGAGGCAGAGGGGAAAAAAGGATAAGGAATTGAAATCACAGGACATTGCACTGGATTCTTTTGATTTGAGTTTATGCTGCCTGTACAATGAGTAAACCAAAGCCAATAAATTCATCTTTTTTTTTTTTTTAATTTAAGTGTATTTATTTATTTTGAGGAGGAGGGGCAAAGAGAGAGAAGAGAGAGAGAATTCCAAGCTGTCAGTGCAGAGGCTGTTATGGGGCTCAATCGCACAAATCATGAGATCATGACCTGAGCTGAAATCAGGAGTCGGATGCTAACCCAGCTGAGCCACCCAGTCACCCTGCCAGTAAATAAATCTTAAAATCTTAAAATAAATCCTGGACCCAAGTTGATACAGCTAAGAAACTTCTTTGTCAAGAAACTTTCATATACCATGGCATACGGGACTTTTAAAGAATAAACAACATCACCCAAAAAAAGACACACAATTGAAAATTCAGTATCACATGAAAAAATAAAGAAAACACCGACTATGTTGAATTTCGACTGACTCATATTCCTAGAAATGAGCAATTGTCAAGGAACATTTCCACCTTTTTTATGTTCTAAGAAATAGGTAACTACAAAGACTATCCTGCTCTTACATAGTAAGAGACAAGACCTATTCTTCCTCTTGACTCAAAAAAAAGGCTGTCTTTCTTTGAGAAATTTCTCATTAATGCATATTCTCTCTATTGTAATAGCCTGAATAAAAAAAGATCTCCTTCATCGTCTGTTGCAGTTTATCTTGGTTTGGTGTCAGGATTCAGGTAGGCTTGGCCCTTGGCTTTGTATCACTACTCAGTCTGGGTAATGAGGCATCTTGGAGTCCCTTTGCTTTGTTCCTGACTGGTGATTTGGGGCTCAACTGTGAACCCAGCTTTTTATCCCGTGTTACTGACTTTTCTTCATCTGCTTCATGACAAAGAATTGATTTTGATTCCTCCTGACTACTTGATTTCTGGCACCAGCATCTTTTGTCTTCATTATCTGATCATTTGGCAATATTTGGAAATAGATTGATAGTTTATAAAGATGTTATATCTGCTAGGAGAAAGAGAATCTGGTTTGTTAGTCTTTTTCTATTTGTCTCTTTGTTTATTTTGAGCTCAAATAAATTAAGAATTTTATGGCCACCAGGAAGTGTGTATCTGGATGGATAAGTTTATATTTGTGGGTTTATTCCTGACCCATGGCTAAACTTTAGAATTGAAGTTACGGACTTTCTCTCTTTACCTCTCTGTATGTTTATAAGTCTATAACTCAAAAAGATCTTTTCCTCTCATTAAGTATATAATATTTGACTACACCTCTAAAAGTATTCCCCAAATCATTTATACAATCTTTTAAAGGAGTTCTATTCCAATTAGTATAGAAATAATTATTTTTAATTGAATATTCCTAAACTTTCCAGAAAATCAAGATATGAAACCTCCAATATTTCCAATATGAAAAATAAAAATTATTCATTATAACTCAGAAATGTTTAAAAATTCAAGTTTATGTAACTTAGGTGAATCTTTGGCAAATGAGACTAGTTTAATATAAACATAATAACAGCAGCTGTATCTTCTATGATTTATCAGGGTAAAGTGTAATTATAAGATTTATTTTTTACTTTGGTTTATCATCTCTAAACTTATATAGGTTTACTGATTGAATAAACTAGCGTTACTTTTATTAAATGTTTAAGATTTAAAAAAATATAAATTTGTGAAGCCAAATAAAATCATTATTCTGCTATATTTTATTTCAATTTTAAATTTTTAAATGTCTATTTATATTTGAGAGGTGGGGAGGGGGAGAGAAAGATGGAGACAGAATCTAAAGCGGGTTCCAGGCTCTGAGCTGTCAGGATAGAACCTGACACAGGGCTCAAACTCAGGAACTGTGAGATCATGACCTAAGCCAAAGTTGGATACTTAAGCAACTGAGCCACGTAGGCACCCCCTGACATATTTTATTTTGAAACAGTTGTGTTTTGTAATATGTCAGCTTGAAGATAATATTGAAGATCTTTTGGTGACTGAAAAACTTGGACTAATACTAAATTGGGTTAGTAAATCAATATTCAGTTTATACCTGTAAGTAAGATAGAATACTGAAACATTAATTGCCAATTATAATTTTAAGTTTATATATTTTTGCCTCATTTTTATTTGTGAAAGGTGGCTATGTATACTTAGGTCTCATAATGCATATGCTCATTTTGTTCCTTTGAAAAGTTGTATTATAAGGGATATATATAAACATAGAAAGTTAATATGGTTTGTGACAAGACAGTTTTATGTATTATGGTCAAAGCTGGTCATGGTTTGATTGGGTTTATTTATAAGATTTTCAAAAAGAGCATTAGTATCAAAAATTTTACTAATGCAAAACTAAATTTGGTTTTCTCTATGTTAAAATAAATACATAATTTTGGACTATTGGTCTGTCCTTAAAAGTGACTATTAAAGACTTTTCTTCTGTGTCATGTACCTAGATTACAGAGATTCTGTGTCTTACCAGGATAACTTTCTATGCTTTATGTTTATTTTATTAAGTCCTTTCTTATTTAAGTAAATGCAAGTTTCTCACTTAGGAGGAACTATCATTCTTTGAAAATAGTATTACAGTTTTTAGGGGTGCCTAGGTGGCTTAGTGGGTTAAGTGTCCAACTTCAGCTCAGGTCATGATCACCCAGTTTCTGAGTTTGAGCCCCCATGTTGGGCTCAGTGCTAACTGCTCAGAGTCTGGAGTCTGCTTTAGATTCTGTGTCCCCCTCTCTCTCTGTCCATACCCCACTTGCACGTTCTCTCTTTCTCTCTCTCTCTGTCTCACAAAACATTAAAAAAATAAATAATAAAATAAATTGTAAGAATCGTATTACCTTTTTAAAAAAATATTTTATTGTCAGTTTGGTTAAATGGGCAGTAAAGTATTAGTGCATAGCAACCCTTGACCCTATGATTAGTGAAGAGTTCAAATCTGGCAACTTTTGATATTTTGTCTTCTCCAAGTAAAATACTAATTGATATCTTTTGCATTTAAAACTGTCCTTTAGATATCCCAGAGGGTTCCCGGAAAATCACAGTTTTTTTTTATCTTGTAAAAAGAGAAATGCTAGAAATAATTAGCTTTATTTGATATGTTACTATTGATGAATTGTATGCGAAGAGTTGTCAAATCAAAAGATACGCTTAGTTTTCCCTATGTTAAATTTATATGAGTAAAATGATATTCATATAAATAGTTCATAAATTATAGATTGTATGGGAAGTTCCTAGGGATTTGTCAGTGTCCATACTGGCCATAATATGTCTCTGTTTATCATTAGTGGTGCTCTTTTGCCTGATATTAGATGACAACAGTACAATTTATAATTTACACTGATATTTTAAAATGCTTTTAGTCTCATCTTCATTTCTTTAATATGAATCTAGCATTTTGTTGGTCATTCATCTGCAATTGAGGATTCATATCAGCTACCTATTTTTATTTTGTTATTATTATACATGCATTTAGGACCTACTGCACTACTGCAGACTCTTACTTGATATTCTTGATATATTCTAGGTATATTCTTACTGTATGCATGATACATACTTCGTACATTATGTCTTTATTTATGTTATATTTAAATGTTATTTTCTCTGTAAAATTGTTTATTCTTTTTATAAATTTAAATATAATATTCACTCTTTGTGAAAATAAGGTTAATCATTATATATATGGATATTTTATCTACCTTGGAGGGTATTGATTTTACTTTCTTTCTTGCATGCCACAGAAACAACTCAATTTCCTTGTCAGTTGCATTACTCTTATAATGAAAAAAAAATTAAAAATCAGCAAAATTGAGAATTACAAGACAGACTTGGTAATAGCTAAATATTTACCTAAATGCAACAGAAAGAGAAATTAATGAAACATTTAAGAATGATGAAGCCTACACCATCAGTCCCCAATTATATCTCCTTCTCCAACACTATTCATATATGTGGATTATTTTTTTTTAATTGCAATTTTCTGTGGCTTTTTGCCTAAGGGCATTCCTGGCTTGTACAGCGTACCTAGATCACATACAGAAAATGCTTCAAGTGTCAAGGAACTAATGTCTTGTGAGTAGCTTCAATAAGTATTATATGGGGATTGGTAGATGAATGCCCCATGTTTTGAGTCATGTTCCTCAATGCCTCCTTAGTGATCCTCAGCCATATTGGGCTATAGTTGTTTACAGTGGTAATATGCTTATGATTTCAGAATTGGCTTCCTTCCTATAATAGAAAAATATGATTGCCATATCAAAGTAACAGAGACTAGATAGTTTAAACCACAGAAATTTATTTTCCCACAGTTCTTGAAGCTAGAAGTCCAAGATCAAGGTGGTGGTGGGGTTGATTTCTTTGAAGGCCTTTCTCCCTGGCTTGAATGTAGCTGTCTTCCATTTATTTATTTGTTTGTTTGTTTGTTTGTTTTTGCATGATCGTCCCTCAGTGTATGTCTGTTATGTGTAAATTGTGTCCTCCAAAATCCATATGTTGAAGTTCTAACCCCCGGTACCTCAGAATGTGACTGTATTTGGGAGATAGGGCCTTTAAAAAAATAATTTAGTTAAAATGCAATCATTAGAATGGGCCCTAATGTAACCTGACTGATGTCTTTGTAAGAGAAGAAATTTAGAGACAAGACACCAGGTATCCATGCACACAGAAGTGAGACTATGTGGGGACACAATAAGGAGGCCATCTAAAACCAAGAAGAGAGATTTCTGGATAGAATAAGTTGCCAACACCTTGATCTTGAACTTCTAGCCTCCAAAACTGTGAGAAATTAATTTTGTGTTGTTTAAACCACCCAGTCTGTGGTATTTTGTTAGGGCAGTTCTAGTAAAAACAATAATAGTAGTAGTAGTAATAATAATAATAATAATAATAATAATAATAATAATAATATATTGTCACTGTTTTAATATCTTCTTCTTATAAGGACATTAGTCCCCTATTTCATTACAGCCCATTCATCTTATTTTACCTTAATTACCTCTTCAAAGACTGTAACTCTAGATACATTCACATTCTGAGGTAGTGGGTTTGGGACTTCAACATATACATTTTTTTTTTTTTTGGGTTTTTGTTATGGACATAACTCAGTCCATAACACTTCCCTTTCTAATCTCATGCTCTCCTCACTCTTATTCATGTTTCCCTGGGATCATTCTCTAGTAAACCAGTTGCAATTTATTTACAATTTGTCTCTGACTCTATTTTTGAGAAGTCTCAAATTAAGTAGTTAGAAGACCTGGAGAAGAAAATAAAGAAGTTGAATACATGTTCTAAAACACTCATAGAAGAGAGAGCTAGAGAGAATGAAGGAGAGGTGTTTGAAATTACAGTGATATACAACTTTTAAAAATTAAAGAATAACATAGGTTTTCAGGTTAAATATTACACTAAGCTCTGAGTAGGATAAATAAAAAACAATTCCTGGGGTGCTTGAGTGCTCAGTCAGTTAAGCATCTGACTCTTGATTTCGGCTCCGGTCATGATCTCACAGTTAGGGAGTTCAAGCCCTACATTGGACTCTGTGCTAACAGTGTGGAACCTATTTGGTATTCCCTTTTTCCCTCACTCTCTGTGTGCCTGCTCTACTTGTGTGAGTGCTCATGTGTGCTCTTTCTCTCTTTCCCTAAACAAATAAATAAACATTTTAAAGTATTTTTTATTTAATTAATTTTTTTTATATTTATATTCAAGTTGCATGTAGTGCAACAATGATTTCAGGAGTAGATTCCTTAATGCTCCTTACCCATCTAGCCCATCCCCCCATCCACAACCCCTCCAATAACCCTCTGTTTGTTCTCCATATTTAAGAGTCTCTTACGTTTTTGTCTCCCTCCTTGCTTTTATATTATTTTTTGCTTCCCTTCCCTTATGTTCATCTGTTTTCTATCTTAAATCCCTCATATGAGTGAAGGCATATGATATTTGTCTTTCTCTGACTAACTAATTTCGCTTAGCAAAATACCCTCTAGTTGCATCCACATAGTTGCAAATGTCAAGAATTCATTCTTTTTGATTGCTAATACTCCATTGTGTGTGTGTGTGTATGTGTGTGTGTGTGTGTGTGTGTGTGTGTGTGTGTGTGTATATATATATATATATATATATGCCACATTTTCTTTATCCATTCATCCATTGATGGACGTTTGGGCTTGTTCCATACTTTGGCTATTGTTGATAATGCTGCTATATACATTGGGGTGCATGTGTCCTATCAAAAGAGCATATCTGAATCCCTTGGATAAATACCTAGTAGTGCAATTCCTGGGTCGTAGGGCAGTTCTATTTTTAATTTTTTGAAGAACCTCTATACTGTTTCCCAGTAGCAGTGCAAAAGAGATCCTCTTTCTCTGCATCCTTGCAACATTTGTTGTTGCCTGAGTTGTTAATGTTAGCCATTCTGATGGGTATGAGGTGGTATCTCATTGTGGTTTGATTTGTATTTCTCTGATGATGAGTGATGTTGAGCTTCTTTTCATGTGTCTGTTGGTGATCTGGATGTCGTCTTTGGAGAACTGTGTGTTCACGTCTTTAGCCCATTTCTTCACTGGATTATTTGTTTTTTGGGTGTTGAGTTTAAGATATTAAAAAATAATAAAATAAAAACAATTCCTGTGTAAATACATTTTATTAATTAGGGTGGACTTAATTGCTCCATAAATAAATCCTAAAATATAATGGCTCAAACTAGTTGAAACTTAATTTTCCCTCACAAAATTATCCGGGACAAGTGCTCAGGTTTTTGAGTGGCTCTGCTATGTGGCAATTTATAGACTTTTAATCCTGCTATTTTGTAGTTTTACCTTTGTATAGACTTACCACTCTCCATAGCTAGGCAGTGGAATGAGAAACTTATTAAAGACATATCTACTTTCTTTTTTTCTTCTTCTTTCTTCTTTCTTCTTTTTTCTTTTTCTTTCTTCTTCTTTATATTTCTTTCTTCTTCTTCTCCTTCTCCTCCTTCTCCTTCCCTTTCCCCTTCCCCTTCCCCTTCTCCCTCTCCTTCTCCTTCTCCTACTCCTTCTCCTCCTCCTCCTCTTCTTTCTTCTTCTAATCACCACAAAGTCTAGTTAACATCTGTTCTTATACATAGTTACAACTCTTTTTTTTTCTTGTGATAAGGACTTTTAAGATCTACTTTCTTAGCAACTTTCAAATATGTAATATAGTATTATTAACTATAGTCACCTAGCTGTACATTACTATATCTGCTCTCTTAAAAGCTATTCTGTTGTAGAGAAATTTGTCTCTTGCCACACTTAAATGCAAGAAAGGTTGGGAAATATGAGGTATTCATGTGCCTTACTATAGTATTATTGCTCTAAAAGCATGAAATAATAGATTTGGGTGGATACCAATGTTTCTTGTTTTGGTTTTGGTTTTGGTTTTGGTTTTTCGCTTCATACAACATAGTGGCATAAAATTACAGAGTAAAAATTTCAAAGGTAAAAACCAAACCAAACCAAAACAAAGAACAAAAAAAAAAAAAAAAAAGAAATCCTGAGAATCTGTCCCGTATCAGAGACAGAAATAGATTATTTACCAAGGGACAGCAATTAAATGATAAGATGTGTTAGAATCAATCTTTAAATTGTGAATGATTCTCTCACTTCTGAATTCTGTGCCTAAATGATCATACTCAAAAGCGAAGGTGAACTAATGAAGTTATACTAATGAAGACATGACTGTATCAAATATATTCTATCAGATGCAAAAAAAGAAAACCCCACAAGTACTAATAAGGGCAAATTTGAGAGTGATTAATCAAATTGTATCTGAGATAGTAGAAAATAGAAAATACTTCCCCGTATTAAGAATTTGTTTCCTGCTATACTGATGGATATATGTTATATTACATGAAAGTATTTGGACTTTATCAAATAGTGTTGTATCTTTTGAAGCAATCTTATAGTCATTTGCCTTAAACGTTTTTGTGTTTTGGATTATATCAATATATTTTCTCATGTTAAATCATTTTCCATTCAATATAGTTCCTCTGATATCTTTTAAATATATAGTAAACCTAGAAGTCCAAAAATAGAAAATATTTTTGGTATTTTTGGTACATGTGAATATATTTACAGGTAATTCCTACTCTAGTTTCACAAGGAAAATCTGAATATGTTAAAAATGAAAATAATAAAAATAGCAATCAGAAAGAAATAGCAATTAATAGCAAATTTTAAATGCCTTTCTTCTAAAACTATATAAAATACCTATTAAATCCTCTGGAAACAAAAGAAAAAAAAACTAAATGTCAGAATTTCTAGAAAATAATGACAATAATATAGTCACATTAAAGTATGGGATATTGCTAAAGTAATGCCTAGCAGAAAATTCCTAGCATTAAATTTCTGTTTTAATGAGTAAAAAAATAATTGTACGATTCAAAAATCTGTAACAGAACAAAATAGTGAAGAGAAAGGAAGCAAAGGGAATATATTAATAAAAACAAAAGTGATATTGTGACTAGAAATACAAAGCTTAAATTTAATAACTTCATAAAAAGATGACATTTTATAAATCAACCAAATACAAAAGTCTAGTTTAAATAATGACAAAAGAAGAGAATATACAAATTATAAAGAGAAACTTTGAATAAACTACAAAAGGAGAACTCTTTGTAAAAATAAAAAATTAACACTAATGCTTTTGTACAATTCTACCTATACCTTGAAAACCTAGATGAAATGGATTACTTTCTAGAAAATATAATTGTCAAAAACTAACCCCAGTGGAAGTAATCTAAATTGACAAAAACAAAAATAAAAATAAAAAAACAGAAAAAAATTTGAGGAACTGTGCTATAAAAGACATCTGTCACAAATAAATCCCAGAAACAGTTTCTATAGATATTAGATAATCCAGAGAGGAGAAACAAATTCTTATATAAAGTAATTATACTTTGAATACAAAAGCAAGATTGAGAATGAACAGAAAACTGATGACAAATTTAAAATATTAATATTGTTGTAAACAAATTTTAAAAATTCTGCTGCAACTACTCAGCTCTGACCTCGTAGCAGAAGAGAAGCCATAGATATATAAATGAATGGGTACAGCTATTGGAAACACAACTTTATTTATAAAAATAGCAGTCATGCAGGATTGGCCTGAGGGCTGCAGTTTGCTGATTTCGGTACTAAGTAGAAAAAGCCTGATTCAGAAGACCACTTGCTGTATGATTTCATATGTGAGATGTCCAGAAAAGGCACATCTGGGAATGCAGGTTGACTATGAAAGGTATTTAAGAGATTCTTTGGGGGTGATGAAAATGTTCTAAACTTGGATATTGGTGATGGTTACATAACTCTGTCAATTTGCTAAAAATCTTTGAGTTGTAAAGTTAAAATTGACCAATTTTATGATACACAAGTTATATAAGAAAGTATTAGCATTTGTTAAATGTGTAGATCTATGATTGAAATATCATTTGTGCACTTTTCTATATTCTTAAAAGATTTCATAATTAAAATGTGAAACAGTAATTATGTTAGGTTCCAAACCTACAGACTAAGCAGAATTAAAATAAGACGGAGAGAAGTTATTTTTCTCATTCAGAATTACATAACCAATCAATATGGAGTCAAGACTCAGATTCAGGCCTTCCTATATTCATTTCTTTCACACTGGGTTTTATTGTTTTATTAATATTGAGAGAGAAAAAAATCAAGGCAACAGAGAGAATTCTGTTCTTTGTTCTCCATTTCTTTTCCTAATTTCTCCATGTTGATCCATTCTATTAATAACTAGCTCACACAAACAATAGTAAACTCCTACAAGTTTAGAGGGGTAAATTTAAACACTAGATATATAAAATGCTGGCATTTTTTGTAAATATTCTTTGTTAATCTAGTAAAGCTTTCAAAAGACATCAGTGTAATAGCATTCTGGATTTTCTTTTTAAATCATCTTCCTTCAAATACTTAGTGACAGGTTAGGCATTAATTCAATGAATCAGCTTCGCAGAGGTTATAGCCTTTATTAAACAAATGTGTAATCTATAAATATATAGAAATTATTTTTGGAAAATTTGTCAGCAAGTTATGACATGGTAATTTTTTTGGTATGTTATTCTTTCATCTTTTCAATACCTACCCGATCTCCCACCCCCTGAAAAAAAAAAAAGCACTTTAATTCATCCCTTTTTATGTTTTAAAGGTTTTAGAATTATTTAAATGTTGGAATATGCCAGAACACTCAAAACAAAATTTTGATGGAAAGTTCAGTACCCATGATAGTTATTATTATTCATATTGATTGCATTCCATTTATATGTTTGCCTTTGACATTTCTTTAAATTGGGAGAAGTCATTAGTGTGATTTCTTTCTGTGTTGATTTATATAGCTTGTTTCCTTGCTTGGTTCTAGGATACTGACTTCATTTCTCATGAAGGATACTACAGACCATTAAGTTTAGCAGTCTGTATACCAAAAGTTTGGTGCCCAAATCATTTATTTTTATTTTGTAAGAGATTTGTTTGCCAAATATCCATGGATTAGTCTTTAAAAAGGAAGAGGAAGGCTTAGCAAAAACATGAATCCATTCTGCAGGCCTCAGCAATTGTTTCTCCCACTGAGTAAACTCAGAGCTATACAAAGGGAATGAATGAGATTTGGGGCATATTTGGAACAATTTTCCAATCTGTACTTTTCATCCCTCTCTATTAGAAAGTAAAAATATAAAATGAAATGAAACAAAACAAAACATTAAAGTCAAATAACTGTAAATCATGAAAATGTGTGCAGGTGGTCAAGAGGAAGTATTTAAAACTTTAGGGAAGATACCCAAGCTTATTTAGTGCCAAGCTCAGTTAATTGGGATAAAATGCTGTTACTCATGCTATTTATTAGGTTGAATATGAAGTTATTACTGCAGGAGATTAGGTCAGAGTGTACTATAAAGCCAGCCAAATTTCATCTAATTTGTTTATTTTTACTTCTCTCTTTAAATTGTGTATATACATGTATATAAAATAGCTGACTGCATATGGGATTTACATTGGTTTTAAATTACTATTATTTGCTAAGGGTGTTCAGTAGCCTGGATAACCGAAATTTTGTGATTTAGCCCTCTGTCCCAGCAATGCTTCATTAAAGATAGAGGACATTCTTTTGAATCCCCTATACAAAATGAGGACAGTGATTTTGGTCCCTTTTTACATGGTAAATAAGTTTTAAAATAGTGAGTCAGCTTAACTCGAGGTGGCTTTTAAAGAAAAGTAAAAACAACAAAAAACTTTTGTTTTCTACTGAATTTTAAGTTATCATTTGATTATCTGTGGGAAAAAGGAAAATGTGAATTCTGAGCATCCTATAGAGCTGTTTGCTGAATGAATTTAAAAAGAGTATTCTTTGTAAATTTACAAAGTTGAGAGGTACTTTCCCCCAAACTAGAGAATTTTTTACCCTTTAGGTAATGTTTAAGTCAGGAGAAGGGGCTCTGGTAAAAAGAGTGGGGAAGGTGGTAGATAATGGCGCTATCCACATAAATACCAACAGTTTGTATCTCATGATATATGCCTCATTAATTGTTTTGTACCCAAAAAATATACTGCCCAATTTCATTACCTATATATTTTTTTCAACAGTCTTCATTCTGGTATTACCAAACTTTTTACAGAGTGTTTTATTTTGTTTTACTATATTATAGGCACTATTTGAAGCCTTTAAAGTATGTTAATTCATTTAATTCTCCCAAGACTCTAGGACGCATATACATACTATTTTATTCTTATTTTATAGCTGAGGAAATTGAGGCACACAGAAGGTAAGTGACTTATCCAAGTTTATCCCAATCTTAAGAGAGAGATATAGGATAAACATGTTGTTTTTTTTAATTTAGGTCTAATAGTTTTGTTTTATTTTGTTTTTGTTTTTTGTTTTTGTTTTTGTTTTTTTTTTTGTTTTGAGAGAGAGAGAATGAAAGAGAGAGAGAGAGCAAAAGAGAGAGAGAAACAGAGAGAGAGGGAATGTGAGCAGGGGAAGGAGAGAGAGAATCCCAAGCAAGATCCACCACTCAGTGTGCAGGCTGATATGGGGCTTGGTTCCACACTGCGAACTCATGACCTGAGCTGAAATCAAAAGCTGGACACTTAACTGACTGAGCCACCTAGGTGCCCACATTTAGGTGTACCTTTAAAAGAAGTTGAAACTTTGTTATAATAAGGAATCTTTGAAAATAATACCATATCACCTCTGAAGGCAACATCCACAGAGGCATTCCAAACTGTCTTTGGAACAAAGTAGGATACTGAGAACTGTATATCATCTCAGGTTCACTGTTTTTTGTTTTTTGTTTTTCCCTAAGAATAACACTCCTGTGGTTGTATAAAGCCTCATTTGCTTTTCAAAAACAAAAGCAGCATCGTCTGTCTTTGTCATCACCCTGATGGCTGTACAAGTGAGTTTTTTCTCTGGTAAAGTATCCTTCACCAGACTGCCTCTTCATCCTCCAGCCCTCACACACATACAGATACACACAAACACATACACGCTCCCCTCTGGTCCATCTCTCTGTGTCAAAGTATGGGAGTAACTGTGTCAGGTTCTCTTGCAATCTCATTTCCTCTGGAAGACTTTTGTAAAGAATCCCACCTCACTCAAATCATCAGATCCTAACCTTGCAATTTGTTACTGAAGTTTTATAAAGCCCATGAGGACATTGAAAGGGACTTTCTCTAACTTAGGTCTGAAGGCTGTGCTGCCCCAGCTACCCATGTCAGTGGGTCAGATGGTCAGCTTGTCCAAGTCCAGAGTCTTTGACCTCTTGCTAATCAGAAAGGAAGCCTGGATAATGAGAGCAGATGAATGCAGATCTGGAGATAAGCTTGCATGAGCCCTGAGCTTCCCACTCTGGTCTAAAAACAATAAGACTCTTTCATGGATGTTGGGGTCAGTACTTACTGTTGATCTCAGTAGCCCTCAGCTTCCAGCTCTACCCATCATATTATATAAATGCCATTATTCATTATAAAATTGCCCAGCCCTTCTACAGTACAGCTCTGCAGCATTTGACTCTGTGACCTACTCTTAAAGTGACTCTTAGGGGTTGACTCCATGCTGTGTGCAGAGAACATTTTTTTTCTCTTTATTTGTTAAACTTATTTCAGTCATTAACCTCTTGCTGTAACCCTTTGATCTCCCCCTTCCTCTGGTTTCATCACTGGAGTGAGAATAATTGACCTGTTGTCTGGAACCATCCTAATAGGAAACCCCACAGTGAAGCCTTCTTGGATGCAGTTTCCCTAGTTAGGCATAAGCTCTCCTGACCACAACCTTGCCTTTATGTTCTTTTCACTGGAGGCCAATTCAAGAGCCCTAAGTTGTCCAGCTCCTTGACAAGTCATTCTGCAGTTTTCTATAGGGAAGGAAATGATCACACATCTGGGGGTCTGGGTCATATTCTCTGCTCTTAGTTGAGTTTTCTGACCAAAAAGGACACTATTTTCAAAGAGGAAGTTAAACAAAGTCTCTTTTGTCAACCAAATTCCCTACCTGAGATGGAGGCATTCAAGAAAGGCAGGTGTACTGGAGCCAGAGCAAGTGGAGCACAGCCATGTCCATCTGCATATGAGTTAGTGGCAGGAGGCCAGGCTATGGGGGTCAGTCACTGGGTGCCAGTTCATCCCCACTTAACCTGAAAGATACAAGGAAGTCCTTTGAAAGTATCCATACAGAGCGTTTAGCGAAAAGCACAATAGCCTTCTCAAACTTTTGGATGATCACTGTGCCACATTTTATTATGGGAAGGGTGGGAAGAACATTCCCTTGGTACTAATGAGTCATTGATAAATATCTGTGGGATAAATATTTTTTTAATCCTGCATATATATGAATCTTTCAGAAATTTTGAATCTTTCTAGGCTTTAGTTATGTTATTTGTCAACTTAAAATTTAGGACCAGCGATTCTTGTCTGGAGCCTAGAAAACAATATCAGCATCTTGGAAACTTGTTAGTAATACTCATTCTTTGGTTCTGCCTCATACATATTAAAGCAGAAACTTTAAGGATGCTTATTTCCTGCCATATTTTGGAATCTCTTTTTCTATTAAAAAATCACTAGGTCCCATTACCTTAAGTCAGCTCACTGTGTCTGCATATTACCGCAACTACTTTCAAAATAACTCCCTGATTATCTGTGGTTCATAAAGCCTTTAAATATTGCTCGGACCAAATCAAAACCTTCAGATTCCCAGCATTTTCAGAGGAATCTTGGTATGATAATAAAGTTTGAGATGGGTATATGTGGGTGTGTGAGTGTGTTGTATGTCAATGTGTCTGTGATAATGGTATAGTTGAAAACTTTATTACACATAATATATAGAATATATAATTGTCTACTCTGTTTTCTTATCAGCTCAGCCCTTAACTGATTTGGATTTAAAAAAATTACTTTTTCAACTCTACATATTCTTGAGTTAGCCTTGATAATTACCAGGTATTAGGCTCCGAGGCTTACAGAGATACTCCTCTCTTTCTCTGGGGTTCTATAAACCATCTGGCATCATTGAACTAGAAAGCCAGGATCTCACAACTACTTTTAAGGGCACTTTGGGGTAGATGATGCAGTTGAGCTACTTGTAAGCCATGAAATGATCCCATCCTTCTTGACTTGGGACAGGTTTTATGAGCCTATTCCCATTTAGATTGTTGGTTGATAATGCCATTAAAGAACATGGGAAATTGGGGATTGAAAAAGTATGGAAAACAACTTGCATATTTTTTACAATTTTCATAACCTGGTGACTATTAATTCTGGCTTAATAAGAACTGACTAGCCATTTAACACTTAATGCTTTGAATATACAATACTTTTGCCACTCACACAAAACAAAACAATAACAACAACAACAACAACAAACATTTAAAAGAACTTAGTACTTCTCACACAATATTTTTGCTTGCTTCTCACTTTTTATCTTCTCTTACACATTACACATTTCTCTTGAAGGCCCCTGAATTTCTAGGTTTCCCTCCTCTTGATGTGGTGCATGGCTAGGCCCCCTCTACACCCACATCCTTCTGATAAATTCCATACCCTAGATTCTCCTTCTTCCCCTCCCTGCTTGCTTTCTATCAGAAGGATTATTTTTCTCCATTCTTCAGTGCTAGTTTTGTTTTAAACTCTAATAAGGTAATTTTCCTAATTTTATTAAAGTCTTCATTTACGTAGGACATATTGAACTCCACTTTAGGTAGTATATTTTTCTCAGTGATAGGGATACTCAGAGAATTGGGGCATTGTAAGAGTAACGGTGAGGATAAGTCTACTTTACACAAAGTGGTCAGGACAGGCCTTTTCTCTACAATGATGTTTGAGATAAGACCTGACTGTTGAGCAGAATTCAGCCAAGTGGTCCTCTTGGGGAGAGAACTCCAGGGAGAGAAAATAGCAAGGTCAAAGCTGCTGAGGCAGGAACAAGTTTCTCTTGTTCAGAGAATAGCCATAAAGCCTGTGAGGGGCTGGAGAATAGTGAGTAGGTAGAGATGAGGGAGTAGAAGAGTTAAGGTTCAGGCCGCAGGTCAAGGTAAGTAATTTGGATGTTATTCTAAGTACTTGGGAGAATTGCAGAGGGTTTTCAGCTTGTGCCATGACTTGATTTAAAGGATCACTCTGTTTACTGGTTGAGGGAGATGGCAGAGGGGTAATTGAGGGAAAATGTGAGACCAGCTAGGAGCATAATGCAAAAATACAGGGAAGACCTAACAATGGGTTGGCTAGTTTGATGGCAGTGGAAATAGAAGGGGCCAGATTCAGAACATATTTTGGTGACAGTTTTTCTAGGCTTTACTGGTGGGTTAGATGCACAACAAAACAAGTGAGTTATATCCCAGTGGAATTAGCCATTTAAAGGAAGGCTCTTTAAACCTGGATTGCCTTAACTCAGATGAATGCATTGCTAATACTGCAGCTCTATTTAAAGGGGCATATGAGGGCCCCTCCTCATATTTATAATCTCTCCAATAACACTCATAGGTGGATCAAGTACACTATTTAATGCTCAGTAACTCACTTAACTAAATCCAGCTCTTTCCTCATCTGCATGACAAACAAAGGCTAATTATGCTTGCTAAATGACTGCAATTTACTGAGAAATAAATAACAAAACAAAAGCCAAGTTACAAAAAAAAAAGAAAAGAAAAGAAAGAAAAAAAATGAGAGTAGACAGAAAAAAAGAAAGAAGAAAATAAAAGAACACCAGGTTGACACATCCTGATTTAGGCCTTATAGGTTTTAATGTTCCTTGATCACCATGGTCTGCCCACAGCCTGTAGTCTGGAGGGAGCTTGCCCACGAAAGAAGCAAGGCCTGTTAACTTTGCTTGACCTTCCTATCACTTTTGAAACAACCACAGTAACAACAGCATTTGCAGTAGAAGCAGCCATAAAATCCTCTGGCCTGACTCTCCCTCCCTTTTATTTTCCTCCCCTCCAATGGCAGTGAACACAAAGGACAAAGCTGTCATTAACTATTTGCAAATGATCAGTTACCCACTGCAGCTGTTTGCTCACCAGATAGCCATGCCAAGCACAGCTGCTCAGATGTGCCAGCCCAGTTTGGCTGGGCCACTCACCACCCGCCTCCAACTGTCCCCCAAACTGCCTCAAGGAACAACGAGGCAGGCTGAACCCTAAACTGGCAGGATGAACTAAACTGTGGTTTTCACTCTCAGAGAATCTCCATGTTCCTACTTGCCTGGGCCTTCGTGGACCACTTAGTGAAACTGGCTGAGAGGCGCTTGACCAGTAGTCTCACCACCAGCAGGTCTGAAGACTGAGAAGTGATAAAGTGGTAACTCTTCACAGGTTACTGGCCAGTTCTTAAGAAAGGTAGCCTAACTGCTGCCTGGGTCCTCTGGCTGCTTTTCTTTTCTTTTCTTTTATTTTTTTAAGCAGCTTTGTGCTTTCATTTATTAATTTTCACCAGCTTCTAAAGGTCAACGACCTGGCAAGCAGAGATGCACAAATAACAGGTGCAGAGACTCTGCCGCCTGCCTCCATGGGACATCGCTCTGTCACTTTTATTTACTGAATCAATCCACCAGTGTCCAGCAGGAGAACAACAGCTAAATGGCCATTAATTGTGGGCTGATGTGCAGATGAAACAAATCTCCAAAGAGACTGTAAACCTTTGTTCCTTCACCCCTTCCTGCTCTTGCTATGGGATTAGCAGTAAATCATTCAGCAGCCTCATCTCCTTATTATAAATTTACCATTAGGGGCAACTCAGGTGAGCTAGTGCTAACCTCTCTCTCTCTATCTTCTTCCCCATCCTTAGCTCCCTCCCTTGTTCCTCCTCCTCCTTCCTTCCCCCTTTTCCTTTCTTTGTCTTAATCGTTTTCATTTCTACTTTTTCAATCTTTCTATTTTTCTTTCTCTCACACACATATGCTCATCCCCAAACATAATGGCCTTTATTAAAGTTATCTCATTGCCCCAGGAAGCACCATTTTCTGCTCATGCCAACATGCATCTTTGCCCTTTTCCCACATGTGTATAGGTAGGCTCAGAGTATGAACACAGCCAGGATTCCTATGTAAAAATAATAATAATAAAAGGCAGAAAAGGTTCTCTTCAAAAGGAGTTTTTCCTTTTTTCCTTGCTTCTGTAATGACAGAAGCAAAGCTCTTTAACTCCTCAGAGTCCAAAAGGAGCTTAATTAAAGTGTAAAAGAGAATTTGAAAGTAAGCAATAGACAAAGGAGGAGTACAATGGATTTGAGCTCTGTTGAAGAGTCTGGGGAATGCACTGCAAGATTTTTTATTATCTCTAGGTCATGCATAACACTCATGTGGCTTCTGGTGGTCAGCTGTTGGTGCAGTTTTATTTGAGAGGCATTAGAGAGACAACCCCAAACTCCAAAATGAATCCCTAAACTGGTCTCCATATAATCACAAACCCATAGTATATATCAGTACATTTTACACCTTTGTATTCAGCATGGTATTTTTAATATGTTCGTTAAAAGTGTTTGTTTTATGTTAATCAGTCATCTACACCTTAACATAAATATTTCTTTCTGCAGTCATAGTCGGGTTTAGAGAGCAGCAAAGTGCTTATAGAATGGATGAGAGTAGAGTGGTTTAGGGGCCAGGGAATACTGTCCTCAACAAAATAATAGTGTAGAAAAACATGGAGGGCAAGGAGGGCAAAAAGGGTAAAGTTTCCATACTTGGTACCAGGGATAAGTAAGGGAGTAAATTCCAAGAAAGCCAGCCTTCAGTCTTGGAGAAGCGGTATAAATCATACTTGCTTAGTGATTGCTGCTACTAATACAGTCTAGTTATTGATGGACAGAAGTGCAGGCCCGGTGAGTTATTCATGACACACATTTTTGTAGATGCATAGCATAGCACCTTGCCTGGGACACAGGAGAAAGCAAAACTAAATTGCATGAATACATACTGAAGGCTGGAGATATTCACAGATGGATTCTCTGGTTATCCAAAATTCCAAAGTAACTGAAGAATAACCAGATTTTTATAGTTTATAGTTTTGAGGATATTGTCTCCAAATTTAGACATTCCGGGTTTAAACTGCACATCTTCCATATATTCATTGTACTACCCTGGGTATTTTGACTTTTCATTAATTCATTGAGAAATACTAAGAATATAAGATGTGTAGAGCCAAAACAGTGAATAGATACTGACAGTGGCTCTGCCTCCATGAGACTAATAGGCTAAATATAAACTCCTGATTCTATGAAGTACTAAGAGATATGAGAAGTCATGAGACAGTATAATTTGTCTTTGACCTAGTAGAGAGGGGTGAATGGTTAGCAATATTTCTCATGTCTGTGCTGTGGGAATAAATGAGTTATAGATGTGACCGGAAATTTCATCCCTTTGTCTTCGGGGTGACCAGATAGGACTTAGGCTGGATGAAAATCCAGAGAAAATTAGCCCTACTATGAGCAGTTCCTTCATTTTACTCTAATGCTTTTGTCTGTTCGTTTGTGTGTTCTTACCATTTTCTAGTTATACTATGGTATGAAAGTGTTTGGAAACAATAGAGATCTAAGTAATGACTAAGCATTGACTAGATGAGATGAGGCATTGAGGGCAGGCTCTAAGCAGAGCACGTTGCTGGTCTGGGAGCCAAGTGATTAGGACTTCTCCAAGGACAGTGGAAAGTCAGCATGACAGAAATGCAAAGTAAAGGGTAGCAGGAGTGGAAGGAAGGTGTGAAGAGGTGGAGGCCTAGGGATGACAAACTGGAGAAATCAGCCTCAGTGCCAAGGTAAGCATTTCATACAAGGGCATCTGGTAAAGACCCACTGAACTTTCCATAGCCTCATAACCACTGGACGTCATGGGACATTATCTGAGTTCCAGTGCTAGCTAAGCTAGAAGTAAATTTGTGCACTTTGGTCAACTTGATAATATCTTTGTTCCTCAGTTTTCTCATGTCAAAAATCCAAAATTTTAATCCATTTTCTCTAAATGTAGCTCTACAATTCTTATCATCAAGGTTACTGATAGAGATTCTAAAGGTGCATACGATTTGTCTGGTAACTAATGCTTGAATCTATTACAAAATTTGTTTTTTTGTTTTCATTTTTGTTTTCTACATACATTAAATAATTGTGTCACTTGACTTAATAAAACAACAGTAAAGTAGAATCTGTAGTCATAAAATCTAATTATTGATGAGGAAACACAAGTGTCTATCTTTCAGTAGAGATTTTATCCCTAGATAAGCAAATCCATACAATTTATCAAACTTCTTAAAAATACAGAAATAAAGGAAGAAATTCCGTATGGAGCATCTCTTTTCAAGTGTACAAAACAAAAACTCAATTAAAGCAATTACAGAATTATAGGCAGATGAAGAACCTGGGGCCACTCAAAGTCCTAGAAGGAAAATTTCAGCCTGGGTTCCAGCCAACTCCTTGAGCTTTGTATGTGTGGAGTAGAACGTGGTTCTGATCAGTGATGATTTATGTCTGATCTCCAGTTGGATATGTATGAGTTGAACATATTTCTAGTGTTCAAAACTATAGGAAACTCTTGACTAGATCAAACCATTGGGAATTAAAAAAAATAATGTTTATTTTTGAGAGAGTGAGAGAAAAACAGAGTGGGAACAGGGAAGGGGCAGAAAGAGAGGAAGATACAGAATCCATCGCAGACTCCAGTCTCCAGCCTATCAGCCCAGACCCCAGTGTGGGGCTCAAACTCACAAACGATGAGATCACAACCTAAACCGAAGTCGGACGCTTAACTGACTGAGCCACCCAGGCACCCTACCATAGGGAATTTTAAAAAATCAGATGTAAAGAAGAGAGAACACACACTGGAAAAACTTTCTGTAAATCATGTGGTCATTCTGAGATGAAGCTGTCTCAATTACTGTATAGCTTTTGTCCAAAGGCGCCCTCAATATTTTTGGTGGTAATGCAATTTTATTTTCATGTTACAAAAAAGAACAGAAAGTCATGGTAGTGATTCTATTAGGAAAGAAAATTTGTTTGTTTCCCTCTTACTCCATGCTGGAGATAGCTATAGTTAACTGGAAAACCTACCTACATCAATAACTTGTTTAATACTTTATTTGTCAAACAAAATTTGAGTGCTTCTCATATGCCATGTGTTTGATGCTGACAGACAAGGTAGAAAGAGTTTCTGCCCTCATGAAGTTTACAATCTATCTGAGTACTTGACTTGGAAACTAGTGCATGTCAGAGCATATAAAAGGGAATCCTAGGCTGCTCTCAGAAGCCAGGAAAAACTCTCTGAGAAACAATATTTGACAGTAGATCTTAGTAAAAGTCTATGAACAATGCCTGAGAACCTAGTTAGAAAAAGTTTCAACTTCCTGGCAATTGTGGGGATCCAAAATCCATCTTGAACTTTCTTCTTCATTTCAAGAACATCATCCAATACGCAAGCTTTACCAGGCTTTGACAGTGAGAACTTTACTTGCAGCACTTTTTAAAAATCTCCTGGGCATTTCCACATATATTTCAGCCTCAGCACCATTAAGAGATTGGACATGAATATTCTTTAAACCTTTGATCATTTCAAGACGGTAGAACAGGATAGGAGGAGTCTTTCATGCTGGAAATTCTTATGTCATTGTCCAATGTAATACATAACACACCTGTCATCTTCACAAGAAAAAGCTTGGTTGCCTTTTAAAAATTCAGCCCTAAGGGTCTCTCCTGTGATATGTGACCTAGAAGACAGATAACTAGGAAGATTCTTTGAGTGAAGGAATCCTGGGTTTTATTGCTTTCGGATGTAACCACCTCCAGAGCTGTGGAAGAAGTTGCTATTTAATTAGAGAGATTAAACCAGGAATGTACTTTTCTCCTAACAAAAGAAAAAGACGAGGGACTCAGGGGACTTCTGGGTGTCTATACCTTGCCCAGAAGGCAGGATTTGCCTCTTTAACATGACTTATCCATCTCTCTGGACCTGGGCTTTCTATATTCACCTTTTTTTATTCATACTTATGAATAACTGTCCAGTGTCCAGGAAACGGTGGGCACATTTACTTATCTGTCCTCAGTGATGTGGTTCTGCTTATAACAGAAGGCCTCTAGGTGGCTTAGATGGCTTAACAGAACAACAATGACAGAAGTACCTGTTTATATAAACCAGGATAGAAAAAAAAAAAGACTATTTTTGTGGGATTTGGGGAGTTTACAGAAGGATTTATATTTGAGAAACATATTTTCCCTTGACACCTGTTTTTTTTTTTCATCATTGGAGAAAGAAGCAGTGTACAGATTTAAGATACAGAGAGGGGCCATTGGTGAGAATGAGACATAAAAGGTTTATATAGGAGTAGCCACGTCAAGGGGTTTGCAATGGACTCAGAAGACCATAGAGACCCCTTCATGGTTTTGAACAAGAGATTGCCATATTCTAGCTTTTGTTTTTATAAAATAACAATGTCAGGATTTGAGGCAAAATTCAATACAGTGAATCTGAGCATACTTCCATATTGTTCATATAGAAATGAAATCCTTATGCTGATTGGAATTTCAGTGTAGCCCAGATGGCCTGGAGAGAACTCAAATGACAGCAAATATAGCTATAATGGCCACCATCTTGCTACATGAGACAGATTTAACCCTTGTTCACTGTGACCACTGCAGCTCCGAATCATGTGCAAACAATTCTACACTGCATTTTAACTAAAAAAATCTAATTTGAACATTATTCACACCCTCTCACTGGGTAACCTTGTCTTACTCCTATAACCTCAGTTATGGTCCATGCCCTTACTGTATCAATGGCCCAGTTCTAATGAAATTTTTGCTATCATTTTAATTCACATGTACTTTCAAACTCCCGTGCCTTTTCTCACAGTGTTCCTTTTGCTCAGAATTCCTTTTTTTTTTTTTTTCTAGGAAAAAACTCCAACTTATCTTTAGGATTCAGTTCAAACACTGCTTCCATTTTAAAAAATGCCTGTGGCTCTTAATTAGGCTTACGACTGCTTCCACAAAACCATGTTTATGCCTAATGTTAGCATTTCATTACTTAACAAATATTTTTGAGCAACCATTACATGTCAGGTACACTGTTACCACCACTTGGGATACCTGGTGAGCATATAATACTTCAGTGAATTTTTTCATATATTACTTCCCCACTAGACCACGGATATCTTGATGATGGACTCTATTCAAATTATCTCTATGTCCCAAGGACCTAGCATGTTACTTTTATTTAATTAAGTCCCCAGTAATTACCTGATTTACGAAATGATTGAATAAGTACAATAAAGCCTTGGATTGTGAGCAACTTCTGTTGAGTGTTCCACAAGACAAGCAAACATTTCTAATAAATTTTAAATTGATAAACGAGTACAGTACAAGTACTAACATGATGCCGAATGTCACATGATCACAACTGAGCCAATGATTCTTCTCTCTCTCTCTCTCTCTCTCTCTCTCTCTGCGAGATTCTAGGTGATTATCTCCCATGCTCAGATGCTCAGTCTCAGGCTGCAGTGTTTGGCAGAAATCAGTGATTTTTCAGAATGCTGGAAGGTGCCCGCAACTGACACTAGTGTATGTTTTGTCACTTCTAAGGACCTATGGACAGTCCTTTGCTTTTCCATATAAGAGTAAGCTTAGGAATACTTTGCTTCATTCTAGGTCAGGCTGCCTGCAGATATAGACCCTTTCCTCTGCCACTTTGTTGCCAATTACATTAAATAGAGTATATGATAAGACTTTATTAATACTGTACTGTAGTCAACATCCGTGCAAGCATATATAATGATTCCCATGCAGAAAAAGGTTGAAAAGAAAGGCCATAAGAAGAAGGAGATGATTATGGTGGAAGTGAAGAAGGAAATCATCGAGGGGCTCCTGGGTGTCTCAGTGGGTTAGGCATCTGACTTTGGCTTAGGTCATGATCTCACTGTTCCCAAGTTTGAGTCCCATGTCAGGTCCTGTGCTGACAACTCAGAGCCTGGAGCCTGTTTCAGATTACGTGTCTACCTTTCTCTCTCTGCCCCTCCCCTACTTGCTCTCTCTCTCTCTCTCTCTCTCTCTCTCAAAAATAGACTTTAAAAAATATTTTAAAAATAGAATAAAATTATTGAGAAGTACCAACAAGGTATGTGAGTGGCCGGAATTGCAAGATTTTATAAGAAGTCTATGTCAATCATTTGCACAATATTAAAGAAGAGGAAAGAATTAAGGGAGCTAGATGCACAAAAGAAGTCACAAGAATATCAAAGCAATGGCCACGTGTTCTGGAAGATGTAGTAGGTTGCTTCTGTTTGGATAAATGAAAAACAACTAGCAGGTGATACTGTGACCAAAAACTTTATCTGCAAGTTTCCTTGTACACCGACCTCCTAGGTAAAATGCCAGTTATGTCAACAGAAAATGAAGAAAGTTTCAAGGCAAGCAGAGGATGGTTTGATAATTTTAAGAGAAGTGTCTATCATACTGTTATGAGGCATGGAGAGGCTGTGGGTGTGGATTGTAAGGCAGCTGAGGTGTTTGCTGCCGAGTTCCAGAAGCTCATGGTTTCCAAGTGTTAACCTTCTGGAGCAAATTTTTAAGGTGATGGGATGGGGATTTTTGGAAAAAGATGCCAAAGAAGACCTACATTAAAGAAGAAGAGAATGTAATACCCAGGCACAAGCCCATGAAAGACCATCTCACCCTCTTGTTTTGTGCTGATGCAAGCAGGATTTCAAAGTGAAGCCCCTGCTCATGTATTATTCTGAGAATCCATGAGCCTTCCAGAAATGCAAGTTGAAGAAAAGCCAGTTAAACGTTTTGTGGAGGTCCAACAGCACGGCTTGTGTCACTCGTATCTTGTTCATTGAGTTGATCAACAAGGTCTTTGGTCCTGCAGTGAAGAAATACCTTTTAGAAAAGAATCTGCCACTCAAAACCTTGCTGGTTATGGATAATGCTCCTGTTCATTCTTCAGACTTCAAGACTGACATACTGGAGGAGTTCAAGTTCATTAAGATTAAGTTCCTTCTTCCCAACACCATTCCAATCTTCCAGCCCATGGATCAGCAGGTCATTTTGAACTTTAAAAAGCTTTGCATCAAAGCACTATTTCAGTGATGCTTCGAGGTGGCTGAAGGACAAACCTTACCCTCCGAGAGTTTTGGAAAAATCATTTCTACATCGTGAACTGCCTCAAGATCATCAGTAAAGCCTGGGATGAGGTCACCAAGAGAACACTCAATTCTGCTTGGAGAAAATTGTGGCCTGATTGCTTTCTTGGGCGTGACTTAGAGGAGCTTGTTCATGAACAGGAGCCTTCAGTTGTTGATGAAATTGTGTCCTTGGGGAAGACCATGGGACTGGATGTGAATGAGGATGACATTCAAGAGCTGGTGGAGGAACATGGCCAGGAGCTGACCACCGATGAACTGATGAATCTGCATTGAGAGCAACAGCAGAGGTTATGGAGGAGATCGGTCTTCAGAGGAGGAGGAGAAAAAGGCATAGGAATCCTTCACTTCAAATGAGTTTAGGGAGGTGTGTAAAATGTAGGAAACAGTGCAACATTTTATAGAAAAGCACCACCTGAATAAGGCTGTAGCAGTGCAAGCAATGAATCTATTTAATGACAATACAATGTCACATTTCCACAAAATCCTCAAAAGGAGGCAAAACCAAGTATCATTGGGTAGGTTCTTTGTTAAAGTTGCATGAAAAGAAAAATATTCCATGGAACCAATAGATACCAGTGATTCTCTTAGTGATAGTGAAAGTCATCCTACACAATAACCCTCCTCTCTCATCCTCTTCACACCAGCCATGAAGGTTTTCAAAGGTAAGAGCAGGTTAATTTATTTGTCTTTATATTTTATATTTTCTTAATTATTTTGTATGCTATTCCAGTATTGTAATCATTTTATATGAATATTTTTGGGTTGTGGGATGAATTATCAGGATTTCAATTATTTCTTATGGGGGAATTTTCTTTGTATATAAGTGCTTTAGTGTATTGCAAGCACATATCTGCAATGAATTATGCTCACAAACCAAAGTTCTAGTGTATGTTTTTATGCACTCTTGATTCTGAACACATTAATATCATCTGCATCTCTTGGTATCAAACTACTGTCCTCTTATATACTTTATGTTTGTAAAATCATTTGTTCATTAAACAAGTTTTGAGTTCATAATCCAGATATTTCTATTTGTCTCTTATTTCTTCATAAAGTCTTGCTTGTTCCTTTTCTTCTAGGCCACTTCCTTAGGAGTAAGGAAATGAAGTAGAAATAAGGGGTGAAAGAAGGACTTTTGAAGGTTACATATTTTCATTGTACTGTGGTGCTACAGGGAGTGGTGAATCATACCATAGGGCGTTCATATCTCAGTTTGGACTAGTCGGGGTTTATAGAATTGGGGAATTTTATTTTGAAGAGATTTTGCAGGTTACTTAACTCCACATTATACCAGAGACGTCTGTTTGTCCCTAATAAGCTTTCATGCTCTATTTGAATGCTTTCAATGAGGGAGATGTCTTAAGATATTTTAAGGCATTTCAATGTTTTTAAAGTTGTTTTTGTTGTTGTTATTGGTTATAACTTCCTGGTGCTGGGAAGTCATTAGAATAAGTAATAATTAATATGTAAAAAGTTGCAGAATCTTTTAGGAAAATCTGACCTCTCACTTTAGAAAAAGATTATTGAGATAAACTTCAGAGTCAGTGTGTCAGTGTCCTGGCTGAGCACCTACCCTATTTTTGCTTCTATGTGACCCAAATTAAGGGGTAAATTAAAGGCTAACAGTCCTTAAAGCAATCAGGGACTCCCTTTGCAAGTTTCTGCTCTGTCTAACCCCTGGAGACTCTGGCTCACCTTCCTGGTAATTAACTTACCTGTTTTATCTTGGTAATTGACAGGTTTTACTTTTCTAGTTTGTGTGAGTTCATCAACACTTACAGAATGCCTGCTGTGACAAAACTCTGTTCTAGGCTCAATGGAAATAACAGCCAACAATGGCCATGGAGGTAACAGCTGTTTGTTTTTTTTTTTTTTTTCCCATGAGCTTACATTAAAGAGAAAGAAAGGAAGAATATGGAATACAACACTCAATTCTCATTCTTAGTCTTCTCCCAATCTTTGTGAAGCATCCTACTGAGGTCTACGACATATTGTTTTTGGAAATCTCTGGGGCTTAGGTTGCAGATAGTAAATATTCGTTAAGAACAATCATACTATTATTCCTCATATACTTTCATATATGACTGAATGTTCTAGCCTTAGAAAAAAAAGCCAAATATCTGAATATGTTGACCTCAGACCCTGACTTTATCACTTAGCAGGGATCATATCTGGCTATATCAGAATCCTTAAGCCAGTGTCCACAGATCCATGTTATACTCCAGTTGGCTTTGTGCTTTAGCCCTCCTCACAATTATAACCAAATTAATGTGAATGCTAAAATTTTGAGAGTGAGGATGTTCATGACTTTCATCAGGAAATAAAAGGTAGGTAATAATTGCTGCACAGAGCCATGACAGTGGAAGGGGAACATGAACAACACCTTCTCTATTTCCAATAATTGCATATTCCCGAAAGGGGTTTTCTCCTTATTGTGCTTTTATCTTTTTGCTCTGTACCTAAAATGCAGACAGCAAAATAAAACAAAATGAATACATAACAACAACAACAATAACAACGGAACAATAACAAACTTTTTGTGGAGTTATCTATTAATATATCTATTGAGAATGTTGGGGAAAAACGGAATTATTAAAACATAATAAGGATTTATAAAACATAAACAAATATTAACATTTTAAAAATATAAATAAATATTCAGTTGAAGTTAAGTTGAGGATCACTATATATTCAGTGTTGATCAAATGGTTTCCTATCATTATTATTTATCAGATGAATATAAATATAGATCTTTAAATGAAACAAAAGTAGAAAAGGAAAATAATATGAAGTTTTTGTTAAAGACAGTGACCAAATAGGTCAACTATCAAAGCTTTGCTTGATAGATTTTTTTTTCAATGTTTCATTATTTCTGGGGCCTGTCAGTTGCTCTGGGGAGAGAAACAGTGCACTGTTATGAGTTTTCCCGAGGAGGAAAGGAAAAAAAAAAAAGGCAGTTAAAAGGCTTTTGAGTTCAACAAATGTGTCCTGAGAGCCAAATGGAACAGGGGTGAAATCCTAGCTAAAACCCGTGGGGAATAATTTGTTGTTAGCAGCATCTGGAAAGGAAGTGTGGCAACGGCTGCAGAGTTTTGTTTAGAGAACAAATGGAAGAAAAGGGGCTTTAAAAAGGTAGATTTGATGACAGGAGGGGGGAGGGAGAAAGTGATGGAGGTCTCGAATGAGTTTGGGGATTTAGGAAGGAGATTTAATAGACTGAATAGCAGGTCACCACTAAAGAAGTGAAAACCTGAGCAAGAGACATCAGTAAGAACTCACTGTGTTAGTGTACGAGTTTCAGACCTAAAAGCAAACTCAAATAGTTTATTATTCCTCTGGCTGCTCCTACCACTAGTAATGTGTTTTCCCTCCAGAACGGAGTATTTTGAAAAATCTATATTAATCATGGAGACCACTGTTTGTATTTGTCTGTGGGTGGCCTATTGTCAAAGCCACTTCAATATTCTCTGCTTTTCTGGAGCGAACCAGAGACTGTGGCCAAGGCACTGGACCCTGTGGCAGGGGCCTGTGGACATCCACCCTTCAGGGTTGCCTGGGCTCATGCTGAGATAGAGCCCTCTATTCTCTCCTAGACTACATGTTCAGCTGGCAGAGTACCTTGCCTTGGGCTCTTCATTGTAGGAACCATATTTCAGTTACAGGAATAGAGGAACATAAAAGCAACAAATACTGAGGCAGAGAATGTTTTATTCGAAATGGTCTGTGGCCACCATCCTACTCTACCCTTTCCTTCCAACATCCCTCCACTTCTCTTCCACAAACTTTCAGAATCTGGGCAGGTGAAGAAGGCAAGAACCTGTGCTATGGTGTAGGCCACTGTCTCCATGGCCACATCTCAGGGATGCAGTCAAGGCCAAGGCCTTCTTGGGCTGCTTGGGGCTTGATGCATGGCTCCTTACTCCAGTTCTATAAGGAGAATAATTTTGTCCCAGTTTGAAAGGCTCTCACTTCCCAACCTGTAGGGTAAGTAGTGGTAAAAAGTGAGGGAAATTAGAATGGAGTCAAAGTTAACTATCAGTTTCTCATTACTCCCCCCCCATTTCATCTCTCACTGACTCTGAAGCATTTGGGCAGCCCTCTACTTCAGGTCCATCTAATACTTACTGATAAGGAACTCTCTATAATGGTTTACCTAAACAGAAACTAGGCTGGTGCTGGCCCTCCTATGAATATTTGAATATTGCAGGAGATTCAGCCTAATGACCACTGTCATTTATTGGGAGAATAGTGTTTACTGCCTGCATGGACTCTGGGGTCTAAGGACCTGGCTTTGAATGTGGATCCCCCACTTGCTGACTATAAGACTATAGGCAAATCACTACACCTCCCAGTTTCTGAGTTCTTCTATACATAAAATGGATTGTTGCAGAGGATAAATGAGCTAATATATGTACAGTGTTAAGACTAGAGTTGGAGTCATAAGTGTCTGTTAAATGTTAGTGTTATTTATGAAAGCATTGTTGTTATTATTATTATTATTATTATTATATCCCTCATGTTGTACGAAGTGTTCACATATGCTGCTTATTTTACCTGAAAAATGTCATGTGGCATGTATTTCAATTATCATCCAGTTTATTCATTAGTAGGAGAGAGAGCCAGTGTTTGAACTTGGGTCTGTTACCAGATCCTGTACTTTCCTCGCCATGTAAGTATTTCAAAGATGTTAAGTTATAATATTAAAATTTCTATTATGATGGTAGATGACAGAAGATATTTTAGATATCTGATAAGATTATAGATAACTAATAATATCTTTTCCTTTTTATTTTATTTCTTTTAATTATTTATTTTGGTGCCAAGTGTTAAACAAAACCATCAGTATTTCATTTTACTATAAAAAAAAATCTTGTAGGGGCACCCGGGTGGCTCAGTCAGTTAAGCATCTGACTTTGACTCATGTCATGATCTTACAGCTCATGATTTTGAGCCCCACATTGAGCTCTGTACTGACATTTCAGAGCCTGGAGCCTGGTTCAGAACTTGTGTCTCCCTCCCTCCATGCCCCTTCCCCATGTTCTCTCTCTCTCTCTCTCTCTTTCTCTTTCTGTGTCTCTCTCAAAATAAAATAACAATGAAAAAAATTAATCCTATAAGGCATCTTTCATTATTAGTGTCTAAGATTTAGTGAGACTTTTTTTTTTTAACTTACTTATACTTACATAGCCAAGTAAGTGATAAACGTAGAGTTTATGGCCCTATCCAGAGCCCAGATTCTTATCAAAGTCTGTCTGCTATAGAAAATGACAACTTCTGCATGTCCAAAAGACAATGATCAAACAGGATGAAATATTTTTTAAAAAATTTTTAATGTTCATTTATTTTTTGAGAGACAGAGACACAGAGCACCAACAGGGGAGGGGCAGAGAGAGAGGAAGACACAGAATCTGAAGCAGGCTCCAGGCTTTGAGCTGTCAGCACAAGAGCCCAATGGAACCATAAGATCATGACCTGAACCGATGTTGGATGCTTAACCGACTGAGCCACCCAGGCGCCCCAAACAAGATGAAATATTAAATGGTAGTTGGGATTGCTGATAACTAAAGAAACCAGAAGTTCTTGGACAATGACATTCAATAAAACCACTTGATGAAATTTTAGTGCTGAACAAAAAGGTAGCACTAGAGGTTCAGATCCATGCCTTTTTCCTAATCTTCTGGAGCACCATTTTCTTCATTACAGTCATAGTCATCTTAACGATAACCTACTAAGCATTACTTCTTTATATTTTTAAATAGTTTTGTGTATAATAACTAATTTCTCCTTCATTACATATCTTTGAAATTAGCATTATTCCCATTTGAGACTTCAGAAAACTGAGAAACAAAGTGCAAAGGACTTGTCAAAGCTAATGAAGATATGACCCAAATCTCTTGATATGTCATACTAATCTCTTAACATTTATGCTAGTCCACTTCTAAGAAATATACCGGAAAAAAAAATTAAGAAAAGAAAATGGGCATTTTTCTCCCTTATTCTTCCACCAGTTACTCCCAGTTAGTGGTTTAGATTAACAGTGAATGTATATGGGTGCCACAGGCAAACCATGTGGCAGAAAAATAAAATAATAAAAATCTCTCTTAATTATTCACATTTTTATTTTTATGCTTTCATCTAGCAAATATAGTTTGTGCAGTTGCTCTATACTAGCCAGAGTTTGGTTGCAGAAATGAATAAATGTGATGGCCAAGACCGCTGATCTCAAGGATTTGAAAGTCTATTAGTAAAATAGATACAAGTACAAATCACAATGACATAATATCACAATAATGGTGTCAAGCAAGGCTATGAAACCACTAGGAATGAACAATGGAATCCAGGCTGGCTTTAGAGAGGAGAGAGTATTAGATCTAGGAATGGGCAATTTCTTATAATTCATCAGGCAGAAAGGGATGTAAGGAAATGTAGGTGTCATTAATAGCATGTGCAAAACAGGCCCAGATGCATGACCATTACCCAGATCATCTCTCCTGATCAGAAAGAGTTCAGCGATATTAGTATTGAGAACAACATTACCATAGCCAATCCTATTTGGTTACTCTAAATGTAATAAATGATTTGAGAATACTACAGTCCTGCATGTCAAGATAATATCCAGTTCTGTATTCCTGACTTGCCACCAGGGCTGTGTGGCCTTAAGGTAGTCGCATTACATCTTAAACCCTCTGTTTCCTCATCTACAAAACAAAGGTTTGGTTTAAGTTCTATAACTTCTTTTAACATCAGTGTAAAATCCTCCAGATGGTGACAGAAGCATTTGTTCTCCCACCAGATTTCGTGGATGACTGTATGACTATTGGACCCAGGTGTTTTTATAATTATGATAAACTGAACAAATACCGAATGTTCAGTGGCCTTCAAAATTCAGCTTATTACCTATGTGGTAGGCTGCCCTTTTAATAGTGGTGGAAGAAACCACCCACCCACTGACCCATTTCTGCCTTAGATATTTCAAACACAGAATTTTGTGAAATTTTAATAGGCCAATAATTTTTCCAGAATAGGAGAGAAAAATATATATATATATACACACATATATATGTATATATACATATACACATACATATATACATATACATATACATATACACACATATGATTATATATATGTCGTATATATAGACATATAAAGACAGTTTATTGAGTTATACATCTTGATGTCCTATGGAGGAATGAGTTACTCTAGGGTAAAGAGGGTCATGACACAAAAGTAACTTGAGATTTGCAAAGTCCCTAAGGTAAGAGAGCCTCCCATGCCAAGTAAAGGAGGCAAAGAGCCTCTGATGGTCAGGACAAATGAGAAACCAAGAAAAAGTGTATTAGAAGAATTGATAGTTGGAAATCAAAAAACATTGACATATTCCTAAAGGGAGACCACATCTAAAACAGTAGATGTTTTGGGGGTAATTAGCTCATTAAGTTTATGGTAATCCAGTGTCATTTTCCAGGTTCTATTTGCTTTTGTCCTGACCACAGAGAAAAAATAAATGGGGAAGCTTGTTCATTTATTTGGCAATTAGTCAGTGCAGATTTAATCTACACCAGTCATGTCTTTTCCCATTACCAAATGGTTGTCACTTGACATTATCAAGAAATAACAGTAGAACCTCTGGATGAATGCTGGCGGTATTAGTTACTCTAGGATGATACTAAATTGCAGAAATTCAAGAAGAGAAAAGAAGTTTACCTTGAACTGAATAACCTGACATCTCACTCCTATTCTTCCTTTCCCTTCCCCTCCATACCATTGCCACCACTACTGTTATCACTATCTTGGCGAGAATAACACTGGGAAAGATACATTTACAGAGAGAATGAGTATAGCCAAACAAGTATGCATTGCTCTCTGGGGATTTGGCCTCCACTGTGTACTCAAGAGAACACCCTCTTTTTGGTTAAGCTACATATATCTAAATTTCAAAACCTAGATTTAAGCAAGCTTAAATAACTATACTTTAATTCCAACCAAAACCGAGATCTGCGTTTGAATTATACAACTGAAACTGATGTGAGGTATATGCAGTCCATACTTTTGGCAGAAAAAAAAATTCAGAAAAAAAAAAAAAAAAGATAAAGGTCATTTACTACTGTGTCATTTACATTAGACTGGCCAAGGCTCCACAGCAGGCTTTTTAGAAGAAGAAGGTACCCAGCTATTATTTCCCATTGAATAGATATGGTATACTTTCAGGGAGGGTGGCTCTTGAACAGGACCTTGAAGAATGAATAAGAATTGAGAAGTAGAGAGAAGAGGATAGAAAATTCTAAGAAGGTAGAACACCAAGGCACATAATGGCCACAACTCTGGAGATTTCTAGGACACGGAAAATAATTTAGTTTGGCTAGGGCAGAGGGTATATGGACGGCAAGGTAAGCACAGAGATAATAGAAGCCCATAGCATTTTTGAGCCAGAGGGAGCAACGCAGTTAAAGTTCCCTGTCGAGGAAGATTAATATGGGAGCAAAACATAAATGAATAGAACTGGACAGTGATTGGATGGACACACGTTTACCAGTCAGGAAATCACTAAAAGAACACAAGTGAGAAAGAAGTAACGAAGGTTACTCAAGCATGTAAAATGGTAAACAGAAAATGAATGGGGGAGATGTTTTAGGACAGCTGAAAATATTGAATTGGAAACAAAGTCTGTCTTATAGATAAGGAGAAAGAAAAAAATCAAAGTGATATAAAGGTGAGAGTTTAAATTTGAGATCCTGGAAGGAGTATTGGGGCATTACATAGAAAGGAAATGTGCAAGCAAGAAAGAGTTTGCAGTTAAAATTATATATTCACTCTTAAATGTATTGAATTGAAAAAGTTTGCGAAGTATCCTAGATAAAGAATTCTTATGGAATATTAGAAATGTAGAAATGTAGTTCAAGAGATAACTTAGGGTTGTAGCATTTCCCAAGGAGGTGATTTTGAATTTATAAGAATGGATTATATTTTTTGTATAGCCAGTGCAGAAGGACAGAAAAAGGGGCCGGGACACATCTTTAGGAAATATGTATATTAAAGCATAGGAAGAAACAGAGAAGGAAAGGGGGGTAGAAACAAGAAAGTCTAATATTAGAAAAAGAAATTAAAAAATATATATAAATTGATAGGTGTTTAATGGCATAGGAAAATTGAGAATGATGGCAAGTTACAGAAAAATAGGTTTTATATCTAGGGGTATTATAAGCTTCAAACAACAACAACAAAAACAATGCGTGTCTTGAATAGTGGAGGAGGGGGGAGCCAGACTGTAAGAGATTAAGAAATCTGTGGTCAGTAATCAGTATAATGCATGATTTGTTCAGTCCTGTATCTGCAGAGGGGCTAACAGTCGGGATATGAGGAATCTTGCAGCACCATTAATCTGTGTGTTTCTTCAGTTTGTGCATTTGATTTGAATTGAGTTCAGGTCCATACTCTTCTAAAGTGATGAAAAATAGCAGTATAGAACTGATTCCTAAAATACTTCAAAGTCTAACAAAAATGGTATGGATTATAGAATAAAATATGCCACAGGCTATATCTGTAGGTTACCAACATAGAGGTCAATTATGCCTATTAGTCAGAACTCTGGGTTCTGAGTGTGTAAAACAATAAACTTAGTAAGTATTATTGAGATAAAACAAGTTGATTTATTAAAGACTTTTTATGTTTTCAAAAAGAATATTGTTCTTTTTCTTGCATACTTTATTGATTATTTCAACAGCTGAATTCAGACGGATTCCAGCATCAGTAGGACATTGATTGCAGAGCAAGGGTGATGACGATACTGATAGTGATGGTGATAATTGCTACAATTTCAGCAGCACCTACCATGTTTCAGGTGGTTGATGAGATTATTTATGCATGTTATTCTCATCTCCTACTTGGGGAGGAAGAAGGATGCTATGCTTTTTCCAGAAAGCTTGTATTTGGTGGGACCATCTCCCTCTGAGCTCATTAGTCTTCAACAAGCATGACATAGTAATACTATTTAGCACTTCCCATCTTCAGAGTACTTAGCAAATATTAGCTAATTAGTTCTTCAAACACTCATGAGAGTTTTCTAAGTATGTATTATTGTTCTTATTACCTTGTCACAAATGGAGGCCAGCCATCTACATGGGTTTTCCAAGGAAGTAGAAGGTGTCATTGGTAAAGCCAAGATCTAACTTAGGAATATTTGTTCTGACACTTCCTTCTGACCCCAGGACTATGCATCTCACTTTCTATAGAAAACATCTACTAATATTATGTAACTAGTCCTATGAATTAAAAAAAGTATATATATATCTGAAATATAAAAAATAAAATTTTAATTTATTTCATAGTCATTTACAAGGTTCCCCTCTCTCTCCTCTGCATCTAACACACAAAGTGTGTTCTATGTTATAACATATGTTATATGTTAATTGATGACTTAAGGTTGCCTGGGCCCAAACTTTGAATTCACTACTTCCAATATGTTTCCTTAAACACCCTGCAAAAAAGAAAAACAATATCAAATATTCTCATTATACCATTGGGTATGTACTATGGCTACGTACCCAATACAAACCTATTATAATAGGTTCCTAGTTTGGATTCACAGTGTTTTACCATAGTTAAGTGATCAAATCTTATATATAATCTAACTGGAATAATCTTGTGTTATTCTAGCAGATACAAATAGAAGTAAGTCAGAAAAGTATAGGAACTGACTAGCTTCCTGTGAAAGCTATGAAAACCTTTATGGATTATATCACCTGGCATCTGAAAGCTCCTCACCTTCCAACATCACTTCCATGTTGGGAGTTCTGTCCTTTCTAGGGGTAGAATCCAGCCACACAGAATTCTAACAGCCAGATATAAACTAAAAATAAAACATGAGAACAACAAGCAACAACAAACAAAACAAACCAGATCATCTACCACTACCACCATCACCAACAAAATTATGAAGTCAGAAACATGGATGCTTCTGTTCCAGAAAGTTCCTGAGGGTATATTAGCAGGACCTAGCTCCTGAGAAAGAGAATTCTTCGTAGTTAGGGAGCAATCACAGAGAAGCATCCAGTTCTTGTATATATGAGTGGTTATCTGTCTCCACCCTATTTATTATTTTCAATGATTTTACTTGCTGGCTGCCCTTGTTTTGTTTATATTTTTTTTTCGTTTGTTTGGGGCTTGTGTTCTTTGTTTAAACTGTACATAACTATCATTTTGTATATTTTTCCCTAAAGAATCTGATTTCATTGTGAGGCCCTGGTTGACCAATCTGCTTAAGGTAACTGAATCCTAGTTGACTAAAGACTGCTTTGGGATTGAGGATTAGTGCTTATAACATCTCTGCAGAAATAAGGAAAGTGTCCAAGATTGGGCAATATGTGTGCTCACACTAGAACATTATTTCTTTTTTCTTTTATTTCTATATTTCTTGTGTGGAGAAACAATGCCAAGCAGAAAGTGGCAGTTATCTGAGTAATCTGATTATATTGGTTCCTTTCTTGTTAATCAGGTGGTTGTGTGTGTTTTCATAAGCCTTCAGTCTATTGCCTGCTCTCTTACATAGTTCTGTTCTACTTTATTAGTCTGGTGTCAGCCATTGGAGTATATGCTCTTCAAGGAATGAGAAGCTAGTGCAGGATTTAGCATAACATTCATGCTAAATGGACCCAGACAGCATTATAGATTAGCAATAAATTCTTACGAAATGAATATGTGATATTATAGAGAAATATATTATGTAAGTCTTATTTTTTGCCTTCTCCTATCTCCAGGAATCATAATAAAGATAATTTATAGAACAAGTTCTTGTATTTAAGGAATGTTTTGGAAAAAGAGAATGTGTATATAAACTAGAAAATACTAATTAAACATAGAAAATATATTGATTGTGTACAGTGGAATATATATCTAAATAGTTAATAAGTTTAGGAAAGATCAGTGTGAATGTTTTAAATAAAAAATATGAGAGGATGAGAATAGAACATATCATCTGGGAAATTTAAATAAAAATCTATTCCTTCTTACTTCTTCCTGATTATTTCATTTCTCATAATATCCTGTACTAACTCATATTGATCAGTTCAATATTTTTACAGATATCCTATTGTATTGCTATTGTATATAGAGATGTGTGTTTCTAAATAGCTTGTAAATTATATTCATTCCTTTACTACTAACCTAGAAGCAAAAAAGACTGCTGTTATTGTAGGTTATTATTTCTGCCCAAGAGATGACAAGAGAGGCAGAAACTATTTGGAGCTCCGTCTGAATTGCAGTTTTAAGCACATCTGATGTAGTACATGTCTGAAGGTGGCATTTCTAACCTTTTTATCAACTGGGTTCCATGGATCAGAATAAATGATAACAATAGCTCACCGCCTTCTGCTGGACAGATTTGCTACTTGAAAAACGATCAGCGCCCTATTAAGAGAAGCCACACCACCCTAATGGGGAGCAGATCACAGGCCAGGTCTCTCTGCGGCTGTGTCTCTCTGTGTGAGAGGACATGACCTTGCCTGTCTTTTTCCCTGAAATCAGTTGAATGATAGACTTCTTTTCTTTCTCCGAATTGTTATAGCAAAAGGAGAGGAAGGATTGCAGGTTTTTTTTCCTTTTTCTTCAGAAAAGAGACATGGCCCATTTTAACATCCCCATTATCTATGTGTCTGTCCACCAAAGCTCTATTTGAAAAGGCCCTATGGTTTCACAATGATGGCAAGCCCTTTCTAATGCCACTCTCACTGTCCACAGTGTACCTGGGGCTCCATTTTCATACTTGGAATGGCAATACATTTAGTAACTGCCCCCGAACTTTCTTTACACTGACCCACCCCTCAGATTTTGCTCTGGTCTTCCCTTTCATGAATCATATCCTGTTCCTCCTTTTATCCCCACATATTGCAGTTCTCCTTCCAGACATAATTCAAATTCTTCATTCTCTTTCAAGCAATTCTTTCCCATTCTGACTCACAACACTCTTTCTTTTTTATTATTCTCAAGATCCAATAGAGACACTGAAACTTATTATACTATGTTCATTTATTTATAGTGCAAGAATGCTAGAACCTAATCTTATTATATTTTGATTTTTTTCATTTCTCTTCTATACCCTTTTTCATCTCCTCCATAATTACCCAATTTTATGTGTTTCATCTATAACCAAAAAAATGTACACATCCGTTAAATTTTTAGTGTACTATTTGTTTTTTAAAAAACATATCCATAAATAATATTATGCAGTATTTCTTATATTATTTCTTACCTATTGATCTACATTAAATCGAGAATATAAAGTAGTTAAAGATATATGGGTGCATACGGATAGGTAGATAAATAGATCAATATCAAGAGACAGCATGAGAGAGAAAGAGAGATATATTGATGGATAGATAGCTAGTAGACAGCAGACAGATAGTCACAGACTCATTGCAAAGCTCCAGTGAAACCGAAGTGAAAACAAAAAGCAATCAAAACCAATCAAAAGCAATCAAACTGTCATTAACTATCTAGTCCTAATTTTAAATTTCAAGCAAACAAGCAAATGGAGAAGATTTGGCCGAGAAAGGTCAAGTGTTTCCAAGAAAGTTACATGATTCAAAAAAGAATGAACGAATTATGCTTTGGTTTCACTCTTACTTAGAGACAAGAGCCATCAGACCATCTCAGGGAGAATTCTTACCTATGTTTTTGGAGAAGCTGGTGTGTGTTTTTGCCCTCGCTCCAGGGGTGAATGTAGAATGTTCACATATGACTCTTCTCCACCCCAGGCTGAAAGAAATGTGCAAATTCTGAGAGGTTCAGAAGTAAGATTACTCCAAATATGTAAATTATTTTCAAATAGAGTGAGGAGAGGGTTACCCTTATCTGTGCCCTAAGTACTTCTGACTTTGTGGACCTCTTCCTCTATTTTATAAAAAACAACGACAACAACTAACAATATACGTTATATTTATTGACTATTGGTGTAAGATGAATATCCTAATCTAGGATAGATCCATTTATTATTTACTATTGTTATAATCGTTTTTCTTCTGATTTAAAAATAAATACCAATTATACATTTTCCTGGCTCCTAAAAGTGTCATATACCTTAGACACTGTCCCTACTATACCCGATGGATAAACCAGCCCTGAGTAAGGGGAGAGAGAGTATTATCTGTCACTCCAACGTCAACAATCCACAGTATCATTTTATAGTTTGTAAAATATTTAGGCATTATCTTATTTGGTACTTCTAAAACTCTATGTAATTGGTATTAATGGCATCGGTTTTAGAAATACTGGCATTTAAATTCTGCCTGTTGTAGTGCTGTCACAACTAGAAATCAGCAGCTTGATGGCACAAAAACTCATTCTGTCTTAGGATGGTCTTAAAGGACCAGTGCATTCTTTTTCCCCTATTGAAGGATCAATGTTAGATGCAGAGTTGCTTCTGTTCTATCCTTGGTCATCTCATCCTATCGCATTATGGACAAATCAGTTCTCCCATTTGATATGAAACAGTCTTTTTCTCCTGCCTTTTATGTGCTTGATCAGACATACAAATATGCATATTTATTGTATATGTGAAGATAAACAAAAAGACTACTCTTTATGAGCCTAACCTTTCATTTTTAACAACTGGCACCCACCTCTCCTCCTCAAAAAAAAAAAAAAAAAAAAAAAAAAAAAGGGAGAAAAAATTGTAACTTTCCTTAAGGGATTTTTTTTTAATTGGATACACCTCAAAGCTTCAAATAGTTTTAGGATTGGCCTATTAATGTTAAAATATTTATATTTTATGAATACAAAAAATATTTCTAAAATATATGAACTTTGTAAACTTTGTTCCTAAAAGAAATATAAGTAGCACAAGTTGAATATTTTTAAGAGAGTGTATAAAAATGAAGCTCTCTCTGCTCTCTGAGAGTAGTTCCTTTATTTTTGCAGGGGGAACAACATGTAGTAGAGTCTCTGGCCTTCGGTAATGCACGACACCATTCATCTGTCAAGCTCTTTCACTTGAAAATAATGAGCAGCCAAGAGTTTGAAAAACTAAATCTATTAAGAATATTTATGCAGGAAAACTATCACTAAACACCTCCATTCACTCATGTAATGAGATTGGCATCACGATAAAATCCTTGTCTTGTAAGATAATGGTCTTATGGTTTTTTCTGGCTCTTAAACCAAAGATAATTGGGTTAATCTCTGCGGGAAGTCCATCTGCTTCCAGTAAACCATTTTAATTGTGGATAACTTTATTTCAGAAATGTGGAAAAGGTCTTGCCACCCACTTCCTGATCTTGGGAAATACAAGAATGGATATCAAAATTCAAAATTTAGATGTGTAGAAAATAGAACTGCTATAGTGGATTTACTAGCCTGCAAATAGTGTGATACTGGCAATATCTTATATTTGTTGAGTGCATTTCATTAAGTATCTAAAAATTAAGTTTTTGGCATGAATGCTTGTGCAGCTTTACTGAGATAAGGACAGAGAAATGTATCCATGTGCAGAGGTAACATGGTATTATACATAGGCAAAGTTTTAAAACTAAGACCACATGTTGTGTTTGCAAATATTCCATATATGGTGCCTTGCATGCAGCATTTGGTCATATATTACAGTATATTGTGGTATGTTCTAATTGTTTCGCATGTAAGAATCCAATTTGTCCAACTCTATTTTATAAGCTCAAGGTATAAACTAGGTATATGCCTTGTTCCTAGCCCACAGTTGCTAGCCATATATTAAATGCTTAATACAGTTTTGAATATTTATATCTGAACAATGGATTAATTCATAATTGAGTTAGATAAGCAATAATTCTTTTTTAAAATGCAATGGAATTACATGGTGAGTTAGAAAATATTCTCAAACGTATTTGCCTTATTTTATGTATTGTTTTCATATATGCTAAAACATTGTTAAATGGAAAGAGATGTATATATAAGTATTTTTTTTTCCCTTCCAAACTTAGGTCTAAGCTGGTGTACTTAAATCTCAACTCTGCTAATTACTAGTGCAATAATGTGACAACATTGTCATGATCATTAAAAGAGTTCCTTGCTAGCAGTAAGCAGTATGTGTGTGTTACACATTGCTGTAGCCATTGTTAACACTTTACAGTTATGGCTATTGAGAGCACTGTGCCTTGTGCACAAACTTCTGGTTGTGGACAAGTTGCTGGGAATGCCCTTTCTTCTTTACATAGCTTTTGCCTATGAGATCAAGAACCAGACTGTGCCTCCAATAAAGCAGTTCTATATCTCACATTTTAGAGTTAGAAGAAAATTTTTGTTCTATATTCCTTCTTTTACATTTTGAAAAGTAAGATCCAGTAAAAGTGATCTGCTTACTGTCATACCAACAAGAGCTAGGACTCCCACAGAAAGAAGAGGGAGCACATGATAAAATTTTTGGCTTCACTCATTTAATATATATTTCATGACCTTCTGCTATATGGCAAACACCACACTGAAAGCAATATCAGAGATGTTTCTACCATACTTTGACACTTACAATCTAGGGGATGAACCAGTCAGTGCCCATTGGTATTGGTACTGGTAACACACCAGTGAAAATACAATTACATCTGTGACCAGGACTACAAAGGAAAATGACATGGTGCTCAAAGAGCACCCATCTGGAATGGGTATTCAGGAAAGGCTTCTTTGAGGTGGTACTAATGAAACTGGGATTCGTGCTGGCTACCATAGAGCCAGTGGTGTTCAAAACAGAGTTGTTGGAAATGTTAAAGAAACAGGGAGCATTATGTGGGAAGCTTCTTTGATGGAAAGGAGCAAGGCATATTTGACAGACCAGAAGCAATCTATAGAGTCTTTAGTATAGAGATGGAGGGTGACTGTAGAGATACATAGAGCCCAGTCCATCCAGGGTTTGAGGCTAGGACAAGGCTTATGATCTTTATCCTAAAAGTTTTTTTAAGACCTCTGAGGTTTTTGTTGTTGTTGTTGTTCTTGTTAATGAATCAGTCAATTAATAAACTTATATTGTTATAAAGTACATAAAAATTTCCATTTAACTACTTTTAAGTATGTATTTCAGTGCATTTACAATGTTGTGCAATCAACACTCTCCATTTTATGAACTTTTTTCACATCCCAAGCAGATACTCTGTATCCATTAAATAATATCTCTCCATTTCCTCTTTACCTCATCCCCTGATAGCCTCCATTCTACTTTCTGTCTTTATTAAATTGCCTTAGATTCCTCATATAAGTGGATAATACAATGTTTATCCTTTTATGTCTGATTTGTGTCACTTAGCATGTATTCAGGGTTCATTCATGTTGTCCATCAAGTGTTTTACACAGAGAAGTAATAGAGTCAAATTTGTTTCTGAATTTTCCTCCAGAAATAAGATGAAGAATATAGGAGCTAGATATAAGCAGACCTTCTAGTAGGGTGTTATGATTCTCATGATGAGAGATGATATAGTCTAGATGAAGGTAAAGCAGTGGAAGGAGAGAAAAATCAGTAAGATATAAGAAGGAACTATTGCTTTCGATGAGTTGTTTTTTAGTTGAGGGGCATGAAACAAATACAAAACATAATAATGCTAGTTTAGGATAACTATAGGCTATGTACCAATGCACAGAAACAGATACTGATTTGATAGAATTGTGACTGATGATTGGCTCAGCAAAACGTAGTTCAGATGGAAAACCAGGCATAAAGTAGATGCCAGAAAAGAAGATAAGGCAGCATGATCAAATATTAAACCCTGGGATTCAGAGAAGCCTCATAATAACTATAGAATTTGTGACAAGGTAAAAATGAGTGAAAGATGGAGTAGGCAGGGAAAGCTTCATGAAGGAGGCAGAACTCAGCTGATCTCATTTGACAGGGAGGATTTGGTTATATGAAGGAAAAGGAAGAACTTACCCCAAGAAAGACAAAGTCAGTGTTAAGAAAATGCCAAATTAGTCCAAGGCCACAATAAAACTTAAGAAATGGATGAGAAACTTTTCAAAGAAAGAAAGGCAGTGTTTTCACACATATTTAGCAAATAATAAATAATGCAGAAGCAGAATATCAATTTAGCAAACGATAATCCTTCTTTCAACTTCATCCGGGTATGTCCTAAAATGGTTGAGTTAGATACTCTTTCACCTTGAAATCACTCCATGGGGTTCAGCGGAACTCTTTCATTTAGAGCAGCATCCCCACCTCTATATGAAGATGAGTTCCTATTTTCTAAGTTTAATAATGTATTTGAAAGTCTAGAACAAACAGCCAGAAAAGAAATGTTTTCTATAACATGCTGGAAAACTCCGATCTGACTGTCAAGCAGCTGAATCTACTTTACACTGCCAGGAAAATTGCATTAAGCATCCAGAGCAACTAATATCAGTAGGTGAAGGAGATAAGTAATGAGGCAGAAAAAGAACAAGAAGAAGACTGGATGTACAAAGCAATCTGTGGTGAGGCAAGATATTGATTTGAAATTACAGTTGATTACACTGGTAGGGGGCAAAGAAGGCAGTATTTCTCAGATGTGAACAAGTGACATTTCAAAGCACTTTTTGTGTGTTTGAACTCAGACTTCTCATTGGGGTAGAGAGAGAGGAGACATGATTGCATGAGGTCAGCTCCCTTTGTTTAGAAAAAGGCATTTCCTAGATATACTCTCCATTTAGGGTTTGAATAATATCAGATATAAATTATCATACAGCCATAACATTTTCTTTTAGCTTTAACTACAAGTTTCCACAGAACTTTATTTGGCTTTACTTTTATATAGTCTTTGCCAATTAATCAGTTAGAAATTTTTCCTCAGTATATGTTAATATAAGCAAAGCATTGGATCAGGCAAATCACTAGGGCCAAGTCCAGAGTACTGAACATAGAATATAGAATTATAAGTCAAATAAATGGTAAGAGAACACGTGTTATGGGACTTATAAAGTCACTGTGGGCAAATGGGATCAGAGGTGTTATGGAGCAGGTAGACCATGACCAGAGCCTCGGAGGGTTAGTAACACTTCTGTCAGGCACAAGGGAAAGAGAGTGCTTCAAGAAGCAAGCATGTGAGCAAAGAAAGGTGAACATCAGTGTTTCTAATGGACGGTAGGAGTGAGGGTGTATTGGAACCACGCAGTTCTTTCAGGAAAGTCTTGGTTGGAAGAACAGAATGAATCTCCATAAACAGAGGATCAACTCTCAGGCTACAAAGAGAGTGTGACTTCAGCATATATACTTAAACAGGGCCTCAGTGATTTTTGAGAAAGCTAGAGATTTGGTTTATTCAGTTATTCTCTTCCACTTTATATCAGTCACATTTGCCATATCACTTCATCTAATATCAGCTGCAAATGTTGAGGGATTTTTTACCACAATACCGGGGCTTGTTGTCTCGCCACTTGGAAGAATGAAGAGGTGGACACAAAATGAGCAACAGGCAAAAGTTTATTACAGTATAAGATTAGAAAGGAGGAAGAGTAGGAAAGCTCTCTTTACTGAGAGGGGGCATTCAAAAGTGAATGCCCGAGGACTACAGGCTTGGGTCCCTGTTTTATAAGGTGCTGGTCTCCCCTCCCCTTCCCTGTCTTCTTGTTCTACTCTTATTGGCTGGATAACTCTAGGTACTGGGTTGCCCATTCCTGATTGACTCATATGAGGGGCGGTCTATGGCCATGCTTAGGTCTTTGATGAAATTCCTCAGGGAAACCTGAAGGGGAGTAGCTGGTGTCTTTTACATTCTTAAGAGGAACCTCACACCTAAGGGGGTTTGCTGTGGTCATATACTCCCAGCATTGTTCCAAAATAGGTGTTTTTCCCCACCCAGGGACATCAGGTCCTAATCTTTCCCTGTCTGCCTACTAAATCCTATCTTTTCCTATTATATAAATATAACTTTTCCATAGGTAGGACAACATAACATATGACCTATCTGAATAATCATAGCTCTTTTTTTAATGTTTACTTATTTTTGAGAGAGAGAGAGAGAGAGAGTACGAGCAAGGGAGAGGCAGAGAGAGAGAAAGAGATACAGAATCCGAAACAGGTTCCAGGCTCTGAGCTGTCGGCACAGAGTTCAACACGGGGCTCGAATTCACAAACGGCAAGATCATAACCTGGGCTGAAGTCGGATGCTTAACTGACTGAGCTACCCAGATGTTCCTGAATAATCAGAGTTTTAAAAATGTATAGTTTTAATTAAAAAAAAGAGACCATAATCTAATGATTATGGCTAGTAGATAGTCTCTGGGTATTCCTGCCTTTATTATAATAAAAACATTGACCCAAGAAGAGTTCTGTAATTCACTCCTTCCTTCATTTTGAAATGTGTTGGACTTATCATACTTACATCATACATGTAATTTTCTTGCCAAAGAATCAAGTTTTTTATTCTTTCTTTTTGTTTTTTACCCACTGGTTAAATTCCAGGAATAAAACACACTGCTTTATTGTTTTCTGTTGTCATTTTATTTGCATATACTTTTCGGCACTTTTCAATCACTTTTCTTTCCCTACACAGTTGTCTTCTAAACTCATGAAGCCACTTAACAATCAAAAATTTAATATTTACTGCCCACTGCAATCTAAATCATTATAATTATCATTAACCAATTGCTCCTCCAAAGCATAAACCAGTCTAGTCAGTGCATACACTGAGCAGGGAAAATAGTTTCTAGCCATGGGCAGTAAATGGTGGCCAAAAGAGTTCATTGTAAAGGAGAATAAGATGGTTGAATACCAGACTAAGAGCCAAGAGAGAGTTGGTATCCGTCTTTTGATTTGTGCCCCCACGGAGTTTATATAAATCTAGGGATAATGTTTATCCAGAACTTGGTTTACCTGATTACCAGAAAACACTGCAATCATTTCAAGTTGACTTATATAACTAAGATGATTGCATAGTCCCGTCAACAAATTTACCAATCAGATAAACTTCCTATCCTGGGAATTAATGACTGGGATGTAACTCCCTTTGCTCATCATGAAATTTATTTAAGTTATTAAGTGACCTGGATCAAAAATACATGTGTGTTTTGTTTTTTGTTATTTTTTGTTTTTATGTTTGATTTAGTGTTACTTCAGTCAATAATATTAATCTCTCTCACATAGATAACTGACAGGAAGACATTTGCATAAGTATTAGGCAAGACAAAAAAGTACTACAAACTTTACCATTCATCTCCCTCCCTTTCCCCTTCCTCTCCTTCTCCATCTCCCTCTCTTTCTCGCTTTCTTCTGTGTGTCCCTCTCTCTCTTCCTCTCCCTCTCCTTATCTTCCCTCCTTTTAATTCCATAGCTTCCTGAAGAAGAAATACACACACACACACACACACACACACACACACACACACACACTTTTTTTTTTTTTTTACAGGAAGGAACTCATCTCTAATATAAATCTTTGTATAGTGTTTTGTTTTTTGCATAAGACATTCTCATCCAGTTCAACAGGGACCTACGGAGGAGACTCATGCTAAGCACCTAGCCAAGTGATGAGAATATTCATATCAACAGGAACTGAATACCACAGAAAATAAGTAGCTTTATAGCTTACTCTTTCCATATAACTTACATATCCAACATCTCATGCACATCTTTTACTACACTTTTCATATTGGCATTGGTGCTGAGAAAACGGTATTGTGTAATGGGAAGATTATTGCTTAGAAATCAAAGACCAGAAAGTTACCAATTTGATCTAGGGCAAGTCATGATTTCTGTGGTTGTCAGTAGCCATGTATGTCAAGTTAAACTGACTTGTCTATTTCCTACGGTTGTGGGTGAAGACCCAAAAGCAAAAAGTAATAGAGACACTTCAAATTATTTTCAAAAGAGATAGGTTATAACTAAGTAAATACACAAATGTAAATTCAGTATTTTTAAAGAATAAAAAGTATACAGGATGACTATTAATAAAGACACATTTTTGCAGTGAACAGATGCACAATCTTAACCTCCATCCCATGTGTCTTCACTCATATACAAAATTGTTTTACCTCACCTTCAAATTGAGACCATGCCCAGCATGGCAAATATACTTTCTATCTTATTGCTCTTTAATTTATTGCCAGTAGCTTCTGGGAGTGCTGACTGAAAGATTCAGATTCCAAGTGTAAGTTTATGTGAAGGTGTCCTACGAGGTGGGTGAAGGGCATCAAGAAATGTTGAGCATGTGCCTGGTCCAAGGCATAAGTATCACAATGAGAAGCCCTCATTTTGAATATTTGCCCTAGTTTTTCTTTTCTGTTGTAATAAACCCTTTCAAAGAGAATACCAAAAGCCTCTTTTGATTATCTGTTTAGCAGTTGGATAACCTGAGGAATGGGATGAATAACTGACTGATACCCCCCATCACAATTCAGGTTCCAGCTTGTTAAAGAAAAGTGAAGGGATGCAAGTCATGCAGTTGGGCATTAAACACATAAGTATTGAACACTCTCTCTATGCATAGTCCTTGGACTAGAGACCAGGGAAGGTATTGTAATCACTCTCCACAGGGAGGATAAACCCATGTATTTTCCAGATGTCTTCAGACACACACTGAGAAATTATGAAAATGTTTGTAACTTACATAATGAGCCTCCCTGAGTAGAGAAGAACAGACTGCCCAAGCTTGTATGAAATACCTTGAGTGGGCAAGGAAGTAAGGCTGGCTTGGGGTTTGTATTATGATGCAGTGGTGGGGTCCAAGTGAGAGTCCTGGGTATGAGCAGGACTTAAGTAATTTGAGTTTTCTGCTGGCACAAAAGGAGGGATCACCTGGATTTTCTTATTAGTGTGTTCTGATGTAGGGTAGAATAAGGATGACAGAGGAGTGAGGTTTAAAAGCTGCCTGGAATCAAAAATAAATAAGTTGAGTCAAACTTTATTCCCGAAGTTTAAACCCTATGACCAAAAGCCTTAAAATGTAATTGTCACTGTCAGCCACAGTAAAAACTTTAAAATTGCAAAGGTAAAAAGTGCAGTTAATATGGGGTGCCTGGGTGGCTCAGTTGGTTAGGTGTCTGGCTTCAGGTCATCTCATGATCTTATGGTTTGTGGGTTTGAGCCCCGCATCGGGCTCTGTGCTGAGCCAGCTCAGAGCCTGGAGCCTGCTTCAGATTCTGTGTCTCCCTGTCTCTCTTCCCTTCCCCCACTCTCTCTCTCTCTCTCTCTCTCTCTCTCAAATACAAATAAACATTTAAAAAAATGTGTTTAATAAGAAAAGTGTTTAATGTTAACTGGTCATAACTTGATTAATTATCAAAATACGTTTCAGATAATAGCCAATATAGGGACTTTAAAGATGGCCAAGGTATGAACTAGAGGAGTCAGGGTATGTTCTAGAAAGTAACCAAATTAGACTGGATTTGAAACACAGTTAGAATTCAAGTAAGCTAAGAGGATAGGGGAAGATTGTTAAAGTAAAAATCTTCTTTTCTCGGTCTCTACTGGAACATCCATTTTGTCCTTATCTTTTTTTTTTTTTAATCTAAGGATAACACACAAAAAAATAATCAGCTTTGGACAAAGTTTATGATAGAATATATGGCCCACTGTGCATGGAATGCTCAGACAGAGACAAAGAAAAATATATTTTAACTTTTGAATTGAGTAGTTGTTATTTATATGATTGCTTCCCTTTCTTCTTCATTTATTTTCCCTTTTCACGTTTGTTTGGTGATTCTTGCAGATAGGTGGGAAGGTGGGTAGGCATAGATGTCCAAACCATAAAGCAGCTTTCCCTGGGGTCAAAGCAAATCACTGCATAAATCAACATACATGAGAATTTCACAGTCTCTCAGCCTCAGGAGGATTTTTGAAAACTGACATGCTGTAGCTTTTCAAGTCGCCTTTGTATAATTTGCAGGGTATTCTCAGCATTACTCTCTCACTACTTCCTACAGAAATGTTAGAAAACTTCAGACAGCAGCTTTTGCCTTTGAAACTTTTGGATATTTTTCCACCCACAGCTTTGTTTTTGAACCTCGACTGGCACAAACAGCCTTATAAACTGGATTGCCAGAGCCCAGGGATAGCGCACCCCCAGTCGGCCAAATATGAAGGAGATTTTGCTGAAGAAATCTCCTGGTAGGCTCCCCCTACTCTAAAATGAGGATTTGGAAAGACTCGAAAGTCTTCTCTCTTCTCTCAAAAACCAGGCCCACAGGGCCTTGAGCAATTTGTAAAACACAACAAAAGGAATCAAGATAAAAAAAATCTATATACCCTCCGGCAGGGTTTTATGCATTCATACACAATTTCAGTGGGCATTCTAGAACTCCAAGGAGGGAATTGAGCTGTGAGAAGATGCTTTCCTTGTTTTGTTTTGTTTTGTTTTGTTTTTGAGGGAGAAGCAGTATCATTATTTAGGTTTTAAACTGAAAAACAAGTGTATTTTAAAAAGTCCTAGTGTAGTTTTATTTTACCTTAGATCATCAGTAGGACACAGAGGCAAAAGTAGTAATGATATTCAGGGGGCAAATGGGATTCAATGAAATAATTAGCTTAGTACTCTATTGATGGGAAACTACTTCATTTCCTAAGTGAGAATTTTTACTCTCGGCCATCAGCAACACTTCCACTTTCTTCCCCTTACCTGGAAGATTCGCTCTAAGCCTGTTAAAGGTCATTCGACACATATTTATTGGCACTTACTATTTGCTATTGTATTTTCTAAGAATATAGATTGAATTTTAAAAAGAGTTTGTGTTTGTTTTGTTTGTTTTTGTCTTCAGGAAGCTCCCAGTCTGGTGTGCAAAATAGGATATAGGAAAAGATAATTGTAAGTAGTTTGATGAATAACAATAAGAAATCTGGGCTGGTGTACATGTGGGAAAATGAAAGGAGTCTACTAAGAAAGAAAATTTTCAAAAGTGATATGTCATGCACCTAGGCCAGACAGAGAGATTCTTGCTGAAGAACTCACACGAAATGAATGCTATTGCTCTGTTTTATTGTCAAGGGCCAAATACACATACATACACACACAACTTTAAAGGAATGGAGAGATTATTATGAAAGTAATAATGTTAGAAAGTAATCTATTTCTACAGTATTTTACTATTTTAAATTCTCTCTCAAAGACCTAATATGACATTGTAGTTATCGATATTTTTGATTCATAAGTAAGTAACTTAATTGGACACAATCACAAATTATGTTAAGAATAGGGCATTCTGATTTCCAGTTTTCTAACCTCTAGTAAGTGTTCTTTTTAACAACTTTTGCTTCAGTGGGGAAAAGATTTTATTGGAATAGAGACAATACCAGGGCCAAGATAGAAAGCCAGGGTCTGTTTAAAGAGATATAAGTTTGGGTAATTTGATTAATTGGGGAGTTTAGAACCAACAATGGCCCAATCTTGACATCCAGTGATAAGAACATCAGAAATAGTTTCTGATCAAATGGCAAAATGTACAGAGCACAATTAAACAATGAAATAGCAGAATAAGAAATAATAATGTGCTATAAATAAAGCAAATTACAGAATCATACGTTTGAGACATGCTTAAAGAGATCCAGTAGAGATGGAGAGACTTAAAATGAATCAGAAATGGGAAAGATTTTAAAGGAAGAAGAAATGAGCAAAGGGATTAATTGTACGAAGTAGGAATGCTCTTTTTTTTTTTTCCCAGAAGTAGCAGGAATGGAAAGGGGCAAGAGTAACACATATGCAGAGATTTCTAACCGGACAAGATGGAGATAAAGGAAGCTCATTTTTAGTAGTATAAATACCCTAAGCAAGATTAGAAGTTCAGACATCTTTTAAAAGTAAATGTGTAAAAGATGAGGTTTAAAACTAAGAAGATTGGAGAAGATTTGGAATATACAATATGAGGAATGGGACAACAAAAGATGAATAAAATGATTGAGGAGTGGATGAAGATCCAATCAGATTAGATGGCAAGGATGAATAAGGAACCAGTTAGTGTACTGAATATCTACAATTATACCAAATGAGAGGCAGAATATATGAGAACAGAAAATAAATGTCTTGGTTTGGAACATTGTTTTAGACTAATGTGAAAAATATTGGGTGGTGAAAAGGATGAGAGTGAAATGAATGGATTTCTGAGAGAGAAAATTTCAGCTTTAACATGAAATAAATTAAGTAGTTGTGATGGAGGTAAAATTAAGATATTTTTTTTTCAAGAGTAAAGACAATAGAAGTTTAGGGGCCCCTGGGTGGCTCAGTCAGTTAAGCATCAGACTCTGGATTTTGGCTCAGGTCATGATCTTGCAGTTCGTAAGTTCGAGCCCCGTGTCAGGCTCTGTGCTAACAGTGCAGAGTCTGCTTGGGATTTAGTCTTTCTCCCTGTTTCTTTGCCCCTCCTCTGCTCTTACTCTCTCTCAAAATAAATAAGTATATTTTAGAAAAATAAATTAAAAAAAAGACAATAGGAGTTTAGGGATGGAAGTAATGGATGTATATTACATAATAACCTTAATATTTATAATAAAGATAGTTAATAATATAGTCTACACAAAATATCAGTAAAACATAGGGGGCAAAGTATCTTATAAATGTGAGGAAAATTAATAGACCCATAATCATAGTGAAAAGTTTAATTCGTAATAAGAGTTTAAAAGACCAAAGAGACAACATAAGTATAGAAACAATAGAATTTTAATTGCATATGCACTCAATTATTAGATGTAACTACTTGGCAGTCAACAAATAAATAGAGATGCATTATTTTGTGCATATGAAAAATTTTAAATCATGTATATAGTCAAATTGTGAATTTCAATACATTCTTGAAAGTGGAGAACTGACACTTTAAATTCTCTGATTATAATGTTGCACAGATAGAAAGGAACAAGATAGTATTCACCAAATGACTTTAACCACTTCTTTCTTCAAAATAACCTGGTGATTTTAAGTCAAAACGTAGAGACATTGCTAAAGATTTAATCAAGGAAATGTGTAAACTTTCAATAAAAAAATAGAAAATAAATATATATAGCATTCAACATAAGCTGTTATATTAGAGTAGCAATATTAACCAAAATAAAAGAATATGAATGACAATATTGAACATTAGTTGATCAATAAAATAAAAAGTATAGTGGATTAATGAAACTGCTTTGTCAAAAATAATTTAAGTAGATATCTGAATATGTAGTGTGTATGTATATGTATCTATCTACCTATCTAACCCACAGTTATTTGAATTGCAAAAGATTACATGTGATTTATATTAATAAATTTGAAATGTAGGTGATTTTTCTATAAAAAATAGAAATCACCTGTCTCAAGAAAAGGTAAAAATCCTAAAGAGATTTTTAAGAATATAAAAAAAGTTTTATTAAATAATTGGCATTTTAATGATACCTAACAAAGAAAGATTTAGAAGTTCTAATTTTCTAATATATTTTCTAAATGATTCAGATTATTCCAAGGCATAGAAAAATATAAAGATCTCATCAATTCATTTTAAATAGTTTAAAGTTAATTATTATATATTTATAAAAATATTACTATATTATATAATATTTTATCATTTAATTATATATCATATATATGTCATTATAAATTATATAACATATATATAATATAGATTATAGTATGTTATAGTATATAATTATATAACATACGTATAATATATAATATATTTACACTTAATACCTTGGAAATGTGGATTTGGGTCTAGACCACAATAAAGCAAATATTACAGTAGAGTGAGTCAAATGAATTTTTTAATTTACCAGTCCATAGAAAAATTATGTTTTCACAATATTGTAGTCTATCAAGTGTACAATAGCATTATGTCTAAAAACAATGTACATACCTTAATTTAAAATACTTCATTGCTGGGGCTCCTGGGTGGCTCAGTCAACTAAGTATCTCACTCTTGATTTCAGCTCAGGTCATGACCTGGTGGTTTGTAAGATTGAGCCCCATGTTGGGCTCTGTACTGACAGCACCGGGACTGCTAGAGATTCTCTTTTTCCCTCTCTCTCTGCCCCTCCCATGCTCATTATCCCCCCACCACTCTCTCTCTCAAAAAATAAATAAACAAAAAAATACTTTATTGCTAAAAATGCTAACCATCATCTGAGCTTTCACTAAGTTGTAATCCTTTTGCTGGTGAAGGGTCTTGCCTCAATGTTGAAGGCTGATTACTGATTAAGGTGGTGGTTGTTAAAGGTTGAGTGGCTGTAGCAATATCTTAAAATATGACAACAGTGAAGTTTCCTACATCAATTGACTCTTTCTATCACAAATGATTTCTCTTTAGCATGTGATGCTATTTGATAACCACAGTACTACTTCCTTCAGAATTGGAGTCAATCTTCTCAAACTCTGCTGCTGCTTTATCAACTGAGTTTATGTTATATTCTAACTCTTTGGACTCATTTCAACAATCTTCAAGACATCTTCATCAGGAATAGATTCCATCTCAAGAAACCACTTTCACTGCTCATTCGTAAGAAGCAATTCCGCATCCATTCAAATTTTATCATGAGATTGCAGCAATTCAGTCACATCCTCAGGCTCTACTTGTAATTCTAGCTCTCTTGCTGTTTCCACTGTATCTGCAGTTACTTCTTCCACTGAAGTCTTGAACCCCTCAAAGTCATTTATGGGGACTGGAATCAACTTCTTCTAAACTCCTATTCGTGTTTATATTTTCATCTCTTCCCATGAATCATGAATATTTTTAATGCCATCTAGAAAAGTTTGTAATTTACTTTTCTGAGGTCCATCAGAGGAATCACTGTCTATGGCAACTGTAGCCTTATGAAATATATTTCTTAGATTTTTTTAATGTTTATTTATTTTTGAGAGAGAGAGAGAGAGAGAGCACAAGCAGGAGTCGGGCAGAGAGAGAGAGAGGGAGACACAGAATCCTAAGCAGGCTCTAGGCTCTGAGCTGTTAGCACAGAGCCTGATGCGGGGCTCGAACTCATGAACTGCGAGATCATGGCCTGAGCCAAAGTCGGACATTTAACCAACTGAGCACCCCAAAATATATTTCTTAAATAGTAAGACTTGAAAGTCAAAATTATCCTTTGATCCATGGGCTGAGAAATGAATGTTGTGTTAGCAGGCATAAAAACGTTAATTTTGTTGTACATCTCCATCAGGGCTCTTGTGTGACCAGATGCATTGTCAATGAAAAGTAAAACTTTGAAGGGATTTTTTTTTTTTTTTCTGAGCAGTAGGTCTCAATAGTGGGCTTAAAATAATCCTATTGTAACATGGTTTCATGTTATAAACAGTTGCATTGTCATCCAGGCTTTGTTGTTCCATTTGTAGATTGTAGAGAGAGTACATTTTTTTTTAATGTTTATTTTTAAGAGAAAGAGAGTGCGCACAAGCAGGGAAGGGGCAGAGAGAGATACGGAGACACAGAATCCAAAGCAGGCTCCAGACTCTGAGCTATCAGCAGAGAGCCTGATGTGGGGCTCAAACCCACTAAGGAGTACATTTAGAATAATTCTTAAGGGCCCGAGAGTTTTTTAAATGATAAATTAGCATTGATTTCAACTTAAAACTTACCACTGCACTAGCCCTTAACAAGAGAGTCATCCTGTCATTTGAAGTTTTGAAGCCAGGGATTGACTTCTGCTCTTCAGCTATGAAAATCATAGATGGCATCTTCTTCCAATATAAAACTGATGAATTTACATTGAAAATCTGTTGCTTAGTATAGCCACTTTCATCAATTATCTTTGTTTCTAAACTTTTTGAGTGTGGTTTTAAACAATGGTACATTAGTTCGTTAAATACTTTTTTTTATTATAATAGTTTATTTTCAAATTGGTTTACATATAACACCCAGTAATGCTGATGCATAGGGGCACGTGTACCCCAATGTTCATAGCAGCACTTTCGACAATAGCCAAATCATGGAAGCAGACCAAGTGCCCATCAACTGACGAATGGATAAAGAAGTTGTGGCACATATATAAATACTTTAATTAGATCTTTTATGTAACTTGCTGTAACCTCTGTATCAGCACTTCCCACTTCACCCTGCAATATTTTGTTATGGAGATGGCTTCTTTCCTTAAACCTCAGGAACCAACATCTATGAGCTTCAAACTTTTCTTCTATATCTTCCTCACCTCTCTCAGCCTTCATAGAATTGGAGAGAGTTAGGGTTTTGCTCTGGATTAGGCTTTGGCTTAAGAGAATGTTGTGGCTGGTTTGATCTTATGTCCAAACCACTAAAACTTTCTCCATGTTAGCAATAAGGATATTTTACTCTCTTACCAACTGTATGATCACTGGAATAGCACTTTATTTAATTTTTTAAATTTAAATCCAAGTTAGTTAACATATGGTGTAATAATGATTTCAGGACTAGAATTTAGTGATTCATCAATTCTGTCCCAACAAGTGCCCTCCTTAATGCCCATCACTCAGTACTCCATCCCCTCACGCAATAGCCTTCTAGCAACCTTCAGGTTTTTCTTTGTATTTAAGAATCTCTTATGATTTGCCTCCCTCTCTGTTTGTATCTTATTTTTCTTCCCTTCCCCTGTGTTCATCTGTTTCTTAAAGTCCACATAAGAGTGAAATCATATGATTTTTATCTTTACCTCACTGATTTATTTTGCTTAACTCAACACACTGTAGCTCCATCCACGTTGTTGCAAATGGCAAAATTTCATTCTTTTTGAATGCCATGTACAAGTAATATTCACTCATCAGTTGGTGGACTTTTGGGTTCTTTCCATAATTTGGCTATTGCCGATAGTGCAGCTATAAAAGGGTGCATGTACCCTTTCAAATTGCATTTTTGTATACTTTGGATAAATGCCTACTAGTGCAATTGCTGGGGTGTAGGGTACTTCTACCCTATTCTTAATTTTTCGAGGAACCTTCATACTGTTTTCCAGAGTAGCTGCATCAGTTTGCATTCCCACTAGCAGTGCAAAGGATTCCCCTTTCTCCATGACCTCGCCAGCATTTATTTTTTCCTGAGTTGTTAATTTTAACCCTTCTGACATATGTAAGGTGGTACCTCATCGTGGTTTTGCTTTGTATTTCCTGATGATGAGTGATGATGAGCTTCTTTTCATGTGTCTGTTAGTCATCTGTATGTCTTCTTTGGAAAATTGTCTATTCATGTCTTTTGCCCATTTATTCACTAGGTTATTTGTTTTTTGGCTATTGAGTTTGATAATTTCTTTATAGATTTTGTATACTAACTTTTTATCTGATATGTCATTTGCAAATATCTTCTCTCATTCTGTCAGTTGCCTTTCAGTTTTACTGATTGTTTCCTTCAATGTGCAGAAGCTTTTTTCATCTTAATGAAGTCCCAATAGTTCATTTTTGCTTTTGTTTCCCTTTCCTCCAGAGACATGTCAAATAAGAAGTTACTGTGACTGAGGTCAGAGAGGCTGTTGTCTATTTTCTCCTCCAGAATTTCCTGATGTACTTTCTGTCGTACATTTAGGTCTTTCATCCATTTTAAGTTTGTTTTTGTGTCCAGTGTCAGAAAGTGGTCCAGGTTCATTCTTCTCCATGTTGCTGTCCAGTTTTACTAACACCATTTGCTGAATAGACTGTCTTTTTTCCATTGGATATTCTTTCCTGCTTTGTCATAGATTAGTTAACCATACATTTGCAGCTCCATTTCTGGGTTCTCTATTCTGTTCAGTTGATCCAAGTGTCTGGTTTTGTGCCAGTAGCATACTGTCTTGATGATCACAGCTTTGTAATACAGCTTGAAGTCCAGAATTACTATGCCTCCAGCTTTAGTTTTCTTTTTCAATATTACTTTGGCTATTTTGGGTCTTTTGTGGTTCCATACAAATTTTAGAATTATTTGTTCTAGTTCTGTGAAGAATGCTGGTGTTATTTTGATAGGTATTGCATTGAATATGTAGATCGCTTTGGGTAATATTGACATTTTAACAAGTTTATTCTTCCAGTCCATGAGCATGGAAGGTTTTTCCATTTTTTTGTGTCTTCTTCAATTTCTTTCATAAGTTTTCTGTAGGTTTTAGCATACAGATCTTTTACCTCTTTGATTAGGTTTATCCTAGATATTCTGTGGTTTTCAGTGCAATTGTAAATGGGATCGATTCCTTGCTTTCTGTTCCTACTGCTTCATTATTGGTGTATAGAAATGCAAACAATTTCTGCATATTGATTTTATATCCTACAACTTTGCTGGATTCATGTATCAATTCTAGCAGGGATTTTTGGTGGAGTCTTTTCCACATATTCCACGGAGAGTGTCATGTTGTCTGTGAAGAGTGAAAGTTTGGAGTAGTGCTTTTAATTTCCTTCAAGAACTTTCCCTTTACATTCACAACTTGAATAACTGGTAGAAGAGGCCTAGATTTCAGCCTATCTTGGCTTCGGCATGCCTTCCTTGCCGAGTTTAGTTATTTCTAGCTTTGGACTTAAAGAGAGAGATGTGTAACTCTTCCTTTCATTTGAAAACTTAGAGACCATTGTGGAGTTATCGATTGGCCTAATTCAATATTGTGTGTCCTAGTGAATAGGGAGGCCTGAGGAGAGGATGAGATGGTAAACTGTCAGTGGAACAGTGAGAACACACTCATTTGTCAGTTACGTTCTCGGTCTCATACATGTGTGGTTTGTGGTGCTTCCAAATGATTACAATAGTAACATCAAAGATCCTCGATCAGAGATCATCATAACAAATCTAATAATAATAGAAAAGTTTGAAATGTGCGAATGAACAAAATGTGACACGGGGACACAAGGTGAGCAAACGCTGTTGGAAAATGGCACCAAAAGACTCACTGGATGCAGGGTTTCCACAAACCTCAAACTGCTAAAAAGCCGTTATCTGCGAATCACAGTAAGCTAAGCACAATAAAACAAGGTATGCCTATATATACGAATACAAACACACATATCCCAGAAACTTAAATGTACACCATTCTCATTTATGAATCAGAAAGCAGAACTCCTCATAATAAGTAATAACATTGGGTTTGTACATAACATTATGCATCGTTTTATAAATATTAATATTGTTATTCAGATAACCATCAGATTAGTGGTATAGCCATTATCATCCTCATTTTATAAGTGAGGAACTAATTCAGAGAGTTAGAGTGATCTTTCCTATCACTTTTAGTAGGTAAAATATGGAACTGGAACCTCATTGGTATGGTTTAGAATTTGTTTTTGTCTCCAGTACGTTCAGTCCTATGCTGGGGATGGGTGAAGGCCATAGGCTTTATTCTCCCACAGTTGTCATGATTGGCTCAGCTGGACATTTTCCTCCTACTGAAGACATCCGCCAGAATGTTGCACAGCAGACATCAGCACATTTGCGCTGATACAGGCCAGTATGTTTCTGATACTAGCCGATCTGATGCAGAATCAAAGCAAAGTGTAAAAGAAAAGTTACAAGGAGACCCCTGTCAGAGTAAAAGGGAAGAAAGTTGGCTGGTGATCATTTTACCACTGTGGTCCCATGATATCCAGAGATTTCATAAATGAGGGAGGGTGTGGAAACATACCGTAGATACAGTGTGTTACTCCATAGATGAAAATATAGTGGGGTGGCAAAATATACATTTGGATCAGGAATTAGAAACTTTTATTGGTGGGGCACCTGAGTGGTCAGTTAAGCATCTGACTCTATAGATTTTTGCTCAGATCATGATCTTACAGTTAGTGAGTTCGAGCACCTCACTGAACTCTGTGCTGACAGTGCAGAGCCTACATGGGATTCTCTCTGCATCTCTCTCTGGCCTTTCCCCTGCTTGCACTCTCTCTCAAATAAATAAATAAACATTAAAAAAAAGAAACATTTATTGGTTCATTCAAAATATATTTATTAAACAACCACTATACCTTTCATTTTTTGCTGTTAATTCATGAACTGCACATGTTTCTTGCCCTTGTGGAGTTGAAAACTGATAAAGGGAAATAGACTATAAGCAAACAATTTTTAAAAATACCTAGTAAAGTTTTGATCTGTTATGGGCTACTGTCCTGAAGGTTGGCTAATACTTGGACACTTTAAGTCATGAGATTCCTGAGAGGTCCTTCAAATTTTTCAAACTTACACTTTTTGATACAGAATGAAAATAATATTAGCTCTGTGATCTCTATTATGGTCCTGATAGAATAATATGTATTAAAGTGTATTTAGAGCAAGTAGCACCTCTATTAATGAAAGTGATTATTATTAGTGGTATTATTTTCCTGATAATCAAGATAAATGAACCTGAAGATTATAAATCGTTATTTGAAGGCCTTGTGGTGATATTATTTTTAATTTTCTTTTTTGTTCAGGGAATAAACTAATTACTATTAACTTTGTAATATCACTATGGAATCATTAGATGATAATTATAAGGATAAAGTAACCTTTGTTGAATAAGCCGTGTATATATGTTTAACAAATATTAAAAGAAATACATGGTTTTATTTGGCTCACTAGCAATTTTTGTAATTACTATTTTTATTTCTTTTGCTTTAAATTTTGGCCATTCAACAGGTAATTAATTGTTCCATGAAGAGAAGATGCGAGTAGGGGCTAGAGGATGAGGGTAGAATTCAGACTAATTGCCATCTAATGTGTCCATGTAGTTCTAAAAGAATTGAAAACAGTTTTAAGAAACCCTTATTCATGTCATCTAACACTAATTGGTAGTAAAACAATCCACATATGGAAATGAAATTAGAAACCCAGGGGAAAAAAATCAAAGCTAAAATGAAAGCAAATTACATAGCAAACATTACTTACATTATGATATCAAATAAAGGAAAACAGTACAAGGAATGAAGCCACATGAGTAAAAAGAAATTTGATTCCTATTTGCATGTCCAAACTCCTTTTACTTAGATATAAATCTAAAGGCCTAACATTTGACCCTGCTGAATTTGCTCAGTTCCCCTTCCCCATTAGTTTAATTGAATATATCTTAAAAGCAAACATAATTTTTTTGCAAATAGTTTGATGAAAATAATTGTCTCGTTATATAATTCTTTGAATATCTTAATAGCATCCTCAGATTAGAAATAGGATATTATAATGAGGCCAAAAGGCAGAACAAGGAGAATGTAGTGTTTGTTGTCCTATGGGATATTGAAGATAGATGTTGGGGCAAATTTTAAGCCGTGACATTCTAGAATTTGAAGAAACTGTAAAACTACACCCTTAGAAACTGACTCATTTTTGTCTCTACGTAGTATAATAAATCTTGCCTGGGGTCAAAGTGGGATGCGCACTTCTTCTACCTTACCACCTGAGGATAAGGGCATATTCCTAAACTTTTGAGATAATAACATCTCACATGTCCATCTTATTTTGTGGAACAGAACTCTCTTTCATGCATTTTTTTAAAAATTATTTTAAGTCTTAAACAAAGCTATGAAATGCACAAATTTAATTTTCACAAACAAAATCAGAAAAATATCAGACACTGCACTAACATTATTGCTTTCCCTACACTTGAAGTTTTGTCCATAAGCTGATTTACCCTTTCAGCTATTTTTTCCTGATCCTTTCATAAACTTCACTGTTTTCCAGAAAATGTTTGTTATTAATTCCTGTTAATTGAAGACATTTTTGTAATTATTATTTCCCAATTCTATTTTAAAAGAAATATATTTTCCTCTATTACAAAGGAAAATATGCAGATTATGAAAACTTTAGAAATATGGAAAGAACGTAATGAGAAAAAAATCCTACCTCTCCTATCCACAGCTTACCACAGGGGGAGAATTATATTTTAAAACTTTCTTTTTTCTTTTTTTAAGTTTATTTTGTGTGTGTGTGAGAGATAGAGGGAGTAGGGGAAGGGCAGAGAGAGAGGCAGAGAGAGAGAATTCCAAGGAGGGTCTGCACTGTGAGTGCTGAGACCAATGTGGGGCTCAAACACATGAACCATGAGATCATGACCTGAGCTGAAGTCAGACACTTAGCCAACTGAGCCGCTCAGGCGCCCCAGGTGAATTACAGTTTAAAGTACTACTGCATTTACTCTTGGAATTTTCTGTGCATGTTTGAACACTGGTATATGTAATGTTGGGCATATGAAGTACTTAAAAAATAGTGTTTATTTGTCTTATAAAAGTCCAATTTTTTAGATTTACAAGTATAGCATGAAAAAAATAGGCTGAAAGAAGCTGTTAAACATTTTTCTTTCCCACCAAAATTTTACTTCTATACTGAAGAATATAAGCCTAAATTTAATGGGACATTTGAAAATGGTGTCTGTATCATATAAAGGGTAACCTTTTATTTCTTTACATGACTTTCTACGCATTTGAGTCCGTAATATTTATTCCTCTAAAGCCTTGGTTGCAAAACTATGTACTGTGCTGCCTAGATTGCTGCAGCTAGCTCACAGGGACACGTCATTTATTTTAAATTTTTTAGGGAAACATAACAACATCAGTAACCACTATCAGGTCAAGGTGGTTCACAGCTTCACATCAGGGTAGTTCACAGCTACCCTGTGAATTAATTAATACCCAGATGAATTATCTTTCATGAGTAAAGGGTTTAATTAATAAATTAATAAATAATGGTAGTTATTTGATAGTGAAATAAAAATATCATCATTATTATTTTTAATCTCTTCATATTATTTTTTCAGAAGTACCTAAGTTTTAAAATATACATACTTAAGTTATTTAATCTACTTCTTAATAAACAAAACTATTAGATGTTTATTTTGATAGGTATATTACAAACAATTACTGAGATAATAGGGTGTCATTTTTGGGAAAGGTTGGGAAATTCTGGCTTAAAGCTTATATTCTAGTAATGCTTTTCAAAAAATTTTTTAATGTTTATTTATTTTTGAGAGGGGGAAAGAGAGACAGAGCATGAGTGGGGCAGCAGCATAGAGAGAGAGGGAGACATAGAATCTGAAGCAGGCTCCAGGCTCTGAGCTATCAGCACAGAGCCCAATGCAGGGCTTGAACTCACCAGCCATGAAATCATGACCTGAGCTGAAGTTGGATGTTAAACTGAGTGAGCCACCCAGGCGTCCCTATTTTTTTTTAAAAATTATTAATGAACGATAATAATTTAAATATTTACACACTTAATATTTACTTTTAAACCTTTTACTCATGCAAGATATTTATCTGGATATAAAATTTTTGAATTGTAAAGTTTCTCTCTCATAATACTCTAGATTCATTTTCTCTGTTTTTTTTTTTTAATTCTTTTTTCTTTTAACGTTTATTTATTTTTGAGAGACGTAGAGACAGAGCATGAGCAGGGGAAGGGCAGAGAGAGAGGGAGACACAGAATTGGAAACAGGCTCCAGGCTCTGAGCCATCAGCACAGAGCCTGACGTGGGGCTTGAACTCACAGACCGCGAGATCATGACCTGAGCTGAAGTCGGTCGCTTAACCGACTGAGCCACCCAGACGCCCCCATTTTCTCTATTTTAAAACACTGAGTGAAGGGGTACATTCATAAGTCAAAAGTATACTTAACTAAAAATATCATATAATGTTAGTGAAACAAATGTTGAACAAATTTGAATAAAAAATTATTGAGAGAATAGAGACTATAAATTCAATTTCATAATTAGTAAAGATTTCTTTACAATATCAGCATTTATAAGCTTTTAATCTATGAATCCTCTGAAATAGTGTATACTTTTATATGATATACATTTTTTTTCTTCAAAGGAGCCACAGTGTTCCTTAGTTTTCATTAGATCCATCATTAATTCTGCTTTCTACTACCAGTTTTGGGTTTTTTTTCCCCACTAGTTGTATAGTTTTTACAGCTGCTAAATCAACAGGTATACATTTTATTTCATTTTCAAACTCATTTTCAAACTCATTGAATAAGCTCTATTTTATTTTTTCATTTCATGTATTACAAACGTGAATGCTCATTGATTTTTTTGTGTGACAGTAAATATGGAAGAAGAAACATCACAAGATAATTTTTCTGATAAACTTAAACACTATTCTCTTCTTGTGTGGCAAGGTAAAGAGCAGTCCTGTATAATGAATGATTTTGACCCAACTATTCAGTAAATATGACCACAAACAAGAAGCTTGAAGTAAAAATCACAGGGAGAAAGAGTCCTGTAGGCATGGCTTGTTACAGGAAAAGCAATTTGCAATTCTCCGCCTTGATCTTTAAAACCAGTTGCCATCATGAGTAAGTTCTGGACACTTTGTGGTTCTGGCATTGCCTATCCTGCTAAAACTCAGCATGCTGGATTCATTGATATTCATTTAAATTACTCATTTGGGCTCCCAAGGGCCTGTACTTCAGTTTCATTTTGACTTTCAAGCATCAGTGAACCAAAAATAAAAAGCAAAGAACAGCCAAAACCATAGCATCTCATTTCATTTTGAGATTGAATTTGGGAATTTGCAAGAGAAATGATCTTGACACAGAAGAATGTTCAGTATTGTCAGGAACTCCTGTAAAGCCAAGAACCTTTTCAGGAATGAGCCTGATGATTTGGTTGATAACATAGTAAAGAAACCAGGTAAATATCAGGTGATTACCACCTGGTTTGTGGGTTTTCTGCAAACATTTTGCAGAGCTCTAACTGTGATGTGCATTAGTCACGCTACTGGAGCAGAAAATCAATAAAATGAGGTTCCAAAAATAAAATATTCTTTTGGAATGTTGCTCTGAACTAATTAGCAATGAGTCATTTAAAAGGACTTACCTGTCATTAGGTGGCAGGGTTGGGAGGGAGGTATTTACCAAAACCAGTTTCCTGACAAAACACTTTTTGAGATTGAGGGAAAAAAAAAAAGATTAAAAACTTTGATTCACAAAGTGACTTTTATTTTGACAATAAATAACATAGAAGTCACATTGCGAAATGAGAAACTTAATCATTTTTCTGTCATGTTATTTGTCAAAATATAGAGAGGAAAAAATGATAACTCATAAATGAAAGGTAACTTTATTTCTTTTTGCTGTTTGAAAGTTATAAGAAATAAAAAAACTTCATCTGTTGATGATTTGGGATCACAAACAGACAGGATGAAAACAGATCATAGTTGCTTCTGTTTGAATTTTGTTTGAAGTTAAACTTTTTAATATGCTAAGCTCTCCAAGTAGATAAAAATCATTTTTAATCAAACAATTCTTGTATACTGCATTTTAAAAGTAAAATTTAGCATTGTAAATATATAGTCTTCACATGGAGTAAGATTTCTCCCTCCATATAAATTATATATAAATATAAAGTTAATATTGATATATAATAAATATAAATATCTAAATATAAGATTAATATTAATATATGATAAATGTAAAATTATATTAAAATTATATAAAATTTATATACCGTTAATGAATTTAACATTAAATCATGGCCTTAAATAATGTTTAGATCAGTTAGACTTGCTTCACCTGATTTTTTCCATGTCAGGATATTGTCTTTCAAATGTAGAATTCCCTAAGTCTTAGAACGAGTTTAAAGGGATCCAGTGTATTCACTTCTAAACGTTACCACAGACAAAAGGCACAAAGGTCCAGATATGCAAAAATTCAGACTACTTTATTTACACGGACTTGAAGTTGAAATGTACTTTATATTTGTATTCAAATAATAGTAGTGCTTCTTATATTTTGAAAATGTACAGCTTCTCAAAGTGAAAATGACAACAACCAGCAAGCAAACTGAGAAACTGCAATTACTCAAGAAAGTATATATCTACCTGTTGTCTCCTTTTAATCACGGTTGTTCTATCCCTCTTTATTCCCCACCAGGTCACCTTTCAAATTGATCAAAATACAAACAAGCTTAACATGAATTCTTCTGTCCATCTACTCTTCTGCCATTTCCTTTCTCTCTCTCCTTTTCCTCTGTTCCATTGATGAGACATTCTTATATTTCTCCAGAGAGAGGCTTCTGCTCTGATTTTTTATTCCAGACACTTAGAGCCTGAACTTATTGGTCATAACACCACCACATCTCCATCATCAGACTCAGTATCATGCATCCATACCCTACATGTGTGTATGCACATCTGCTGAATCATGTCTGCATTGCAGACTCACTCATCCCCTGGCTCAGATGAAGAGAGGCAAAGGAAGGAATGAAGCAAATCCAGGAAAGTCATCCGAAGGAAGGAAGGCCTGCGCAGAGGGAGATTTAGAGACTGAAAGAGGGAAATTGCATTAAAAAGAAGATTTGGGGGCAGGCGGGCAGTGTGATGGGGGTGGGGGTAGACGGTAGACAAAACCATAAATTCTAAAGATATTTTGATAATACAGCTGTGGATTCAAACTTAGAAATCATCAGGGCCACTTATCAGGCCTGAACATCAGAGAAAGCATTTTTATTTTCTTCTTGAGAATTATCTAATTCAGAGAATAAGTAGGACCGTAGACCATATTAAAGACATCCGCTGTTAGTTTACAATTAAAAAAAAAAAAGAACACAGGTGCTATTAAAAGATTTATGGCCAACAGGAAAATGGTCAACTTCAGATTAATATATTTTAAAAATCCTTCTTATGTATCAAAACCCCACAATAAGCAGGGCCACCAAATTGGATGCATTTAGTGGAATCAGTTTTGCAAACCAGCTTCTATTAGGATGAAAAAGAATTTTTTAGAAATTTCTTTTTAAAAAATAATTGTAAAAGAACTCCAAGCATAAAAACTGACAAATTAAGAGATTATCCAATTTAATTTAACAAACTGTAGCAAAGAATCAGAGTGTGGGAGGGGAAAGCAGAAAATAGTGTTGTTATAAGCAAAGGGGAGACTGAATATCTGAAGCATAAATTGTCTCAGACAAAAGGTCCCAAAATGAACTGATGAAAGAGAGAAACCTTATGAAATGTATTTGATTTTTAATTTATCATTTGATATAGGATTTTATAAAAGTTTGCTTTCAAATTAGTTTAAAGCTTTTCAGGATTTAAAAAAAAATGACTTCAACCAAGAATTGACTGAGAAAGAAAAGAGAAGCTAATGCCAAATGGTAATATATGCATTTGGGAAAGGTGTGAATGTTAAATCCTGCCTTATTTAATATTTCCATGAATTAGAAATACATGAGATTGTGGATCATATTAAATTGAGGTGATTCTAATCCCACAGAGACTAGATAAATCTTCTCTGCTTGCAAATGTAAGCTTTTCTCCCAGCTTTCCTTCTTGGTGTCTGTGATTTCATTCTAACTGGCTATGCTTTGAATAGAGGACAGGCAATGGTACATGGAGGAAGGAACTCAGGAAACTGATCAGCACATATGAACTGCTTTGGGGACTCATTTCCTTATTGGTAATCTAATCAGTCACTTAGGTTGTCAGTATCAATATTTGCTTGTATAAGATGGAATGAGCAATATCTTTCTTATAAAGATATTTTAAGGGTAAAATAAAAGGAATACCCAAGCCTTATTTTTTAATTGTATCAAAAATAGTATTGGTGTTCAATAAGCATTAGCTTCTCTCTCCCCCACTCCTTTTTAAAGTATGTGGGCCAGCATGATCATTTTTCAGGTAGGGAAACTGCAGCTCAGAGAAATGATGGCAACTGTTTGAATAAGCATGCATATTTCGTTACAGAGGCAAGTATACAGTATAGAAAATACCCTAATTCACAGGTCAGCAGTCTTTCTGCCTTGCCATTCAATATTTTGATTTTGTTTCTTTACTCTTTCCCTGAACTTTTTTCCTCCAAAAAGCTCATGATGGTAAAAACAGTGTGCTTTTTTCAACTCACTTTTTTTTTTAAACGTTTATTTATTTTTGAGAGACATAGAGACAGAGCATAAGCAGGGGAAGGGCAGAGAGAGTGGGAGACACAGAATCTGAAGCAGGCTCCAGGCTCTGAACTATCAGCACAGAACCTGGTGCGGGGCTTGAACTCACAGACCGTGAGATCATGACCTGAGCTGAAGTTGGCCGCTTAACCGACTGAGCCACCCAGGTGCCCCATCAACTTACTTTTTTTTTAAAGAGATTTTTTTTTTTTAAATGTTTATTTATTTTTGAGAGAGAGAGAGAGACAGACTGAGCCAGAGTGGGGGAGGGGCAGAGAGAGAGGGAGACACAGAATCCAAAGTAGGCTCCAGGCTCTGAGCTGTCAGCACAGAGAGCACAGAGCCGGATGTGGGGCTTGAACTCATGGACCGTGAGATCATGACCTGAATCAAAGTTAGACGCTTAAGTGACTGAGCCACCCAGGCACCCCCAACGTAGTCACTTTTAAGATCCACAGGCAAAAGGCTTTATACTCTAGATTTTTACTTCACCTGCCCACAATGTTTATCTATCTCAATGTCCTAACTTAGGTCAAAATCAGTGTTAGAAAATATCTAAAATATTTTTCCTCCAAAGTCTTGATTGTTTCCCCAAAGCTTCTATCATTGCGAATATTAACTTTATTTTACATTGCCTAGAAGCAAATCCGTAGAGTTATTTGTGAAATCGTCTCCTTCTTTTTCAACACGTTTTTATGAAAAATCCCATTCTATTGTTTTGTTTAATATATTTTTCCATTCATTACATTTCCATAACCACCACTGAATTCTAATCTCATCACATATTCACTTGTGTAGTAGAAATATTTTGATACATTTTAATGGGGATGGTTTTCAATGTCAATAATTTCTTTTCGTATACAGTTTTCTCTCCTAATGCCTCCATCTTTTAAAACAAATGTTATTATCCATGACTGTGAGAAAGACAGGCCACCACAGAACATCACACAAATAAATGACCAAGAAAGTTAATTTCTGTCTGTTGAGCTTTAAAACCCAAATTTCAAAGACAAATAATAAATTTTAAGAATATTTGCAAAGCAAGTTTATTTTATTTTGTTTTCAGCCCCTGAGGAAATACGCTTACTTTGCTGGAATAGATCAGAAGACATGACTCAAATATAAGAGAAATAGGGTTCTGTTTTCAGCATGCTGGTGTCAGCTTTTAACAGACGCGAATGACAACTATAAACTGAGTAACATACAAAAAGAATTACCTGAAGGCTCTGGAAAATGAGCAAAAACAGACTAATTTTGGTGATAATCTGAAGTTAGCACAAAAGGACAGCACAGAAAGAGTTTTTCATTGCCACAGCTTTAGTGTTGAGGGCAGACTTCAGACATGGAGTAATATGGCCAAGAGTGGCTAAAATTCTCAGAGAAAACCTGCTGTCTTTATGGTCTGAAGGCAGAGAGGACAGGTTCAGGATCAGGGTTAACATAGCTATCAGAACATTACGGTTGGGGAATATGTTGAAGAAAGTAAACCAAAAAGCAGAACTCCAAAGTCTATGAACAAACTGTGTCCAAATATCTGGCTAATCCCTATATCATGAATGAGCTAAGAAAATTCAAAGAAACTTTTCGGTAATAGAATTTAACTAACATTTGAGTTGCCCACTCTATGTGAGGCAGATATTGCTATTTTAGCTAATGAAGTTAATTCCTTGAAGAAATATGTTTGAATAATGTCTGTTTTTGAAATATTAAAGCAGAATACAAAGTCTCTACAACTCAGTAGTCATAATATCCATAATATAATCTAAAATTAATCAAAGTATAAGAAATAGCAAAATACAACTCATTATCAAGGATGTAAACAATTAACAGGGGGCAAATGTGAGATGATGTAGAATTATCGGACAAGGAAGCAGCTATGATAAAAATGCTAAATAAAATAAAAGAAAATACATTTGTAGTAAATGACACATAGGAAAATATGTCAAACAGATACAAATATTTTTAAAAGAAAAAATATGAAATTAAATGATCACCTAGATAGGCTCAATAATACAGTGGAGATGGGAGAGGAAAACGTCAGTGATCCTGAAGCTAAAAAAAAAAAAAAAAAAAAAAATCACATCTGAATAAAATCAGTGAAGAAAAACTGAAAACAAATGAATAAGACCCTCAGAGTTCTTAGTTTCACAAAGTCCACCTATTCGTGGAAACATATGGTATCTGTCTTTTTCTGACTGACTTATTTCACTTAACATAATACCCTCCAGTTCCATCCATCTGGCTACACATGGCCAGATTTCATCTTTTCTCATTGCCACGTAGTAGTCCATTGTATATAAGTACCATAACTTCTTTAAGCAAAAACCAGGGGGAGGGGAAGAGGGGAAAGAAAAAAAAGACACAGAGAGGGAGGGAGATAAAACATAAGAGACTCTCAAAGACTAAGAAAAAACTGAGGGTAAGGGGAATGAGGGAGGGGGGAGAGGGGGTGATGGGCATTAAAAAGGGCACATGTTGGGATGAACACTGGGTGTTATATGTAAACCAATTTGAAAATAAACTATTATAACAAAAAAAAAATTAAAAAAATAAACGTTTAAAAATAAAAAAAAAAAAAGACCCTCAGAGTTCTTTTAGCTTTTAACTCATTATATTTCTCTTGTATTTTGAAATGTAATATAAAGAAATGCAGCCCATGTGAGTAGTCGGTTGAGATAAATGTCAACAAATACAGAATAGAATAGTTATTAAGGAATAAACTCTGGAATATGACATTTTAACCTTCCCCAATTTTGTTTTTCTCTACAAAATTAGTAAAGTAGCAATATATTTTAGAAAGCTGTTATAGAAGTTTTAGTAAATAAAATGTTTCTAAATACTTTCAGAAGTGCCAGTAAGTTAAAACTTTCACTAAATATTTATTATCATCATCATCATCACCATCATCATCATCACATTCATCAGTACCATCAACAGTATCCTTTGGGACCATGGTCAACATCACAGGAAGTTTCTGTTTCCTTTGAAAGTTGCAAGTTCAGTGTCTATTACTATGAGTTTTCTTCCTGATTTCTGTAAGAATATCCTCCTGTCTTTCAAGAAACCCCACAATGTGGAACAAGTTTGAGTGGACTTTGGTTTCTTGAGATCATATGATGCCTATGTAAAAATCCCACTTGCCGTTTAATATGTATTCCTAAGTAAAATCAGCAGGTAGTTTGTTTTATTTTTCTGCACATATCATAATCATTCTGTTGTAATCCTGTGCTGATTTGCTCCTTCTAATGAACTACTGCTTCTTCACTTTCTGTCAGTACAAAATCTACCTGTGCTTGCTTCAAAGCCTAACTGAAATGAGTTTATTAATCCCCATATAATCTGGTATACTCTGGTAAATCAACCTATTTTCTGAAATAGTTTGCAACTAAATATACCTACACCATAATCTAGTCATTGCACATGTTCTTCCTTTTAGTTGTTTTTTTTAAGCTGTTGTCTCTTTGTCACATCATATATCTCAACAATAATGAAAGTCCTTTGAAGGTCATAATTAAATCTTTGAATTATCTCTCATCATTTACACTACATCAAATAGGTCCTTCCAAACACAGTTTGTAGTTACCCAAAAGTTACTAACAAGTTACGTAGACACTGTCTCTTACCTCTGGAAGATTTCGGTACAATATAAGATGCATTAAGCAACCGGATAGAGCAGAAACAGAGAAAAAAAAAACATAGGGATGTACAAACTTCAAAGGGAATGACTATCCTGTCATCTATTCCCTTGCCTTTGTAAAGATAATTACTTAAATGTCTCCAAAAAATGATTAAAATCAGTACCTTTCCCACAGGTATCTGTATCTATTCTTCTTGCTTACATTTTTTGTTGTTTTGTAATAGATAAAAAAGTAAGATGTTTGTTGGAAAGGAATCTTTGGGATTTATTTGTTTATTAATTTGAAGCAAAAATTTAAAAAATCATTTTAGTTGGACTCAGAAGACCAGGATTTTACATAATCTTACTTGGCCACTGAATTATTATATAAACATAAACAATTCAATTAACCAGACAGGGCTTCAGTTTCTACATCTGGGAAGAAACAGAAATTATAAAATCCAGCTGGACACATACTATACATTTATAATATGTGCTCTGGAAAATCCAGTTAGATCCTGAGATAAGTTTCTTTCCAGTTATATAAAGATACCTAATACTTTCCTATCATTTGGTAAAAGAAACATGATACTTCTACTATCAAATATTTTAAATAACTTTAGTGTCTTAATTAGGAAACTTTTTTTCTGTATCTAAGAGAGCTCAAATTCAGTTCATTTGCAAAAAATGTAAATAACAAATGTTTGCACTTAAATGACACAATCTGAGAAGTGCACATTATTTTGTGAGCTAATTAAGGTAGACAACAAATGATACTTATTTAAAACAGAAAATGAAAAATAAGAAATTGATTCCGGAATTGACAAATTACATCTTTTCAGTCCACCATTAAAAGCCAGTGACTTTTAAAATGCTGCCTTTCAATACCATGATTATCCTACCATCAGGGAAATCCAAAGAATCCTCTTTCAGGAGTTTCACAGAGAAGACTTACCCGAGGTCATCCATGTCTTGTCACTGTGGACTGATTTTTTTAGAAAAAGCATATTTTTGTGACAGCTGATAAATATAAGGTCTATAGACTAGTTTTTAAGTACATAAGGTCAAATGACCCGCCTAAAGTTTTCAAACTTATGACATTAGCCTTTCTGGCATAACACTTTAATCAAGGTAAAATAACCCATAGGTACTGAAGCATTTATATATGCATGATGCTATGTACATAGATGTAGATAAGTATCTATTTATGTGAGTATACAAAACTGTTCTGTCTGTACATATTAGAGATGGCTTTTTGAAGAGAAACACTATCCTAATAGATCACCAAATGCAAAGCATTACTGCTTCCTATACACATCAATTCACTGAAAGAGGAGAGTTGTCATATGCAAAAAAGGTAATGTATCAGTTTTACTTAAAGGCAAAATTTCAATTAAATTATTCTGTATCTACCCAACATATCTCGAATAACCTAACATATGTAACATTCACCACAATGGGTGAGACTCATTCAATATACTTTAATATCCCAAATTAGAGACCGATGGTTATTACACACCAGGGCTTCATTTTGTTGTTTTTGTTATTTGTTTGTTTTTATTTCCTTCCCCTACTATTACAATTAAATGTTGGTTATTCACTGATTTACCTAGTGGCCATTCATAATGCTGTAATTTATCATTGATTCAAATATTTTAGAATTAATTTTTCTTGAGTGTGCAGCCCAAAAATGTTAGGTATATCCTCAACTATTCTTTCTCTTAAAGAACACTTCTAAACATGAATAGATGCCTTCAGCTATATCTTGTTAATTTCACCAACATCTTTTTACCTTCTAACACTCCTTGTTTAAGATATCAATACTATTCCTTAGAATTTGATAATATTCGGTCTCCTTGGCCGTTATCAGTCTTCTCCTTCACATTTTTTTTTCATGCCTCAGTCAGAGCTATCCTTTAAAAAAATATATTAGGTATGCCATTTCCCTATTGATTACCTCTAGTAGCTTCCCTATCACCATAGAATAAAATCCCAAATCTTCCCTCCAGGCACCATGATCTAGTTTGTGGCTAATGTTTTCGACTACTTTCTCCTTTTTTCATTCCTATCCAGCCACAATGTCCTTATCTATCCAAGTATAAACATATTTCTTATGTCTTCACATTCTTTGTTGTCTATCTCTCTTTCCTATTCTTACTATATTTTATTCACATCTTTGTTCATCTATTACCTTATCAGGAAGGCCTTATGTCTCATCATATTTAAACAATTTCTCCATTTTTCTCCATTTTGCTTGCTTTTTTTTTTTCTTCATAGCAATGTTCACACTCTGAAATAGTATTTGATTTTGGTTTGGTCATTTATTTTTTTTTTTTGCCAGTAAGCTCTATAAGGTCAGGAATGTTCTGTTTTATTTATCCCTCTATACTCAGCTTCTAATCAGTACATATGCAATGCCTATGAATAGGCAATACGTATACCTATATACTTAATCAACTAACTGAGCCACTCAGGCACCCCTTATTTATTTTTATATGAACTTTCTCAAACTCTTATCCATCTTGATATATTATAGTCATAATTTTACAAATCATTTTCTCAAATATGTTTTGTTTTAATTAAAGGGAAGAGGGGCACCTGGGTGGCTCAGTTGGTTGAGTGTCTGACTTCAGCCCAGGTTATGATCTCACAATTCATGGTTTCAAGCCCCATGTCAGGCTCTGTGCTGACAGCTCAGAGCCTGGAGCCTAGTTTGGGTTCTGTGTCTCCCTCTCTCTCTGCCCCTCTCCCACTTGTGCTTTGTCTCTTTCTCTCTCTCTCTCTTTCTCTTTCTCTCTCTCAAAAATAAATAAACATTAAAAAATTTAAGGAGGAAGAAAAATGTTCCATGTTTTAGGTTTTTTTTGTAATCCTTTATTGAAGATTTTAACATGTGCTTGAGTTTTGACATTAATCGTATGCATATTTTTTATGTTTCTGGAATTTAACCTCTGTGTTAGAGAATTTTCATTTTAACATACTCTTTTTTTCTCATTCAATCTGATAAAGATGATGTGGTATCTCTCTTTATTAGAAAGTTCTCCTGAACAACTATCTTCACTGGATATTTCACTGTCCCTCTGTCTGATCTGAGTATAAGACCTTTCATTTCCAAATATTATGACATTTAAATCACTCTTTCCTTATCAACATTCCATGACATTTTCTTGCATCAGCAATTATTTAAATTAGAAATGGCATTTGGTTAATTGTGCCTGTTGCAGCTGCTCTTAACTTCCTTAAAACAAAACAAAACAAAACAAAAACTATGAAAGCCAGTTAGGGGGAAAAATATAAAAGTTTATGGTAGACAAGTAGATAAGGAATATGTGATATGCACGCACGCGCACACACACACACACGCACACACACACACACACACAAAGAGAAATATTATGCAGCCATTAAAAAGGATGAGATTGTACCATTTGCAATAACATGAGTGGACCTAGAGGGTATTTTGCTAAGTAAATAAATCACTTGTTACAAATACCATATGATTTAATTCATATGTGTACTCTAAAAGAAATGATTAAACAAATGAAAAGCAAAATCAGACCTATACATACAGAGAACAAACTTATGGTTGCCAGAGAGGAATGGGGTGGTAGGATGGGCAAAATTGGGGAAGGGGAGTGGTAGATACAGATTTCCAGGTATGAAATGAACAAGTCATGGGAATAAAAGACACAACATAGAGATTATAGTCAACGATAATGTAATAGCATTGAATGGTGACAGATGATAGCTACACATGTGGTAAGCATAGCATAATGTATAGAGAAGTAAAAATACTATGTTGTACACCTGAAACAAATGTGACATTTTATGTCAACCATACTCAAATTATTTTTTAATGTAAAAGTTTGCATTACAGCTAAACGCGCATACTAGGAGAATTGCTAAAAATTGAAAACTAGATTAAGAATAATACTTAGGGGCTACCTATGATATGTTTCTGAAATAAAGTGTCTATGTCTACTAGTAAGAAGATATGGGGTAAATTAATATTTCACAAACTAATTGTCCCTAGTCCAGAAAGGCAAGGTTTGTGCCAAAGAGAAATATTGACAGGTGTTATTTCTGGTACTTGCTTTTCTGAGTGCCCATTGTACTGCTCTTCCCCTGCTGTCACCTTTTACTCTCCATTCAGAGGAAATAACTTGAAAACCAGCACAGGTAGCAGTGTGGGAAAGGAGGATAAAATATATCATCCCAGGAAATATGTAGTCCCATAAATAGACTGTTAAAAGAAATGGAAGGATATGAAAAGCCTGTTTTTACTACATGTAAGAAATGCCATTTTTTGCATAATTTATTAATTCAGACTGCCACAAAACATGGAAGTTAGATTAGAATATGATCCTCTGTCATTTCAGTACAACCACAGTAGATGAATATTTGTTAGTACTTGAGAGTCTAGTAAGCAATCGTACACATCAACAATTGTGCCAGGTATGAATTTAAAAAGGAATCAAACTAGAATCAAATTAACAATAATTCATCAGAGGCTGAGGGGAGAACCTTTACTTCTGCTTCTCCTGTCAGTAATGAGACAATGACCTCATACTTCTATGAGAGCAGTGTCAGAGATATCCACCTAAAATGAGAGTCTTTGGGTATTACACAAAAATGTCCAGATTTCAGCAAAAAATCATTACTTATCATACAATGAACAAGGGAAATCTCCAACTGATGGGGAATTAAAAAAAAATAGATTCCAACAACAAGATAAAGAGATATTAGCATTTTAGAAGATTTTAAAATGTTCATGATAAAAATATTTCAACAAGCAATTATGAATATGCTTGAAAAAAATGAAAAAAATTAAAAGCCTCAGCAGAGAAATAGATCTATATATTAAAAAAAAACAATATAAAATAAAACACATGGGAATTTTCAACTGAAAAAAATATAATAGTTGAAATAAAAAACTCAGCGTATGATCTCAACAGGAGAATGGAGGCTACAGAAAGGAAAGAAAGAATGAGAGAAGCAAAAAATAAAACAACAGAAATTAGCCAGTGTAAATAAGAGAAAGAAAATAAACATAATAATAGATTATTACAAAATATATAATGTTCATATTAAAATAGTTTCATAAAATGAGAAGAGAGTAAGGCTGAAAACTACATGGAAAAAATAATGCCTGAAACTCCCCATATTTGGCAAAATATATAAATCTATAAATTTCTAAATTTTCTTCAAAATTTGTTCTAAAAATTGTTCAAGTTACCCACAGGAAGCCAAGAAGAATAAAACAGAAAAACAAAAACCAGAGAGGGGGAAATAACAGAAAATGAAACAAAACAAAATGGCAAAATTAAGCCCCAAAGTACCAATAATCATATTAAATGCAAATGGTCTAAATACACCAATTAAAGGACAGAGATTGACAGAATGAATTAATAAGAAAGACTTGACCATATGTGAGTTAGAGGAAACTCACTTCAAATATAAGAATATATGCAGATTGAGAGTAAAAGAATGGAAAAAGATTTATTATGCAAACATTAACCAAAAGAAAGTAAGAGTGACTTTATTATTATCTAATAAGCTAGATAAATTTACCTTAGGAGAAAGAGAGAAACATTATATAATGATAAAAGTGTCAATCTAAGAAGAAGATATAGCAATCCTAAATGTATATATGTTACCAGAGAGAGAACTGGTTCTGAACTTGGGTTTGGCTGCTTGCTGCTGGAAAATAAGTACTTGAAAGATAAGGAAAGGTTGCTTTATTCAGGAAGATGGCAACCTGGGTAGATGATAGATTAATGTCCCAAAGACCATCTTCCCAGCCCAGGCAATGCCAGAGGGTTTAAAAGAGGAAAGAGTGGGAAATTATGGGGGCTAGAAGAAGCTGGTACTGAGGCCATTAATCCCATGTCCACATGACCCTGAACAGACTTAGTGGCATCAGTGACAGCTGTTTTCAAATGATTCAGGACTTATCTTCTGGGAGAGTCTGGTGCTTCACTCCTCAAAGCAAGTGGTCTGCAAAATCTCAAGGAAAGGAAGTTCTGCTACAAACTATGTGACTGAGGTCAGCAAGCAAGGAGTTTGGAGGAATTTAACCCTTAAGACTGGTTGGAATACTGTTACATATATACCACAAAGAAGAAATAGCAATTCTGAATGTGTACACACCAATTAATATAGCTGCAATATATGTAAAGCTAAAACTGATAGAAATAAAAGGAAAAATAGAAAAGCCCATAATTATATGCGTATGCATATATATGTAATATTACATTTATATCAGAATATATATGTATAGATACATATAAAATATCAACATCTCTCAACAATTCAACAACATCTCTAGAAAATCAGCAAAAATATAGGAGAAAAACAACATCAATTCATAGTAGTATATTGGCATTTGTAGACCATTCCACCAAACAAATTCAGAATATAAGTTCTTTTGAGATTCCCACACAACATAGATCATGATAGACCATATCCTAGACCGCAAAATAAAGCTCAGCAAAATTTAAAAGTCAATTCTGAGTATGTTTAAAGAAAAAAAAATGCTTGAATAAATGGATAAGTCCATCATGTCTTAAGTGGAACAATTAAATTGTATAATTCCCAGTTAATTAAAAGTGAATGGAAATTTTCACCAAAGTCAAATATATTGTTTGCTTATTTTGATTTTTAAGAACTTGAATGTACAACTCCACATTTCATCTGGAAATTAAGTATGGTAGGTGTTCTTAGTATTTGTAAAAAACATGGAATTTCTGTGAAAGGAGTTAGATTCTATATCTGACATTGCAACCTATTTCTGGTAATTTTGGAGACATTAAACCTTCCTGGATTTATTCAGTATAATTTATGTAATTGAATTATTATGTATATTTTATAGTGCAATTGTGATAGTTAAAATGTAAAGAAAGCATTTAGCACAATGCCTGACATATAGTTGGTACTCAATAATGGTACAGTTTGCTTAAGATTTTTTTTCCAAGCTGGGTAACAGCAACTGGATTTTCAAAGATATTTTTTAAATAAATTCTTGCCCTTAGGATTAAGACTGAAACTTATATTTAGCTCAAACACACTCCTAATTTTTGGAAATGCATATTATGGGCTTAATTCGTGACTATGCCACCTAATTCTGCTTTCTACATGTATTAAGCAAATTGGGGAAGCTTAGATATAGCTAGTTATAGGCAGCATGAGCTGGAACTTAAGGATCTCTATTCTTAGTCTGATGTGTTTTCATTTTTTTCGAACTTAAGGAAAAATGTATGTATGTATGTTCATCTTCTTCTAGGCCTATTCATTCATTCTTCAAATAGTGGACTGCCTCCACTCCTGCCTGGTTGCTAATGTAGAAACCGGATATAAGCAGGGGCACCTGGGTGGCTCAGTTGGTTGAGTATCTGACTCTTAATTTCCACTTGGGCCATCATTTCAGGGTTGTGGGATTCAAGCCCCACATTGGGCTCCATGCTGGGTGTGGAGCCTCCTTGGGATTCTCTCTCTCCTCTCTCCCTTCCCAGCTAACGCTATCTCTTTCTCTCTAAAGAAAAAAAAAATTGGTACAAGCAAAGTTATAGGTGATAATTCTGAACCACAACACTTCTATTTGTTCATTAAGGAGACATCAATATATGTACAAGCATTTGCCACCTCTGCCACAATTGGAAAGAAAGTTATTTGTATTTCCTGTAAAATCGAACATCCCATTTAAGAGAGCTTGTCTTAAAATACATATAAGATTCTAAAGAAAATTTCTAAAAGTCTTAATAACTGATGAGATACTACCGACAGATAAGATTAACTACAGAGATGCCAAATGGTTCAGTAATGGGAGTAAGAAAATGAAGAAAAAGAGGACAAGAGAATTCCTCCACCGCCACCCCATCCCCATCGCCAAATCCTTATTTTCCGTGGAAGCAAATTAAAACATTAAAAACATATCTGACTATACTCAATACAATAATCAGAATTCACGAAGCTTAGGGACTGTTGGTGGTTATGAAAAAAACTTTATAATGTGCCTTTTATAATGTGCCCTATAAAGGGCTTTAATTTTATTATTTTCCCTTTCTTTTTTTTTTTAATTTTTTTTTGTTATAATAGTTTATTTTCAAATTGGTTTACATATAACACCCAGTGTTCATCCCAGCATGTGCCCTTTTTAATGCCCATCACCCCCTCTCCCCCCTCCCTCATCCCCCTTACCCTCAGTTTTTTCTTAGTCTTTGAGAGTCTCTTATGTTTTATCTCCCTCCCTCTCTGTGTCTTTTTTTTCTTTCCCCTCCTCCCCTCCCCCTGGTTTTTGCTTAGTTTCACAAAGTCCACCTATTCGTGGAAACATAAGGTATCTGTCTTTTTCTGACTGACTTATTTCACTTAACATAATACCCTCCAGTTCCATCCATGTTGCTACACATGGCCAGATTTCATTTTTTCTCATTGCCACGTAGTAGTCCATTGTATATAAGTACCATAACTTCTTTATCCATTCGTCAGTTGATGGGCACTTGGTCTCTTTCCATGATTTGGCTATTGTCGAAAGTGCTGCTATGAACATTGGGGTACACGTGCTCCTATGCATCAGCATTCCTGTGTCTCTTGGGTAGATTCCTAGCAGGGCTATTGCTGGGTCATAGGGTAGCTCTATTTTCATTTTTTTGAGGAACCTCCACACCGTTTTCCAGAGTGGCTGCACCAGTTTGCATTCCCACCAACAGTGTAGGAGGGTGCCTACTTCTCCACATCCTCGCCAGCATCTATAGTTTCCTGATTTGTTCATTTTAGCCACTCTGACTGGTGTGAGGTGGTATCTCAGTGTAGTTTTGATTTGTATTTCCCTGATGATGAGTGACATTGAGCATCGTTTCATGTGTCTGTTGGCCATCTGAATGTCCCCTTTGGAGAAGTGTCTATTCATATCTTCCGTCCATTTCTTCACTGGGTTGTTTGTTTTTCGGGTTTGGAGTTTGGTAAGTTCTTTATAAATTTTAGATATTAGTCCTTTATCCGATATGTCATTTGCGATGATCTTTTCCCATTCCGTTGGTTGCCTATTCGTTTTGTTGGTTGTTTCTTTTGCCGTGCAGAAGCTTTTTATCTTGATGAGGTCCCAATAGTTCATCTTTGCTTTTAATTCTCTTGCCTTTGGAGACGTGTCGAGTAAGAAATTTGTGCATCTTAGGTCAAAGAGGCTTTTTCCTGTTTTCTCCTCTAGGATTTTGACGGTTTATAACATTTATTATTATTTGACGGTTTTTAACATTTATTTATTTTTGAGAGACAGAGAGACAGAGGATGAGCAGGGGAGGAGCAGAGAGAGAGGCAGACACAGAATCCAAAGCAGGCTCCAGGCTCTGAGGCGTCAGCACAGAGCCTGATGCAGGGCTTGAACTCACAGACCGTAAGATCATGACCTGAGCCGAAGTCGGCCGCCTAACCAACTGAGCCACCCAGGCACCCCTCTCTTTCTTTTTGATACGGTAAATTGTTTCTCTGTGATCCTGCCACCCAGTAGGAAAATTTGACTGAGGGTGCCCTGAGAAGATGCAGCTCAGTTGCTACATCCTTGGGTTAGTGAGTCTTGCCGTGGCTCCTTTCTGTGACACATTTAACATCTCTGTCCCTTTCCGCATCTTCCTTAACATGGACCCAATTAGGGAAATCTTTTACTTAATACAAAAGGATTGGGATTCTTCCGCACTCTGGATTCTAACTAAATGCTGGTGGCATTTCTTTAGCATGTCTAACCAGTATAAAAAATAGAACTTTTTTCCTCACATAGGTGCTAGGAGAATTTATTAATGTTTATGAAGTATCTCAGATCCTTGGATAAAAGGACCATGAGGAATTCTCTCATTTTAATGTGATATTATTGCATCATCTAATTTTGTGGTGAAACAGGGAGACAAAAATAGCCCTTTCAAGTACAGTAACCAGCTTTAACTCTGTGAGGCCAGTGTAGTCTGATCAGTGTCTGGAAAAAGGCATTTACTAAGTATTTTCAGGGAAAAATTGACTGCATGCAAAATTTTGGATTGTGCAATTTTCTTTCATAGGAGAATTTCCAGTTTCTATTTGCTTCCTTTCATTGGTGGATACTCTGTTTCTTCTCTAAATACAACCAAGGGCATACTCATTTTTACTTTTCTTTCAGATTTGATAGCAGAAAATTTTAGTCATTCATGTATTAGTATAAAAATTGGTAAAGTTTAAACTGACAGTCTTAGATCAAGTAGTAATTCATACCATAAAACTCCATGCCCCAAAGGAAATATCGAGATAAATGAGGAAATTCTCAAATAAGGAAGATTTTGGTTGGTTAAGGTAGCTTTGTTACCTTCTCTAAATTCAAAATACATCATCTCTCGTTACAGAAAAACCAGGTAAGACAGATTTAGTGACAGAAAAAGCTAATTGGAACTTAATTTTTTTTCTCTACTAAAACAAGTTTAGTTTATTTAGCTACAAGACAGTTAATTTAAGCCATTCTTTATTTCAAATCGCAATAGATTTAGATTGGGCTGCTATATTTCCTCACAGAAACTTATGAAGGTAAACATAATAGACATAAATTTATCAATAATAGTAAAAATCAAACTAGTATTTATAAGCTAATTTTATCTCAGGAATTGTTCTAAGCTCTTCAATACTTGCTTGTTTAATTGTCATACTTACCTGAGAGGTAGGTCCTATTATATTTGTTGCTTTACAGATGAAGAAATTAAGGCACAGAAAATGGAGTGAGTTGCCAGAGATGAGTGATGGAATAATGGAGGTTAGATTTAAATTCAGGCCATTTGATTTCAGAGTCCCTATAAGTCCCTATAAGATGCTTACCGTGAAGCATCATGAAGGTCCGTTTGATAACTAAGCTCTGAATGTGAAGAATAATATGCACTTTGTAAAGAGATGACTCTTCAGAAGAACATAGTTAATCAAAATACGGAAAAAGGAAATATATTATTTTGTTCCTTATAGTCAGTGGTATACCTCTCTGAATTTGAAAAATAGTGGCCCCATGAAGTAGGAGTGTGGCTTTCTGCCAAATGAGAACTTTAGGGCTAACAGCAGGACAGACTGTGAGCCTGCAGACAAAAGAGGACTGTTCATGCTTGTTCTGTATTTGGGCCTGTTCCATCTTAGCCAGACACAATGGTGTCCTTGGACACAAATAGAGATTTGAAGAACTCACAGTTGGCATTTTGTTATTGAGTGTCTAGAGAAGTTTGGTTATCTCTCCACAAGGAATCCTAGGGCTGGACTTGTGACCTTGTCACAAAGACTAAGCCTTGTGCTTCCACTGAAAGAAAATAAACAGATGTGTCTCCCCTGGTTAAATGGGGTGTAAAACAGCACTTAGGCTTGTCACTGTTCTTCCCAGTATTCATCAGAATCTCACTACTAAATAGTGTGCTCCCAACACAAGCAGCTGCTGTCAAGGTAGGAGGTGACAGGCTCTTGGATGGCGAGACGTGTTTTTAGATGTGGAGTAGTCAAGGCGCTGACATGAGTAACCAGTGGGGGAATTTAGCCATGCCAATTTTATTTTCGGGGTAATGAGTCAAAGGGAAGTGCCCACCTATGTCAGCTGGCATCCAAGAAAGAGAGATTTGCAGCCAGATTATGCCAAAATAAATATGTTCTTAAAGGGTCTGGGAACTTTGCTTGTTCCTCATATATCTAATCATATCTAATCATAACTTGTTTGAGAATCACTGGGTACATAGATAGCAAGACCACCAATGTGATTACCAGCAGAATGGTATATTTGACCTCATCCCTTTGGCTGTATTCCCATATGTTTCAGAATAGATTGGGTAAGGTTATACACTAACCCTGCTTTGGACAGAAGCCTCACTGTGCCTAAGGAGACAGTGTCCTTATACCTGAAAGGAACTAACAGACTCAGAGAAGAGAGATAATGCTTGCATTTCAGTCTATGTTGGCCAACACAAAATAAAGTCCAGAATATAATCAGAGACAGCAAATTCTTTTCAAAGTTCTTTGATTTCCATGCCTTGAATTACATATTCTGAATATTTCTATTGATTGAATTTGCCAGAAAATTTAGATTTCTGTTGTAGTATGTGCCGCATAGTGATAGGAGTAAAATGCTAACTAATGATAGCATTTGTCCAGTAGTTAAAATGTCAAAGTTGAAATTCTTAGATTTTCCGTAGATATCCCACCCAGGTTCAAAGTTTTCCCAATAACAAAGAAATCCTTCAAAATCTCTATTCTCAGGCATGGTAGAAGTATAGAAGAAGACAAAAGCTGTATACTATGGCACCAAAATGTAGGAGCTTAGAATGTAGCCATGGAGAAGTTACTCAGTTACATTAAAAAATAAGAAAATAAGGAAAAGAAAAGGAAACAATATAAATAATATTAATTTTATGCCATAGAGTTTAGCAGTTCAGAATTTGGATCGTAAAGCAGTATTAACCACTTAATAATAAAGGCTTGCCACTTCCTAGTCATACATCCTTCTATAAATTACTTTGAGCCCTGGGTTTTTCATCTCAACTATAAAGTGAAGAAAACAGCATCAATATCATGGGGTTATTGTAAATATTAAATGCAACAATATAGGAAAGTGTTTAACCAAGCACCTGGTACATAGAACACATTAAAATGTATTAGTTGTTATTGGCATTAATAGTATTATTATTTGTTAACACAGAATGTGTTATAGATATTGTGATGCTGTAATATTAAGGACAAAAATATGCTTGTAAATATTACTGATTTTATCTATATTGTTTACATTTACTTAAATGTTTATTTACTTTTGAGAGAGACAGAGACAGAGACAGAGCGTGAGCAGGGAAGGGGCAGAGACGGAGGAAGGCACAGAATCCGAAGCAGGCTCCAGGCTCTGAGTTGTCAGCCCAGAGCCCAACATAGGGCTTGAACCCACAAACTGTGAGATCGTGACCTGAACCAAAGTCAGATACTTAATTGACTGAGCCATCTTAATCTCATCAGATTGAGATGATAATTACAAATCATCTTGATAATTCTTTCTACCTCAATCTGCATATCTCGTTCTATCAATTCCTGTTCATATATATTTATATTTTAGACACTGATTCTAAAACAGGTACACATAGACGTATCACACAACAGGTGGTGAAATGTGGAAATTCCCCCGTTATAGCTTATGTCTAACATCTACTTTTCCACAATGAACATATGTTAACACGTTGTTTCTACTGTGGGAAAACAAAACAAAATACTCTCGAAATGTTTTCCTCCTCCCCCAAATTATTACTAATGCCTTCGTTCATGGATTTTTGTTTGTTTGTTTGTTTGTTTATCATTTTTCAGCCACATTATCGTAGTAGCTCCTTTGGTCACTGTCTTCCATGTAGTGATTTCCTTGAGAACTTCCAGTTGCAGCTGTCTAACTATAATTTTGGAGAACATAGGCTATGAACTACTCTCTTTGTATAGCCTTTTGCACACCTATAGCACAGGATATTGTTACTGTTTCTGTTTCTATGTCTGTCTCTTCCCTCCCACTGAAATAAATGAAAGAGTAGAAAGCATTTTCTCCTCAAGTTACAATATTTCCCCCAAAGACTATAGATATTAGGGCATATGTAAATCTAAAGCCTTATGTGTAAATTTAATTTCATTTGTGAAAGTCACATTTTTTAAGTTGAAAATCCTTACCCAATAGAAGCTGATGGTAATAAGCTTCTATGTATAAATTCATTTGAAAATAAAATGAAATGAAATAATTCAAAAGAAATATACCTGTTAACGTTGAAGAAGGAAACAATCAAGATTTCACTACTTTTTTCCTTATATAAACTGTTGTACTGCAGAATGTCAGTGCCTGGCATGCCTTCCTGCCAAAATGCAGAACAGATGTAGGAGGGCACCTTGGGAACCATACATTATAAAGTGTGGCTGAAGAACTATTTTCACACCTCTCCCAGCCCTGTCTTCACCTGTTTATGCAGGAAACAGACCTGTGGATTTTAGTTCCTCTGGTTCCATGCCAGTGGATTCCCAGCGGCTCCAGACAACTGCTTTCTCATTTGAAGTTCTGTTCTTTTTCTCCCAGTTTTTGGCTGACAGTTGCTCAGTTTTGGCTGCTGGCAGGATGACAGAGGCCGCTTTGCTACAGGTTGCTTTAGTTTAAGAAGTTGGAAAAATAACAGATTTCTAGGAATGAGAATCAGAAAAAAGGATGGCATTATTTTAAAGAAGTAGGAGACTTCTCCATAGGCACATTTGGGAAGTCAAGCATTTTTGGTTTTCCTCTGTTCTCACATTTTACCATGAACCTGTGAACATGGAGAGGGGAAGCTTAGACCTGTAAACTCTAGGCATATGTCCATACCCATCAATTAACAAAACCACACCGTGTAACAACATCTAAACAATGTCCTGTAACTAATGATTTTTCTGTTATGCATTCAGCCAAATAATCAAATGCCCCAACGACCTCGGTCAAATATGTTGTTATAATATTAGTTGTGTTGAAGTCTAATAATTAAAAAAGATTTAGCCGTAAACCTATATGAGTCAGAAAACTCACACTTTGATGCTTTATGGATTAGAATGAAGAGAGGCCAACAATCAGATGTAAAAAAAAAAAATGTAGGTAGGGGCACCTGGGTGGCTCACTCGGTTAAGCATCTGACTCTTGATTTCAGCTTAGGTCATGATCTTACAGTCATTGGATTGAGCCCCGAGTCAGGCTCTGCGCTCACAGTGTACAGCCTGCTTGGGATTCTCTCTGCCTCTTTCCTGCTCATTCCGTCTCTCAAAATAAATAAATCCACATTTTTTTAATGTAGGCTAAAATATTTCTATTCCCCTCATCTTCCTTGGCATTAGGAACATTGCAGCTGCTTTCCCTGGGTTGTGGCAATTAGTGCCATAAGGGCTCTGCTTAATCTCACTTTTGGAATTTGATTCCGGAGAGGCTCATACAGGTAATGTGAATTCAATTGGAAAAATGTCCACATTCACTTTGCAGACTCTCTTTGGATGAAAGGAATCTGAATGATGAAACATCTGTGTTTCCTTTCTATCTTTCCATCCCAGTGGAGTTAGAATATCTCTGAGGAAACAAACAAACAAACAAACAAAATGTTGCCGGATATTTATAAAGAAGGCCCTGGGTGTGACTCTGCACTATGTGTCAATCTATCCTGTATGCACACGTCCAGCTTTTAAGGGACATGTTATGAAGGGGTTTGGAAGAGAGGACAAGATGTCTTATGAGAGACTTGATTTTTTTTAAGTTTATTTTTTTATTTTGAGAGAGAGAGAAAGAGCACACACGTGCACATGAATCCATATGAGCAGGGGAGAGGCAGGGAGAGAGAGGGAGAGAGAGAATCCCAAGCAGGCTTCATGCTGTTATCATGGAACCCGATAAAGGGTTCCATCTCATGAATCGTGACATCATGACCTGAGCTAAAATCAAGAGTCCGAGGCTTAACTGACTGGGCCACCCAGGTGCCTCTTGATTTTTTAAATTTTTAATGTTCATGTGCAGACACTGAGTTGTATACAGAGACAGAGTTGATGAAGTGTCAATAATTTACAAGGACAAGATTAGAGATCTTCTAGGATTGAAGGTTAATATTATAAGCCATCCTGATAATGTTTCTTTGCCCGCCTTCCCTTTATCACATGGATATCTGACTTAGGGAAAGTGGTTTGGGAAGTTATACTGATACTGGCCCTTCTGATGCTGGGAACTATCGCCCCAACGTTAGGTTTAAAACTTTCCTATATTCCCTAAACCTTGGGGGCAATTTCTCACCACAATAAAATATTTAATATTATGTGGTCATGGATATGTCTTAAAATGTGAGGGTGTTAGGACCTAGATATCCTTCAAACGTGAGTGTTTTTAGAACATGTTGAGTGTCTAGGGGTAGAGTGTTGTACTAGTCGCTGAAAGAATACTAACCTAGACCAAAGATTAATAAACATTTTTTTTTCTGTAAGGAGAAAATAAATATATTTTACATAAGTCATGGATAGGTTTACTGGTATTTATTTAAATTCTGTGATCCTAAAAGGCACTGTCATTATAGGTTCTCCTCTGTTAGGTAGTTCCTTTTCCTGGTAAATAGCCCTCACTAGGAGAGGAGGGTAAGTTTTGCTGAGAAGAGTAGGAGGAAAAGTTCTACAAGAGAGGTATGGAAAATTAAAGAGTTCTGAAATTTAAGGTGATGATTAAATAGACTTGAAAGTACCATAATATGAAAAGTTTGTGTAATTTTTAAATTCTCTATTTTACCCATTCTAAATTGGGGCCTGTGAGCCTCAGAATTTGATGATTGTGTTGTTTAAGAAAAACATGTGTGACAATTCTTGGAAATACATTGGCTTTCTGTTTTCATTATGGGCAAATATGGAGCTCCTTTTAGGCTAAAAATCAAACTTATAACTCCAAGCAAATATTGTGGCCAGGCACATTTATTTTTGATAAAAATGAATGTCAATTTAATTGCAAATGAGGCACTCTCCTTAGACTCCTGGCAAATTGCAATCCTGGCCCTCAGTGCTGAAAGTTTGGGTTTCTGTGCTGGATTTTCCTGACCTGGTTTAGAAAATAATGTTCTGAGTTTCACCCAGCAATATTTAAAAAGGCATCCTGTGCAGATGGTTTTATGGAGATGTGAATGAAAATGAGTTGAAGACGTCTCAAAGCAGCTGTAGTCTCTCATTCAGAGCAACCAAAGACATCAGAGACGCTGCATGAAAACAGAGGACTTGGCCATCTTCCTTATCAGGGAGCTAAGTTTCCTATCAATGAAAAGAGCTTCTTTCTTTTAATGTGATCAAGATGGGTCCCTTAGGGTCAAAGATGAAGTACATTAATGGAGAGATTAAAACCTACCTTCTGCCCATCTATATTTAACCTGACCACAAAAGATTAAGAAGATTTTAGACTCTAGTGAACGGACTCATTCTTATTCTCTCTCTCTCTCTCCATGAACACTGAATTTATCATTTAAATGTTAAAAAGGAAACCAGATGCTATAGTTATTAACTTTTGGAATCAACTATAATCTTCCTATTAAATTCTTCCATCCAGGTACGGGCAATTATTTGCTTGATCTAAAGGTGCAGAAAATGCAGGCACACAGGGTTTCAGAAAGTCCAGTTTAATAAGACAGGTGGGTAACTAATAATGTGGAAAATTACCTGCAGATTGAGGATATTGGGAATGACTAATGGCCAAAACTAAGTGAGTAAATTAGTTGCAAAATGATACCATTTGCAATAGTTGTGTGAATGGGGGACGGGAAAGCACAGTGGCATGTGGCAGTGAGCAGAGCTAAGCAGAGTTTGAATGTAGCCCAGACTCAGAAAAGCATGCCATAAAATTATGCCTTCCCCAAACCCCCACCCCTGCCCTGTGCCTGCCTCAGGCCTTCATTTATTTATTTATTTATTTATTTATTTATTTATTTTTGCTCATCTGTGCCCTGAATGTAAGGTGTAATAGTGTTGGCTGTGGAGTCCAGTTAGTTTTGTGAAGTCTAACACAAGGCCATCATCAAGGTCAAAACCATCAGTTACAAAATCAGTTACAAAACTTGAATTGGTCTTACAAATCTAGTAGATTTCAGACACTCAAGTATGGTCAATATTTCTAGAAAAAAATGGAGTGGGCTTTGAAAAAATTTAAAAAAATTAAGTTTGTTACTAGCTGGTAACATATTGGTATTATCCTCCTAGACATGATTGTTGAGCTCATATAACACGAAAAACTTGTTCAAAGATATTTTGTAATGACAAGTAGTCTGAACACAAGCAGTCTCTTAAAGTCGATATAGTTGTTTTATGTGTTGGTGTGTCTCTTTTCCTTGAAGAATTATTAATAAATCGATAATGTGTCTTAAATTCTACCATGCCTTATGATAGATAAGACACTTATCTTATTGATATTAGATCTATTTTAAAATAGACTTGCAAAGCTATCTATTTTTCCTTCTCCCAGAATCTCTTGAGATATCATCTTGCACTCGCAGTTCAAAGCTGGTTACTACTAACATTGCAGTTCATTGCCTAAAGTTGTCTCAATGACTACAAGATGACAATTGGGGCAACTTTAATCAGTAAAATGGTCTTATTACTATTTTTTCTATAAACTGTATGAATATAAGAAGTGCTCAGATCTAATTTTCTTGCTACTGAAGTGGTAATAATCTGGAAAAGGGGCTGATTGACTACCTAATCCATCTTCTCTACCGAACATGTAGTGAAAGCTTACCTCATCCTGTCCCATGTGGTAGGGGAGGAAGCTCTGTTTAAGTGTTTAAGAGAATTACAAAGCAAGATATCTGTCCTAATACTCATAAAACTAAGATGCTTAATTGTGTAAACAGTGTGTACTACATTGTGTAATATATTGCCCTATGTCACATGGTAGGAAATTTAAACTCTTTTTCCATAGCCAAGGTAAAAAATATGAAATACATAATTACCTTCCTTATATCCTTACTATCGAAAAATATGTTTTAGTTATTTATGTGTACAAGAAAGTAATCAACCTTACATTCAAGGCCCAGAATACAAGTTATATTTTGACTGTTTAACTCGCTGGTTTAAAACTTCGTTGTGTTGACTTTACTAGTAGACACTGTCTTCCCTCTCCAGGTCAATTGATCTGTGTCTATCTGATAAAAGAGTTATATAATTCCCTGAATGTTTTGGTGACCAAATCATTCATGGACCTTTGTAAAGTGGCATGAAAGACCTAACATCACAACTCTAAGAGCCAGGGGTTAATCTCTTTTTCACTTTTTCTTCTACCATAGTTGGTGATACTGATGGGCAAAGAAGAAGAGCTATTTTTGTGCTAAAATGTACTCTTTCATATTTTTAGGATTGTAACAAAAGTAATACTCTTCAAAGACCAGAGCCTAAAAGGACAAAAACTGCTAGTTCTGCTGTAAGTTGGGCATGGACGTCTCAGTTTGGTGGGGCATTTTAAATGTCACACTAAGCATTATAGGAAGCAAAACTGCAACTTCACTAGCAGTTACAAAATCGAATGTAATGCCTTTAATGTATTTACTAGTCCACCTGCTTGTTGTGAAGTCAAATCTTTTCCTTGTATGGTGTATATACAGTGCCGACGCATAATATACAGATGAGAAAGATGTAAGAATGATAACTCACATTTGGATGTGCTTCTAATTTGTTAGAGGATTTTGACATCTATTATCTAACTTATCCCATTTTTCACTTCCAGTGTTCCAATATTCAAAGCATTCCCTTCTCTTGCCTTTCACCTTGTTTTAGTTGGTCCTGCTTAAATCTTAGAACCCATGTTGATTAGTTCTCACATACTATTTTTTCTACCTATGAAATGTTTCTTATACCTGGAATTCTGTTTCTATTTTTACTGCTATTATTCCTTTTATTACTATAAAAATTTCCTGAATCTTCTCTCGTTATTATTTACTCATTTAACAAACAAACAAAGATATATATATATCTTAAGAGGATAGAACTTATTTTCAGCAGGGTGATTGTCCTACTCAAAAACAGTACACCTTTATTGCCTATAAAATAAAGTTCATGTTTCTGGCCAGTCACTCAAAGTAGATGGAGTCAACCTTTCAGGGATTATCCCTCCATCATTCTCTACCTGTATCATCTGATTCAGGATTGAAACTGAATTTTAAGGTAGATGTGCGGTTTTCTACCTTTCTTTACTCCTTTTTTGCTCTGTCTCCAACACCTATGTTATGGGACTTATTTATAATTTCAAAGAACTAGTGAGTGACACTAAAAATGGTCTCTCTATCTGACATTGGCAGGTCTAAACATGAACATGAATCATTCCTCAAACTCCTAATAAAGGCCAGGAGGTGAGTTAAACTCGCTGCCACTCTTGTAATTTTGATTGGTATTGTAATTCAAATGGAAATAAAGGAAATATAATCAGTTGCAATATACTCTGCAAGTGGGGCATAGGACAGCATTCTGCTACTTTCCTAGCCTTTTACCTTCATGTCTTAGCACAGAGGACACGAAGTTTACACAATAAACCAGTGGATAATATTGTAACAAGCAATCAGTTTTAGCTAGGTAAAGAAAAGTTTTGTTTGTTTTGAGGAAAGTGAGATTTCAAGATGAATGGGGTTTACTGGTTCTACTACATGGGACCTGACATGATGAGGCAGGGACCCTGAGAAGATTAAATCAAAAGAAAGGAAAGTACCCAAGGAGGGATGAAGGCCCAGGGCACTTATGAAAAGTGAAGTCCAAGTGAAAGAAAAGGAGGCTGATAGGAATAGTAGATTGTTTTTTTCCAACATAATATCCACTGTATGAGATCTCTCTAGTAATTATGTCTTAAATGGTGTTTCCAGGTCTTGACTCTGTGGGCCTGTTATGGCCACTTTATACACACAAGATAAATCCCTACATAAAATTTGCCTCACTGTCAACACTGATGATATCACACATGCACAAACGCACGCACATCCCAAGAAAGTATGAAAAGGTTTATTTCCCACATAACGAGGCTTTCTGGGGAGAACAAAGTGGCTCTCAACAAGATATGAAAATTGAGGGATCAAAAAAAATTGGTTCTAGGTTTTTGTGTTGTTTAGGAAAAGTAAACTGGGTTGAGGGTTTATGTGAATGCGCAGAGGACTGCATGATTTTAACTTTCCACCTGTGCCAAAGAAGGGGGTGCCTAGACTTATACATCAGCTTGCCCAAATGTGTTACATAAGGGGAAAGGGAAGAGTGAAACATAATAACTGTCATCAGGCAAACATCACAAAATGGAGCCAGACTCTTTATTACAGAAACATAACTGCCTGGCAGTGGAATATCAAAGGTGGGAGGCTAGTGGTGACAGTGGTCCACTCCAAAGGGTAGAAACATTTTATCATGGATATTGTTTCAAATTGCTGGTGGATGCTGGTGATAAAAAGCATATAAATTTTTAATCATGCTTTTATTATTATTTGATTTTTTTTTTTGAGAGAGAGAATACTACCTTATTGTCTGCACAGTGTATGCTCTCACAGCATTCTCTCCCCACTACCTCCCACAACTACCAGTTGTAGCTAGAGGGACACAGAATCTCTGTGTCTTTCATTCTACAAAATCAGTTTCCCATTATCAGTCTGAGGTTGGGACACTCAAAATTGATCCCTAAGGTGGTTTGAGTTTGTAGAGGGTGTTGGCATAGGATTGGGGTAAATTTCCAAAATAGATGTTGCAGACTCAGCAAAAGCATTCATCTTTTCTCATTCATTCCGAAGTAAGAGCCCTCATTTCCAAAGTCTGCCAGAAATTTGTTTTTATCTTGTAGAAACTGTTATACCTGGTATTATGTTATAGTTATTTTTGTGATTTCAATTTTTTTGTAAACTTTTTATTTGGGGGTAATTTTACATTTGCAGAAGAGTGCAAAAGCAGTACACGGAGTTCCTATATAACCATCACCTCAAGTCCCCTAATATCAGATATTAACATCACCATGGTATTTTATCAAAACTTGGAAACCATTATTGGTATATTAAACTTCAGACTTTATTTGATTTTACTTTTTTTTTTCACTTTTGTCTTTTAAAAAATATTCTCTTGCAGCATCCAATCTGGAATACCACACTGTGTTTATTCATCATGTCTCCTTAGTCTCCTCTGGTCTGTGACAGTTTCTCAATCTTTCCTTGTTTTCTGTGACCTTGACAATTTGAGGAGAACTCGTCAGATATTTTATACAATGTCTTTCAATTTCAGTTTGTATGATACAGTTCTCATGGTTAGGCTCAAGTTACAGAGTTTGAGGAGGAATATTACAGAGGTGAAATGCCTTCTTTATCATGTCCTATCAGGGGATGCTAGTTTTAATTTGTTATAATATTTCTTCTGCTAGACTATACAAAAGCTCTTCGAGGTAAAGAAGGATATCTTTTTCATTTCTTTTATTATTCCATGCTGGTTAATAAAATGTTTCTAGATAGTAGATACTGAATACATATTTACTGAATTAGTTAAAGATGAATAAATTCCTGTAATATTCACTATTTGGAAGGAAGAGTAGGGAATGTAATATTTTAAATTAGAGTCAAGAAAAAGGAGGCCCAAATCACAAAGTTGGTAATTAATTTAGTTAGGACAAGAAAACAGGTTTTATGACTTTTGTATTTATGCCAAAATTAATGGATCAAACTGCTTTCTATTGGTATGTGGTATGCCTAGATCCTCAAATCCCAGAGTTTGCTCTTGGAAAGAAGTTGATCTGGGGCACTGGGCAGCTCGGTCAGTTAAGCATCTGACTCGATTTCGGTTCATGTCATGATCCAAGAGTCATGAGTTCTAGCCCCATGTCAGGCTCTGTGCTGACAGCATGGAGCCTGCTTGGGATTCTGTGTCTCCCTTTCTCTGCCCCTCCCCTGCTTGCTCTCTCTCTCAAGTTAAATAAATAAACATTTTTTTAAAAAAAGAAAGGAATTTATCCCTTTTCTGTTTAGGGAAATCTCAAAAATTCAGGGAAGCTAATCTTCAGGACAATTTGAAAAGTTAGGAAACTATTATGTTAGCTGATGTGGTATACTGCTCAGATACACCCAGTTAAAATCAGCTTCATGCTATAACATTAAGAGGGGATTTCAAGATTTCTACTTGTCCGGGAGGAGTAGATATTTGTGTAGGAGGAGTAATATTTGTAACCTTTGAACCTTGTTACTTTTTCTGACTTCTACATAATAGTTAGCTGCGTCCTCTACTTACATATTGTTTGCCCAGAGTCAGGATTGAGATCATCTGGTCTCCTAAAGGATTCAGAATTTGGGGGTTCAGTATTTACTTTTCTAGTCCTTAGCATACCAGTGTTCCCTGCCAACAAGACTTTTATGTATAGTTATTCTTTGAACTCATCTGATAGGAACCAGAAAACTAACATAAAAGCTTCTCATTCAGAAGCAGACATATGGACAAGGAATGCTGCCGTGAACATGCATTTCTTGAAACACTTGCTGTAATTCCCTCAAGTCCTATAACCTTTCCTGACATCAGTGAAAATTATTAGTTTTGTTCTCTCCTGTCATGTATCATGGTTACCTCTAATTGAAATGGAGGTGTTCCGAATAGCACAATAAGTTAAGAATCTTGCCAAGTACCTCATTTGGATAATTTATAGTAGGATTCCAGGCTGATGAGTTCAGAGCCCATGAGTCCCCAGAGTCCTTAATCTTTGATCATATTTTGTGGTGGGACAATGCTTGATGAGAGTGGAGTTTGAAGATAACTGCTCCCTGCAAATGTATTTATCAAATACCAATGTTCCCAGCAAAGTGATTTGAGATGGGGATTACCTATCACTGGAAATGAACCACAAGGAGTATCTTAATTTGAAGAAAGTACAGGCTTGATACTTTTTAATAAATTCCTGATATTGAATACAACGTACCACAGCTCTCAAGTTTAAATGACTTTTTTCATCAGAGACATGTAAAAAGTGGAAAAAGAGCTAAGAAAGAAATGAAGGAATTAACATCTTTGGAAAAAGTTCTGCTGAGAAGTGGTAATTATAAAGGTAAAAAACAAAAAAAAATGTCATTCTGGATCATGTCGGAGCACATTCCAGTCCACTGCTCAACGTGCTTCTCCACGAGCCTTCAAACACCAAGCCTAGGAAATTTGCAACACTATCCATTAGAGCATTAAAATTAATTATTCAAACTTACTTGATCATTTTTATCACTCCGTTTTTGGGGGACCTGTTTTATAATGTGTATAATTTTTTACACTAAGATTTGTGTAAATAGATAAATATAGATGATAGATAGATGATAGATAGATAGACATCTAGATAGATTTAGATTTATCTGTCTATGTATCTATATATTGGGAGTGCATGTTGTAGTTTTTAAAAATTGAAACACATATGTGATAAGGAAATTTTGATGAACACTGGCAGACTATACCAGTATGATTTGTGAGCATGTGAGACTGTTCTTTATAATAGGAATATCTTTGTAAATATTCGTGTTTTCTTTCATTAATCTATGGATACTTACCATACATGGATATACCTGAAATTTTTCTAAATCTGTGTTTTGATCATATATTACTTCTTGAACTGACTTTTATATGCTTATTCGACTCTAGAAAGTAGTATTTACATCATCTACTATATTTTTATTTCAAGATTTAGTGCATAAGAGTGCTTCTTCCCATTTTAGTAGTCTTGTTTGATTGAAATTTCCAAGCTTCTTTCTTCTGTTACTTTTATAATTTGGTGAATAATGAGCATAAACCCTTGTTAAGATAATTAGTTCTCATATTATCAGTGATTCTCCATTTGGTATTTGACACTTAACCTTGTTTGAATTTCCTTGAGGTATATTGACCAGAATGTTTTACTGTATTAGATATATAGATATACATAAAGCATTGGTTTGACAATGTATATAAATATTAGCGTTTAGATAGTATGACATTTATTTATTCATTCACTTAACATATTTATTGAGTATCTAGTAGATGCTATAAATGTGCTAAGACATGATTATTGACTTCATTTAAGATATAGGTTGATAAGGGAGAAATATGCCTTTCCTTTCATCAACAATGATAAAAGCTATGAAGCAGCGATACAAAGAGGAAAGCCTGATTTAGTTTAGAGGTCAAGAAAGGTTTCTAATGGAAATTCTTATACCTGAATGATGAAGACGATAATGCTCAAATGATGATAAACAATGATGCTGTCAGGGCACCTGGGTGGGTCAGTCGGTTAAGCGTCCAGCTTCGGCTCAGGTCATGATCTCACAGTTCGTGGGTTCAAACCCCATGTTGGGTTCAAGCTCCATGGGGTTCAAGCACCGTATTCAAGCCTGCTTTGGATTCTGTGTTTCCCTCTCTCTCTGCCTTTCCCCTTCTTGCTCTCTGTCTCTTTCTCTCTCTCAAAATAAACAAACATTAAAAAGTTTTTAAAAATTAAATAAAAACAATGATGCTGAATGTGATGATAATGTATATTTTTATTGAGTGCTTATGAGTATCAAGCACTCTTCTGAACACTTTCTGTGAAGTCATCCATTTAATTCTCATAATAACCCTAAGAACTAGTTAGTATTATTATTCTCATATTTCAAGTGAGGAGATTAAAAAACAAAATGTAATAGTTTGTAGTTGTACAGCTATCAAATAGTGAAACTGAAATTTGTATATTGTCTACCTGATTCCATACCAACATTTTAATGACTATAATGGCTGTACTGCCAAATAGAAATAAAGGATGATAGAAATAAGGCTGAGGAAGGATGTTGCTAGCACTGGGAACAACATGTAAAAGAGTTGAATCATGAAGAAGGTAGCATGTGTTGTTATTAAAACGTAAAAGAAGAATACAGCAGCTGAAATATGGAAAAAATTTAAGTGAGGCAAGAGAGGGATGTGAGGAGTAAACTGGACTGACTGTAATACATATGAAGGATTTTGATTTATATCATGAAGATGATGAAAAGCTATTTATGGGTTTTAGGTTTTTGTGGTATATAAGTGTGTGTGGGAGGAAGTACATATTAATTGTGCATGTGAAGGGAGCTGGTGCTTAAAAGATTATTCCGATCTCTGTATTGAGAATGGATGGCCAGGGGCCCAAAGTGGAGGTGAAATAATGTCAACCAGGAGGTTGCAGTAGTCCTAGAAATACACTTTGGTGAGTTAGAATAGAGTTGTGATAATGGAGATAAATAGAATCTGTTTAGTAATGTTTTACAGGACTTAAAATAAACGGGATCAGTGATGTACGAGATGCAAGGAAAGAGGTAAATGAAGATGTAGAAGAAAATGTTAGTTTTTTTCTTTGTGTAACTGAACAGACCATGTTTCCATTACCAAGTTCAAAACCAAAACCACTGAAAGAATAAGCCAAGGGCAATCATGAGTGACAAAATGACACCAAACTGAGCCTTGCATAATATATAATATCAACGTCCTGGTAAGAAAGTAGAGAAGAATCCTGTAAGAGGAGTTAGGGTACAGTAATCAGGAAGACTGGGAAAAAAAAACAACCAACAAAAAACGGTGTACTCAATAGAGGTTAAGGGAAAAGTTTAAGAAGAAAGGGAGAGGTAAATAGTGAATCGATTAAATCTTACTCAAAAGTCAAAATAAAAGATGACAAATAGACTTGATATGGTGTCATAGACATCCACATACAATGTTACTAATATGTTGAGTGTTTTAAATTTGATTCAACCACTAACAGGTATGCAACTTATATTCTGAAGCTTTTAGTTTATTCGCTTTTAAAATAAAAAACCAAGAGGAAAAGATAATTAAAATATGTGATATCTGAAGTTCTTCTTAGTGTGAAAATTCTGTGATAACAATTAAACTGATTAACATACAGAAAAAAGAAAGTATAGATTACCAAGAGAATGTTGGCACTCACTAAAATGATTTCTTTGAAACAGCACCTACGCTAGTGGTAATGATTCTTTAATAACAACCCTGATCACATCTAAGCCTAGAAGATAAAAGTGGTTGAGTGCTCCATTTGGAAAACTATGAAATGAATAAACTGCAGGTATTTGCAGACAGCCTTCCTTTCAATGATTACGAAGAAAACAGTCCTGAAAAAGGAAAGCCCATCTATTCTCATTGGAATCACCTGGAACATTAGATCTATAAGAAGATCCTCTAGTACTAACACAGATCTTTCGGAGTTTTGTGGAAACAGAAATTTTGGGGGTGGGAGAGGAGGACTAAGAAAATGATATTGTAGATTGTGGTAAATATTAGTTTGTTACCAAAGTAATCAGCAATCTCAGACATATGTATATGAATGTAGTGTGAAGATTTGCAGAACTAGCAGCTTTAAAGAAGGCTATCAATGAGATACATTAATTTTATTCTAAGTTACATACTGCATTAGAAGGTAAAGGGCAATATAATACAACTCATGCAATGTAGAATATTAAGCCACGTTAAACCTTGGTAAGCCTCACTTTCCTGACCTGTACAAAAAAGATATTTATAGACATGCAATGAAATTATGAATATATATTAAGCATTCATTTATACTGATTGTTTCAGTGCCTATTTTATGTCACATTTTCTGCTGGGCACTAGGACTTTCATTCTAGAACTTGCATCTCAGTTGAGAAAATAGACAAGTAAATAAACTTAGCCAACCCAGTTAGTCTTACACAGGGGCACTTATTTGGAGAAATCAGAAGAATCTACCTAGATGAGGTGATATGTAAGCTAGATCTTAAAGATGAATCGTCAAGAATTGGTATGTGTGGGGGGTTAGAAAGTAATCTAAGTTTTGGACAAAAATAATCCAAAAGGCCTAGAAGGGAGGAAAAGCATATTGTGTATGTGGTAATTCATGTAGGACAGTTTGGATGGAGAATCGAGTAAGGTTGTAGGGGTAAGAGCAAAGAGAAAATTAGGGACCCATTCTCATAGGACTAGTGCGCCATGCTAATAGTAGGTCTGGGCAGAGGTTATCTTAATCAAGTTTGAGTTGTTTTATGGAGTTTGTTATAAAGTCATTTTATGGAACATAAAATGAAGGGGATCATATGGCAATCCAAGTGAATGATGATGGAGATCTGAATTAAAGGTTTGATTGTAGGGATGGAGAGAGTTAGATATGTGGTAGAGCTCTACAGTTATGAGAAACAAATTTGTGTGATTGGCAGGGAAAGGGGATAAAGAAGTTTTTTCTGGGACAGCTGAATGGATAAAAGGCCATTCACTGGGATAGTGTGTTGGTCTCCTTGGGGTGCTATAACAAAGTACCATAGACTAGGTAGGTTATGAACAACAGAAATTTATTTCTCACAATTTTAGAGACTGGAAATTCAAGATCAGAGTGGTACAGTATGGTCAAGTTCAGGTGAGGGCTGTCTTTCAGATTTTAGACTGCCAACTTCTCATATTCTCACACGATGGAGAGCAGAGACTGCAGAAGCTAACTCTGCTGTGATTCTTACAGTAATCCTATTATGAGGACTCCACCCTCATGATCCCATCTAATCCTAATCATCTGTCAAAGTCTTCATATTTTAATATCATCATCTTGGGAGATAGGGTTTGAATAAATGAATTTTGAAAGGACATAAACATTCAACACATAACATGTGGGGAAGAAAGGAGGAGAATATAGTAAGCCCAAGTAGAGTTTGAAGTATCATGGAATATTCATGTGGGTAGATTCAGCTGGAAGTTGGATATATATGTGATTGGATTTCAGAAGAGATATTTAGGTAATAATAAAGGTAAGTTTGACTCAGTGGGAGTAGAATTAAGGTTATCTAGGAAAAACATTTAGAGTGAGAAGGAGAGGAAAAACTCTGAAAGATATAGCATACAAACAAGAAGCAAATAAATAGACAAAATGGAGGAAACTGTGAAGTAGAAGCTAGAGACATAGAAGGAAAGAAACTAAGAAGTTTGGAGACATAGGTACCAAAGGGAGAAAAACTCTTCAATAAAAAGGGAGTTGTCAATAGTGTCAAATGCTTGAAAGAATACAATAAAAATAAATCTACTAGATTTACTAAATATGAAACCATTGAAAGATTTCATGAAAGCAGTTTTTGTGAAGTCATTCGGTTAAATGCCATGTGGCTTTGGTTTGAGCTCTGAGTGGAATATTAGGCAAATGTAAGGACAGCTGTGTCAAGAAACTTGTCTGTGTTAGGTTATTTGGCTCATTTCAATGCTGACATTAGGAACCTATAGATAAGAAGCTAAAAATAACCAAGTATGGAGGATTGAAGGAGGGTTATCTGAAGAGTTAACTTCTTTTGGAGGAAGTTTCTTTTCTCTCTAAAGAAAAGACATACATATTTGAATATTTTATACCTAATAACTGACTATCTTAAATATTACAGCAGTACTATTAAATGCTTGGTTTGGTTTAAAAAGTGACCATTTCTTTGAAATGCCTCAGAAACTCAGTTGCATAGGAGACACAGCTTGAGGAATCATTGAGGAAGAAAGTGCAAAGGCCAAAAGGAAGATAAACACACACTCACACACACATACACACACACACACACACAGAGCAGATTGAATACTACTCATGTAAACAAATACACAGTAGATCCATAATCCCATACATTTCTGAGCAGAGGTGTAAGTGATAAGCATATGAACAGGTTGATCAAATTTCCAAAGACAGTACACAGCTGCCCCTAACTTCAAGACAACCCACTCTACTCAGTATGAAAAATCCATTAACCTGGGTGTCTGTCAACTTATACACATAGACAAAGAATTTTCACTTGTAGTTGATGGAGTTGTTGTCCTGTAGACTCAGATGAAAAGATTCATTTTATAAAACCAAGACTTCTTCTCAACCCCTAATATATAAATCCCCACATTTTAATTTTTCTCATGTTGAAACTTTCACAAAGGACAATTTATCAGCTACCCAAGTAAGGGTAATGGAAGCCATAGGGAAAGAGAATGTCTTTTGTTTCTTGGCATAAGTACCCTTTTGAATTCACAACAGTATGTGAGCACGCTTACAGCATTTTCAATATAACATTAGAGTGTGAAAAAGAAAAGGCAGTGATCACCCTGAGAGAAATGCTATTGAAAATAACTGGAAAAAAGTCATCTTCTTCATGGTAAGATTCACAAAGTAATTCCATGGCAGAAAAGTCAAGGTAAATATTTACTCCAACTTTCTTAGAACCTGCAGGAGGCTAAAACCTTTAGCATTTCTATTTTAATATTTATCTCATGCTTTTGTAAATTAGTTTCATGACCATCATTTCCCAAAGGGTCACTATTTGAGGAAATTGCTGCATGGGGACCATTCTATGATGCTGATATGGAATAAAACTTTTTTTTTTTTTCCAGTAAGGAAAAAAATATCTCCATCAGCCCTTTGGCATAGAAGAAATTCAGCGTTTCTGTATATATCCTGGTCCCTCCCCCAGATTGGGTTGCCCATATTGCATGGCAAAAATACATACTATTTAGCTATTTTGTTTGTGAATGAATTAGAAGGTAACCCTTGAGAGGAAAATTTCATAATTCATGATGGTGGCTAAATCACTAAATGAGTAAACTTGAATATTGCAAATTATTGTGATTTTTCAGGATCAAGTGACCCAAAGCTCCTGTTTGTATTTGATTTCTCCTTCATGCATGGATAAAAGAAACTCTGTAATTAAAAAATATATATATTTTTGATTTGTATCTCATCTGCCACCATGTTCAGCTCCATGAACTTTATCTGAATCTAGTATAATAGAAGCTGGACATAAGTGTTTAGTCATTATTCATTTTCAGTTTATTCAAAGGCCCAAACTCGTCAATCATTTATCAAACTACAATTCAAACAATGAGCTTATTTGTATTAAATCATGTATCTCTGCGGTGTATATGTGGGGATGAATGTATGTAGAAGATACTTCTCACCTTAACTAAAATTCTTAAATCAATGCGGTTAGATGTTAGCATATTTTGGAAAGAAATAAATAGAGCAGGAAAGGGGAGTAAAGATGTTATAGCTTCTTCTTTGCTAGCGATCAGAGGAGATAGTAGAGAAAAGGATTCACAGAGAGAGCTATAGGAAGTTACAAAAAGATTTAAGAATAATTTTTGATACATTGTTTATCTGGATTATAGTTGCTTACCTCATAGTTCTAAGGAGAAAGTTTAAGATTACAGGTTAGATAAGATTCACAATTTGAATTGTGCCTTTACCTCTTAATTTAGTGTAATCTTGAGCAAGTTACTTTATCTCAAAGAACCATAGTTTCCTTATCAATAAAATGGAAATGATAATATCTACCTTATTGAGTTGCCAAGAAGGTCAAATAAAATAAAGCCTGTGAAAATCCTTTTTAAATTATAAGAAGTTATACAAATATTAGGAATATTATGCATTGAAAATTTTCCAAATGGATGAAATCTTAGAGTCTTCCCACATTTTATTTATAAAAGAGATATATGAATGGCTCAATTGCCCAGCTACCTTACTGGCAGAAAGTCTAGTGTCTGCATATTGACTATCAGTAACACTCTAGGGGGACACACAGTCCTAAGAGAGGGCTGTGTTTGGTTTTCACTTTATAATTGGGAGAGAGCTAGAGTCTAATCAGTCTACTACTGCCAGAATTTATTGCTGTGACACGGTATTGCTGTTAAAAGTGGATCATACACAGTCCACCAGCTTATACTGGGTCTCTGCGAATACTCCAATTAGGCTGCCATAGCTTTGCAGAGAGGACAGTCCTACTCATGCTAAATTCAACCAAGTGTTCTACATGGGCGGCAGTTCTAAGAAAGTTCTAATATTTTCTTTATCTTGTTTACATTTCCATTTCTGTATCTGCTAGGGCACAAGCAGGCTCTTGGAACTCCATTCACTTCAGGACCACTATCAACCCATTGACCCATTAATGGTCACCCTTTTCCCTGCCAGTCAATTCATGTTCTCAAGAAGAGCAAGATTTCCTTCTAAAGTTCTTGTGCTAGGTATGTAGTTCCTTGTCATTCTGTGAGAGGCTAAATGAATTTGAATTTGGAGCAATTTACCTTTCTGCGAATATCTAAAAATCACTCCAATAAATACCATACCTACATTTGAGGGAACCTCACTTTCAGCCATCTCCAGAAGATTTTCTGCCACCTCTTTCACTCAAGAAGAGAAAATAAAGACAAAACAAAACTCTTAAATTTAATTTTACCGTTCTAGTAGACTCCATAGTTAACAGAGTTTGCTACAGATCAATAATTTTGAAGACCCCATATATTAACTGAGCAATGCAAGTTGCTATAACAAACAAACCCTAGAATTTCAGCAGCTTAACACAATAGATGCTTCTCTCTTTCTCATGTAACTGTCCAAGCTGGCTCCAGCATCTAGTGGCCCTGTGTTTTCTGCTGGTGAATTAAGGCAGAGAAAACATATTGGCTATTTAACTTGCTTCAGAAGTTACATCACCTATGTTCACATTTTATTAACCCCTCTTCGATCTATGAAGTAGGAGTTAGGGGGCTGGGGAATGTAGTCCTTGGCTCGATAATTGCTAACTGGTAACAACACAATAACATATACAGGAAGAATGACAGAAAAGTATTTCTGTCACATTCTATTTATGCTGCCACTCTCTGAGCTCTTTAAATTCTTTTCCAGTATAAAGCCAGCACTTACCCTTGCACCTCCTCTGTTCTCCCATGTTGATGTTCCAAGAGTCAAATCCCTGATTTCAAATTTGGCTGATAGAAATTAACTACTGGTAATGTGGTTTGAAGGGGACCCAGCCTCATGTAAGATTTTAAGAGAACATGGCATTTAAGTCTTAAATTACAGGCTGCATAACTGATGAAGGAAGGTGTAACTAAAAGGCTGAAAGTCAGAGAGAAATTGAACAACACTGATGTGTACCAGCTCTCCAATTGTTCCAATTTTGTGAGAAATAATGAAAGGTATCACAACTATTTTCAGTGAATTTATTTAAACTAGCATGTATTTATTGAGATAACTAATTCGTTTAGAGTTTAAGAGTTTGTAGACTTTAGATAATCATCGTATTCACTATACATATAGCTGTGCACCTAAATTTCAAAATTCACTTTCATGTTTTTCCTTAACTCACTTTGTAATAGAAAAGCAAGCAGTGATAGACTCTAACATAATTCAATGAAGGAGTGCAGATAATAAATAAAGGACATTTTTGTCTTCTTATGCTTACATTGCAATGTTCATTTTGTTAAAGAGCTGAGATACAACTCTTCTAAACTCACCTATGATACCATTTGACCTTTTTTCCTGTATTCATTCCGCAGTCTTTCCAGGCTTCTGAGTGCTGTGCTGCCTATTTCCTCTGTTGGGCCTTCTCATCCCCTACCTCTTGGCATAGCTGACTCTTCAGGTCTCAACTTTGCTCTCCCCGATCCTACAATCTAAAGTCATGTTCCCCCAACCCCACTATTTCTCTAGAATTTTCCATCAGTGACATTTTGTTTCCTCTTTGAATTTATATAAATGTCTGAAATTATTACACAATCATAAATCTCTGGTTAAATATTTACATATTAAGTTGTTCTAGAAATGTAGCTTTCTACTTTCTTGTTCTAAAATTGAACTGAATTTCATGTTAAGAAAGTCCTAGGTCACATTTCATGAGGTGACAGAAACCTTATCTCAATAAGGGCACCCCAGCGTCTCCCTCTGCCACCAGATTCTGAAATGCCACTAAATTTTAGGGGTTCACTTAATGCCCCTTAATAGGTGGTAGGGTGTGGTATTGTGTGGGGGAGGGAATCCTGTGACATGTTCTTTTCTGTGAGACTAAATGAACTTTGAGCTTCAGGACCCCTTCCGTAGTCTTGTATCCAGTTTTATATTCTTTCTATTAAAAGAGAAACCTCCAGTTGTGTAAGCTTTAAGTTCCACAAAACCTAAATCTGCTCCTGATAATACCTTTAGAAACTCCATAGAACTAAATGCTGTATTTTTACTAGTTAATCCTTCCATGCCAGTGTCATTTTTACTTGGAGATCCTCAGATTAATAGGAAAAGGGACAAATTGTTTGCTCTGATATCTCTGTCTTTGGGGGGATGTTTGACACTTCTACCACATTCGTGCCCCCAAAAAGAAGCCTATGTGGCCATCCATAGTGGCCATGTTTAAAAGACTGATAGATTCTCACACAGAAGTGAAATACAGTATTGTTTTGTTAATTCCAAAAGAAGGAATTAGAAGAGAGAACAAGGAATAAAGTAGGTTTATTGGGGACCAAATATATGCCAAGCACTTTACATTTTCTCATTATTTCTTATGGACAGAGGGCACATAATAGATATGATTCACATCTCTTTAGAGAATAGAAAACCTTAGAAGCAGTGAATTTCCTTCCCAAGGTCACTTATCTAGTAAGTGCCCAAATAGATACACTTATTTCCTTATGGCTCGCAGTTCTTTGCAGGTACAATAAATACCCTGTGGAATATGTCGTGCTTAAGGCCAGCACTGCTATGTAATATGAACATTATATATATGCTTTTAATAATAAAATAATGATATTCCTTAAATGTATATGAATTGTGTATTCTACACATATTTTTAAGATACACTATGTACTTTGACCACGGCATCCAAAGAAACAGACAGATGAGAGAGAAACACAAAGAAGTAGGTGTATGCACACAAACCACCTTTTGTATGAGAGACATGAGGAAGCAACTGTGTATACTGCAGTGAGCCCTGTGGCCATCAGAGAAGCATTCCAAAGATGATAGACGAAATCAAACTGGATTGGAGATCGTGGAAGGGGATGGCAGGGGTGAGAATCTCATGGCCAGAGAAGAAAAAGCTGCTTTGGAAAGAGGGATAGAGGGAGCAATATAAAAAAACAAACTCACAATGGAAGGAATCAAAATAAAATAAAACAAAGCTCTACCATTATTTTCAGTCCCATAAGGAGCATGCAAAACAACTTGCTGTCAGAATGAAACTCTGAGTGTTCCCATCAGAACTAAGTTACATTAAACAGGAGCAGCTCTCGTGGTATTATCTGCTGTCATTTCTTGGTAAATCCATGTCATTAGCATTGATTTCTCAAGGAGAGATTAGAAGAGGTTTAGTTAGGAGAGTAAGGCAGGAGTGGATATTATCCAAGCCAATGCAGCTCTGGGTCTCAAAGATGACATTTTCCTCTCTGCTTCATTAACTTGCAGAGCTTGTTGAGCTTTGGCTGTTTCTAATTAATTCTTTTACTGGCTTTTTTGAATGTGTATCATCGCTGGCAAACCATATAAAATGAAGAAATCTCTCTAAGGTTTTACCCTTTTAATTATTATTTTTATTGCTTAAATGAAGCTCCAGAATTGCAAATGTTGACATTTTGGTTTATTCTAGTCATTAGAGTTTTCAAAGGAGGGGGAGAAGAAAAAAAAAGAAAGAAACAGGAGGAGGAAAAGGGTAAGGTGGAGAGGTGGTGTTGAGCCAAGGAAATGAGAGGAGGTTGGGTCTCAATTGTGGAGATAAGCACCGAGAAGGGAAAAACAAACAGGTTTGTTGAAAGTGACCTCCATGATGGTTTTGCCCTTTCACAAAAGAGCCCGAAATGAAATATCATTAGAGGTAATTCCTAGTGGTCTCTCACATCAGCCAATACTCAGATTACACAGTGCTTGGTGCTGTTTGTGCCCTTTGCTTTTATTTAAGCAGGTAGTTCCTAGCAAGTGTGGTACACAGTTTGCGTGTGTGTGTGTGTGTGTGTGTGTGTGTGTGTGTGTGTGTGTGTTTCCTTTTGGATATTAGAAATAAGAATAACTTTGGGAAAAATACATTTCAATCAAAACAAATTAGTTAACAAGGAAATTTGTTTTGGTGATTCGGAGAGCAGTCCCTTAGAAGAGCCAGCTCTGACAGGCCTAATAAATCCATTTCAACCAATATTCATTGAATATCCATGTAAAAAATACTATGTTGACCATGTGTATATATGCTGGAGGATGCTTATAGGTAGATTATTATAAAGAAATTCTGGAGAAATCTACTCTTAGTATTTTACATGGAGTTATAAGACACATTCAAATAAAAACATAGCACATGCTATTACCAATAGTTTCCTTCCCATACATTGAAAGGAAGTTTGATTTACAAGTCCATTTTTGAAGTTGGGAGGCATTTTTCCTGTAGAATTGTATTTTAGACAGGGTGTTTTAGTTCCCAAGCCACTCACAAAAGCCTACTTAAGTCATAATGTAGCTGAACTACAGTAATGTCCTAATAACACTATGGAAACTAAATACAAAGCAAAGCAATGTTTCTGTGGGGTAATGCATTCAGAATTTAAATTTGCATCTCCAGGAATGGGTCTCTGCCTGCTGTTGTGGGTAGGAAGTTATCTTACCTCCAAGTCCTTAGGGCCCCTTTCATTTCTATTCAGAGCTTCAGCAGGGCAGGGCCTGTAGATGTGTAGAAGTAGGTCCTGAGGCACAGTAGGGAAGTATCAGAGCATGATGGTGATGAATTTTGAGAAATTGAAGCTTCTGCTCTGTATGAATCCCTGGGGACATGGTTTGGCCTGGTCAGTCCCTGGTTACAAAGTTGTTTTTCATTTATGTAGCCGAAGAAAGAATGGATTTCTCTTCTGGCTGTCCCCCAGGATTGGCCTCACAACTTTTCCCTCCTTTTAGCACATGCCTGAAAAGACTGCATATTTCTTTTAAGAATCTTTAAGATTTGTTTGCTTTTTTTTAATGCTTATTTGAAGGCAAGGAAGATATAGAAGAAAAGGCTTTTTCTTTTTCCACTTCCATACCCATCTCCTTTTCCCTCAGTGTATTTTCTCATGTTATAGCTTATACCCTAGAGAAAAAGCCAAAATGTATGCAGAATAATTTACATTTCAAAGAACTAACTGAACAGTCATGCCTTCCTTATTCAGGAAATGAGAGCATTGAGAAGATAGCACACTAATATAAATAATAATAATAATAATAACTCATATTTATTGATTACAACTGTGTGCCACATGGTGTTTTAGGTAATTTGCATGTATTAACTCATTGGGTATTCAAAAACATTCCAAACAGTAAGTACAATTATTAACTCTTGTGTACAGATGAGAAAATAGAGGCACTGCCCAAGATCACAGAGCTTCATGGGTGATGAGGTGATGATGGTTTCTTCAAGGGAATGAATAGGTCCCACAGTGCTGCTAAGACCAGCGTTGAGACCAGGATGCCCCAAAGCCACTGGGCTAAGAACCAGCTAAGAAAGGCTGGTTTAGGGGATGTTATTTACCTCCAGCCTCTCTCTGGTCCTAGTTATTCACAGCAGTTAGTTCAGCCACTAAATGTCTGAATTGACTCTAGAATCTAACAAGGTAAGACAAAGGGATACATCTCAAAGTACCACCTCCAGGATATAGAAAATATCTTTTTCTTACTTTTCTTTAACTCACCTTCATTTCTAAATATGATTCTCCATTCCACTAGGTTTTGGAAAATTTAGTTTAGTCATTCTTGAAATTTTTCTAGCACAAAATAGGATTCTAGGATCTTATCTGTAGGTTGGAGGTTTGAATAGATGCTGACACCCCATCATCTGTCTGTATAGATTAACTCAGAGACGTTCATTATTCCCAGGTATATGATCTCTGGTGTCCAGGTTCTATGTTGCCTCCAGTTCATGCTTGGGACTTCAGAATTTTTAATAAGTCAGAGAAGGCTGTGCCTGGAGCCCACACACCCTCTTGCCTTTTTAATTGGGGGTTCTTGCTATTCACCAGCAGAGCTGCCTGGATTTAAAGACCAGAGCTTCATTGCTCTGGGACCTACAGATTTTCTTTCCCCAGTTCCAAATCAGCTTGGAAAAACTTTCCTATTTTGGGGAAAAATTCTCTTTTCACATTCCTTCTAGTGCTTCTTTTACACCATACCCTTACATCGCTTGATCTTTGAAAACATTCTACCTTTTCTGAAGAATTTAACCTTTTAAGAAAAAAAAAATTAAAAACAGGTGTAGGCTACCTTAGCCTTTCACCTGGAGCAGGACAATAATAGAATCAGAGAACTAGGTGAATGAAGGGAAAGAAAAAGGAAGAAATGCGGAAGACAAATAAAAGATAATGTTTTCTTAATATTTTAAAATGTTTTCCAATCATAGCAAGAATAAAGAGGGGTTCTTAAAAAGAGGTGAAAAGGCAGGGAAAAGAAAGATGTAAGGGAAGCCAAGTACTTTTTGTGTGGCAGCAGCCAGTGGGTAATGGGGATTTCTACAATCCTCATTTCTATCTGGAAGGCATTGGCCATCCCTAGTCGTTAGATAAAGGATGGCTGGAATGGAAAAACTGGGTGATAGAATTACTCAGGAAGGACATGGGGCTTTCTCTGAGTTTTGAAAGATGAGTAGGAATCAGAAAAGCAGGAACATGAAAGAAGACACATGAGATAGAAGACTACCTAGAAAAATAGAAACACTTGCAGCTATAAGCTTGTGGTTTGGGTAAGGTCAAGTACAGCCCACCATGAAGGAAACAGAATAAGACTAGCACTGGGCAAGCAGGAAGTTCAGGTTCACGTAGCTGTTCTTGCTCTGCCGCACACTGGCCATAAGACCTTCTACATGGAGGTTAGGTTTCTCCTGGAGAACAAGGGGGTTAATTTCTATCAGTTTGCTTCCTGTGCTTATGCAGTTTTGTATGTGATACTGAAAAATTTGACCCACCGCCCAGATGTTGGGCATGGAAGTTATCAATTTGTTTGACTGGAATTATGAAATGAGCATACTGCGTGCTCCCTTCTCTTATAGAATTTATTTACTATTAAATGTAAACACTCAAGGAAGCAAATTATTGTTTTCTTTGCTTCTCTGGCCTGACTTCAAAGGTCACCCTTCCCTTCTTTTATTCTTTGCATAAGTCATACAACTTATTTTTTAGACTGCACCTCTCTCTTTGTACCTCTTTCCCATCTCTGTGAAATGAGTCCCAGTGAGACCCTGGCCATGAATACAAGTGTGTAGATGTCCCAGTGTATAGCTCATGTGGCTGTACTAATGAGCCAATTCTACAAGTACAGAGGCATTGGCTTAGAGCATTTATTGTGCTTCTGCACAGCAAAAAATTAATTTTCTAGGGTTCCTAAATGGCCCAGTTCTAAGATGTTTAGTTTCACTTTCCTCAGACTCCATGCTTCACTGTTTAGCTCTCTTTTAATAAAACCCAAGAGTTCTATATTTCAAACCATATCTGGCCTTTTCTTTGAAATTTCATATAGCCTCCTACAAGAATCTACATCTTAAAAAAGAGACCTTTCTTCTGTAATTTGATTAAATAAATAAACAAACAAACAAACAAAAGGATTGTGTGGAGTTTGGCAAGAGGGGAGGATTTTTTAGCATTGGTTGAAATTATTTCTTTCCAAAATATCTTGAGCTTCTGTTTGATTATTTGCCATTAGTGTATTTTTATTTTTATTTATTTATTTTTTTACCTCCAATGAGGAACAGAGGAGAATTAGAAAGGAGGATGAGTCTGTTTGCACTTGGATTTGTCCTTACATAACCATCAGGTGTTCTGGCAAACGACAAAACCGAGTTTGAAGGAATGCTGGAAAGCAGTCATCCGGAAGAAAATAAATTGGAGATTAAAAATGTCTGGTTTTTTGCCATAGTGGTTTTTTGAGTCAAATGCCTTTGACTTTCATGAAGATCATAATGAATAAATACAGAAATGATTCAGTGTTTATGAGTGTTTGAGTTCTGGAGGAGGGAAGCAGAGAGGTGACAGAGGGGTGGCATTTGCCAGTGAATAAAACTTCTTCCAGGCAGGTGGCTAAATCTTGACAAACTGCCAAAGCACTTAACAGCAGCCACTGTTGCTCAAGGCACTCTTCCATGCTTTTAATTTTTTCCAGACTGAAATACCTTGAGCAAAAGAAGCTGCCAGCAACTGCCATCAAGGGATGGTTGTAGAAATGAAATGACAGAGAGAGGTTGAGTGTCTGAGCCAGGTGAGCCAATAGGTGGGCCTTCTGGTGATAGAGAAACGGTGAGAACAAGGTGAATGGGGGTAGCTGCAGGAATGTGAGTCTCAGGAAACCAGGAAATCTGTTCTTTAATCTTCATAGAGGACATAGTGAAATCTAGTAATCGTGGAAACAAGGATCATGCCTGTTAATGACTGGTGTGACTCAAGTCAGGCATAGAGTTATAAATATTGAATATTAATTGAAAAGATGGAATAGAATCCAATTGAAGACAGATGGGACTGGGAGGGCACGAGTAACCTGAATTAAATTGGGTGATAGGTTGTGAGTAGTTCCAATTTGTCTTGAATACTGGAGCACAGGCCTGGCTTCTGGTTCCACTTCTGCTGTATCTGACCAGGTGATTTTGCACATCCAGGTAGCTTCTCCGGAGCTTAAAATCTTCATCTGTTAAACAACAACAACAAAATAACAACAAAGAATGATCGAATCCTGTTCGGTGATTAATCATAACTTCTAGGTCTGATACTATATTATTATTCCTTTTTTTTCTAAGAGAGACTTTCAAATGGCAGATGCTAAGGGAGGGAAGGCAGACGGAGTGTGTTAAAATGTGATTAAAAATAATACATAAATGCAATAATTGAAATTGGAAATTTAAGCATCAATGAGGTCACTTGTCCACAGGGGGAAGTGAGCTATTATAAAACATATCCCTGACTCTTCATTAACATTAACATGATTGAGAATTTATTTTTAAACCCAAGCAGTATGTGATTTTGCCTGTAAATGTGCCTTGACGAAATGAGAGCCTCTAGCAGGAGCAGGGTTGAGAGATTGTAATAGCGTTGGGTGAGTTTAGTAGGTCTTACAGCTTTATGTGTTTGTTTGTTTGTTTCATATCTGCAAGATCACCTGTCAGAAATAAAATTCCTCTAAGTCTCTCTCTTCATTTCCTACTTTATCTGCCCACTCAGGAGACTTATGTGCATCAGGCACATATCCTCATAGACAGACTAAGTAAAATTTTAGTACACAGCTTGGAACAGAGATTTATTCAAAATCAAATAGTTTCTTATTTGGTGAGACTGCTCGTGAAGGGAATACCAAACATATGGCCACCACAGTGGTGTGGCTGTCGGTTTTCTAGGAAAGAGTCCCCCCTAGAATATACTTTGTTGACCTTCTCAAAGGAACTACTTTACCACGGGGCAAATATTTTCTTCCCAGTGTCACATTCCAGTAGCTCATATTCATGCTGGAGTATAAATAAAAGATAGCCCAATATTATCTGAGGTCAATTTGAAGACGGGTGGTAAAGGAGTAGGTGCTACCATAAATGTTTATATATTTGAAGCTGAAGCATCATCACCATAATTTTGTCACGAGTTAGTTCTAAACTAAAAGGTCAAGTAGGAATCAGTCATAATGTACTTTTTATTTTATTTTATTTTATTTTCCTTTTTACTTTACTGTTTTATGTTATCTGGAAGGATTTACATAGAACCCTAACAGGAAATACAGATTGGTAGCATAATAGAATAGAAAAAGCACTGCTGGAGCGCCTGTGTGGCTCAGTCAGTTGAGTGTCTGACATCAGCTCAGGTCATGATCTCATGACTTCATATAGTTCTGGGTTAGAGGCCTGCATCGGCTTGCTGCTGTTAGCACCTGCTTAGCTCCTCTGTCCCCCTCTCTCTCCACCCCTCACCCACTTGCACTCTCTCTCAAAAATAAATCAGCATTTAAAAAAAAAAGAAAAAAAGCACTATTCCTGGAATGAGGAGATTTAAATTCTAATGTTTCTTTGTTTTAATATGACAGTGATCTCTGTGGACTTTTTCAGTCCTAAATTTTTCAAATGCCTATAATTAAGAATTAAATTGTATGGTGCAGCATTTTACATTGAAGAGGGACATCATCCAATATGCACAGGATACCTAAACACAATGGAACATTTTATTTGAGAATGTGGAAGATGAGGTTACATAGGTAGGGTTGGGTCAATCTTTGAAGAACCCTGAATCTTGGAGTGCGATTCTGACTTGATGCATTTAATTTCATCCTCAACAAATTAGCATATAATAGACTCACTGTTGAAGATGAATCTGAAAGAATGAAGAAAGCATTCTTTTACCAGTCTGTCTCTGATACCACTCCCTGACATAGCATTCTATTATTTTTTTTCTAAGAGAGACTTTCATTTCAGCCTCACAGATCAAAAATTGTAGACCAAAGATTGGGAGGATCTTTTCCCAATGCCTCAAAGAAGTTAAATGGTATAGTCAGACCTCGAACCCAAATCTCACAGGCTTTTAAAACTAAAATAACCTCATAATAAGTCATTTAGTTTAAGACTGCAAGTACATTGCTACTTTTTTTCCTAAGTTTTATTTATTTATTTTGAGAGGGACAGAGACAGCACAAGCAGGGGAGGAGCATAGAGTGAGAGAGAGAGAGAGAGAGAGAGAATCCCAAGGAGACTCTGTGCTGCATGACATGGAGCTCGAACACATGAACTGTGAGATCATGACCTGAGCTGAAACTAATAGTCAGATGCTCAACTGACTGAGCCACCGAGAAACCCCTAATAAGTACAGTGTTACTTTGACAAAACATATGATTCACAAATCTTTTGCCTAAAATAAAAATAAAATTTGGCAGAGATATTTTGCTACTATATAACTAAAATTTCTCTTTTAAAAATACCTATTTTTGTTTCCTCCATCATATGGGGACGATCTGAATAAATACTTCTAAGAATGTTCATGTCAGTATAGTCGTGTTTTTTGTCTATATCCCTTTGAACCTTATGACACTTTTATACTCATTTAAATGAGGGTTTGTTATATTATTTCCAAGCTATTTCAGTGCTCTATTAAAGAGAATGTAAGATAGTGCTTACCTTCAAGAGATTTTCAGTTTAGTTTGGGAACTACTCTTGATAACAAATGATAAATAATAATATACAAAAATTAATTGTGACAGCTTAAAAATGATCAAATGTCATGTCCCCTGAAATCTGGGTAGCATCTGTTTGATCAAAAGAATGTAGTGGAAGTGACACTGCCAGTTTGGGGGCATGGATTTTAAGAAACTGGAAGCTTACATTTCTTATCTCTTTAAATACTTGAATTTGAAACCTAGCCAACATTCTGTGAGGAAGCCTAACTAGTCCCACTGATAGGCTTATGTAGAAAGGAACTAAGCAGGAAATCTGGATGGCTGAGTTGGTTAAGCATCCGACTTCAGCTCAGGTCATGATCTCACAGTTCGTGGGTTCAAGTCCTACATCAGGCTCTGTGCTGACAGCTCAGAGCTTGGAGTGCTTCAGATTCTGTGTCTCCCTCTCTCTCTGCCTCTACTATGCTGCACTCTGTCTGTGTGTCTCTCTCTCAAAAACAATAAACATTAAAAAAAAAAAAAAAAAGGAACTAAAGCTCCCTAAAGGTTCAACTGCCAACCATGTGAGTAAGCCATCTTAGAAATAGATTTTCCAGCCCAGTCAAGGTCCTTGAATTGACACTGGCAGAGCACAGACAAGCCAAGCCACTGTAGGAAAGCTCTGCCCAAATTACAGCTCTGTGAGCAAAAAATGTTTAAAATGTAAATGCATTAAATTCAGAGATGTTTGTGAGGTAACAATAGATATATACAACACCAGGTTTTGTTTGTTTTGTTGCTATTTTTTCTAAACATTTTCCTGTCTGGAAGTTCATTGGGACTTTTCTCAGAACTTAACTACTCAGAGGTATCTTCCCTGTCAACCCTACCAAAATGCATTGCTACCCAAGTATTTCCCATAACTTACTTTAGTTTTTGTTATAGCATATATTTCTAACTTAATTATTACATAAATCTTTTATTGATTTTCCTCTGCTCCACTAGAGTATAATATTCATAAATAGAGTGATTTTCTTTTTGTTCAGTGCTATATACCTACTTCCTAGATTAGTGTTTGACATTATAGCCAATGCTTAATAACTGTTTATAAATAAATGCATGATAAGTGAAAGGCAAAGTGCAGATAGTGGAGATCACAGTGTCTTCTCAGATTAAATAACAAAGAGGAATTTGTTTACTAGCAGACTGGGGAGTATAAGAAGGATTTGGAGAGTAGAAATGGGGAGGAAGAAGAAAAAGTAGAACTTTTAGCTGCTTTTAGCTGAGAGAAATAGAAAAAATTAATATTTCAAAAAACAGTGCATGATATAGTCAAGGAAAGTTGGCAGACTATTTGGAATGGAAAAATAATGTGTGGTCATGTCAAATAATATTTTTATTTTATACTGAGAACCACCCACTTCTTTAGACCTATCCTAGTGTGGCAGTCATCTTCCAAGATGATCTGTCTACCTTCTGGTATTTGTGCTCTTTCTTGTCCTTTATCCCACTAAAGGGGCCTGACTTGTATAACTAACGGGATTTTGTGGAAATGATAATATGTGACTTATGAGAGTCTGAGATCACAATGATACTATGGCTTCTTCCCTGCTCTCATGGATCACTCACTCCTGGGGAATTCAGCTGCCATGTTGTGCATCTCCTCTATGGAGAAGTCTATGAGGTGAGCAACTGAGGCTTTCTGGACGATAGCCATATGAGTAAGCCATCTTAGAAGCAAATCCTCCAGCTCTATTCAAGCTTTTAGATGACAGCAGTCCCAGACAATACCTTGTCAGCAACATTGTGAGAAGATCCAGAATCAAAACCAACCAGCTAAGCTGCTCCCAAATTGCTAACCTGCAGATTGTGAGATAACAAAACCCTTATTGTTGTTTCAGGCTGAGTTTCCATTGTTTGACACACTAGCCATTATAATCTATATTATAACCCTTCTGATTTAATTACAATTGCCAAAACAGGTAATGTGCTTGGTGTGTTTTCCTCTTTACATGTTCTTCTCTGGGTGAATATATGCCAATTACCCGTTTCTTATCTCTTATTCATCCTTCAAGATTCGGTTCAGCTGACATTTCATCTTAAACTCTCCCTAAAGCCCTAGCTTTCATTAGGCTCCCTCCTCTGGGTTCTTTTAACACTGTTTTCAATTATATCTTCTATCCGTTTGTGCTGACATTGTATTGTATTCGCCTGAGTACTCATCTGTCTTCTCCACTGGACTCTAAGCAACTTGTAGCAACTGGTTGGCATCCAATATCTGCCAGTTAAATATTTAATGAATGAAATGGTAAAGATGCATTGGGGTCCCATAGCCAAAGACCTTCAATGTCGGATTAGAGTTCCTAATGTATTCTTGTCTTCACCAGTTAATGAATAATATTTTGATAGCATTAATCAAAGAAAGAATATAGAACTAGCATAATAACAGAATAATACGTAATAAGCCAAGGGTCAGAGGTAGTGTTCTGTAATGATTCATAAAAGGACAACAGCAACTATCTCTTAAAAAGGTTTTACATGCAAGTTAAGGAAAAGACGAGCTCTAAGATCTGTTGCAGTCCTATGATACCACTAAGCATTCTATCTAAAGGGCAGTTGTTACATTGCAGAGACTTAATTTCTAAACTGAGCATTTCCTGACCCGATTTTCTGGGAGTTGATGAGTCACACATGCATAGATTTAGAGGCTTTACTTGTGTGGGTCATTTGTAATGCACAGTGCTTGCCGCTTAAATTAGCATGGCTTTTACAGATCCCTTAATATGCATAATCTGACCCAATATTGAGATGGTCTTTAGAAAGATAGAGAGTTAAGGGGAAAAATATATATGAAGTGATTTTAGAAGATTTCCCAAGTGCTAGCAGACTAATTTGAAGGTCCTTAACTGAATTCTGATCAGAACCTCTCCAAATCTCTCTGTCACACCTGGATTTGGCCATCTGGCTACCCTATTTTAATATTTCCCAACCATGATTCAACAAAGGGAATATCAGATTTGGGCTCAAAATGATTTTACCTTTAAAAAAGATATGAACAGTGAGATAAAGCCTTTAGAAAAAAAAAAGGAGCAGGCTTGATTTGCGTCTAGTTTGATGGACACTTCCTATCAGAGTATTAGTGAAAATGTCAAATACATGATTTTATGTGTGGGAAGAAATGGTGCTTTTATTCCAAATAGCTACTTGGTATTCATATATAATATATCGATAATGAAAAATAATATTTAATTAGAACTCATTATGAGCTAGATAATATAGAGAGAGATATTAAGCAATAGACATGGTTATTACCCTTAAGACACTAAAATATGATTTGAAAGACAAGATACATGAGAAATAAGAATCCAGAGCAGTGCCTGATAATTGGATATAGGAGTACCATTGTGATATTAAACTTGAATACATTTTGAGAGAGGAGAACTGAGGCCACTTCATGCAAAGCACTGACGCATTTTATTTCATCTCACAGTCACAAGGTTCATATTATTTTAAGGTATTATTCCTACTTTCAGATGAGGAAATTGAAGTCGTGTATTTGAAGAAAGCTCAAATTAGAAGTTGGTTCTTATTCCAGAGATATTTCCCTTTACAATTTGAAATGCTGTCTCTCATTTACTTTTTTAATGACAATATAAGTGATATAGGAAATAAACACTTGGCAATTTCAGAAAATCAATTTCTAAACAAACTAGAATTTGGTGGACTTACCAGAAGTAAAGAATTAACCTAGCCTAGAAAGATGGGTAGATTTGGAGAGGTAAAAATGCAGTATAATGGGGGAAATGTATGATTGAAAATGAAAAGGAGAGAGAAATGCACATTGCAGAAAAAAGGTCAGTGAGAATCCCCTCTCCCCCATCAAGGATCAAGTGAATGAATTGTCTAGAGTAGTAGTAAGGTAAATTTAAATTGTTAGCAAGGGGGGTTGCTGCCATGAATAATCCTGACACCAGGCCAAGGAGTTAGGACCTTCAGAATATTTGGATATTTGAATATTTTCTCTCTTTGTTTTATTTTGTCTCTTTTTTGATAAGATGACTTCTGAATAGGAATCTCGAAGGATGAACTTGAAATTTTGATCCCTAAGATATATGACAATTTTATTCCCCTTTTAGATAAAGTAAAAATGAAAGCTGCTAGCCATACTTTTGCAACTGATGGGTATGGGGAGAAGACAGTCAGGAAGAAGAGAAAGAAGTTGAAGGGAATTCTGCATGAAAATAAAATATTTATCTCAAGCAAAGATACTTCTTAAGTGAATGGGAAACCCTAAGTGTCCTGAGCCTAAGTTACTCATACAGGAGTTGGGAGTAGCCCCAAGCCTGGAGGCAGTGCTAGAAGCCACTGCATGTCCCATAGCACCCCCTCAATGACCATACTGGAGGCACAGAGGAATGTTTGTTATGTGGCTTCTGCCAAGAAGGAATATGAAAGCACCTAAATACAATTGACTCCAACAAGTGGGCTTTCAGGCTCTTTCCTGACTTCTGTAACAAAAATGGCCTTTCAAGTGGCAGGAGATGTGGGCCCCTGCCTGGCTTGTAACAAAACTGTAAAATACGCCAAGCTGTCTTCTGTGTTCTCCCATCACTTCTATTTCCAAACTATTTCCCACTCCTGGAGTTCAGGGATCCTGCCCTGCTCATCTCTTACTCTTAGATAAGGAATGGCCCAGTGAAGAACCTAGATTCAGAAACTGGAGCCCTTTCTTCTCTCGTTTAAACATAGACATCTTTGAACCTGCACATGTTTTTAACCTGAAAATTAAAAGATTGATATGCAGGAACTCTAAAGACTCTCTCAATATACTTTTCTGACTTAAGATGTTATTAGAGTTTATGTTGAAGATAGAGGCCTCAAGGTGAAGTCGGCTGATTGAACTTATCACTGTTGAACTTATCAGTTTTATATTTAATTCATTTTATCTATCTTCCTTCTCTTCCTCGGCCACCACACACTGAGTCACAAGCTCACATCCATCTGTCTCACTTCTTCATATTCTTTTCATGCCTTTGGGTTTGGAGAGACCTAAGAGTCATCCAGCATCCAGGAGAAGGTGATCAGAGGGTCTGGATGACTCAAAGAACCCAATGGGGCTTTCTTCCTAAAAGGGGTTAAAAAGTCAAATAATCCAGGTACTTAGCACTTTGTTCAAAGTAAGAAGCATTAAATAAGAAGCAAATCCTCCTCACGGAAGGCAGCAAGGAGGAAAATGTGGGGTTCTAAATCACTGTAGGTGTCAGCCAAGGATCAGACAGAAAAGACACAGGAGAGGGTTAAGGCAGCAGCTTGTCTGGGATCAGCAACAACATTCAGGATTTTCTCCCAGAAGGTAAAGTTGTGACTAGAAAATTATTTCTCACAGTGAGTGGATTACTAATGTTTTGTGATTACACCTGGGTCCACTTTTAAGAACAACTGTCTTGTAGTGTATAAGCAGAAGAATTTGGGTAGGTCTGGTCTTCTGGAACAGGTGTCCAACTCCAGCATTGCTGGAATCTCTGGGACTTTCCTGAAGCCACCTCTTTGTGGTAAGTGAAGACTCAGTCAGAGGTCAGATGGAATAGGTAGTTTGCAGGCCTCGCTTTCATTTTCTCACACTTTGCCTTATTGTCTCAAATTTTACTTTTTCCTCCAAGTCACTAGCATGAAATCACTGAACCCAGATTCAAATGGTGAGATCAAGATTGGGTTAAACCAGAAATAATCATCGTAATTATTCCTTTCTCACATTAGGTTGATAACTTTACTCTCCAAATGTCTGACTGGATGCCTACGTGGGCAGATAAGCTTGGGACCTAGAGCTCCACGTTTTTTCTTTCTTTTTTTGATCTTCTATTTTAAGGATATAATGCTTAAATCAGTAATAGTAATACCAGTCTAGAACAAAGAAAAATTTATCTCTGAGTAATTATCAGTTTGAATACCCTCTTTGAAAATTAGGTCTTTAGTGGTTCTCATGACAGAATGGAAACAGAGTGCAGTTGGTTTAGCATTTCTGACCGAAGAACACTCTTCATATCAGACAACCTGACTTCAACAATGAGAGAATCTCTTCAACATTCTAAAGCTCTAAATTATGCTAAAGTTAAAAGTTGATTAGAAGTCGATTAAAAGATTAAAGTTAGAAGTTGTCTGAACCAGGCCCTGAAAATGGACTAACAGCTGCCTAGGCCCTATTTTGAACAGTGGCCTGCTTTACGATCTGTGTCAGGGTCTGAAACTTGATGGGAACTACTTTCCTGCAGCTAGCACAGGGGTCCCAGCATGGCAGTATCGCTTTTTATTCCTTTCTCTCTCTCTTTTAGTATAGCAGCTTTACTGTGGAGAACCCTGGTAAGACACCATCTTAATCTGTGATCAAATTAAAAATCATGAATAATGAGACAAATGAAAATAATGTGCCAACTGATAGATTGCAATTAGAAGAATACAATGTATTTTCTGTGATATCCCTGACAAATATTTTTTTTTAATGCATAAGCTGTATATTTTCATGAGGAAAAATTGGGAAAACCCAGTTGAAGGACATTATTCAAAATAACTGATCTATAATCTTCAAAGATATCAAGGTGATACAAGTCAAGGAAAAGTCAAAGAACTTTTTCCAGATTGAATAAAACGAAGATACTTTACAACTAAACTAACACACGATCCTAGATCAGAACCTTTTGCTAAAAAGGGCATTAATGGGATAATGCACACCACTTGAACTGGCATCTCTGGATTCTATGACAGCAATGTGTCAATGTTAGTTTCCTGATTTGGACAGTTCCATAGTGGTTATTTAGGAGAGTATCTCTGTTTGTAGGAAATGCAACCGAAATATTTCAGGGTGATGGGAGATCACATCAACAGCTTAGCCTCCAGTGGCTTAGGAAAATAAAATATTTGCGTTACTTTTGAAACTTTTCTACAAGTTTCAACTTATTTCAAAATTAAATAGCTCAAAAAAAGAAAAGAAATGGTCAAATATCCATAGGCTTATAGGAACCAAGTGTACTAATTCCTTAAAGGTTACTGAAGGAAAACTACTTCTTTATTCACATCCTTGTGACACCAAATGTGTAGGTTTTCCACACCAAGAAATTGTCCAGTCTTCTGTAGACATCAGTTGCGTGTCCTACAATTTAATTCAGTTCTGACCCTAACTACCCAGAGCTGGCACAGACCCTACAGGTTAAGAGCTCAGTACCACAGACTGCTACCCTTCAGATACTAATTGCAAGTAGTAGGTCCCCAGACACAAATTCTGTACAACTATTGGGGCTTCTCATATCCCACCCCTCAGTTTCAATAATTTACTGTAACAACCAACAGAACTCACGGAAACACTTTACATACTGTTACCCAGTTTGTTATAAAGATTATTCTAAATAATACAAATAAATAGCCAGATAGAAGAGGTACATAAGGGCAGGAGTCCTAAGCACAGGAGTTTCTGTCCTTAGGGAATTTGGGGGGTGCTGCACTCTGGGCACAGGGATGGAGTTCACCAACTGCAAGTTCCCTAAGCCCCTCCATTTAGGGTTTTAATGAGGTTCAGTTACATAGGCACAATTGAGTAAATTGTATTTCAATTTTTTAATCACAGAGCTGGTTCCTCTGGCACCCATCCCCCAACCTAAAGCTATCCAGGGGTCCACCAAAAATCACCCCATTAGGGTAAACACAGGTATGATTAAAAAGGGTTTGTTATGAATAACAATGCTCCTTTCACCCGTCACTTCAAAATTTTAGAAGTTCTGTGCCAGAAACCAGGGGTAAAAACCAAGTATATATTTCCTATTATATCACAATATCACAAGTACCCAATGCTTAAAAAGAGAGTAAACTATGTGGGGTTATGATAGGAGAAGATAGGATTCAGTAGGCAAAGAGGGAAAGATTAGGACCTGAGGTCCCTGGGTGGGAAAAAACACCTTTTTGGAACAATGCTGGGAGTGTCTGACCACAGCAAACCCCCTCAGGCATAAAGTTCCTCTTAAGAATGTAACAAACCCACCTACTCCCCCTCAGGTTTGCCTCAGGAATTTGACATAAGATGGAAGTATGGCCATAGACCGCCCCAGGGTAGAATCTGAGAAGGAACAAGGAGGAAGGGAATAAGGAGGGCTGACCAGAACCTTGTAAAACAAGGACCCTTGCGTATAGTTCTCTGGCATTCACTTTTGAATGTCCTGTCTCTGTAAAGAGAGCTTTCCTACTATTCTTCCTTTCTAATCTTACATCCTAATAAATTTTGCCTGCTGATCATTTTGTGTCCACCTCTTTATTCTCTGAAGTGGCAAGACAACAAATCCTGGGTATTATGGTAAAAGACCCTGCAACAGGATTAATGTACATTTCTTTTAGGAAACACATTTGAATACTAAACATAGAATACCATAGTCCAAAGATTACTGAATTGGGACAGCTGGACTTCACTTTCATATCCTCCATGGGCAGGGAGACATATGTGACAATTTCTCTCTGACACATTCCTCATCCACAGGTAGGGAGCACTATCAAGTTTTGACAAGAGAAGGTTCAGATTAATCGATAGCTCTGAGATGCTTAAAATGTCTGCCTGGGTGCAATGAAGCATCACTGTCTTTGGGACAGCTGCTTAGTCAACTTTTACATAGATTAAAGTAAATATGTTTTCATCTTCTTTCTAATATGACTGCCTTTATTCCTACTTTTATATTTTGTGTGTAGACACAGGTTCACTCTTAGTAAGTTCTGTTTTCAGAAATGAATTGTTCAGGTCCACTGACATTTGGTACATGGAGTAATGGTAAAGGTTTTGCCCATCTCTCATCTGAAACAGTGACAGAGAAATCAAGAAATACTTAGACTGTTCATGTAAATAATGTGTTTTTCTGATCTTCGGATCATAAAAGAATCATGAATTAGAGGAATAGGAAAGTGAAGGACGATTATTGCATTAATTACATCAAACTTGGCTGAATCTGTTCCTGTCCGTGATCTTAATCGGACTGGTAAGATTAGTGGTCTGAGAAAAGTGCCCTCCCCAGACGACCACTCTTACTTTCTGTCACTGTAGATTAGTTTGCATTTTCTAGAGTTTTTAACAATGGAATAATACAGTGTGTGTTCTTTTTTTGCTTGGCTTCTTTCATTCAGTATAATTATTTTGAGATACATCTGAGTTGTTGTGTATATCAGGAATTTACTTATTTTTATTGCTGATTAGTATTACATGTATATACCAAATTTTGTTTATTAATTCACCTCTTGAAAGACATTTAAGTTTTTTTCCAGTTTGGGGTTATTATAAATAAAGCTTCTATGAACATTCATGTACAAATATTTTTATGAATATAGTCTTTCTTTTCTCTTTGTTAAATATTTAGGAACAGAATGGTTAGATTGATATAGTAGATATATATTTAACTTTTTAAGAATCTGTCAAAGTGTTTGTCAAAGTAGATGTACCATTTTACATTCTTACCATTAGTGTAGTCCTCAATTATATTTTCTAGCTTGGGATTTCAGATCCTCAAGGGTTAAATAGTATACAACATATGCAAATGTCAATCATCATACTTCCAGTGACAATACAAAGTTTCAATGCAGAGACTGCATGACAGCTGTACTGAAAGTCTTTTTTTTTTTTCTATTTTTGCAGAATACAAGATTTTTATCTGCCCAAATTCTGACTTTGGAAGAAAGGAAGTGGTATTTTCTAAGTTGTATATAACACTTCATATTTTATAAAATTTTATACATATTGATCAAATAAAATACACATTATTATATATTATTTATCATTCTCTTAGAGGCAGTCAGAAAAAACAGTCTTTTCGTTTTTTTAATAGCAGATTTTAGAAAACACAAAGTTAATTTTCTGTATGGTGTGAGGTATAATTATTATTATTATTTTCCATATGGATATTCAATATTAAGCACCACTTATTAATATTGGATTTTTGAATAAGAAAAACAAAAGTCCCAATTTCACCAAATAACGATTGTCAAGTTACATTACCATCATTTTTAAAATGTAGTATATTATATATATGCACTAATATATAAACTTGATTTGCCATTTTTGGTATTATCTTAAAGTTAATAACTGTCAACTTGATACACACACACAAATGTTGCTTCCAGAGATAAGAATTAGAATTTTAAAATACTATATGTGCATATTTCAATAAAAAGTCAGTAATACACTATTATGCAGAGAGATATGCCCATATTAGTGCTTTTAGACTGTTGGAATTTTGTGGTTTTGATACATGAGGGACTGTCCGTTTTCCTCATGGTCAAGCTAATTCACTCGTAGAGTTATGGGGAAAATTAAATGGGATGATATATGATATATATTGAACTGATTTATATGTGTAATTATTATATAAAATACAAAGTGTATATATATATATAATGAAGTCTCAAAATTCAATTAGAAAGAAAAAAAAACAATTTAAAACACAGACAAAAGATATAAACCAGTATTTCATCAGAGAACATATATGAATGGCAAATAAGCATAAGAAAAGATGCTTAACATCATTAGTCCTTAGGAGAATGCAAATGAAAACCATGCTGGGATATTACTACATACCTATTGGAAGGGCTAAAATTTTAAAAGCTGACTATATGAAGTTTGGAGAGGATGTAGAGAAACTGGACCTCTCATATAAAAATAAGCATTACCTAACTGTGATACATAACTGCATCTTTAACTGTGATTAATAAAATCCATTATCATTTGTGGAATTGGGAAGTCAGAAACAACATAAGTGCTCATCAATAAGGGATGAATCCACAAATTGGTTTATACACAAATCTGGAATCAGTAAATTGGAACAGGAATTGTTAATCCAGGGTAAAGTAGATAGAATTTGAGGAGCCAATGAACTTAGGTGGGAAAAACTACATCCTTATCTTCACAAATCTCTGACATTTAGTATTTTATTTAAGAATGACATCAACAAACTACAGTTATGTTAGCAGTACCTTGACTTTATCACTAACAGAAGTCACATTTATTCACAAATTAAACTTGTTTCATACATCTCAAAACATTTCATATGATAATCACCAAAATGGAATGACAGTTGTTATTAAACTGGCAACTAGATTGTATTATTTAATGTGTGAATAAATAAGTACATATATTGCTATGCTACGCATTTGTTGTTTTAGTAATTTGGTAACTGTATTTCAGTTTAATTGGTTCATTTTGTAATCCAGTGTATTTGACTATGTTTACCACAAATATTAAAGATATAGGAATTCATAAAAGATTACTCTGAGAGTCTAGACTGCTAAAGGGTCCTATAGAACAGAAACGCTATGAACTCACAAAATAGAGTTATATACAAGGTCAAGGATACATATAAAAACATAATGTTATTAAAAACACAAATTACAGTGAGATCTGATGTATAATATCATTTGTATATGTTGAAAAGTCAATATACGCTATATTTTTTTAAATATACACAGACATACCTATACAGACTAGGGATGAAGGTGAAGAGTAAGTACGTATTGTGTTTTGGGAAATAATTTAGGTAGACAGCTCAGGCATAATCAAAGTAATAAAAGGTAGGCAGATCAAAGTAATAAAATAAAGACCTTGTCAAAACCAGTGATGATAGGAGTCTGCATATGAGGACCAAAAACATAAAATAAAATGAAGATTAGGAAGTTATTTCCAGACCCATAACCTCCAAGAGAGTCTTTAAGAGACAGTCCTTTATATCTGAATTCACAACTGTCACACACTGTTTAGGTAGAATAAAAAGTATTATTCCTCTCCATCCCTCTCCCTCCTCTTCTCTTCTCTCTCTCTCTCTTACTCTCTCTCTCCCCACTTAACAGGAACAGTTCTAACACATGTGTTCTAGAGTTTCCTGTTTCTGCTCTCATCAACAGAGCCAAGAATTGTTTTTCTTCACCACTTGTGACTTCATTAACCCTTACAAACTTACAGCAACCCCTTTTCTAAAACATATGAGGCTTGTCTGACCAGCACGATTGGCCTTTTAATAATTCTTTAAACTAACTGACAAAATGTTAGTCCATGAGTATGCCTATACATTGAACCAAAGTGCAAGTGTACACTATTTCTATATTAGAGATCACATTCTATATTCCACTTGAATACTCCACAGCCCTTCATTTTAATTCAGACTTCAAAATACATTGCCACAAAATACTTGTTAATTAAATATACATTAGTATTATTTGGCAGCAAATAAATCATAATTTTCTTTGTATAAATGCTGGTTCATTTGTATCTTTGGCATGGAAAAGCCATATAAGCTCTTCCATACCTATCAAGATTTCTTTTAGTAGATTTGAATGCATATACTATCTTTTCATCATTTACCATAAATACACACTTTCTTCATATGAGTTTCATGACTTTAGCTAATATCAGGTCTCTTGAGCTGTGTTCTTGGTGTACTAGTTTGATATACTACTTTTTCCCTGACCAGGCGGGTACTCTGCTTCTGAGTGTTTGCCTACATAATGAATAAGGAAATCTATTAGGAAAATATTTCATCTCACCTATATAAAACTTACTACCTTTAATTCATTAGAATGTATGAAGGCTGGGTTTTTACTATTGGTTTTCTTAAATAGCTTTATTGGCTGGTCTCAATAAATATGAGTTGCATGAATTATATCAGAAATAAAGGAAAAAATAACGTGAAAAATTTACATTTATTTTTGGATCTTCTATAGCAGTCATCAACCTACAGCCCTGAGATGGAATGCCAGAAACTTAAGTAATTATCTAAGCACGTAATGCTGGAGATTATGATTTTCTTTACTCCTGTCTCTATTATTTCCAGTTTCCTGTAATGGGAATTTACCCAAGGTTTCCTATTAAAAGTCTTTTGTTTGTTTGTTTTTTTAAGTTTACTCCTTTTTTCAAGTGGTTTCTTTGCTTAGAGCCTAGCAATTTTTGGGCATGGAAGCAAAATAGTAGTATTACCATCTCAGTAATTTTCTTCTAATTTTTTAGAAAAAATTTATTATAATTTGCTACTTTGAATCATATGTTACATAACGCTCTTTTTAAACATATATTAAATCCAGTTTGAAAACATGCAAATCTTTGATATATTCTTCTGTCACCTATTCCTATACTTCATTTTCAAACTGATGCTGAGATATCCATGTGCTAAACTTTCATAGTATTTCATTCTCAAAATGTTTCCCTATGTAGTTACTGAAATGAAAAAAGAGATCATTTTACTAGTTTTCATTATATATTGAATTCCAGACTAGATCTCCCCAGTACCTGTTGCAATCAAAGCTGTACAAGGTATAAAAAGAAAAAAATTGTGGAAATATCCTACTAAAGATATTAAAGAATGTGGGAAAGGGCAAACAATCTGCATAAAGACAAAAAATGCATACAATCTATTTGAATTTTTAAAAAATTTCAGGGCTCCTGGATGACTCATTGGGTTGAGACTCTGACTCTTGATTTTGGTTCAGAGTCACGATCCCAGGGTCATGGGATCAAGCTCTGTATCTGATTCCACACTCATGGTGGAGCCTGCTTAAGATTCTCTCCCTCTCTCTCTCTCTCTCTGCTCCTCCCTTGCTCTCTCGCGTCCTCTCTTTCTCTCTCTCTCTCTTAAATAAAAAAAATTGTGGGGCACCTTGGTGGCTCAGTCGGTTAAGTGTCTGACTCCTTGATTTCAACGCAGGTCATGATCTCATAGTTTGTGAGATCAAGCCCTGCATTGGGCTCTGTGCTGACAACATGGAGCCTCCTTGGGATTCTCTCTCTCCTTCTCTCTTTCAAAATAAGTAAACTTAAAAAACATGTAGCAGTGCTAAATCCAGTTATTCAAAATGGAGGAGAAAGATTGGGAATAGGAAACAAAAGTATATATTCTAATAGTGCTAGGAGATAGATTAAGAAGGCATGGACAAAAAGTTTGGATGTAGGATGGACAAGAAGAGTGGCCAGAGACCAGTTTCATTAGGCCAATCCATTGATGGCCATTTTTATTTAAACTATCACTTTCCAGATTGGAAAGGTGAGTTTTTAATTAGTTTCTTTTTCATCAGTCAAGGCTCAACCTCTCTAAACAATCTTTGTATAATGATCATATCCCCACTTTGATTAACTTCAGGGAAATTGCAGAGCCAAATATTAAACAGGTGGTTATGAAATTGTCTTCAACCACCTGTTATCTGACCTCTGGCTGACCTTGGTAACAAAGACTAGTGTACTTCAATTAGTGCAAGTGATACCAAATGTAATCAACCCCTAATTAACACTGGGTACTTTTCTCTCAATCTTGCAATCTTATATTCTTAATCTTTGGTGTATTTTATATCTCAGTGAAAGATATAAAGAACCTGTAACTTGGTCCTGAAAAATGTATGTATAATGACTACAATGGGAAGGACTATAATGTTCCCCATTTTATTTCTGTGTTTATTTAATTTGCTTTTATTTATTTGCCTTAGGGCTAAAATTATTGCCTATGTAGATCTGTTAAAGAATTTTTTTTCTCTTAAAAAAAAATTCTCAAACTTTGATGTCCATCAGCATTTTCTGAGAGGTCATTTAAAACAGAATTCCAGGGGCACCTGGGTGGCTCAGTCAGTTAAGCATCTGACTCTTGATTTCAGCTCACAGTTTGTGAGTTCACACTGACAGTGCAGACCCTGCTTGGGATTCTCTCTTTCCCTCTCCACCTCCCCAAATAAATAAACTTTAAAATGAGAGAGAGAGAATTCCAGATCCCAGGTCCCACTTCAGAACTATGAAATGAGAATCTTCAAGGCTGGATCCTATGTGTTTATGGTTTTAACAAATTTTCAAGGTGATCACAGGTAGACCTCAAGGATGAAGTTTCACTGTTGTAACTTTTTTAAATTTTTAAATTTTTTTTAATGTTTATTTATTTTTGAGAGAGAGAGGTAGATTGAGCACAAGCGGGGGAGGGGCAGAGACAGAGAGGGAGACACAGAATCTGAAACAGGCTCCAGGCTCTGAGCTGTCAGCACAGAGCCTGACGCAGGGCCCGAACCCCGGAACCGTGAGATCATGACCTGAGCCCACGTCGGACGCTCAACCGACTGAGTCACCCAGGTGCCCCCACTGTTGTAACTTTAACAAATTTGTCAGGTGATTCAGATGTACACCCGCACATGAGAACCATATGAATGAACTTATATTTAGAGGGCACCTAGGATCAACCTTGAATGAAGCACTGTAATTTTGAGCTTATGATCCATTTCTGTGGTGCAGTAACAGGACTATTTCCTAACATAGGAATCCCGTAAAAATTTGGTGAAAACTGTTCTGGTTATATAAGCAAAGAGACAAGAATTACTTTTCGTTTGCTGTCTATGCTGGTCTCAAATTGGTCTTACTCTTTCATTCATTCATTTTTTTAAAAAATACCAAGTGTCTATCATTTTTGTGTGTGTGTATACACACACACACATATGTACATATACATATCTTGTTCCCAGCTTGTGTCCCAACATATGTAGGGAACAAGATAAATGCCACTTCTACATTATGGAGTCAAATGTTGTAGTAGTTAAGAGTGCAAGTTCTGGAGTCTGACATCTTGCATCCGAAATCTGTCTCTGCTGTATAACAACTTGTAAGTTCTTTTTCCAGTCTAAATTACTTACTGCTTTTTCATCTGGAAAATGAGATTATTGATACATATGTACTAAGATTGGCATACAGATTAAATCCTTGGCTCATAAATATTGTTCTACATAAGCCTGTTTACGGGCAAACTTAATCTCTCACATAACTGTTTTTACTGTTTATTCCCTTATATTTTTGATATTTAGCTTTGTTTAGTGTTTTACATTTCACTATCCTAAGTGTGCCATATAAGTAAAAAATTCTACTTTTTAAAAAGAAATGTTTCCTCTTTAAGTGTAGGTAATATTTTTTAATATCTTTATCTTAGTAATTGGAGAGCCAAATGCTTAATGGTGTATGTTCTCATTAAATATATATTAAGCTGAATCATATTATAAATCAAATAAATCATATATAGAATATGTATGTATCTGTGTTTGTATCTGTATGTATTACCTTGTATATAAACAGATTGCCTCACAATTTAGCAGCTTTAAACAACACATGCATTTATTATCTACCATTTCTGTGGGTTAGGAATCTTAACACAGAAAAGCCAGGCCCCTGCTTTAAGATCAATTACAAGGTTGCCATTAAGGTTTTGTACAGGGCTGCAGACCTATCTGAAGGCCAGTTTTGAAAGGACTTGCTTCTAAGCTCCTTTCTGTAGTTACTGGCAAGATTCAGTTCTCATAGACTATCGGATTGAGGGTGTCGGTTCCTGACTGGTGATTTTCCAGAGGCTGCCTTCAGTTGCTCATCAGGTGTGACTCACCAGCTTTATCAGAACAAGCAAGTGAGGAAAAACCAGGGAGAGAGTACTAGCAAGATGAAAGTTACAAACTCTTGTACCCTAATCATAGCTGTGGTCTTATTTATTCTAAGTGGCTAGATGCAGCCAAAATTCAGAGTGGAGGGTGGATTATACAAGAATCTGAATGCCAGGAATTGGTGATCACTGGGAGCCATGTCAGAAGTTGCCTACCACTATTTGTATTGGTGTAGCATTTGTAAAATAAGTGGCCAGGGAGTGCGTAATAGAACCATTCTTCTAAAGCATTATCAAACTCTAGCCTGTGTTCTGGAAAAATCTCCAGGGTTTCTGATTCAGCAGGTCTGATATGGGACTTTATAACCAGCCCTCAGCTGATGATGTTGCTGCTGCTTTGGGATCAAACTTTGAGAAATCCTATTTTAGAGGATATAACATGTTTTACAGCACAAGGATAACCAAAACTCACTCGTTACCATAAGTTCGTTTGTCAGCCAATCTGGCAGTCCTCCCTGACCCTGCTGGGATAGCTACTTTATCTGTTGCCATGTGTGGCCATTTCTGAAAGAGACATTAAGAAGCTTTCTTTTGCTGGGAGCTTTTTTTCTTTACTAGCTCCTTTATAGGTTGGTAGACAACTGGGGATCCGGAGATTTTGTAGGGTGCTAAAAAACTGTAGACAACCCTTGTCTGTAGTTCTCAGAAAAAATGACACTTTGGATGAACATCAAAGAACAGAAGGATTTTGAGAGATAGAGAAGGAGAGTCATTGAGTGACCTAATAAAACCATTCTTTTCTTGTCCATTGCAGCACATTCTTCATTTCCACATAAAAAAAGAAACCTAAAAGAGCAATTAACACCCTGGAAAGCACTTTGGAATTGCTTTCTAAACTTGGTGTAATGAAAACAAATGGACATTTTGATTAAATAGATATCATTAGGATGACATGTTATGATCTCAACCCCTGGTTTAATGATCTAATTAAGACCAAGAAAAATTCATTATGGACTCTCATTCAAATAATTCATTTTACAGAGCCAGAAAAAAAAAAAAAGCACTATCTGTTTGTTTAGGATAGGAAGACTGTCCTCAATGAATGAAGAAAATAAATTCAAACCTGAGAACTTTGTAACTATCTTTATTTCAAAGACAGAAAAGAAACCAAAAGAAAAGGGGAAGAGGAAGAGGAAAATGAAATGGAAGAAGAAAATAGCAATGGAAAGCGCAAACTAGTGGAAAGAAAAGAGCCTCGGTCCTTGATGCATTTTTGCCTTCAACCATTTCTTGCTATAGTTACCTCAGCTTGTCCATAGCAACAGGAGAAAGAATTGGGTGATAAAGTACATGGACTGAGATAAATACAACCACATAGGTTTTTGGAGGTGCATTATCATATCAAGGGAGTTAAGACAAAGCAGGGAGTCAGAAAGCAGGCAAAAGAGTGTAATAATTACATATAAGAGATCAGGAGAAGCGGCGATAAGATACAGAGATAATAGAATGGGAACTGGACAGTTAACTTTATGTATCAACTTGACTAGGCTAAGGAATCTCCAGATAGCTGGTAAAACGTTATATCTTGATGTGTCTGTGAGGGTGTTTGTGGATGAGATTAGCATTTGAATCAGTTGACTGAGTTAAAGAATAAATTTGCCAGGATACCTGAGTGGCTCAGTTGGTTAAACATCCCGACTCTTGATTTCATCTTAGGTCATGATCTCATGATTCATGAGTTAAAGCCCTGCTTTGGGCCCCATGCTGACAGTATGAAACCTGCTTGGCATTCTCTCTTTCTCTCTCTCTCTCTCTTTCTCTCTGCCCATCCCCTGCTTGTGCTCACTCTCTCTCTCTCAAAAACAAATAAACTTTAAAGAAAAGAATAAATTTGCCATCACTGATGTAGATGTGCATTATCCAATCCACTGAGGGACCAAATAGAACACAATGGTTGAAATCAAACTCACTTTCTCTCTTCTTGACATGAGACATTCATCGTTTTCTGCACTCAGACATTGGAGCTCCTGGTTCTCAGGCCTTTGGACTCCAGGTCTTATATTCTTAGGCTTTCAGTCTTGATTGGGCTGAGAGAGACGCATCAGCTCTCTGGTTCTTAGGTCTTTAGACTTAGACTGAAATATACCACTAGCTTTCCTAGTTCTAAAGATTGCAGAAGGCATATCATGGCACTTCTTAGGTTCCAGAATTGAATAAGCCAGTTTGCATAATAAATCTCTTTATCTATGCATCTATCTATCCATCCATCCATCCATCCATCCATCTATTGGTTTTGTGTCTCTGGAGGACTCTGACTAAAAAATATCAAGAGGAAAGGGAAAGGGAATGGACTAAAATTAAAGCATGCAGCACCTATGAGATTCCTACAGAACTAAACATGTAGTTTTCTTGGAGATAGTGTTTCCCCACAAAAAAAGCTGAATGTTAGTGAAGCCTATAATCAAAGAACTCTACATTCACAAAGTTATTGCATGTCTCTTGCCTGAAGTCTACATTTAAATATATGAGAAAGACAGAGAGGTAGAGAGAAACTATTAGATCATTGAGTAGTTTTCACTTGGAAGACTTCAAGATCAATTCACCTAAAAACTTAAAAACAAAAATTTAACATTGCCTGTGGCTTTGCCAATGGCAGTCTATCTACTGTATTATATCAGGGGACACAGAAGTGGGGTTACAGCTATCTGTTGTCTGTTGTCTATCTGTTCTTTCTTGTCCCTGTGAACATAATACTTTGAGCCAACCCATTTGACCCTTCCTTGTTTTCTTAGACTAAGCTGTGTGGACTGTTAGACCTCAACCATATGAACAGAAAAGGGAAAAAAATGGAGGTTGAATTGGGCAGGTTGACGAATAAGGAAATTAATCTACTTATAGATGTTGCCCCTTAATGGTAGCCAACTAATGTACAAATTCTGTGAATTCTTCTTGATTAAATAAAGTGTTAATGTCTGAGAGGACTGAATACAGATAGTGTAGTCCGAATAGGAGGTAGTACGTTAACCAATAGTGATGCTGTATTCTATTATGAGTATAAATAATGACTTTGTTCGGGGGCTGGGCATGATCAAATTTGATGAGATACTTATGAAAATTAAGCATAATGACAAAATCTCTACTTTTAGAATAAAAAAAATATACACAGAAAACAAGGGGAAAAACTGAATCAAAGTAATTGGGCCATAGTGACGGGAAAGTTGAAGGTTGTACTTACACACTCATAGATACCAAGGTTTTACCACTGGCATGGTGGACTAGATCTAGAGTCTACTGTTTAGAGCTTGCTGATACCTGTTTTGCTCAGTTCCTACTAGCTGGAATGATGAAAACATCATCAGTATAACTAGCAAGATGAGTAAGGCAAGGTTTGACACAGCATACCCCCACTTTTTTGAGGTCATTGCCTCTGCTTCTTTCTGCTCATGGAGCTGCCTGACTCCTTCTTTCTGTCTGACTACGAGCCTAGACAGTCCCGAGTTTTGTAACATTACTTCTTCCAGTCCTAATTATGTAATCTTGTTATCACTTCCTTAACAGCCAGAATGGACAAGAATCTTCTGTCTTTCTTGAAGAGTGTACTTGAAAGCAATATTCCCACAAAGCTTTGTGGTAGAGTAGGTAGATCACGACTTCTAGAGTCAGGCAAAAACTGAGTTAAAATACTTAAATGCTTTTGGGTCTTTTGTGTAACCTGAGGTTTGGTTCCTTGTCTGTAAACCAATATAGCATTGTCTACCTCATGGTGTTATCGAGATGATTAAATGAGAAACAAACAAACAAAAGATCAAATGCCTAGTATACAAGCTAATACTCAACAATTATGAATTTTCTCCATCCCATCACATATCATCTTTATCTTTCTCTTATTTAGGGATTCATGACATTCACCTTCTTCCTGTTTATGTACTCATTTTTGTGGCTCCCTTAGCATCTTACCTTCGAGCACAATAAATGTCATTGGGTTTACTTTACTATAGGCTGGCAAAGTAGGTGCCTGTTTGTGGCTCATGGCGAAAAAAAATTCCATTTAACCACAGTGTCATTACCAACCCAGATTATTGAATATCTAAAATAAATTAATCAGTTGTTGGACTTAAGTAGGATTTAAAAGTCAGAAAACTGAAAAGTTAAGACAGTTTTGACAATTTGTATATACCTTGAAATTTTGTATATAACTTTTCAGGAGTAATATAAACTTTAATTCATGTCATTTTCATTTTATTGTAGAGTTAATGCGAACTGGAACTCTGTAAACCTGGAATCTCATTAACTGATGTAAATATAATCTGCCTACCCTTTCTCTTGTCAAAAGTATTTGTCTTTGTTATTCTGTTTGTTCTTGATATGTTTTATTTTATTTTGTGTTGTTTGGGTTTGCCTTACAATTGTTAAAATGAAAAGTGGTTAAAATATCTTGAAGATGAGAATATTAATGAATAATGCTTGACATCTCTTACAGTCAAATAATATAATGGGTCAGAATCTTTGCATTTAGGATGCTATTGTGCTGTTCAAAATAATTTTACCAACTGTCAACAATCTTTATATGAGGTCTGAGAGGAAGAAAGTTTTAAACATTTTGAGACTATATAAAAACATGGATTATGCCTAAGTGGTAATCACAGAGTTGAGCTAGTTCACTTCACCTAAAATATATAAATAAGGTGCCCAAACCTTTTTTGATAGGAAAGGTAGTTTACTTGCAGAGATAAGCCTGTTCAGTTCTAGTAGGAATATTGATAAGAAAAAGTCAAAGCATCTAAAATCTTATAATAGATGGAAATTTGGAAAGGATCATATTGTGAGATAATTATAAGACATATAGCCATTTAATGAGGAAGGCTATTGGAATCTATACACCAAAGAAATTAGTTTTTCATAGTGATAGGCCCTCAAACAGGAAGCTTTGTGGCAGGAATGTCATCAGATTAGATAAAAATAAGTCAGCTCACAAAGTTGGGATTGATACTATTCCCAGAATAGTATCCTGTTCTTTTTCCTAATGAAAGAGGAATGAGATACCTCTGAGGTTCGGCATTCCCTCAGATAGTCCTGAGAACTCTTCTAGATGAGGTCAACATAAGACTCTTCAGCAGGAATGATGGTCTAAAGTGGCAAGGATATAAGATGGCCTAAATGAAGGTTAGTTGTAAGTCCACAGGGAGGATTTCAGGTTCTCCCCTTTCTAGAATTTTGGGGAGAAAACCACATTAAAAAGTTATTGATTTATTGGCATAAAAGCTAAGGACTGACTAGGTCAAATATACTCTGAACATAATATTTATGTTATCCCCCCTCACAATGTATAGTTATATGTTAATAAGGAGGGAAATTACTATATATCTCTTTATGGATTGGGTTGAGTAGTATGGTTAGGAATAAAGACTGACTTATTCAAATAAAATGTTTGAGTAATTGCTTTTTAGCAAATATACTAATATTTCTTTTCTAAGGCACATGTATCCAACAAAAATATGATTCATGATATGTGTGCAATTCTAAATTTTCTAGTAGTCACATCAAAAATATACAAAGAAACAAGTAAAATTATTTTACAGTTAAACCATCTCTGTTGAGATAATAGTAAGTTTACATACTGTTTTAAGAAATAATACTGCATACAGGGGTGACTGTGTGGTTAAGCATCTGACTTAATTTCAGCTCAGGTCATGATCTCATGGTTGTGAGATCAAGCCCTGCATTAGGCTCCATGCTGGACGTGGAGCCTGCTTAAAATTCTCTTTCTCCCTCTCCCTCTGCCCCTCCCCTTTGCCCCTCCCCTGCTCATGTGTGCCTGTGGGCATGTTGTATGTGCTCTTCCTCTCACAAAAAAACAAAAAACAAAAAACAAAACAAAACAAAAAACAATATTGCATTGAGATCTCCCTAACCTTTACCCATTTTCCCCACAGATAAGATCTTATAAACCTAGAGTACAATATCACAATGGGATATTAATATTGATGCAGTTCATCAATCTTATTATTAATTTCCCAGTTTTACTCCTATTCGTATGTGTGTCTGCGTGTGTGTGTGTATGAGAGAGAGAATTTAGATTTTTGCAGTTTTATCACACATCTCCTCATATGCCCATTACCACTGTCAATATACAACAGTTGGATTACCACCAGGATTCCTCCTACTGCCTTTTAACAACCACAACCATCCCCCCCTACTTGCTGTGTCCCACATTCCTAACTGCTTGCAGTGACTAATCTATTTTCCATTTCTGCAATTTTGCCTGGTAAAATTAGTTTTAATGACTTTTTATTTATTGTACTACATCTAAACTATGACCATTTCAATGTATAATCAGTATAAAAATATAAATGATATATCCTATATTCTTCCTGTAATACTAAGTCTTTGAAATCTCAGGTGTATTTTATACTTACAGACTGTATCAATTTGCACTAGTGACATTTTGTTCGATAGTCACATGTGTCTCATGCCTACTGTATTAGCTCAGGCCTCAGGGACAAATGTTTGCCCTTGAATTGTCCATGTCACTCAATATAGAGGTTTTAGATTCAGGGAAATATAAAAAGCTGGGTGTATTTGACACTTGGAAACAACCTGAGTATTTAGCATTGAAGGAATGGTGAAGTAAAATATTGTACAACACCTTAGGAAGATATTATGAGCATTAAGATTGTTTACAAAGAAGACAAAGTAAACTAATGTAGGATGACCAACAATCCCATTTTTCCTAGGACTGAGAGGTTTCTTGATATGTGAGATCTTCATTGCTAATAATCTAATGAGAGCCCTAACTTGATGGGGAAAATTCTTAGTAAAGTAGAAGTTTCAAATGTATGTAAATAATATATATTGTGCATATATGTATGCATGCAAAGGTATGTAAAATTTATATATGTTATATATATTATAAAGAGATGACATTATTCATTAAAAAGCATTTTATAAAAAATAGGTAATCACTTCTAAAAACTCAAGCAGAGTTGTATTAAGAAAATTGAACTTTGCAGAGTAGGCATAGAACAGAAGGGTATTTGCGGGGGGGGGCTCAGTTTTTTCACTGTAAAATTACAGATGGAACTAGATGATCTCTAATATTCCTTCTAGTTCTAAAATTCTAAAATAAATAAGCCCAAAATTACTGTGGAGAACTCTAGAAGTGATTTCAATATTTATGAAAATGTTCACGGAAGATGTGGGAAGTAAATATGACTATGAAAGATGGGAGAATTTGGTCTAGGTGAATAGAAGACAAGAGGTAATCCCAAGCAAATGAGTAGTAGTTAACTCAGCAAGTCACACTAACAAAAACAATTGAGCTAAGGTCCTTAAAGGGAACACTTCAGGCAAGGAAAATTAATTTTTAAAAATCCTTATTGATCACCCTTACAGCACACCTCACTGTATTAATAACTGAGCACTTTTCATTTGCCAAAAACATTATAAAAGAAGTTATGAGTTTAAGAGAAATGATCACTTACATTAAAGCATGCTAGTGTTCTACATTGTATTTAAAACCTTTATCTGATATAAACTATAGGTAATAAATAGCTCGCAATGTTGGTGGGAGCTGTGCTGAGGGGAATCTTGCCTTTCATCATGTTCATTTTAAAAGGATAATTCTTCTAGTATACCATTGTCCAGTTAGAACCCATGTTTGCCTCTAAAAAAGGGCCATTGATACTCATAACAGTCACAACAAAAGATTCACTGATACGTGGGCCAGTCACTCTTTTACTGATTCTATGAAAATGGTGCTCAGTTTCCTCTCTGAAAAGGCAAAAACTAAAGTAAAATAAGATAATAATAATAAATTCAGAAAGAGAATTGATAATATAGGTAGACTCTGAAATCCGAAATCATTTAGGTGGATCATTTAGCGGATTCCAGTGGAGGATGAGGAGCAGAATGATGAGCAATTTCCCAGATCTGGAATGAGTTGGAAATGTGGGATAATGAAAAGACTGGCTTCTCCACAAAGTTAGAAATGGAGAGTAGGACCAAGTTGAGGAATGTCACAACAATCTGAATAGTTTGGAATTTATCTTTTAGGTAAGAAAAAAGACTTAAATATGAAGTGACATATACAAATTAGCATTTAACTTGGGGCTAATTTAATGTATTGCTTATTTCTCAAAGCAGAAACATTCTTCTCTTCATTATCCATTAAACTTTAAGGAAGCTCCTTTGACCATCGTTTTATCCTTGGATGAGAACTTTGTACTCAATAAATACCTCAGTTTTGGAATAAAATGGCTCCATTGACAGGAAGTTTCCACTTAATTTATTTTTCTTACAATATTTTGGCCAACTTGAGTACTTTAAAGCATCAGGGTATATTTTCAAATATAATGTTAAACAATATATTCTTGACCTTGCAAAATATAATTGATAACAGCCAACATAGACCCAAGTCATAATCATTCACAGAAAAAGTAAATTCAAACACATCTGAACATTCAACTTAAATATCTCCACTGAGGCCCAGATCACCAGTTGCTGTTTGAGGCAACAGGTCAGGCTTATAATTCAGATACCAGTAACAAAAAGAACAGAACTGAAACCATACTGTATTTCTACATATTTGATATCTAAATGAAAAATTAAGTAAAAATTCTCCTTGTGTGGATGATCTGTCTTTCAATAACACAAATTCAAAAAGTGAAAATGAAAGAGCATGGATTCTTTAATGAAATAAAAGAAAATTCTAATTAAATTCAGCATAAACAAAATAAAAAATACATGGCTATTGCTAGATGGAACAACAACAATGAAAGAAATGTCTCTAATGTTCCAGTTGGAAGAGAATTTCCTTCCAATTTTCTAGACTATCATGGTTCAATGCCTATATAACCACGTATACTCATTCGAGAATTTGTTAACTCATGTATTCAAACATGAATTAAACACTATGTTTCAGGCATTCTACAAGGTGTGAAGATACAAGGATATAATAACCATTTACCTAAACCTTGACCAGGGTGTGAATTCTAAATAATTAAATCCTACGGTCAGAAATGTCTAGATTTTTAAACTTTATTTATTTATTTTGAGAGAGAGAGCATGCACACATGAATGGGGGAGGGGGAGAGAGAGAAAGAGAGAGAGAGAGAGAGAGAGAGAGAGAGAGAGGGAAAATCCCAAGCAGACTTCACACTGTCAGTCCAGAGCCCGACAAGGGACTCAAACTCATGAACCATGAGATCATGACTTGAGCCAAGATCAAGAGTTGGATGCTTAACCACTGACCTACCCAGACACCCAGAAGTATCCAGATTTTTAAATAGTGATATGACATGGATGAGTGAATTGGGCATACATATAATAATGACAACTCTGTCTTTAATCTGCAGAAACAAGCAATAGAAATTTTATTAATAAAAATTTATTATTTACCTATCCTGCTACTTACTGGCCTAACTTGAGAAGTAGCTTACAATGAAACCTTTGGGACACCTACCCAACGTTCACATTGTTTCTTTGCAAACTACCCATTTCAACCCGTAAAATAGGCTCCTGTGCCAATCTGGACAATATGACTGTCCTTTCTTGGCCATATCTGATTATACTGGACAAGGACACCTGACATAGGAAAAGCTAACCCATTAGACAGGCTGAGTCAGTCAGATTCTCTCTTCTAGGAATTTCTATTGAGCCTGAGAAATCTCTCAGTTAGATATGGCAAGAAACTTAACGAGAATAGTAGAATTGAAAATGGACTAGTCATGCTTGGGTTATGGTGAAGTGTAAGAGCAAATAGTCTATAGGAACAAAGAACAAACAAAAGTGACTGAGAACGCATGTTTCTACAAAGCCATATTTCTGCTAGTCAAAATGGCTCCTGGCCTTTAAGTCATTGTGAGTTCAAACATAGAAAGAAAGAGTAGTTAAGTCTGCAGTCAGTAGAGAAAGAAAATATGGTGCTGAATACTGTTTGCATAGTGTTGTTATTGCCTGTGACCATTAAATGTTATTAATGAACTTAAGCAGACTTTGGAAATAATGATTCTCTATGTTTTTTGTTTTTTTTTAATGAAGAATTTTCCACAAATATCACTTTAGGATTGAATCTCTTGGTTCACAATGTTATTCCTGCTAGCTGACAAGGCCATCCTTACCAAACAAAAAGCTTTCAAGTCTGTACAAGTGTGTCAAATATACTTTGTACCACCATAGTAGGACAAGAGAGAGCAAAAATTTACTCATAAGCGAACATGAACTCTACATTTGGACTACTTCTAGAGTGAAAAAAAAAATAGATCTTGGCTTTCAATAGAGGCAGTTGCTCTTAAGAAACTTTGGGGTTCAAAAATCCAGGTGTGTTGAATTTCCTTCGCATGGAGGTATATGGTACCATCTGTTCCAGGACCAAAGAATTTCATCTCAAGCTATTTATTTTCCACTTAAGGATAAATGAGGGAGTGGTTTAAAAGTTTTCTGGGTAATGTGATGACAGACTAGGCAGTGATTCCAGTTTTTTCTCTGCCTCTGTATAAGAGGTTGATTTTGATGAGCTTGCCAAAGAATGTAGACACTTCTCCTCCTCCAAACATCTGTGGGTGATCCATTCCCCCCCCCCAAATGACAGTATCTGTCTTCCTGCTAGCTGGCTGGAGAGCTAGTGTGCCAGACCCTCACAGCTGTGGGGGCACAGCTGACAATTCATCTTCAAAATGCACCACATGCCAGTTGTTTGGATCAAGGTAGCTTGGAAAAGTCACTTCTTAGGAAGAAAACTTTATCTGTGAGATTTTCTCATAAGGAGTACATTTCCGTTTTTCCCTCATCCTCTGCACGTATTGGGGGAGGGCATCAGAGTACAAAATAATTACCTTGCCTTTGGGGGTTTTTCCTATCAGCTTTTAACAGCATAACTGAATCACCTGGCTGAGTGCTTTGCTGAACATTCTCTACCTTAAATAAAAGCTTCTTAATTTTCCAGTGCATGTTGACAGCTGGACACTGAAAGTTACAGCTATCTTCCATAAAAATTTCCCCCACTTTTGCTTACCAGGAAGAACATTAATATATAGATGTTTACTTCTGCCAATGAATAGATACTAGGCATTCATTTAATTATTAATTGCTATTTCAAATTCTATGATATATTTTGAGGGAAATTCCACGTGCTAATATGTTTTAAATATTAAAGCTAATATGATATAAATTCATCTAGCAAACCATGTCCTAAGGCATCCAAACAAGTAACTATATATGTATATAGTTATATTCATATATATTTACATATGTGTAGTTATATATATATATATATAACATATAATACATATAGTCGTATAGTTCATATATGCATACAGGCATATAAAAACACATATATACTCTGTAACCATGTATAAAAATACCATCTTATTAGGTAACATGACTCTAGTTCTACTTTATCTGAAGGTTTTACATAGATTTCCATGACAATATCTCTGTACCCACATTTTAAATGAGTAAATGGATGCAGAGGGCAAAGAGCAGAACACTGATGTGATTTTCATGCCTTTAAGTATGGTTGACTTCATAAGATTGACAAATTGGCATTTTCTTCAATTAAGCACTTTGAGGGAATTGATGGATTACACCCAGTGAAGGCCAATTACTTCTCCACCCAACAAATGATCCTCCTTGGAGTGCTTTTTGATTTACCTTGTGAACATCATTTCTCTGGTTCACATCTCATAGCATCTATAAATAGGTCACTGATGTCTAGTGCACATTTATTAATAGAATAAAAAATGTAATAAGGCTTGTAATAAAATAAGCATTTTATATTTTGATGTAACATTTTTTTTAATTGAAAGATTCATTATTTGTAAATTAGCATTGTTCCTGGCACACGGTAGGAGTTCAGCAAATGTTTGTTTTTGCTTTATTAATATTATGAGGCACCACAATAGCCATATCAAAAAGGTCAAATCTAAATATTTTGCTTTCTCTATATTCGGGAAAGTGCCGAGCAGAGGGACTGAGCAAGAGCTGAGTCTGCTCCATAGAGCGACCCATCAAATGGCATGTAAGGACCTAAAAGGTTCAAGCAGGAGTGTAAATGAGGAAAAAGACCAGATTCTGGAGGACAAATAGGCAAACGAGTTGTTGCTTTTCAGAAGATATGTCTAGAAAGTATTAGTTCAAGAGATAGAATAAAAAAGAGGCCATTCACAGTAGCTGATTTTAAAAATTTGCGGTTATTGTCCTCACCTAAACGGTAGCGTTGCTTCAGTGGTCAAGTCTTTAAAAAATAAAGGCCATGTTTTTATATATAAAATCTATTTGTTGCTAATGAAACAATTTTATTTATGTTTTATATTTTGGAGTTTTGAATGAGATATCACTTGAATACATAATTTAAAATATTTGAAGAACACTAGTGTAAAGACTAATGTGCTTGCAACACAGTAACAATTACTGTATTAGAAATAGATGCACAGGATGTGACATTAAAGCCAGGCGTAGATACACTTCTTTGTGTAATTTAAATAAAAAGAGAACATCTACCTCTGTTTTTACAAAGGTCAATATAATAAAATATGAATTTAGAGAGATCATCATCTAAACAAATATTATATATATAAATATGTGGTATATGAATATTTTGACATTAAAGATCAATTGGAAGTGTGGGGCTGCTTAGGTAGGTAGAACTTTTGAGACTGGTTCTAATTGATTTCCTAAGGGCAACAGATTTTTGTATTTGTGGATTCATAATTACATCTCAAAACAATGCACACATGTTATTTCTTCTGTTCCTCAAAACCCCACAATATATAGAATATTTATAATTAAATTAATTTTGGATGAGTAAGTACAGCTATAGAAAATATACATTGCTTTTCCAGAGTTTACAGAGCAAGTTTCTTTCTAAAGACATCTAGAGAAGTCCTCAGGAGCTGAAATGGGACAGCTGTTTCCCCAGGGACATTTTTGCCTTCAGAAGTGAAAAGCTCGGCTTTGCCCAGCCTGCATTGGCAATGCCTGATTAATGTACTCTTTTTCCCTCTCCAGTCACTTTTCCAGATAGCATCTGTCAAAAGTAGCCTTGGACAAAGCTCAGAAGGAAACATGTGTATGCAAATCTTTTTCTTTGGAGAAGAGAGGGAGGGGAGGGGATATGTGTGGCTTGGGTATCTCCCTTCTCAGAATGATAACTCTATCTTGATTTTGAGCTCTCCTCAGAACAATGAAGGATACCATATAAAAGAAAGCTTTTCCCTCTTAGGCTGACCTACAAAAAGAGTCACTGCAGCAAACTCCCAGTGAAAGGAAAGTGTCCTTTTCCTCTTGACTGATAAGGAATTCATAATATTTTCAGAATAAGCGGTGATGCTTTATTGTCTTCGTTAAGCGTATGATAAATGTATGTAGGCCAATAAGAAGAGGAATAAACAGAAGAGACAGGGCCACAGGGACTTGCTTAGGAGAGAAATGGGCTGCCATTTGAGGAAGGGGGGAAATAGTTACAAAGGACCTTCTCTTCAGAAAATGATCCTGCTTTAGTATGTTGATAAACTTGACTATAAGAAAAGCTGCTTTGCTTCTCTGGCAGTTTATTTCGTGTAATCATCTTTGATGGAACAGCTGATCCACATAGTTACCTCAGGTATTATCTAAGTGGAGATTGAATTACTTTTATACTACCATCAAATGTAAAAAAATAAAGGAAAAAAATACAAAAACTTTATTTGCAACATCATTTTATTTCCTTATGCCTGTTTGGAATAGTAACTACTTATTTTAATTCTGTTTAAACTGCCTTTCCATAAATATACTAAATGTAAGACTTAAACACTTAGAAAGAATTGGAAGATGCCATTGAGCAAAGCTGCACTCATTATCTAACCAAAAGAAAAGAACTTTGGAAGAAAAAAATCACAAATGGCAAGACTTTGAAGAATCTACTTTTTATCGTTTCCACTCCGGTGATTTAGACTCCCCCATCAAATTGAAACACCATTTTCTGAACAATAATATAATACATTTTTGACATCACAAAAGAATGCTTTTAAGGCATAAAAAATGCATTTCCCTTGTGTAATCAAAAACAAAAACCCTATAAATTATAATGCAATGAACAGTCCAATTCCTCTATTGAATGTATTTAAACGATATGTGCTGATTAAGCTCTTAGTCATTTGTGTTAACCGTCTGGTGAAAGCTTTTTGAATCTGGTTTAACCTGTATGAAATGCCCTAGTGATAGGTCTCAAATAAAAAGACAGAGGGAAATTAATCCTGGGGTTTGTTCCCTTATATATTTTAATAAATGTTGTTGCATGTTTTAAATACATTTATTTCTTACACAGAATGCCAAATGGTTTCTTTTGAATGAAAAACCCAAAAACAAATTTACACTTTAAAATGTAAAGCAATTCAACAATATAAGCAGTATTTTCCCGAAGATGTTTTTTCTGTTTCTTAATAACTCTCATGGTAACTTCAGCTTTACATAGAAGTAGGCTTTGCCAAAAGTTTTCATGGTATCTTTTTTCCCCTTTTTCACACTCTGCTGCATTGCTGAGATCATCTTAAGACTGTCTTGTGCATTCTTACATTAATAGGTTCTACTTCTTTAACATAGTGATTTGTAAGTTGATAGGGACATTTGCTAGATTTTGCTGTGAAATCTCTTTACACAGAGAGAAACCCAAAATAAAATAAAGAGAAGACCCCACAGTATTATTAACCAGGACGCACTTAACAGAATATCAGAACAGTACAGTAGTCCATGAGGTGACTATTTCTGGGGTATCTTTAAATTAAGATGAAATAAAGAGAGCTGACAACCAACAATAATTAAAATAAAATAAAGAGGACTGCACATAGATGGTGCATCCAAATTTTAGTTGCCAACACTCTGGTAAAGAAAAAGGAACAGAGGGAGAGCTATAATGTAGATTCAGTTCCCATATGTAAAAAATGTTAATTGTTCATGGAAAATAAAAATACAGCTAGCTCAGTTGATTATAGTTTAATAAGTCTTTTGAAATAGAAAATTAAGCAGGGAGCACCTTTCAATGATTAACGTCTGCTCCCTAGTAAACTGGTAAGGTGGAAATGAGACATACAATAAAAGCAGATATGTAGAAGGAAAACCAGATGGGGACAATTAAGGCCACACTCATGGGCTCTGTGACTTGGGACAGATCATTTAACACCCTGGGTCTCATTCTTGTGTTGTTTTGTAATATTATCTAACCGTGAAGATTTCTTCAAACACTAATCCCACCCTTTCCTGGGAAGCCAAATGAAAACTGAAACCCTTCCTGGAGCTAAGCCTCAAACTCACTATAGGATAGGAATTTTTGGGTTGAGAATGACATGGAATGTTGGTGTTCTCCAAACCAAAAGCCATGCCATAACCTTTCTTTGTCTATGCTAGAAATATTTTGCCCATCCGTAGTTTTTCAGTCTAGGGAATGTGCTATCAGTCTATTTAACAGTTTAGATGACTTTGAAGCAGGTAAAATCATTTCATTTCCCTTGCTTATTCATTCTTCTGTTCTCATAACTTGTCCTCTACATTGTTTCTTTCACCCGTTCCCCAATTCTTCCCGGTTTTGATATCTGAATCTACAAATTAAATGTGGTGCATATTTAAGAGAAATCCTGGTTTTAGGGGATACTAAAACAGGTCTATAATATAAAAGAGCTGCTATTCTTAAAAAAAGGACTAATAGAACTAAAATACAGAATTTTTTAAAACTAAGACTAGAAGTAAAAGAAAGTAATCAATTGGTGACATATTGCATATGCTAATGTGCCCTATGCTCCTTCCTCTTTAAATTAATGACTTGCCGAATGCTAATACACAACTAATCCTATTGACTATTATTCATTGAACATGTATGTCTCTGTTAGGAACACGAGCTCTGAAGCCAAACCACTTGGGTTGGAGTCCTCACTGTGCCACTGAATGGCCTTCAATTATTTATCTTCATTGTGTCTTATGTCCTATTCACAGTATGGAGGGGGGATAAAAATAATAATATAGACATTATAAGTGGTTGGGAATATTTAATACTGTGACACTTGTAATATATTTAGCATTATGCCTGATGCAAAAGTAATATGAATTATCTTTATTAATAATTATATTAATATTATATAATCAACATAATTATTATTTTAAATATATTTATATAATTGATATTAATACTTAATTATTGATTTTTTTGTCATTAGCTACCATTATCAATAACTGTTACTAATGTCTTTTAGGTGTTTTTACATTATATGAATTTACCATGTGTTATTTATTTTACTGATATTATTTTAACTAATCTTCCCTTGAACCCTCTGAGTTAAAATACTATTAAAGTCCTCATTTTAGACATGAGATAATTGAAGCATAAAGAAATTAAGTGTAGTGTGCAAGGTTAAAGAGTAAATGGTAAATCTCATATCTGTTCATAAATTCTTCTCTATCTTGTCTTCCTTTGAGTTCTCTCTGGTTAGCCTGCCCTCATAATAATCCACACTTGCCACTTGCCATCTAGAATTGTGGGCCCCATTAGTGAACCTATCTAATTTCCAGAACTATGTCCTTTAATATCTGGCTTACCCAGTTTTGTGGGCTCTGTCTAAAGTCATAGGAAAAGTAATGTTAAGGTATCATTTCTTAGCCCTCTGGAAGGACTTAGGAAGCTCTTTTTTAACTCTTTCAGAAACTCATGCCTGTAAGGGGCCACTAATTATAAATAAATTCTTAAATTCTAGTGTCCACTTGTAAGATAATGCTACACACTCAAACACACACGCACACACAACACACTTCAAGTTCTAATGCTAGATTTTTAGCCTATGTATTAGGCTGTAAGGGCAGAAATTTGGGGGTGAATATTTGCTCCTGACAGATGATCTATTCCATTCCTGAAAATATTCCACATTCTTGAATATATCTTAAACATAGAAAGGTTTCAATATAGTTTTTTTAAACTCTTCTTCTTGTTCAGTATCTGAATAAAAATGAACATAATTCCTCTTTCAAATTCTATGATTTTTTTTTTTTTTTAGTTAAGTTACAACCACTGATCTAGTCACTTCTTTCCTTATTCCTGGCTTGGAAAATATGGGAAGCCCTAGCATTTCTTGAGGAATGATCACTTCTCCCTGTGTTCTAACCAGTATGTTGTTGCGAATACACATTTCCCTCATTCACACAATATGCTGCAGCCCTTTTATCAGTTGTTTATAGAGACCCCTCTGATACAGATCTTCGATTTTTTTAACTTCAGTACAACCCCTTTTCCTTCTTCTTTTGTTTGTTTTATTAGTGATAAAATAAAGATAAAATTTACCATTTTACACATGACCACTATCCATATCCAGAACTTTTTCATCTTTCCAAACTGAAATTCCATAATAATTGAACAACAATTCCCCATTTTCTCCTCCTTCCATCATCTGGCAACCACCATTCTACTTTCTGTCTTTATGAATTTGACTACTCCAGTTACTATAGAGTCACACAGAATTTGTCCTTTTGTGATTGAGTTACTTCACTTAGCTTAGTATCAACATTATTCATGTTGTTCACTATCCTTCGTTTTATTCATGTTGTTTAATATATCTAATGTTGAATAACATGTCATTTTATGTATGTAACACATTTTGTTTGTCCATGTATCAGTTGAAAGACATTTGGGTTATTTCTACTTTTTGGCCATTCTTTATGTTTTAAGCATTCATCCATGGAGATTGTGTTAATCATATAAATTCAAAGCTATGGACTCTTATGAAAAGATCATTTTCTGGACAGACTTACCCTTCCTTTACACATACATATTTTTTTTCTTATGGACAGTTCCTCATCATAATGTTCCTCTTCTATCAGTCAGAAAATAATCATTAATAATAAAAACAATAAACAATACCAAGTTCAATGACAGTTGAATTGCCAAGCCATTTGAGGAACTCTCTCACTGAATTTTTACAAAAATCCTACGAGGTGAATACTTATACTCATGGGTACCAATAATGAGGAAACAGAAGTGTAGAAAAGTTAGATGGTCAAAGTAATATAGTCAGTGAATACGAGTGTGAAAAAACGAAATTACTTAAGCTCCTTTTCGGATCAATATAACATGATAAAATGTCATGCCCAGAAGTTTACTCGTACATGAAAATAGATAGGAATGCCAGTCATTTGAAGGAAGTGGCAGGAAGCTCTACAGTATGAAAAACAATGGAGATGGCTTTATTCCCACCCATTCCACAAACAATTTCTCTGACCTTAATAAGTCGCTTGAGCTTTCTGAGCATCTCTCTTTTATGAAAAGATATGTTGTGCCGTGTCATTTTTAGAGTTCATTTCAGATCTAAAATTGAACACCATACTTTAATATTTTCCCAGCTATTTTCTGCTTATGCTATGTTTTAATTGCTTATCCAACATTTGTAGGATCTAGCAAGAAGACTTCATGAAAAGTTATCAAGATGGAATTTGATGATTGAGTCCATGATTTTTAATAGCACATTGAATCATGAACAATGTAATAGTCTAATAATATGACTGTAGGGGCGCCTGGGTGACTCAGTCGGTTAAGCGCCGACTTCGGCTCAGGTCATGATCTCACAGTCTGTGAGTTCAAGCCCCGTGTCGGGCTCTGTGCTGACGGCTCAGAGCCTGGAGCCTGCTTCAGATTCTGTATCTCCCTCTCTCTCTCTGCCCTTCCCCTGCTCATACTCTGTCTCTATGTCTCTCAAAAATAAATAAACATTTAAAAAAATAATAATAATATGACTGTATTTGATCAATTGTAACACTAAAAAATATGTCCCTTAGCTAAAAATATAAACAATTACAATAATTTATACCAACATTTGAGGTATGTTTTCTTTTTTCTATTTACAAAATAATTGACCCTCAGAAGTGTCATTGGTTCGCTTGTAATTTAGCTTGAGCATCCATCTGCTTCAAAGTAGTAATTGTCTACTATGTCTGAAATTCTATCAGAAAGAAAAATCCACCCCTCTGAAAAGTGTTTCTACCTTATTCAGCCCCAATGTGAATAAAACACAAATGAGAAAATGAGGAAGTTAGAATTATACATGAATGTCAGTTCAGCCCTGATTAAAACCATGGACTCATTCGAAATTTTCTGGTATGAGTCATTTTGACTAAAGAATTGACCATCCACCAAAGCTATTTGTTTGCTTGCTTCTTATTTCATATGCAGTTTACAACAAGAATCAGAGGGGGGAAATGAAACAAATATCAATGACAATAAAATCAACAATTTGCCAGACAGTTCAAGGGGAAAAGCAACTGTAAATAGATTGAAAAGTGCCAGCAAAGAATTTCAATATACTGGTCCCTCCCCTATCTCTGTCTCTGATTTCAAGAATGTTCCCTCCAACTTTCTACCACTAAAGCAAAAATAATCCCTTAGGGATTTATGAACACTAATGAGAAGATAATTTCTATTTTTAGAGGGGAATTTGATTTTTCAGATAGATAGGCAAACATAAAATAATGGAGGAAAAATAGCCTATTGACTTGAAGTTTCATCTTCTGACTTTCTCAATGTGACTCATCTTGGAAAAGCCAAAGTTTCCTCAGCAGCAAATGAAATACTATTTCCTCAGTCCCCTTCAGAGTTTGCCATCGTGTTAAATAGTATTACCTACATAAAGGATTTGGAGCACCTGAACTTGTTAGTTTCCATTGTTAGCTTTGGAAATTGTATAAATCTCATTCATTTAATAGCCCTCAAACAATGTGAAAATAATAAGAAAATGCTGTAGTAAGGTAACAGAGACATTTTGGATTAAGAGAAGATAAACAGTATGTTACCTGCAGTCTCTCATCAGGAAGATTTTCTCCTTCTGTGAAAAGGTATTTAGAAGGGAGTGTCTCATTGATTTGCCCAGCCTCCTGTCTAAACATTCAGGTAAAGCGCAGAGGCCACCTGCAGGATTCCATAGAGCCACTGGGAGACAATCATTGGATTGAGTCATATGCTAGTAGTTCTGAAAATGTCTTCATACCATGTAACTTTTTGATTTTTATTTTATTTTTCTTAGAAAAAATAATAGCAACCAACCTTCAAATGTCTACCCACCTCCTTCTGGGAAATGCAGTTCACCTGAAAAATCTCAAAACTCACCTTGAATGGAATAATACTAAGAAAAATCGCATTTAAGGGGTAACATTTGTACACATTACATTACATTACATTCTTGTAATGGTAAAGCCAACACAGACATCATGTGAGGAAACATCACAGAGTTAAAACAATGCACAATAATTATTATTTCCAAATCTTTTTCCATTTGAAATCTGCATCCTGTATATAGTTTGTAAGGCTTTAATAAACATTATTTATCCTAATAATGTTTCGATCATATATCTAGTCATAAAATGCCTCAAATAAGTATTTAAGTTATGAATATGATTCAGGCATTGAAAATATAGGACAGATATTCTTAAGGTCACTCTAGAAATTTGCATCTCTGGCACTTTAAAACTTTCAGTCAAAACTTCGAACGCAATATTTGAAATCACCTTGACCTTATATTTGGTGGTGTTATTATACTTGCAAATGTAAGTTACATTTGGAAACTTAATTGAAAAATAATGTTATTTTTTCTGATAAAAAAAGGAAACATATTTTGTCATAGAAAATGTTGATGACCAAGAAGTAGAAAAAATAAATCACTTCGAATCTCACCTATAGTAATAAACACACACACTCTTGTGAATGTAGCATTCTAGGAGATTTTCTACAATTTGTATCTATTAAATTCATCTTTTAAAAATTAACTCCACTGAGAAATCATTGACATGTAATATTGCATTAGTTTTAGGTGTACAGATATAATGATTTATATATGCATAGTATATTGTGAAATGGTCACCACACATAGTTAATTCTTTTTTTTAATCAGAACTTTTAAAATCTATTCTCCTAACAATTTTCAATATACAATATAGTATTATTAACTATAGTGTCCATGCTGCACATTGCATTCCCAGGACTTATTATTTATTTTATACCTAGAAATTTGTATCTTTTGACTATCTTCACCCATTTTGCTCACACTTACCTCTGGCAACCACCAATCAGTTCTCTGTAGCTATGAGTTTGAGTTTGGGTTTTTGTTTGTGTTGATTACACACTTACACATATAACTGAGATTATATAGTACATGGCTTTATCTGACTTAACGTCATGCATCGAGGTCCATCCATTTTGTCAAAATGGAGGATTGCCTTCTTTTTATGGCTGTATAATATTCCATCACATATATATGAAATATATATTTCTTTATCCATTCATCCATCAGTGGACACTTTAGTTACTTTCATGTCTTGGCTACTGTAAATAATGCTGCAATAAACATGGAGGGAAGATAACTTTTGAGAGAGTGATTTTGTTTCATTTGGATAAATGCTCAGAAGTATCATTACTGGATCATATGATGGTTCTATTTTTAGTTTTTTGAGGAACCTCAATACTGTTTTCCATAGTGGCTACACCAATTACATTCTCACTAACAGTGTGTAAGGTTTATCTTTACTCCACATCCTTTCCAACACTTGTTATTTTTTATCTTTTTGATAATAGCAATTCTAACAAGTATGAGATAGTACTTCATTTTGGTTTTTATTTGCATTTCCCTGATGATTAGTGATGCAGAGAACCTTTTTGCCTACCTCTTGGCCATCTGAAAATCTTCTTTGGAGAAATTTCTATTCAGATCTTCTGCCCATTTTTTAATTGATTTTTTTAAATTTTATTTTATTTTATTTTATTTTGCTATTGAGTTGTGGGAGTTCTTTATATATTTAGGATATTAGCCCTTGATCAGATACATGATTTGCAAATATTTTCTCTCATTCAGTAGGTTGCATTTTCATTTGGTTCCATTTGCTACTCAGAAGCTTTTTAGTTTGATGTAGTCCCACTTGTTTATTTTTTCTTTTGTTGCCTTTGCTTTTGGTCTCAAAACCCAAAAAAACCATTGCCGAGACTGATGTCAAGAAGCTTATTGCCTATGTTTTCTTTTAGGAGTTTTATGGTCAGGTATTATGTTTAAGTGTTTAATTTATTTTGATTTGTGAATATGGTGTAAGATAGTGGTCCAGTTTCAGTTCTTTGCATGTGGCTGTCCAGTTTTTCCAGTGTCATTTATTGAAGAGCTCATATTTTCCCTGTTGTATATTCTTGGCTTTTTTTTGTCATAAATTACTTGACTCTATAGCATGAGCTTATTTCTGGGATGTCTGTTATGTTCTGTTGATCTATGTTGTCTGTTTTTACGTCAATACTACACTGTTTTGATTACTGCAGCTTTGTAGTATGGTTTGAAATCAAGAAGCATGATGCCTCCAACATTGTTCTTTCTCAAGATTACTTTGGTTATTCTGGGTCTTTTATGGTTCCATACAAACTTTAGGAGTATTCTATTTCTGTGAAAAATTCCATTGGAACTTTGACATTGAACCTGCATATTTTTTGGTTAATATGGACTTTTGAACAATATTAATTTTTCCAACCTATAAGTATGGAATATCTTTCCATTGATTCATGTTTTCTTTCCTCAATATATTATAGTTTCTGGTGTATGGGTATTCACCACCTTGGTTAAATTTATTCTTAGGTATTTTATACTTTGTGATGTAATTGTAAATGATATTGATTCTTAATTTTTCTTTCTGATAGTTATTAGTATATAGAAACACAACTGATTTTTGTGTATGGATTTTCTATCCTGCAAATTTACTGAATGTATTAGTTCAAACATGTTTTTGGTGGAATCTTTAGGGTTTTCTAAATATATCATCTGCAAATAGAGACATTTTTAATTCTCTTCCCATTTGGATCCGCTTAAAGAGACTAATTCCTCTGACTAGGACTTCCAATACTATGTTGAGTAAAGGTGGTAAGAGTGGTCATCCTTGCCTTACTCTCTTTTTTTTTTTAATGTTTATTTATTTTTGAGAGAGAGAGACAGAGCGTGAGTGGGGGAGGGGCAGACAGAGAGGGAGACACAGAATCCCAAGCAGGCTCCAGACTCTGAGCTGTCAGCACACAGCCCGACCTGGGGCTCAAACTCACGAATCAGGAGATCATGACCTGAGCTGAAGTCAGAGGCTTAACCTACTGACCCACCCAGGAGTCCCACTCCTCCCTTTTTTTTAATGCTTATTTATTTTTGAGAGAAAGAGAGCACGAGTGAGGTAGAGGCAGACAGAGAGGGAGACACAGCCTTACTCTTGATCTTAGAAGAAAAGCTTCCAACTTTTCACCACTGAGTATGTTAACTGTGGGCTTGTCATATATGACCTTCATTATATTGAGATACCTTCCCTCTATACTAACTTTGTGAAGAGTTTTTACAATAAATTGATGTTGAATTTTGACAAATATTTTTTCTGTTTCTTTTGAGATCATTTATTTTTACCCTTTTTTTTTTTTTAACCTTTATTTTTAAGAGACAGAGCATGAGCAGGGGAGGGGCAGAGAGAGAGGGAGACACAGAATCTGAAGCAGGCTCCAGGCTCTGGGCTGTCAGCACAGAGACTGATGTGGGGCCTGAACCCACGACCGAAGCCAAAGTAAGCAGCTCAACCGACTGAGCTGCTCAGGTGCCCCTCTTTTTAGCCTTAATTCTGTAATTATGGTATATCATTGGTTGACTTATACATGTTCAACCATCCTTGCATCCCTGTAATAAATCCCACTCGATCATGGTACATGATTTTTTAGTGTATTGTTGCATTTGATTTGCTGATATTTTGTTAAGGAGTTTGCATCTGTGTTCATATCCATTTCTTCTAGGTAATCCAATATGCTGGCATATAAATATACATATTAGTACCTTATCCTTTGTATTTCTGTGACATCAGTTATAACATTTCTTTTTTTCTGATTTTGAGTTTTGTCTCTTTTTTTTCTTTGTGAGTCAGACAAAGAATTGTTTATTTTGTTTATCTTTTCAAATACCAGCCCTTAGTTTCACCTATTGTCTTTTTAGTCTCTAGTTCACTTGTTTTTTCCACTCTGGTATTTATTTAATTCTTTTTACTAATTTTAGGCTTCATTTACCTTCTTTCTAGTTCTTTCAGGTGTAAAGTTAAGTTTTTTGGGATCTTTTTTGTTTCTTGATGTAGGCATTTATCACTATGAACTTCCTTCTTAAAACTGGTTTTGCTTCATCCCATAAGTTTTGGTAAGTTGTATTTCTATTTTTATTTGTTTCATGGTCTTTTTTTTAATTTATCTTTTGATTTCTTTTTTGACCCATTGGGTGTTCAGTAGCATGTTGTTTAATCTCCACATATTTCTGAATTTTTCACTTTTCTTTTTATAGTTGATTTCTATTTTTATACCACTGTGGTTGGGAAAAAAATGCTCGATATGATTTCAGTCTTCTATTTATTAAGACTTGTTTTGTGGCCTGACATTTGGTTTGTCCTGGATATTGTTCCATGTGCTCTTCAGAGGAATTTGTATTCTGTTGGTTTTGGATGGAATGTTCTATAATTATCTGTTAAGTTTTTCTGGTCTAACATGTTATTTAAGTCTAATGTTTCCTTATGGATTTTCTGCCTAAATGATTTATCTGTTGATGAAAGTGGGTTTTAAAATCCCCTAGAATTATTGTATTGCATTCTATTCTTCCCTTAAGGTCTGTAATATTGGCTTTATATATTTAGGTACTCCTATATTGGTGCATAAATATTTGCAAATATTATATCTTCTTGTTGGTTTGCCCTCTTTATCATTATGTCATCCCCTTCCTTATCCATTATTACAGTCTTTGTTTGAAAATCTATTTTGTATAAATGTGGCTATACTAGCTTTCTTTTGGTTTCCATCTGTATGGAATATCTATTTCCATCCCTTCACTTTCAGTGTATATGTTTTCTTCTATCTAAAGTGAGGCACCATATAAATGAATATTGTTTTCTTTCTTTCTTTCTTTCCTCCTGTCTTTCTTTCTTTCTTTCTTTCTTCCTTCCTTTCTTTCTTTCTTTCTTTCTCATTTTCTCGATTTCTTGCTTTCTTTCTCTCTTTCTCTCTCTCTCATCTCATTTGCCCACTCTATATCCTTTGATTGGAGAATTTAGTCTGTTTACATTAAAGCAATTATTTTTACGTACGAACTTATTGCCATTCTGTTAGTTGTTTTCAGGATATTTTGCAACCCTTTGTTCCTTTATTTTCTTATTCTCTTCTTTTTATGATTAGATGATTTTCAGTAGTGGTATTCTTAGATTCCTTTCTCTTTATCTTTTAGGTACCTACTATAGATTTTTGCTTTGTAATTACCATGAGGCTTACATGAAACTGCTTGTATTTATAACAATCTGTATTAAATTGATAACTTAATTTTGAATGCATTCTGAAGCTCTACATTTTTACACTCCCTTATGTTTTATGTTTTTAATGTCACAATTTTTTCTCCTATGTATCCATTAAAAATTATTTTATTTATAGTTGTTTTTACTACTTTTGTCTTTTACTTTTTCATGCTACATTCGTAATTAGCCACCACCTCTAAAACTTTGCATAATTCTGATTTTTATTATATATTTGCCTTTTCCAGATATATATAATTTCATATGTTTTTGTTACTAATTAGTGCCCTTTTGTTTCAACCTAAAGAAATCTCTTAACTTTTTTTTTCTTTTTTTTTTTCTTTTTTATTTTTTTGAGACTAGTTGAGTGGTGATTAGCTGCTTATGATCTTGCTTGTCCGGATAACTCTCTATCTCTCCAATTCTGAATGATAAATAACTTTGCTAGGTAGACTATTCTTTGTTGACAATTTCTTTTTCTTTCAGCATTTGACTATACTGTGCCACTTTCTTCAGGCCTACAAAATTTCCACTGAAGAGTATGCTGATAGCCTTCTGGACCTTCTCTTTTTTATATAGCAAGTTGTTTTGTTCTTGCTACTTTTAAGATTTTCTCATCTTTAAATTTTTACAATTGTAATATAATATATCTGGTGGGAATTTCTTTGGGTTTCATGTTTTGTGTAACTCTCTGTGTTTCCTGGAGCAAATATTTATTTCCTTCCCCAGGTTTGAAAGTCTTCAGCTGTTATCTCTTCAAAGTGTGGTGCCTCTTTCTCTCTCTCTACCTTATGGGATACCTATCATTAGAATATTGGCCCACTTGATGTTCTACAAGTATCGTAAGCTGTCTTGTTTTTATTCTTTTTTTTTTTTTTTTCCTTTTGCTTCTTTGACTGAATGAATTCCATTCCTCTGTTTTCTACTTTGATCTTTTATCCTGCTTTATCTAGTCTGTTGTTGAACTTTTCTGTTAGGTTTTCAGTTCAGTTATATTTTTCAGCTCTACAATTTCTATTTGGTACTTTCTTGCATTTTCTATCTCTGTTGAAATTCTAACTTTGTTCATGTATTGTTCTCCTGAGCTTGGTAAAGCATCTTTATGACCATTATTTTGGACTCTACCAGGCAGATCACTTATCTACATTTCATTAAGATCTTTTTATTTTTGTTCAGGCTTTATCTTGTTCTTTTACTTGGAACATTATTCCTCTGCTTCTTTATTTTCCTTGGCATTCTTTATTGGTTTCTGTGCATTCAATAAAACAAACACCTCTCCTAGTCTTGAAGGAGTGGCTTCATGTAAGAGATGAAACTTATTCTTTAATCCTGCCTTAGTTCTTGGTCGTCTCTCAAACCTGTGTGATTTTCCAAGAAATCTACTTTGTTCTTAGTAGCCTCCAATAGTAGAGGATATGCCAAGACTTGTCGGTGCTCCAAAAGAGATTATTTCCTTCAGCAACTAGATTCAGGCTGATTGGAAGGCAGACTGCCAGGTAGCAACTTTTAAAGTATGCAAATATAAAAAAAATAATAAAGTACGCAAATATACCTCTTCCAGGGGAAGACTGGAAGTGGGAGTTTCTGTCTGCTCCCACTGCACTGAGCCCTGGGATGATTTACAGTTTAAGAATTTTTTCTTTGTGTGCTGTCATCCTGGTGAACTTAAGAACACAAATCCACTGGCCACCAGAGCCAGGCTATCAAGGGATGTCCTCAATTGACAGCTATAAAAACCAGGGCACTAGATGTATGCACAGGTTTCTTTCTCAGAGACACCCAGGTGATGCAGAGAGAGAGCATGAAGGTGGCTCCCATAATTCTCCCCTGGAGGCTTCTCCTTTGGAGAAGATGGCAGTCAGCCCTTATGTTTTTAATTAGAAACCTGCCCCTCAGGTCACAGCTATGAAAATAAACTAATAGCCTTCTTTTCTGGAAAGGCTAAATGTTTCTGTCTGCTGCCTCTGTACTGTGCTCTGGCAAGGTGGAGAGTAGCTGGTTAAGAACTATTTTTGCCATCTTTACAGACCTGTGTACCCATAAACATAGCCCTGCTGGTTATGAGTACCAGGAGATCAAGGGGTGTCCCCTGAGAGGCAGCTGCAAAACCCAGGGCCCCAGATATATGCACAAGTTCCATTCTGGGAGATACTGGCAGCCTGGCAGCCTGTAGAGAGAGGGTGCAAAGATGGCATAGACTGATCTCTGCAATCTCTGCAAAATATTTCATTTGGACCCTAGATGTGTGTTAAATTAAATCCCAGCCCCTCAGCCTAAAGCTTTTAAGATAATCAAATTGTCCTTTTTCTCAGAAAGACTGGGTTAAGTTTCAGCTGCCTCGGTGCTGGTCCTGTAGTCACAGTGAGGCCACATGAACACTTTAAGAATTGTTTCTAAGTTTACTAAAGCCTGGTGGGTCTCCTGGATGCAAGTTCTTTTGTTTTTCAAAGCTGGGTGTTTTGGAGGCCTGTCTCTCAAATGTAGGTCTTAAAAGATGGAGTGTCAGATGTAAGGTTCAAACCCTTTGCTCCTCAGGGGGAATCTGGGATTTGTGTTTCCTTCTACTTATGGGTCACCTTGTGGGGGTTGGGGTTTATGGTAGGATTGTGTCTCAGCCTTCCTTACTCATTTCAGTGTGAGGTTTGTTGGTTGGTTGGCTGGTTGGTTTTCTCATTTGCCCAATGTGTAAGAGTTGCTCAGCTAGTTTTTGAGATTCTTTCAGAGAGAATTTTTCCATATGTAGCTGTAGATTCATGGGAGAAGGTGCATTTAGGATCATCCTATGTTGCTATTTTTAATCAGAACTCTCTATATCCATCATAATGTGATTTATGAACTAATTTTCTCCCAACATATGTTATAAATATTTTCAACAAAAATAAACACCTTTAATCACATTATTGTAACACTTGCATAACATTATATGAATATACCATAATGTATTTAAGTAGTTTCTTTTGGATATAATTGGATATAATTCATTCCTAAGTTTATGAAAACGTTATAGTCTCGTATTTATAAATATCTTTGCACCCATTTGTTCATTAATGTCTACCATGTCTTAAGGGGCGCCTGGGTGGCTCAGTTGGTTAAGCGGCCGACTTCGGCTCAGATCATGATCTCACGGTCTGTGAGTTCGAGCCCCACGTCGGGCTCTGTGCTGACGGCTCAGAGCCTGGAGCCTGCTTCAGATTCTGTCTCCCTCTCTCTCTGCCCTTCCCCTGCTCATACCTGTCTCTGTGTCTCTCAAAAATAAATAAACGTTAAAAAAATTTAAAAAAATACAATGTCTTAAGAATAAGTTACTAAAAACATAATTATGGGTCAAAGGGAATACCCATTTTAAACTTAATTATTTCCTCTCCTAAAAAGATGTACCAATTTAGCTTCTTACCACCAATGGATGAAAGTTGTCTTTTTCTTTGGACTTGATATTTAATCATTACTAAAAGAATATTTTGACTGTTAGGGGATAAACTGCATCTCATTTTAATGTAGCTTTTCAGATATTTTAGCTTTGGAACTTGTACTACTTTTTAAACCCATTTTTTACTGTTCCAAAGATATCCAAATATGTATTAAAAAGTAATTTTATAGTAATATTTTTCAAATTTGCATGACTTCAGGAGGAACAGTAAATTTGGAACTTGTACCTAGTAGCTTCAGCATATAAGTATCTAACTCTCATTCCTTTGAATATAAATATGAAATAAATTACTTCAATTTATTCTCTTGTGAGAACTAAAAGCTTTGGGCCTCAAATCACCTCTCTTACCCTTTCAAAAATATTATATTTTTATATATTATATACTTATATATTACATATTTTATATTTTAATATACAAATATACTTTACATACTATATATTTTTCTATATTATATACTTATTGTATATTGGCACAAAGATAATATCTCATCAGCTTACAATTAGGAAAAAAATGTTTTTTTTTTGTTTTTGTTTTTATTTTTTATGCTAGCTATCTGGAAAAAAACGACAGGTAAATAATGGTTAATAGTGATTTCCTAAACAAATTTCAGATCTCTTCTTTGGAAACATTGACAGAATACCTTTGAAATATTTCTAGAGATTTGAGGTATCTGTATTTCACTTTGAAGATGGAAGTAGCTTCATTTTTTTTAAAGACAATATTAAGGATGTCTCTTCTCACTTTCTCACTAGCACCAGGGAATCCATGTTCACTGTCAATGATATGTCCAATAGTAAGATCCTGATCTGTAAGTACTTTAGCAAATCAGCATTTAGTTTTGACTTTTAAAATAACATGGAGATGGTTGAAGCTCATACTAGTAAACATTGAAGTCCTATGTCATGCTAGTCAATCCTAGCATCCTTCGCTGCTTGCCTAATTGGATCTTTCTTATCTTTTAAATCTCAGCTTATTTTTTGCCTCTAGAGGACTTTCCCTTTTACCCAATAGAAGGTGAGTTCCTTATTACTATGCCTCACAGCATTCTGTTGTTTTCTCTCTTAGTGCTTATCAACACTCACTAGTTTGAATATACTGGTTGTTTTCTTCCTAATTAGACTATAACTTCCGAGAGGATAGACCCACAGCTCTTATTTTATGTTAGTACCTGAAACTATTTATTGGAAGGGAATGAATGTGCATATAATGCCTGTAGGGAAAATGTACAGACTAGAAGGATCAATTCACCACAGAATAACAAATCTAAGAACAGACGCTGCTGACTCTTAAAGATGAGAGGTTTTTTCTTTTACAAATTAAATAATATTTCTCTTAGCACAATGGAGCACATGCTAAATTCTCTTCAGAAAATGTGAATAGATTAAAAGTGAGTTTGATGAATTAATGGAGTAAAATACAGGAAAATAAGATGCTTTGATGATCTGTGTAAATTTGAGATTGCATCTTGAAGAACATCCATTCTCTTTCTGATCTAACTTTGAAGATGAGAACTGGGCTAAGGGCTGGGGTGGGGGATAACTTTATAACTGATGTGAATGTAAGAATCACTGTGCTAAATCAAAGGGGAAAAGAAATCATAATTGAAAAAAAAATCAATTAACACAGCATAAAGTAACTCTTCATGAATTTTTAAAACAGTCTAAGACTCAACTTTGGTACTTTTTCACCAAAATAGGATTATAGAATAAAGACAAAGAAGAGTTTACGTACTTGTCATGATCTAATTTTAGCAAATAAAGATAATACAATTCTGGATCTAAATTATTTGCACTATAAGAGTCTAGTATGGAGAAAGCAAATGAACATATTATAATAAAGCGAATATGTTGTTAGTTTTATGATGTGTAAAGATGAGTAGTAATACATACTTCTAGATGGAAATTCCTCATTTCCCTTATTAACAAGCTTAAAGTTTGCTTAGGTTTTGCCTAATGCCATCGGAAAGTCAAAGGATGGCATTCTTTTAGTAGACAGTGTATATTTGCAACTATACGTTTTTTATTTTACCTGACATACAGTTCACTCTCTAGCACCTTGAATATGTCTTTAAGCACTTTATGTCATCCCACTGCATTCTGATCTCCATGGTTTCTGATGAATAAATAGTTGGTAATTTTCTTGAGAATTTATTTCACTTTTCTCTTACTTCTTTAAAAATTCTTTTTATTTGGTTTTTGACTCTTTGTCTTTTAACATTTTGAGTATGATGTGACTAGGTATGGAGCTTGTGATGGTTAATTTTATGTGTTACCTTGATTGGGCCATAGGTTGCCCAAACATTGTTCAAACGATATTCTGGGTTTGTCTGTGAAGGTGTTTTTGGTTGACATTAACTTTTCACCTGGTAGATGAAGTAAATCAGATTTCCCTCCCTAATATGTGTGACTCTTACCCAATCAGTTGAGGGGCCAAATAGAACAAGAAGATTGAGCACAGGCGGGGAACTTCTGCCTGTCTGATGGACCTGGGACATCAGTCTTCTGTAGTTGGACCGGGCCGACACCGTTGACTTTTTAGGTTTTCAGCTTGCTGACCTTAGATATTAGGACTTCTCAGCTTCCATAATCACATAAGACAATTACTTATATACATATATAAATCATATAGAGAGAGAGAGCGAGAATAAAAAGAGAGAAGATTCATATATGTATATATATGCCCCCCTAAATTTATACCTGAAGTTTATATTCAAATCCTAGGTGGTGAAAGGCGATGGTATTAGGAGGTAAGCGTTTTGAGAGTCTAGAGCCCTCTCAGGTATTCTCTGAGCACGTACACAGCTCTGAGCATGCATGTATGTGCATAGCCTTCTGAATGCCCAGAAATATGTTGGACCTTTTCAAAGTGAATCAGTTGCCTCTAATTGTTTTTGACAGATACATAGGGAAAAAGATTTTCACACTGGAAGAGCTCCATTTTAGGTTAGTAAAGACAAAGTTGCAGGTTGTGTCTTTCAGGAACCATCAGCCAGGTCAAAGAATGATAATTTCTGAAAATGAAGCTTTGAGAAAACTTTAATGCCAATTCTACTCCCTGCTGGTTGCTGCTGGGTTTTCACCTGATTACAGGTTATTGATTTTCAAAGTTACAGTGATCTGGATAAGGGGGAAGGGAATAGGTAAAGGGCATGTTGAAATGATACAAAGCTTGCTGTTCTTAATAAGAATCAGTGGGTGTCTTTGAATTCTGTTGTGAGCCTTTGGTCGATTTCTAGAGTTCTTAAAAAAAGTTAATTGTGATGTTTTTGTCAGTTTTCTCATTTTTGTGGAGAAAAGAATTTTGGAGGTCCTAATTGACCATTTCCCTTCACCATACCCTGTTGCTTATTTATTTATTTATTTATTTATTTATTTAACATTTATTTATTTTTGAGAGAGAGACAGAGTGTGAGTGGAGAGGAGAAGAGAGAGAGAGGGAGACACAGAATTGGAAGCAGGCTCCAGGCTCCAAGCTGTCAGCACAGAGACCGACGCGGGGCTCGAACCCACAAACAGTGAGATCATGACCTGAGCCGGAAGCTTAACCGACTGAACCACCCAGGCACCGCCCCCCCCACACTGTTGTTTTTTTGAACAAATAAGGAGCGCGCAGGTGGCTCAGTCTATTAAGCATCCGACTCTGCTTCGGATCCTCTGTCCCCCTCTCTCTCTGCCCCTTCCTCACTCATGCTTTCTCAAAAACAAAATAAGCATTAAAAAAAGAAAATAAACACCCACCTAAACTTTAATATCAAGAGACGCTATCAAGAGTGTAAAAATTAGCATTGTAAAAACAATTTTGTTTTCAAAATTTATCTGGAGGACTTTATTGTTTTTCTTTTCAATATAGTATAAGTAAAAAATCAGAAATACCACAATACTTCCCACGATATATTTTCACATTAAAAAAAATTTTTTTTTGAAGTAAGGATAAGAGTGTGAGTGAAGTAGAGGCAGAGAGAGATGGAGACACAGAATACTAAGCAGACTCCAGGCTTTGAGCTGTCAGCACAAAGCCCATGGTGGGGCTTGAACTCACAAGCTATGAGATCATGACTTGAGCCGAAGTCGGTTACTCGGACGCTTTAACAGACTGAGCCACTCAGGTGCCCCTATTTTCACATTTTTAAAGCATTGTGCTCCTCATGGGTTACATTGCCTCAGTTCCGGGTTGGCCATGTTGGCGGTAATCACTATATAAAAATACTCACACATTGATATTCTCATAGACCTTTGCAGGACCAAAGTAAGGGTGGGGAGGGGGGCAGTAAACAAATCACCTTCATAGAAAACTATAGCATAGAATAAGCAACATGTTTCAGCTAACAAAGGAGCCAAGCTTACAAAAAACAGCTGAAGATGAGTGATGAATAGTGGAAAGAAGAGATCAGGCTACATTCACAGGCAGGACCTCCTAGTAACAGAGAAGTAGAAATTAACCAGACTCTAAAAAGAAACCCTACAAACACATAGGATTATAGGAGGTTTATTGTTTTACCTTTTTAATAAATAAAGAAAATGCAGTAACTATGTTCATTGGTGGGAGCTTTATAGATCTACTTTGGTTAGGGGGTGCTCCCTTCTTTTTTTTTCTCCCTCAAAAAATATGAACTCAGGAAAAGCCAATTTCATGTGCTGTTAATTTAATTCTCAACAATAAAACCTTACTTCTACTGATGGAAAATGAAATTACCTTTTCTATACCCTTTTTATCTGTCAATTAAATGATGCTTTCTTCCACCCCAAAATAAACCCTGCACATCATTTGGAATATATACTCATCTCTTGACAAAATTAAAACTAGACAGGAAGTAATTCACTGCAGTAAGTTTTGTAAATCCTGTCACTTACGGTTGTTGACACAATGACCTTGGGAGTCATCATATCAAGGTTCACACATCCAATGAGATGATAATTTTTATGGAGATGTGTGGTGTTACTTCTGCATTTAATGGGGTATGTAGAAGCATGATATTTTCTTTGAGATTATGTATACTAAAAACACCTGTAGTATATTCACCCAGCTTTAGGTGAATTTAAGTGTATAGTAATTTTCACCCAGCTTTAGGTGAATTTATGTCACTTATGCCCTATCTTCTTTAACATTCTTGGCAGAAAAGAATCATAAAGCTGAGTTTGTGAAATAGGTTAATTTGTCTGGGATATATAAAAGATAATACAATAGAGGGAATGTTTCTCTCCCATTAATGTAAATGCTGGCCAAGTGATTTCAAAGTACTTCAAACAAGGGTATACATCAGCTCTGTTCACATTAAATAAACACTCATATCATATTATCTTTGAACTTCTAATGGTCTAGACTTCTCCTTCTCCCTATAGGCTGTATACATATGGACATAGAGAGAACCAGTGTTCAAAACACAGGTAAGGCTTCAGAAACTGATTTTTATATATTAAAAGTTTTATTTAGAATCATAAATTTATACACACACACACATACAGCTCTAAAAATTTAAATGTAGGTCCTTGAAAAGAATAATTCAACAGATAACCCTCTCTAGCCTAGGTTATGAAAAAAGAGAAAGAGAAATGTCAGATATAATGTAATTTGAAATGTAAAAGGATATAAAACTGAATTTATTAAATAGAATACATACAATTCTATGGCAATAACTTTGAAAACTTTTGAAATGTCAACAACTTTCTAGTAACATAAAAATTAGCAAAATTAACTTCAGAGAAATAAGTAACTTATATAGAATGGTTACCTTAGCAGAGACTGGAATGTTGATTTAAGGTCAGCCAAAGACCAGGTGGTCTCCCTGTGAATTCTATGAAGTGTTAATGAGTATACAATTACAACAATACCTAAAATATTCTAGGTGTTATAAGATGATCAATATCTTGCCAAGTCATTTTGATAAGGCAGTACAATTCTAACCTAAAAGTATAATAAAGATAAAACCCCAAATCAAATAAACAAAAGCCTATAGGACAATTTTAAGTATAGAGGGAATTATTCTTCAGAAATTATTAATATAATGCAATAGTATATAAAAATACTGTATTTCAGTGATATTTATTCCAGGAACACAAGGATGATTCAGTATTAGGAAATCAATCAGTGTGTACAATACATAAGTAAATAAAAAATGTAAATAGTTAATGCTAAAAATTTATTCCAATGTATCCATCAGTCATTCCTCATTAAAACATCAACAACCACAACAAAAACTCTAAGCAAAAAGGAACAGAAGAAAAGCATGCTGGTTTTCATAAAGAAATCTTAATTATACGTTATTTTTTTAAATGGAGGAACAATGCCATCTTCATTAAATCGGAAATAAAAAGGAGAGGACGTCATTAAATATGGTATTTAATCATCATGGTTTCAGCAGTTCTAAAATAATTATTCACTCAACAAACGCTAATTGTATACTGGATAATACCAGGCACTGAAGATACAGCAGTGAACAAGGGGCGCACCTTCATTATCACAGAATTATTTCTTCCAGTGAGAAACAGAAAATAAATAAGGACAGAAGATATAAGTTGATGATATATGCTACAGAGAAAACAAGGACAGGAAATGCAACTTTGCAACATTTCTTAAAATTACTATACAAATATTCTTCCACTTAGGTATTCATTCCTGGAAATCTATTTCCTAAAAATAAAAAGGTCCATTAATGACAATATTTTGCCACTATTAAGTTTATAGAAGAAAAAAAAAAGATTGAATAAATTGTCGCAAATCCTTACCAAGGAGTATTATTCAGTCACCTAAATTACTGAATTAGATTTCAACCTGTTGACTTGAGAGAAAATTTTACAATTTGTTATTAAGAAGTGAGGATGCAAGTTGGAGATTCTATTTTGATAGAGTAAACAATAACAAAGACAAAAATATATGTGCCTGTGAATCTATCTGCGTACATAATACACATATAAAAATTACGTTGAGAACATTTAACAGTAAATAAATCATGGTCACTTGGCAGATGAAGATAATTTCTGTGAGGGAAGCAAAAATATAAATCCAACTAATCTAGATAATAACAATATTTATAATATCCCATTTATGAGGTTGATGAGGTTGTGTGAAACAGACATTATGAAAATGTTTATGGTAAACTCTAGAGTGGCAGCAGTTGAGGTGGTTTTTACTCAAATCTTATTAGCTATTATTTTAACAAGGATCATCATCCTGACATCATCACCACCACCAGTGCTAATTGGTAGAAATGGTGCAAACAAGATTCTGATTTTGGTGAAGTGTTTCCCAGAATTAAACTTTTTACATAAACACTAAGAAGTTCTTGCTATAAACAGTGAGTAAAAGAAAAAGTCTATGCCACCCAAGAGGATGCTCCAAGCCATGTGAAAAATACATGTGAGTTTCTTGAACACGCAATGAAATTCAAGTCTGGAACCTCAAATAGAGACAGGAGTGTATTTATCCACACCTGATATCCTACCTTTCCTCCATCCCCTATTAAAATCAAATTAACCAGAATAGCTTTTTAAGATAAAAAATCAACTTGCCTTTGCAACCCTTTAAGGCATTCCAAGCATGAATTTCAGTTACAGGTTTGTTACTCCAGAAATGGCTAAAGTAAATCATGCTGTTTAAGATGAAAAATGTAGCATACACACCACCATTGCTCTCCCTGCTTTGCCCTCAGTTTCAGATTTTTTTTCCTCATCAAAATGCAAAATACAGTTTGAAAAATTAAGCTGGGCTCTGCATGTTTATCATGAAGTTTATTTGTATCGTCAGCCCTCAGATGCATTAGGCAGTTGACCTAGTCTGAGCAGACTTCTCAGTCTATGTAGATTACCCAGCACCTTGGGACAAGACAGAATGCACCAAACTCTCCCTGCCAGGGAAGCTCCATGAATACCCACAGCAGTTTTCTACTTCTAATTAAAATGTAGATGGTTTTAAATCTTAAGTGTAATAACATTGACACATTAAACTTTTGCACTTGGGATTGGCTGGTGGTTCTTTCACCCCTCCAATTCACCTACCATGTTCTATAGGGAGGGACCATGAATATTCCCATCTCAGAATCAGTCCTGAAGCATGTTTTCATTTGTAACTTTAGAAGAATCCTGAGTGAGAAAATTCAATAGGATACGCTACAATATAGTATCATACATTATAGTACAGTGCAACACAGCATAATGCAATACCTTTTCCTAGGTTTAACAAAGAAAAAGTTTAACAAGGAAACTATTTTTTAAATCTTTTTATTTTTTTGTCTCTAGTGTTAAAAACAAAGAAATATTTTTGTTTTTTACAATGTGATTCTTTGTTAGGACCAATGAACTATGACAAAAGTATCTGGAAAAGTATCTAAGGAAAATAACTAAACAATGATACCTTTAAGAATAACCGAATCAAACAAATTTTATTTTTCTTAAAGTGGGGTTTGGCAAGGTCAAGGTGGGCCATGGGCACAAATCTGCATTTGTTGCTAGTCTCCTTCCATCTAGTTCCCTTCTTTGTTGTGATGTTACTTCATCCAGATTTTCAATGCTCTCATGATGATAATAATAAAATGGGGGTCCTCTCACGGTCGTGTTCATTAATTAATTGCAAAAGATAGTTTGAGCTGGAAATCTATTTTTAATATATAAATAAAACATCTTGGAATGTTTCTTTTACCAAATTTTTTTCTAAACTTGATCCAGCCCCTCTAAAGATTCTAATAGTTATTTTTCAAACGCATATTACAAAACTTTTAAATAAATGGATAAATTAAGTGACATAAATACTTCTGGAACCCAAAACAAATTAATCTTGTTAAGTGTAAAACTCACCTGATGGAATTAGGCAGGCAGTATTAGAGAGAAGCCCACTGGCCACAGTAATTCTGCAGATGATAGACATTAGTCTAAAGGTTTGATGGCAGTGAGAAGCATTGGTTAATTTACAAGGTGGAATTACTAATGAAAACATCAATTGTAATAATAAAGGGCAAAGACATTGTGTTAAGCTTATACAAATATAAATTCTTTCTATATCATGGTGCCAACTCCAGGAAGTTTGATATCTAATCTTTATTCCCAGTAGCTCCCCTTAGTCTATAAACCATTCACTACCATTCACATCAACTCATTTATATACAGTTATAAACAATTTTTTCCTATTAGCAGTAAAAACTTCCTTGTTTGTTTGTTTGCTTTGAGTTTCACTTATAAGTTTCACTTATAATTCCAGTGGACAAAGTACTGCAGAATTAGACCCATTAAATCTGACTTCTCAATCAGCACAATTGAAAAGCTATCGAAACCAGCAAGTGGATAGTGCCATTTGGAACAAGAAAAGACAGAACCAATTTCTGGAGCATATTTGTTGAAGGACTGAACAGGGACTCCAGTTAGGACAGAAATTTCTCATTGAGTGTAATCCTTCATAAGCTTTGTTCTCCCAGGATAGGATATCATGCATGTCTTTAATTTTTCTTAAATAAATGTAAAATGTCAAAATGACGTTTTACTTTGTATGGAACCCACCAAGAGGAAATGCACTTCTGATAAAGTAGATTCAACTCTGACAGGAAAAAGAAAGAATTTCAGGTGAAAATATAGTTTATCCTTGGAGATGTCTAACAACTATGTGTCCTGGATAACACAAATCTCTTTGCCAGTCTGGTGTCCACATACTGAACTTCCACCCAAGAATATTTTGAATGGCATCCATAATGCTTGTGCAAATAATTATATAAAAAGTTATATAAAAATGATGACATGAAACCAAGTCAAGATCAATCAGACATTGTGGCTATGTTTTCTTTGGACTGCTGCTATAAGATAAAGAAGGTTGGAAGGGTTTCAAGGAGTAGAAAGATAAATCCTGAGGTGAAGGGCTCCTGGAAAGTTTCTAAGGGCTTTTGGAGTTCAGCTGTTTGAAGAGGACAAGATTGAGATCAATCTCTTACCCACTACTTTCAATAGAGCACCTCCAATTTCATTTTTCTCTTTGAGGTCTCTTATGACTACATTAAAACATATTAAAAAAAAACTACTACTTTAAAAAAAAGTGAACATCATCGTCCTGATTTCCCATCTAAGAATCATTTAGAGTGTGAAGACAAGATTTCTGGAGATAATAGCTCATAGGTCTGAAGTAGGGGTCTAAGAATCTATTTTTTGTTGTTGTTTTGATTAAGTAAGCTCTTGGATTGACAGTGATAAATGTGGTCCCAGACAACACTTTGAGAAATACTTCTCAGGGAGATTTTATTGTAGATTATTTTGGTACTTACCTCCCACCATTTCCAACACACCTTATGTCCCAGAACTCTCCTTCATCTGATGCAGATCTCCTTGTCTTCTTGGGATTCATAGAAACTTCCTTTTGGTGACCCTGAACTCAACACTGACTCCTGCCTTTTTAACAATATGAAAAATCTATCTCCTTGAAATTTGGGTTTTGCTTCATTATGATGAGAAAGAGATTTTGCTCATGAATGTTTTTGAATTCTGATTTCCATTAATAGAGATTGGACCTATAGCCTTTTAAAATGCATATATCGTACTTCATGGTTCTCATTTTCACATATCCACATTGCTGCGATGATTTTGAAAGAATCACTGGTTTTCTGTGTTTCCAGTTATGTGTTTGTCTCATGTAGTCAGTGGTTTTAAAACGTACTTACAACATGATAATATTTAAGACAAAATTGTGCTGGGAACCTTAGTATTTTATTTTCTATTTATTTTTTTCTGTGTTTTTATTTATTTTGAGAGAAAGAGAAAAAAGGGTGAGCAGGAGAGAAACAGAGAGAGGAGAGAGAATCCCAAGCAGGCTCTGTGCATCAGCACGTAGTCCAGTGTAGGGCTCAAACTCACTAGCTGTGAGGTCATGACCTGAGCCGAAATCAAGAGTCATACGCTTAAAATAATAAGGGAATTCCTTATTATTTTAAACCATATATAAATTCTTTAGAGACATTAATTTTTGGTTGTTGAAAGAAAACAATAATTTTTAGAAATGCACTAAGCTCCTCCACTGGGCCCTAAGTTTCTGAGTAGAATGAATTTGAAATCATTGTCTTCAATCGCATAGCTTCTGTGCTTCTTTCTGAAAAGTGAGCTTTCCCAACAGTTTTATTTTGCACAGGTTTTTCAAGCACATTCAGTGATGCTGTGTATTAATGCCAAGAATTTTAGTGAGCTGGAAGAAGTAAAAAATGAACATTTCTCTTTTAATGTGAATCATAAGCTTAAATTCTCTCTTGCTCACTCTGCCCACCCTCTTTTGCTTTATTATGTCCACATGTGTGAGTTGGGAGAAACACATAAAGTGGACTGTTCATTAAGAAAAGAAAACCATAGCTCTTAAATCATGAATTTATGCAATTTTTAACTGTTTTTAACAAGCACAAAATGGTTCACGGGAATTATGCAAGTATAGATCATTTTAATTTGAATCATTGTGGAATCATAAAAGACTCAGTTCTTTAATTTTGTGCCTTCAAGTTAGCTACTTTGATTAAAAAATAATAAAGCATGAGAGCCGTAGGGTCCTCACAGGTTCTTGGCGCTATCGTTGCTCCCTGATCTTCCGTGCTAATTCTCCTCATTAATATTAATAAAAGGCTGATAGGCCATTGCAAAGCACGATATGAAAAGCAGGCAATTAATTGCTTGTAGTATTTTTATGCTTATTTTGCACAATGAAAATAATGCCTCAGGACTGACTATCAACTAATCAATAATATCAACTGTGTTGAAAATGAGCACCTTCCGTTTCTTTTTCATAGATTTCCCTTAAATCTGAGAAACATGAAAATTCAATGAATGTTCTTGAAATTAACAGGATGGAAAAGAAAGTTTTTTATTATAGCTGGCACTGTTCTATTTGGGGAGAAGAATTTTATATATATATATGACATATTGAGAAATACTTTCAGGAAGATTTTATTGTAGATTACTTTGATACTTACCTCCCACCATTTCAACACACCTTGTATATATTCTGGAGCTCCCCTCCATCTGATGCAGATCTGCCTATCTGAATGCATAGAAACGTGTGTGTGTGTGTGTGTGTGTGTGTGTGTGTGTGTGTATATACATGCATTGGGGCATTTCAGATTGTCCAATAATTTCAATTAGCACATTTCAGATGGTTTTACCTTTTTTTAGGTGAAATTGAAATTTAGAAGGTAAGATTATAGATAAGCCATTTTGGTGATTCTATCAACCCTTTTGATTGATTTGATAAATCAACCAGTTTTATTGGTTTTTCAAAACCTTTGTACTAATCAGTCACCTGACATTTTTAAGGCCAAATGCACTACCTGTGAATTGAGTTTTAAAAGTCTTACTAAGGTTAAAAATCCTATCCTTAGTGGTTTCCCTTCTCACTGGAGACTGGAAAAGAATACTTCTGATTCTGGTGTTTCTGTTTTACATGTGAAAATTATGTCAGGTCTACTATAATTTTATCATTAAAAAAGCTATGCTAAGTATATGAAATGATGAATTTAATCTGACCTTGTCCCTAATGTAGCCATGTTCATTTCATCTTACAGATTTATGGTTATAACACTGGTTCCTGTGCCATACCCAATAAGGCCAATTATTAGGTATTTAATAAATCCAGTTGCCTATATATGTGCACACATATCATTTAGATGAAAATATATTGAATAAATTATTAAATATTTTCTAAGAAATTAAAATAATTTCATTAAAATAATATTTTCTAGGAAAGTTTGCTTCAAAAGTAGTTTATGCATTTTCTAATGAAATGATCTAAATGGCAAATGGGGACAGAAACATAGTTTTATAAATATCATGGAATTTAAAATAACCCAAAATTCTGACAAGAAGTCAGTAGGAATTAAAAAAAAATTCTAATCCAGCAAAATAATTTCCTTAGCATGCAATTTCTCCAAGTCAGGCGTAGGCCAAGAAGGTAACTCTTCCGAGAAGAGTTGCTATATGAGTAGAATCGCTTCATAGGTTGTAAGACAAAATCTCAAAATAAGAAAAGAAAAAGATAGAAGCCCAGCATAAAAACCTGCAACAGGGGCTGTCAGTCCCTTTTGCACATGCTAACTTCAATTCTTAACCAAATAACCAAATAGAGCTATAAAGTGGAGAATAACATAATATGCAAGAAAGTCTGCTGACAAGGACCTGAGGCTGTAGCAAATACCAAATTTTCCCATTTTCAAAATGACTTAGATTTACAAAACATCCATCTGAAGATTGTTTATCTTGTATTTTGAACCCTACACTTCTAAGAAGTTACCACCAGGTGATTCACAGCATTGTATATTTAGAGCTTTGACTTTACACATGGTGTCTTGGAGATAAATGGTCTTGAGTCAGATAGTGGATTTAAGATTCTTTACAAAAGCATAACTTTGTTAGTACATTAGACAATGTATCTCAATGAATAATGGCAGAATATAGAAAAGTTGTAGAAATCAACATTAGAGACGTGATGGTTTTTTTCTATTCATTCTTTTTCTATAACCAATTATTAAATGCTAACAATTTATTTATATTTATGCATTTTAATAAGCTTTAAGGTATTTTACAGCTAAGCAAAATAGAAAATGAAAAATATGTACACCTGAAATACAAAGTCATATCTCCAGAATCTGAAGAAAGCTCTTGAGAAGTGGTTGTTACTGTTACTGGAAGCTTCATGTTGCTGTAAAATTTCTAACATCTAATCTAATTTCTAAGTTCTAGAAACTAAAAAAGGGAAACACATTATGATGCATAACTTTCATTTTCTTATAAAGTATAATTTGCAAAATTAGTCCCCAGAAATAATTTTTTCTCCCAGAAACTCAACTAATTGACTTATCTGAGATTGCACTATTTCTCAGAATGAATTTTAAAGGATGTAGAAAACATCTTGCCTTTGCTATAGACTCAAATGATTTTAAAGCTAAAAGTGATTTTGGAAGCCAGCTATATATGAACAATTGAACTGCGCCTTGAAAAATAGATAATTTTTCTAATAACATTCAACTGATTAGCAGTAGTAGGTCATCTGGAAACCACTGGCTCCAGATTTTCTTATATCCCACTTTATCCTCACTTGGTCTCGCAACTTGACAGAATAGCCCAGCCTCTCCTTCTGCCCAGCCTGTTCTAGTTAACGAATTCCCATAGATGACTTTAACTGCTTCCCTCATTAGATAGTGGCATAAGTATCTTATCCCTCTGCTAAACAACGTCAATTCAGTTTCCCACAGAAGCTTTTTTTTTTCCCCCATTTGCAATCTTGCTTCTTTCTGTCTTCTTTTCATTGTAGGAAAGTACACTATCTGGCCATCTTCTGAACACATGGTAGACAGCAGTCCACTCCAGATTCAGATTTTTCCACTGCCTTCCATCACCACGTCTTCTTGGCCAAATAGGTGAAAATATTTCTTAGCAAACCTAGGTGTACATCTTCTTTGGAAAAATCTATTATTTAAGATGAAATATTAGCATATATCTTAGACATACTAGAAGTCAAATCCATTTTACTGGTCTTTATGTCGCCACCTCACTTTGAGGTGAGAAAACCTAGTCTAGTACAGTTCAACTACATGCAACAAAATGTTATAATGTATTTATGCTTAAAGTTATTCACAGTGGAGAATAATAAAAACAGGGTATGGCCTATGCCATCCAATAGAAAATAACTACAGCAAGGGAATATTTTTATATATACCATGAGAAAGTTAGCAAATAAGGACTATGTGAACACGAAGGTGGAGGCTCTTACTTCTGTTAGAGGGAAGTATAATAATTTCATGTGGGACATATCTTCAGATTGCTATTTGCAGTGACTGAATTGATACTTACCGTAAAATTGAGCCAAAGTACCATTTCCTCTAGTTTCAAATAAAAGTGACATTTAAAAAGCAGTATCTCCCATGAAACATTCTAATCATTGCCTGGCAATGGTCTCTGGATTTTTATTTGTTGTCTTATATTCTCTTTGGGTTTTTCCCTATCAGTATTGTCTGATAAAAATCACGGGTACTCAATGCGTGGAGCACAGCTTCAAGATGGACTGAGTTTACTCTTTCTCCATAGGTAATATGTAAGGCCCAGCCTAGATCAGGAATACCTAGTCTCTGTGGGCAAGATAGCACCATATGCTTTTTAAAATGCAGTTAAATATAAATCTCAGGATGCTTAAATAATATTGAATGGTCACAGTGTTGCAGTCATCTTGTATTCTTTCTCAAATGTGCCACCAAATGACACCTAGCTAATACTCACACTGCGTTGGCCTTTGCCATGATGGTTGTGTGCTTTATGAGTCTTAACAGATTCAGATCCAGAGTCCCTAAGATTAATACTGCTTACTTAATCAGGAATATGACTTAGTAGTTGTCGTGATATAACTGAGCCTCTGCAATAGCAGAGTTGGAAGGGAGAAGATGAAGGTGGGAGGGAGGTTCTAGCTCTTTTATTATCTCCAACGGAAGCATCTAATGAAATATTATTTTTGCTGGCCAGTTTTAACTGTTCTTTAATAGTGAAAAGGAGGGGGTTTTTTTTCCCTAATATTTTAAAAAAATTATAGACAAAAAACCCTCAAACAGTTCTAAACAAGGAGACTTATAGTTGCTCATTGGTAAATGCATGTTCCAGTCCATTCTCGTAGACACAACCCTTCACCACATGTCCTTGGTGAACCCACCCTGAAGAAAAGCAGACCGTGGTCATTGTCAGTCAAGTTCACCTCACTCACAAAAGAAGACCGTGAAAGATCATAGTTACTGGGATGTTACATGCCTTACACATTTTTTTTCCTGAAAGTTTCTCCTTACATACAGAAACTAATACTTCCAGAGAAAAATTAAATTCTCAAATGCAGCAAGATAAAAATTCCAGTATGCAGATATGTTTAATTTAATTCTTGCTCTTCCAGACTCTGCTGTTGAACAGTGTTTGGAGGTGTCTGGGAGAGGGCACTTTTGTGTACTTTGGGTTCCCTAAAGCATTCTTCCTGATATGCCTTCCAAAGGTTATCAAGAGAATCTAAATGAATAAATGAAAGCTTGGAAAAAACACAGAGGGGCAAATCTTTGACACCTTTTCAATTCCTCCATCTCCACCATAGGCTAACCCTATCCACCCTATGGACTATCCTGTATATAAAGGAAAAAGAGAGAGAGAGAGAGAGAGAAAGGAAGGAAAGGAGGGGGGGAGGGAGGGAAGAGAGGAAGGAAGGGAGAAAGAAAGAAAAGGAAGGAAGAAAGGAAGAGGAAGAAAAAGAAAGAAAAGAAAAGAAAGAAAGAAAAAAGATAGAGATGGAAGGAAACAGAAAGAGAGAGGAAAGAAGGAAGGAAGGGAGGAAGGAAGAGAGGAAGGAAGGAAGAGAGGGAGGGAAGGAAGGGAGAAAGAAAGGGAGAAAGGAAGAAAGAGTTCCATTAGGAATTTAATGAATTGATTTTTGAGAATGTTGTTTTCGGTGGTGGTGCTATGACCTGTTTAGAACTTAAAAAATAGGGGTCATGAACTCCAAACAGAGGCACAAATACTTATCCTTTAAGAAAATGTGCTACTGCCTAAACCCTGTTCCGTTCAGTGACATTTGCTTGGACAGGTCTTTTGTAAATTTTGCTTAGAGTGAGTTCTCTAGTATTAGGGTTTTACTGTGCAGTCAGCCTTCCCATGATATCCACATCTTCAGTCTGACCTTGACATCATTCAGGTGACAACATTACACCCTTGACATCTATGAAAGAACGGCTATACATGACTACACAGTTAACTCCTATTCAAGTTAGGCAGTGTGAAGTCTTAAAATGTTACAGAGAAAAATATTCCGGATTTCACATGCCTATCAAAAGTTACTGGATTTCATACTTCTTTTCCATTTCAGGTCTGATCCTGTTTAGGAGAAAAGAGTTACTCAAAGAAATAGAACACAAACATATACAATTATTGACATTTGGTTTATTTAAAAAATTTGTCCACAAGGAATACAACTTGTTTTTAATGAGTTTTAACTTTTTATAAGTAGTTAATAAAATATATTATTTATTCAGAGATCTTTCTAATTTTAAATAATACTGATATAATATCATTTTCAGCTTGCCATGAATGGAAGTAAATTGCCATAATGACAAAGTCACCCAACCCTGAACACAGTAAACCACCAAATGTGACTTAATGTGGTCCACAACTTCCAGTATTTCTAAGTCAATTCTTTACTGAATAGTTTTTATCCCAGGAAAATGAAACTGTTGATTAATGTCAGCACTTAGCCCATGACCTAGTTATTACCAAAAGAATAGTTATTACCAAAAGAAGAAAGAAAAAAAGTTCTACCATCCAGTTTCCCACCACAATTAAAAGAACAGTTAGTTCCTCTAGAAGTATGTAACAGCATGCTGGTGCTATAATTACAAGCCACGCCATTCTTGCCATATCTACTGGTATTCCATCTGTTTGCCAAGTGAAGTAGGACACTATAGTAAAGAACAGAAAGCTCTATGCTTCCATCATTACTGTAGGTCAACAGGAAAAGTTCTTTGAACTCAGCTCTTAAAACCCAGTGGGAAAGAATTGGAGTGTAAAGAGCCAAAGTCATCTGATTGGCTCTTATTTCTTGAGACAGCTTGCCAGAGACTTAGCATCTTGTCCAATGATTCCTTTGTAGTAGTCTGAATTATCATCAGTATATTCACATAGAAGCTGGAAGGGCCTCAAGAAGCATGTGCATAAAAGCATCCTGTCAGTGAGACATGCAACGAAAAAAGTATAGATTAAAAATTGCAATACTATATAAAGATAGTCACTTGTTTTCTTTATCTTAAGGCAAGGTAGTATTTAATAAACTGCTTAGGAACAGAATAGTTATTTCAGCTGGGACGACTCAAGGAGGGCTCAGGGAAAAGGTAAAATTTGATGTTTTAGAAAGCAGAAATGACAAGTATGTGTCTATGAGACCTGCATATGTTTGTATGGGAGGTGGAGGAAGTACATTCTAAGCAGTTATTCTTATAATGGGAGTAGGAGAGCTCTGTCTCTTCTGGAAATGTAAATAAATAGGTGCATGCAATCTTTTTCAGAGGGTCGATTTTGATGAAAAGTGAAAGAGGCTTAAGAGGTTGCTTTGGAATGATAGTGAAGGGCCAGTTTTTTGGGAGTGTTAATAAAAAGAATCTAAAATGTGGCATATACAATAAGATATTATTAAGCCACAAAAATGAATTAAATCTTGTCATTTGTGACAACTTGGATGAACCTAGAGAGTATTATGCTAAATGAAGTCAGGCAGAGAAAGACAAATACCATATGACTTCACTTATATTTGGAATCCAAAAAACAATACAAAGAAACAAAACAGAAATAGATATGTAGACACAGAGAATGAACTGATGATTTCCAGAGGAGTGGGAGATGGGTGTGATGGATGAAATAAGGAGGTGCAGTCTTCTAATTATAAATTAAATAAGAAATGGGGATGTAATACACAGCACACGGAATGTAAACAATAACATTCCAACAACTTTGGTGACAGATGGTAACAGACCTATCAAGATGATCATTTTGCAATGTATATATTGCAATCACTGCATTGTATACCTGAGACTAACATAGTATTGTCTGTCAATTACTCTTTAATAAAAAAGAAGAGATGTGAGCAGATATGTCACAAAACAACATGTCAAAAGGACTAATAAACATATGAAAATGTGTAAAATAATCTCAGGAAAATGCAAATTAAGGTCACAATAAGATACCATCAAACACTAGTATGAGTGACAATAATGCATGTTCATTGTGATATAGAGCAACCGGAACTCTTCTGTAATGCTTTTGGGAGCATAAAAACTGTTTAACGGGTTCTTGTAGAGTCAAACATACATTTACCATGTGATCTAGCAGTTCCACTCCCACATGCTTAACCAAGAGAATAAAAACATATGCACACACACGCACAAAGAGAATTAATCTCATCGGTGCTATAGGAAGATTACTTTCAATGGGTAAACTAACTAAAAAGGGAGATTAGGGCCCTATTTCAGTCTTCTATGAATGAGACCGTGTTTTAATTGAACCAAAGCATTGGTGACAGATACTGAAAAAACTGAAGCAAGAGTAATTTCAGAACAACAATTATTAGCAAACTGTGGGAAGCATAAGAAGAGATTAGATTCATGAATGAAAAAACTAGAAAGAAGTTTGATGGCCTGTGTGGATAACTTTATTTTTATGAACAGCTGAGTTGTGATTTAGATTAGAATTAAGAAAACAATGTAAACATCTCTGTGCTGGAGAGTTGAAATTCAAGGTAAATTATAAGTTCTTCTGTCTTTAATGTTTTTAAAGACTGATGAAAATGATCTCTGCATTGAGAAAAAAAACATTCTTTGTAATTTTTGTTTGTTGGTGTATTTACTGTGTTGGAATATGCCCTCAATTCAGAATTTCATTGTGTTCCTGCAGTCTAAGAAAGCATATCTTCAACTTCAAGAAGTCTCCCTGTAACAGTAAGATCTAAGTTTATAATTGTGCTAATCAAAGCAATTAGAGAATCAAAAAACTGGCTATGTTCCTGAAGAAGGAATAGGGAATGATGGATTTGCAATACCTTGATTTATTTAGATGAAAATGCACTCTATTATGTTGGCAATAGATTTGAATTCCATTATTGCATTTTTCATTTCTCACATTCTCTGTTATCCATTCTTGCTTACATCTGATCCTGGTGTAATTAGTTTATCTTTTTCTTTGCTACTTCCAAAAACAGCTACCATACAATAGGTCTGGAATTCCTAACTTGGGATTAATAGGCCCCTTGGAGTCCCACCATTAGCTTTAAGGTAACTGTGAAATATGCAGAATGTGCAAGCGTTCAGTTTTCTTGGTACAGCTTCCTGAAGTTTATCAAAACACTCTTTAGTTTTTTGCACTGATACATATATGTCCATATACTAACTCACAAAATGAAAATGGGTTTTAACTATTGTGTTGAGCAAGCGGTGAGACTTCTTCCAAATCCTTCCGGTCTCCTGTATGTTAGATAATTGTAGTAGAAGTGTTCTCCCAGAGCTCCTTGTAAAAATTATCTCTTGTTCTCATATAAAAGATGACCTTGTCCCTCTGGGTCATTTCCACAAGGGTTTTGACCATCTACATTTGAGTGTAAAAAAAAAATTCAAGAAGGAAGCAAGTTTGTGTGCTTTATTCACTACTGTATTCCATGTACTTAGGAAAGAGTTCAACACCTCATGAATGTGAAGAATATTTGCAGAAGGAATTAATGAACAACTCTGCATTTGAGGCCTTTGCTGTGGCAAAAACACTTTCAGATGGATTTCCTCCTTTCACTACTCTCTTACCTTCACTCTGCCTTCTCTCCCCTTCCACATCTGAGTTCATCAGATACTCCCATTATTTTCTATAGTTTTTCTCTCTTTCTCTTTGCCAAATTCTAAACATAAGCATTTACATGTCCTCAGGTCTCCCATTTTAAAAAAACAGAGAAACAATCCTTTCCTTGATATCCATGATTAAAACACTACAATGACTCACTCAGTATAAATTTCATTCATGATATGCAAAACTATTTCTGATGTACCCTTCCTTTCTTCTTCAGCCCCATCTCTTGCTCTAGGTCTTTGAACTAGAGGGCCTAACCCTTCTGATATTTATGGCACAGTGTTTCATCTCTCTATCAATTCTGCACTTCCTCTCAAGATTGTAAGTCTTACTGGGCCACCACCTAATTATCCCTTTTCTCTTTGACTAGCTAGTTTTTTCTCATCCTTGTACTGCAGCTTTGATTTTACTTCCTGAGAAGCCTATCGGATGCCCTTATCTGTGGGGTTCCTTTGTGGTTCTTACGGAACCAAGTAGTTCACCCATCACTATACCCAGCTACTTAGGAAAACTACTATGCCGGGTGATGTGTTCTATGTACTTTTTAACATCCTCTAATAGAGTCCAAGCTCAGTTTGAACAACACCTGCTTCATCTTGTTTTTCTCTATTTCTCACAAAATATCATTGAAAAAGTGAATAGATAGAATCATGTTGTTTTTATTGTTGTTGTTTTTGTTGAATGCATAATACTTGATGTGAATTTGATCATCCTCCAATTCTCATTCTGACTTCTTGAATAACATGAGATCTGAGAAAGTTCACAGCTTGGAAAATAAGTTGTGTTTTTATCATGCCTCCCCCCTAAGTCATTCTTAATTCTGCTGGGTATTATGTTATCACAAAGAAATGTATTTAGTCAAATATCTTCTGCACATGGGACACAGCTAGTCAATATGTGGCAAACAAGTTTATTTCAATATAAAGTGGGGACACTGTGTTTCAGAGAAATGCATTGATCTCAAATGGCAGAGTTAGTCTTCTTTTGTGAGAAGAATCTTTCAAATAAAGCTACTTGAGTGTTTGAAGGTGTCAACACTTTGATGTTTCAAAGCCTCAATTATTCAGGTACCACAGAGCTGAGCATTGTATGTCTGCCAATGTCACATTTAAAAAGCTCAGATGGCTAAGGTGCCATGTTCTGTTCGAGTCTTCTGATATTTGAAATTAAGAGAAGAGCCCTTTCATTTCAGCAACTCCTAAGGCTCTCCCAGTCTTCACGCTGTTGCTCTGAAACTCAGCATTCATTAAATGCTTGCTTGCAATTTGAATACATTGTTAACAGAGTGGACAGCTTCTGAGGTTGAAAGTTCAATTTATACTCTGGGGCAAGAGGAAACTTTTGATATCTCTGATTGAGATTGGTTATTGAATCAAGGGCCTGGTTTGGAGCCAGAGATCTATTAGACAAATTATCTGAGAGGAGTGAATAAAATGCTTTTTATCTTATGAAGCATCTGCCCAAGCTACAACCTTGTTTCAGCATATGGCATTCAAAGAATATGTTGCACTCTCCCCAGATGGGGTTTGAGAAACTGTTTTCAAGAAATCAAGTGCCAACACTGTGATTTCCTACCAACATTACAAAGCATTGTTGCTGTATACCGTTCCCTGTGACGTAAAGCTTCAGGTCCACGGGCTCTTAAATCATAACCATAAACCCCAGGGATACACTACCTTTTGTTTGTCATACAAATACTTGTACTTAAATTCCCAGTGCAATTTGCTTCAAAGGGTAGACTTCTCCAGCTTCAAAAAAAATCTGTCATTTGCATTGGTCTGAAATTGTCTGGAAATTACATTTGGATTGAATAATTCTTGTGGTAAAAATTAATTTTAAATATTTGGAAGGAATAATGCATGAAGCACATTAGAGGTGTCATCAATAATACTGACAAGTAAAGTTCTAGTTTCCACTTTTTGTATCCAGTCCCACGCAAAATCCAGTTTCTTACAGTTACTCAATAGATAATTGTTTAATCGAGAAGTGAAAAGAAATATTCATCGTGCATATTACTTTCATATGATTCCTTCTAAAGCACCAGTTTCAAAAATCCCTTGGCCACATTGCCATTCCCTTTTTGATACCCCATTGTCTTTGTTTCCTGTCTCGGGATGTACTTTTTTACCTTTAGGAATCTGCTCACTCTAACTCCCAGTCCTACATCAGCTTCCGCCCATAGTGGACCTAATCTCTCCTTTAAGGATCTGCTAGACTGACTCTTCTATGAATAATTGTCTTACTGTTCCAACCCAGAATGATCTCTCTTGCCTCACATTTATATTACTTACTATCTACCCCATTTATTTGGCATTAAGGCATCCATTGCCTTGTGACATCTGTTCTATTTTTGGCTGATATTGCTATTGACCTTTTTATGTACATATCTTGTCTCCTTAACTGGATAGAATGCTCCTTGAGGACAGGGTCATGAATTGAATCATAGATTTTTACACTTATGAGAAACTTTAGCGATCAAATAGTTCAACAGCTCATTTTATAATTGAGAAGAAAAGAGTCTGGTAGAAGTTAAATAACTGATTTAAGGTCAAACAGTAATTCAGTTAGAAGGTCCGAAATAGAGTTCCTTACTTGAAATACTCCGCTCTTCACAGTGCGCTCCATCCCCTGTAACTTCCATAACATATTTGAGTTGAAATGGGCATCAGTAATCCAACCTCCTCAATTTCTAGAGTGAGAAACTGAAGCCCAGAGAAGTTGTGAAATTGTTTCCAACATCATTTATTGAGTTAATTCTAGTAGTCCTGGGACAACAATTCAGATTTCCTGACTATTTGCACAGTGCTTTGCCCACTGACCTAAACTCCTTTCCTATTTCTATATTCTGCAAGTTCTGTGTACAGAGTAAATAACTATTAAGCATCTGTTAAGCTTTATACACAAAAATATAAATATCTCCAATACAGAATCCTGGAATCTGGCATTTCAATGGAAATTGAGAAATAATAAATTTCAAAGCTTGACTCTGGCCTTTCTCATTAGTCTTTCTCTGTATAACACTCTATTTTATCTTAGGAGCCCAAAATTGTGTATAAAAATGGATGTATTTGGGAATACCTCTATTTTTAGGGACAAAAAACCTGTCTCCTGCCCTGTAAGGTTTTCTGGAGTCATATTCTCACCATTTCTGTGCATGCCAGATCTATATTCCACAGAACTTTCAATCTGTGTAGGATTGAATTGGAGTTTCAATTTATCCTTACCCAGTGTTTTCTTCTTAAGTGTAAAGAATTCTTATTTTCTGTATGTCATATGCAAAATTCCTATACAAAAAATATTTTGATTCTTTATACAGGCAAGTTCATGGGAAAGTCTCAATTGAATATAGCATGTCAATGTACTTGGTAGCCAGAAAATCTAAGCGTTTCAAAGGTTTCCTATATTAGCACCATAGAATTAAAACTCAATCTCTATAACTCCTAAAAGTCTAGAGACCTCATTTTAGCTTGATTTGTGAATTTTGCTTTTCTTGATTCCTTTTGTTTAATAAGACTGGATACTGGATTCAGCAATTTACTATGATCACGAGAAGAAACTATATATTATGGGAGGAAGCACTGCCACTGATCCACTGGGTGGTTTTAACCAATATGAATGTCCTTGGAATTGTTCCTTCATCTGGCAAAAACAAATGAACAAACAAAAGCAAAAGTATTTTATTAAATGATTTCTGCTCTCTCTCTCTCTCTTAATAAGCAGCCAAGATATTTGAATATATGAGTTTGCCTTCTCGATTGATTAAATTTTTGAAACTTATAATAATAAATTATAAATCTATAATAATTTTGTTATAATCAGATATTTACAGATAATTTATATATTTATATAATTATGTATAATTTACTATGTAAATTTGTATATTTATAATATATTTTAAATTGTAAAGTATAGAAAAGCTATTTAAATCTCAGCTTTCAGAAATTAGTGTTACCATTAGAGGGCCAGAAGATCTTAGGAGTTCTTAGAAGATACCAGCTAACATTTGTTGAAGGCTCAGAATGTGTTGTGAAAGTCATCAGTATTAAATTATTCTGCACAACAGTTCTGTAAGGTAAGCCCTGTTATTATGCTTATTTTATAGGTGACAAATCTGAAGCACTAGGTTTAAAGTAACATGTCCCAGAGTGCACAGCAAGCTTGTTACAAGCTGTGCTTTGCAGGCAGATTCAGATTCCTAAGCCTGTGCCGTCAACTATTACTTCCATCTCTCAGGGACAGTCTTCAGAGAGGGCATGTGTTCATGCCAGAAAAAGGAGATCAGAGAGACCTACAAACTTATCTGCCCACAGGAGGAAAAACAATTGCAATATAAGAACATGTTCCAATTGATAAATATGGAGCTAGAAGGTGGGTTGGAAAGTAAAAGGTTGTGATGCAAAGTGTTTGGTTTAAAATCAATGTGATTGTTTAAAAAAACAAACAAATGAAGAAAACTCTGCTTGGAACATTGAGACACTAGACCAGAGCCTTATTCCTTCTTCATTGATGTTTTGTTTCTGCTCCGTACATCCTAGTACTGTTTTCACCTATCTCCTAGTATCCTCTATCTTCTTTTAAATCATTCACAGAAGTGAAATGAATAATTCCATTGTATGCCCATAATGGTACTCACTACTAACTTGATGAATGCAAATAAATAGGAAACAGGTGCTCAGGAAATTCATAAATTTTATTATTATAGGGAGAAAGCCTACACAAGAGGGCAAATGCATTATGGTATGAAAACTTGAGTGGGATGTTATTCGTAAAGTCTATGATTGTTAATGATTCAAGTGACTTCTAGTCCTGTCTCTAATATTGAGATACGCTTCACTGGTTGAACCCCAAGTACTCTGTTTGTAAAATGGGAGCGTTGGACTGGTTTGTCTCTAAGACCTCTTCCTGGTACACATAACTATGCTTTCCAGTTTTGGTTAGATCTTAGAGGCCTCCATTCATCAGTTACATTACTTACATAGCTTATGGTAAGTAATGCTTAAATATTCTTGGTAAAGTGTTTGGTATTCCTCAAATCTAGAGTAAATGGTCTACTACTTTATGGCTAAAATTAATCTTTTCAAATTACTTACTTAAATGAAAAGGGTCAATTTTCTGCTTGACTCTTTCAAATGGTCTTTGTCCAGTCCATAGAACATATAATCCTGGGAAAGAAAATATATAATCCTTGAAAGTTGAAATCTTATCTTCCTTAAAGTAAATGACAGCATTGATAGTTGCCCCTTCTGAGGTCTATGCTGGATCTTGCCTGTTTTCTTGCTCCCGATTAAGTTCATATTTTACTCATTTCATTTTGGCTCTAAATGTCTTCCTCCTTGGTTTTATTTCCCTTGATTCTCGTTTTATTCCTCTCTCAAGGCATATTTAACCAGGTGGCTTTGAGCATTCTTAAGCCTTAGTTATTCCTTTGGCACTGCTCAGAGAAGAGCTTTAAGCAGAAATTTGGTCTTTCATATTTTAATTGTCCTTGCTCAAAAGACCTGCCTTTCCCCATATATTTATTTTGTTTATATATAGATATAGCATTATTTTTTTAATGACTGATCTTGGATTCTGGAATTTTAACATCACTGGTTTTAGTTTGGAGGTTCAACTGTGGCAAGTGCTTACCTTCCACTGCATGAACATGATACATGTTCACCACAACTATACCTAGGCTTCAAGGATTAAAAACTCTGTGAAGATAATTTTGCTCAGTTGGGTTTATTTGGAATAATAGGAAAGAAATATTTGAAATTAAAGTCCCAGCTCAACACTGTAAAATAAATCCCTGAATCAATGGAACCACTGAAAGATTCCCAAAACAATTTTTGGCAAGTGATACAAAATCATGACTTACCATTTCCAAAGGTAATTTAACACTAAAGCTTGAAATTCTAACCATGAAAATATGAACATAAGAGGAATTATAAATGCATTTTGTCAACTCTCTTGCATTCCAATTTATTGAATGCATGCTTCTGTGTACTATGATGCTTAATTTGTCTAGACTAGGTAGGCTCTACAATATTACTCTAAAAAATTATTTTAAATATAGAATAGATATTTGTGATTTATTGCATTGCCTCTATTAAAGAGAAAACTTAGTTAATTAAAAAAAGCTTCAGGTCACTATACATTTTAATTAATTTTTAGCTGTAATTTCAGATTGTTAAAAAGGCTAGAAGAAGGTAGAGAATAAATATAGCTAGCAAGCAAGCTAGAGCTACTTTAATTCTCCTGGTTTATTAAAACCTATTCAAGTCTTTGATGGTCTATGAAATCATGGTATTCTATCAATTATGATCTCAAAAGACTTCTGAAACATTTTTTAAGCGAGAAGTAAGTAAATTATGGGTTTGTCTTTTAAAATGTGTTTTATTATGTCATTACTTCAAATAATGTCAGTAACTCAGTACCAGTTTGAATGGTTATGGAACATTTGTAATTCAAGGGGGTGTGATTATCATTGTATATTCTGGTATAAAAAAAGACTTTAGCCAGATTACTTTTTATCGGCTCATGAATTTAGATGCAGTTCTTTTAGTTCCATAATGCAGCTGTCTAGGGGTAGATATATGCAACTCTCCAGATTGGCTGCCATTGAAAACTTGTAGTCTGCAACTTGATAGTTCAGGGTAGGGAGGGATTGCTGGCTCTCATGGGGAAAACATTTTGAAACAAATAGCTACAACAATGACAAAAAATGAGATTTGGGTTAGCTGTTTCCCAGGTGGTATTTTTGTTCTCCATTTATAAGTATAATGAAGGGGGATAAAAAAGCAGCCCTCTTTGGGTTCATTTCTAATGACAGTCTGTATATGATAAATGTTAATTTCTCCAATCATCCAACAAATAAGGCCTCTCTTCCACTAAGAATCATTCACTTAACTGCCAAATTCATTCCTTCCATTTAGTATGTTTTTATTAACCACATTTGCCATCAGCAATTTTCAGCCCATCAGCTGATGAAGAATGATGCATTCTCCTTTCATTAATGCTCACTTAAGAAAATAATTCTTAATCTTCAAAGGCTGAGTAGGCACACTGTATACTCTTAACAAAAGAAAAAAAAGATATACATGAGTAGGAAAAGACAAAGCCATTTATGCAGACTTGATCAAAACCTCTGATGATGACAAGGCAGGATGGAGGAAGACTCCGGTTCATATTTCTTACAGACACACCTGTATCTGTTTATTACAGACAGTTTTCATGCAGGATTCTCAATAATGAGTGCTATAAAGTACATTAATTAAGAATCAAAAATATGTGAAATGTTGATACTGTAAGCTTAGTGTTTATTAGAGAAGTCATAAGATTCTAAATAAGACCAGACTTTCATAAAATAAGGTATATAATCTGTGGTTTTACAGCTCTGAAATCCTCTTTCTGAGATTACTTTGGCACCCTTTCCCCACTCTTTTCCCTCCTTGCAGAAATTAGTAGCCTTGTGTCCTAATACTAGATGAAGGGTACCTAACTAAGCCTAGAATAATAGGAGAAGAAATCCAGGGTGGACAAGGCCCACTATTTATCCTTAAAGGCACAGGAATTTGCTGGATAACAGTGGTTGAGAAGTTAAAGGCCAAGCACTGAAGTCAAAGGAGAGAGACCCTGGGTATTGGGAAGGAAATAGAAACCACACAACTCATAAAGAGAAGAACAAGTCCTAGTGACTATAGGGAACGGAAAACACTCATCCCTCTTTGGTTCAGTACGTGGGGCGCATGAATCAAACTTGTAAAAGACAGATTAACAGGAGAAAAGGGTTTATTACATCTGCATACAGGAGCTTCATTAATAAATAAGTGAATGAATGAATAAATTGAAAGAATGAATGAATGAATGAATGAATGAATAAAATGATTGAAAACCCAAAGAGGCCATCGACCCAGAGAATTATATACCAGTTGAACAAAGTGTGGAAAAGAGGGAGACTGCAGGAAGCAGATGGTAATAGTAGATTGATGGTATGTAGGGTAGTTCTTCATGAAGATCACATCATCTCAGGTGATGAAAGTTGTCTTCTGCTCATTCTTCATTTCTTTGAACAGGAGCAGAGGATATCTTTATAAATGCAAATTTCCTTTACGAAATAGAAATTTATGCACTATCTTTAGGCATTTAGGAGGAGACTAGAGAGCTTTTCCTATGTCTGCTGTTTCTCAGTTACTTTCAGCTCAAATTAATCCTATGCAAAAGTGGTATGATTGGGGTGGCATATTCTGGCCCCCTTCATGCTGAAGCGTAAAGTGTTGTATATAAAATCAAGAGAATAATGCATATTTTTTAGGATTGTGTAGTTTTTGAAACAGGCTATTTTGATTATTAAAACTTTGTTGGCTCTTTATTCTTTTTATGGTCATTAAGTAGGGATTCTGTTCAGTGTTATCAATATGTTGTCTCATAAGACCCTTAATACAGGCCCTGTGGAGTTTGTGGGATTAAGTCCTCTTTTACATAAAAGAAAACCCAATTAACAGAGAAGTAACTTCCTGAAGGCTCACAGCTCATAGTGGTAAACATGTAACTTGAGTCTAAGTCCAAGTATTATATTCTTTCTCCAGGTGTGAGGACTTCTAGGAGGGATAAGTAAAAGTGCAGGAAAAGAAAACTTCTTGAGGGATGAGAACTCTTGGCCAAAACAAAATATAGCCATGGAAAATGTGTTTAGTTAAAATACAAATATAAATTATAAAAACACATCATAAAGCCAACGTGTCAAAAAAAAAAAAAAACCTTTAGTTTACTACATGCTCAATGTGTACCAAATGTGTAACATGCCTTATAAAACATATTTATCAAAAAGTATACAGCTATCCTCGTTAGATTAGCCAAAATCAGAAATGCTGACATCAAATGCTGGAGAGGATGAGGAGCCACAGGAACTCTCATTCATTGCTGGGGGGAATGGAAAATGAAACTTCAGAAGACACTATGACAGTTTCTTACAAGCTGAACATATTCTTACTATATGATCCAATTATTGAGTAATTTACTCAAAGGGCTTGAAAACTTACGGTCACACAAAAACCTGCACATGTTTGTTTATAGTAGCTTTATTCGTAATTTCCAAACTTAGAAAGAATCAAGAGGCCCTTATGTAGGTGAATGGATAAACTATAATACATCCAGGCAATGGAATATTATTAAGCACCAAAGCAAAATGAGCTATCAAGCCATGAAGACATGAAGGAAACTAAAAAATATGTTACAAAGTTAAAGAAACCAGTCTGAAAGGCTACATACTATATAGTTTCAATTTATATGACATTCTGAAGAAAGTAAAAGTATGGAGACTGTTAAAAGATCAGTGATTGCCAGGGGTGTGTGTGGAGGGATGAATGGACAGAGAACAGATGATTTTTAGGGCACTGAAAATACTCTGTATGATACTGTAATGATAGATAGATGTCGTTATATATTTGTTCAAACCCATAAAGTGTACAACACCAAGAATGAACTGTAATGCAAACTATGGACTTCGGATAATTATGATGTGTCAATGTAGGCTCATCTTTGGTAAAAAAAAAAAAAAAAAAAAAGAAATCCTATCTGGTAGGGGATAGTGATAAGGGGAAGAGCTATGCATGTGCAGGCGCAAGGGGTATATGGGAAATCTCAGTACCTTCCTCTTAATTTTGCTGTGAACTTAAAACTGCTTTTAAAAAAATAAAGCCAAAAAATACATATGAACTGCTCTCTAGATTTATACACACACAGCATTATGCTTGATTCTAAACTTGTTTCTAAGAGGTTAGGTCAGGGAAGTATGGAAATGTAGTTACCACCTGACATGGTACCTGCCTCCTGGGGCAAGGTAGCAATATAAGCAATGACTCAAATGTTGAAACTAGTGACACATCTGGGTAGGAGAGGTCTAGTACTATCATGGAAAAGATGAATGTGAAACATATTTCAGGAAAGAGCCAACATTTAAGTTTCTGGTCATGGAGAATGAAACTCCAGGCAGTAGCTTGGACTCAAGAGACTGGGGATTATGCAAATACCTTCTTAGAGAAACAACATACTCCTTATCTCCAAGCCACTAGGAAGAGCATATGAAAAAGTCTTCAGTCTAGCATGATGGGCAAAATAAGTCAGAATGGCAAGTCTCCTTATCATTCAGTGGTGGTTGTAGTAAATTTCCAGTGTTTGAAGCCATCTAGGATAACTGGCTGAGTAAATGTGTATCAAGGCTTACACACTTCCCTGCAAAACTATCAACCTTGGTGAAAAACAGTGTCCCTATTCCAGGGAACATGACCTTCACCACCTATACAAGTCCACATAAAATTAGCCATCATAATGCCAATGAAAATATGTCAACAAATTTTATGTGAATCATTAAAGAATCATCGTTAAAAGAAGTGGAATGTAATGTGTGTGAGAAAATAAAATATATGTGTATGCGATTTTGTCTTAAACTTGAAAATTCTTTATAGTTGATCACTTATGATCCTAGATATGAAAGAGAGACAACATTAAGCCTTTTTGGACAAATGAGAAGAAGCAGAAAAGCCACTGGAAAACTGCCTTAAACAATTTTTAGGAGCAAAGCCAATCTTTACTTGGGGGCATTGATGAAAAAACTGGAGGATCCGGTAATTATGGTAGCAAGGAGACAAGACAACAAAACAGAATTCTGATTTGAGGCTGCAGTAGCAGAAGTGTATCCCCTAGAACAACAAAGGCGACTGTTCTGTTTTGGTCACACTTGTGAAATATTTTAGTTGTATTAATTGTAAGGCACTCTGTTTGTTTTGAGTCACTACAATATCGTCAACCATGTGTGATAGGTTTTGTGTCATAGCTGTAGAAAATTACCTTCTAATTGTTGACATGTATATTACTCATTCATTTATGTCTCAGATATTGAAACCAGACACACCATGGTGAACTGGACTTAACCACGACATTTGCTTATATCCTGTGACGCCAATGCATTTGTATGCCACAACTCAAACACACTGCTCTCCAATTTCCTTAAGATACTGAGAACATATGATGAGCACCCCCAAGACAAGGGAAGAATAAGGGTGTATCGGATGTATTTTACTCTGCCGTGTTTGTATTTTTAAGGAAGAGAGCAGAGAAAAGGTAAAAATTAACTGAAGAATATAATGGTAAAGTTTTAGACTGTATGGCATATTGCTGAAAAGAGTCCTTCAAAATGCCCCTGAAATGACCCCACAAAGGTACCTAGCTCCTCTTATTTATATAAAATGGAACTAATAGAAACTGAGGATGTATTATGAATAATGAGGCTGAATTTTAATAAAAACCATGTCTTTACTAATCTAAATGTTCATTCCATCAAAATGAAAAGAATGTTAATCTAAGTGCTTATTCTCCTGACACTTAGAAGCCTTGATTCATTCTATTAAGATTCCTCTCCACTCTTTCAGTGCCCTAAGATAATAGAGAAGCTATGTTTATTTTTTAAACAAATAGGTAATTTTTCTGGATATAGTCTGTATAGGAAATGTTCTGAAGTATTTATAAAACAGAAGGAAATTTCCCAGTACAATAGAGCATCCACGTAGTCTACAATTGTACAGTTTAGGCTCTTGACTAGTAAAATACTTTTCTCGGTTCATTAAAAATAGTTATTGATTAAGAATTGTATGCATGCTATTTTGCTGGGTTCTGAACAGTATAGTTTCCATCTTCAGAGAACATCAACTCTATCTGAAGAAAATAGACATTATAATAGAATCAACTAAATTATCATATAAAACAGGGTAAGAATAAATGTTATACATTATTAGTTGTGCACAGAAACAACCTAATATTTTCAGGGCCTAGGACAATCATGTAAATGAAGACCTGTGTATCATGTATCTAAACATTTAGAAGTTTTAAGCATTTATAAGAAACTGAAAGGACAAGTTTGAGGGATTTTCAGAGTCTCTGTTGCTGTGCTGGAATACTAGGCTCAGGGAGAGTCCATACCAGCCCATCATTAGGAGCAGCCTGTCCTTTTCCTGCACAACTCTGGCCCTGGACTGTGCTACAAGCGATACCTCTCCTGCAAGCATGTGGTTACCTCAGTCCACATATCTGGGAATGTAAGAAGAAAACAGTTTCCTGACTGAGCTGGATGGTGAACTGGGCCCCAGGGATGAGTAGGATTTGAGATTTGCTGGGAAGACGAAAAGTCCATTGTAAACAGGACAAAAAATAATCAAAGCCCTGGGGAAAGAAATTATATTAGATGTTGGAGTTGTAGGTGCTATTTTTTTTTTCATTGATGGTACTTGGAAGAACAGGGAGTTCATATGAGGAAAGAGTGGCAATTAAGACAAAAATGTTGCTTCAATGATTCTGCCTGCAACTGCAGAATGATGTTAAAAACTTATTGGGATTAATGTCAAGACATGTCACAGTCTAACTCTAGACTACATTTTCATCCTCATTGCTCATCCTATTATGTTTTCATACCCCACTCTGAACAAAGAATATGACATTCGACTTGAAAATGAAATTTAACACTTAAATCTAGAAAAGCATAGTTATATATGATCAGTAAACCTTTATGTTCCATGTCCACCTGTCACATCAGTTTAGCTTACCATTCCTCACTCATGTGTATTTTGGCCTCCACATTTTAAGTTATGATTTTTTTTTTTCAGGTCAAATATACACACTCCATGTACTGTATAGAAAACTCTTCCAAACCTTCACAGTTTATCTCAAATATTGACCAATCATGGAAACTTTTATGCTTTCTATGGAAGGATAATGGATCCTGTTCTATAATCTCATAGAAGTGTGTTTGTATCATATCACATATTTATATATAAATGATAACTAATGAATAGTAAATACAACAATGATAATGTCTTATTTGCATTTACCAAGGTACCTATCATAGTCCCTGATAGACTATATTCTGTTAAGAATAGGTTGATAGGGGCACCTGGATGGCTCAGCTGGTTGAGCGGCCGACTTCGGCTCAGGTCATGATCTCACTGTCTGTGAATTCCAGCCCCGCGTCAGTCTCTGTGCTGATGCCTCAGAGCCTGGAGCCTGCTTTGGATTCTGTGTCTCCCTCCCTCTCTCTCTGCCCTTCTCCTGCTCATACTCTGTCTCTACGTTTCTCAAAAATAAATAAACGTTAAAAAAATAAAAAAAAGAATAGGTTGATAAGTATAAATAACTTTTTAATTTAATTTAATTTAATGTTGGTACAATAAATAATGGGCATGGACCATCAAGTGTATAAGTCTTCTGGAATATAAAAAGGTCATGGGGTACTTGCTTCTGAATCAAATTTCTTAAAATGCAAAGAAAATATTTCACCTCATCCGGAGATGCCAAAATATTCCTCATCTTGAGAACTTGGCCGTAGTATAGTTTGGTTTGAAGGAATTCCTGTTGGAATTTATGATGCTTTCTCTAATTTAAGTCCCATATATCACTAGATCCCACCTTATTTAAGGAAAACCACCAACAAACTGGAATTCTTCCTGTCACTTTATTACAAACTTCACAGAGCTTCAGCCCTGACAGCAAACATCAACAAGCTCCATGAAGTGACTGGCACTTCCCATCAATCAAAGCTTGGGTACAAAGTGAAGGGGAGGTTCTTCTTTATAGTGGATGTACTAGAGGGAAACCGTAGTTATCTCCGGTAAGTTTATCTGTAAATGCCTTTCCTTAATACTGTGAACGCAAGTGATTTCCACCCATTATTCACTTTTCTTTCTTCTGAATGTTAGTTTGCTCCATCGAAGATAACAAAATATTAAGTGGTATAACCAGGTTTTAGACCAGAAGGTAATAATCCTGATAATGCTTTTGAAATGATTGTGTTCAATATGGCAGGATTATTTTAGGGTTAATTTTAGAGTTAATTGTTTCTGAATTGCTTATGAAAATTCAATATAGGTGTGAAACACCACAATGTAGCAATTTGTATTTCCAACTATTAGTTTTCATTGAGTTCTTCGAAACATATTTTTTGATAATAAGGAAATTTCCTTTTGTGCATTTATATTACTCTCTCTTTCTCTCTCTCTCTCTCTCTGTCTCTCTCTCGGCTGGGATTAAGATTTTCAAAAAATAGTTAAGTTTCCTTTTTATTAGTCTCTAAATTTTTTAAGAAATAAATTGAGAATTTAGTCTGATAATCCAGTGCAAATTGTGTCCCTATACCACACACACACACACACAAATCCCATAGCTTAAAGATTCACTGAATAGAAATTTGGATTGACAAATCAGGGAGTGTCTGTGTGTACAGTGGATGTGTTTTTCACATTTCCTCTTCAACTAGATTTCTAGCATCATGGAAATAAGATGTATGAGACGTAAAAGAGAGGACAAATATTTTCATTTCATCAGTTTCGAAGCAGAGTTAATGAATGATTAAATTCAATTTCTGAGGTCATATAGCTGGTTAAACCAAAGGTAAAATCAGGGCCTGGGTAAATTGCCTACAACTCTGACCAGATTTGCATTTTACACTAAAGAAAATGTTTCTATTTCAATAACCATTTTTAGACAAACTTGTAATGAGCCTAATGAAGGAATAGCCACAGTCCAGTTCCCTTTCACAAATACAAACCAATATGTTACCTGAACCACTGTGTTTTCAGAGATCCAATAGCAGAGAAGTTGAGAAAATGTAGAGACAGAGTCAGTCTGTCCTCACTACTAGACAAAGCTCTCAACATCCATACCCATACAGAATCAGTCATTTCCACTCCTATTCATGAAAAACAATATAAATCAAGCTCTTTGTACTTATTTTTTCTACAGTATCCCTTGAGTTCCTGTCTATGGCTAACTGAGAAAACTCTTAGTAGGAATAAATTTTTTATTACTAAAACTGCTTTTGACCTCTAGACACTTTCTGGCCTTCACTTGAGAATTGTGTGTGGCACATGAATGAAAATCAGAAGAAATTGCAAGGTCATCAGGCGATGACAGAAAACAAAACAGTATCTGAGAGAAGAAAGATGCCAAAGCAAAAGCAGTTCTTCTCTCATTAGATAAACAGTCTCCCTCAGTTCCTCTCTTCCCCATTCTAGTGACTGACAAGCATCGCATCATCTCAGAGAGGAGAGAGGTAAGCAACCAGGGAACAAGGAAAAACAAGTGTTTGGGGAAGATTTTAGTACCCAGCTGTGTGATTTATGGCTTTCTCAAATTAGAACACAAGAAGGGGTATGGGAAAAAGGCCAGAAAAGTGAATCTTTAGGGTACCAACAATTCTTTATTTGAAAATAGACCCTACAAGCCCTTTCACTTCTCCTCTAAATTGATAGTAAAACAGGTATCTGGTATTCTGGTTTTAATATGAATGTATAGAGAGTTTTCTAGAAAGAGCCTCAATCCCACCCTCACACAATAAAAAAGCTGAGCAAAGTACAAAGTAACAGCTTTTGTGAATCGATTGGAGAATTCAGCGGCAGGGCACCTTGCTAACCCTAAATCTAGGAAAGACGGGTGCCTCAGGAGAAACAGATCTCGAGTATTTGCTTACTTGGGATGAAATAGGCCAATTCAGCTAACAACTTTTAATGGATTGCTGAAGACTGGGTGTGTGGGAGAGTGAGGGTATGAAGTCCCTGTGGATTATACATATAAGGGTGTTTTGTTTCATTTCAAAGATTTTACTCCACATGCCCAACCAGGAAGTCACCAGGAGCAGCAGGAAGCATACTGAGACAGCTTCACTTGGGGTTTGTGGGGTTGGCAGGGGAAGAGGAACAGCAGCCACTGAAGAAATACTGCCACCGAAGAAACACTGCCACTGAAGAAACACATCTCTCCTAAAGGACAAAAATCTCAAGACATTGGTGGAAACTTGCAAGAGCTGTAGAAGAGGAATGAGGAAAAAAGTCTTCTCCTAGAGACTAAACAAGGATATGTGTTAGCTTACCTCCACATGGATGGGGCGGCAGAAAAAATTGTGAGAGCCTCACCTTGACCTAGCGTTTGTCTAAGACCAGTCCTTAGTCAGAACATTAGAGAACATCTCCCTCTTCCACACTTCTCTACTAGACTAACAAGCATAGAATAAAGACAGAAACAGAACACAAGTGGGAGAGATACAAGAGACAAACTATCTCAGGGTCAAAGCACAAAGGAGAATACACAAAGCAAAGGTAGGGTTCAGACATTGAGAAAATAACCTTTGGGAATGCATCCAGCACCCTAAAACATAAGTAATTGCTAGAAGGATATAAAATCCATGGCCCATGAGGGTAATAATAAGGCCAGCAGAACTCAAATACAACCTAACTCCTAACTATATTAAAATAGACCCATACATGAAAGATGTAGCCCTAGAAAGGTCATACTCCTCTCCAAGCATTAGAAAAAGGTTTACCTGAGTGTCTCCGACTTTCAATTAAAAAAATATAATCCATACAATAAAGTAGAAAATAAAAACAATCTCAAGAGACAAAATAATCACCAGAACCAGAATCAGAAATGTCTCATATATTAAAATAATCAGACAGGCACATTTAAAGTAAATGTTATAAAAAGTTCTAATGCAGAAGGTAGATAACATACATCAGGTGGGTGACTGCAGCAGAGAGGTGGAAACTTTAAGAAAGAATCAAATGACCATGCTGAAAGTGAAAACCATATTAGGACACCTAGGGGGCTCAGTTAGTTGAGCGTCCAACTCTTGATTTCAGCTCAGGTCATGATCTCATAGTTGGGAAGTTTGAGCCCCACATTGGGCTCTATGCTGAGGGGGTGGAGCCTGCTTGGGATTCTCTGTCTCCCTCTCTCTCTGCCCCTACCCCACTCATGCTCTCTCTTTCTCTCAGAATAAATTAATAAACTTAAAATAAAAACCATATTAACAGAGACAAAGAATATGTTTGGTGGCTTTATCAGTACATTCAACACAGCTAATGAAAGAACTAATGAATTTGAAGATGAGTCAATATAAACCACCCAAACTGAAACACAGAAGGTGGGGGGGGTAGGGGGAGAGTAAAAACAAACAAATAGAAGAAATCATCCTAGAATTGTGGTTCAATATCAAATGGCCTAATATATATATTAATATTTATATTGTTATTAATATTAATATATTAATATTGTTATTAATATAATATATTACTATATATGTATATATATTTATACACACAACACACACATACACATATATAAGGCCATTTGATATATAGTTGAGATTCTATAGGAAGAGGTAGAAAACAGAGAAGAAATATTTGAAGAAACAATGGCCAAGAAGCTTTCTAAAACTAATGACTATACCAAACCACAGATCCAAGAATTCAGAAACCTACAAGCAGAGTAAATGTTTCATCTCTTTTCCACACATAACTAGATATGTCATGTTCAAATTGATAAAATCCAAACATGGAAAGAAAATTTTAAAAGAAAACTGAGGGAAAATGTCACATTGCAGAGGAACCACACAAAGAATTGTCAGAAATTCATCAGAAACCATGCAAATACGAAGATGATGAAGTGACATGTTAAAATGTTGAAATGAGGAGGAAAACACAACAAAAACCCTGTCAACTCAGAATTCTCAGCACAGCAAAACTATCAAAAGTATCAAAAGTCAGAAGAAATGCAAACTTGCTCAGAGAAACAAAAACTGAGGGAGTTCTTTGCCAATAGTCTTATTCTATAAGAAATATTAAAGTAAGTTCTTCGAGAAGAAGAAATATGAAAGAGAACTACACACAGATAAAGAGCATTGGAAATGGAATAAAATTCATTTGCTTACATATATATACCCTAAAATGTAACCATCTAAGGCAAAAATAATAACTATTATTGTTTGTAGCATATGGAAAACCAAAATATGTGACAGCTATAGTACCTGAAACCTAAAGAAGGAATTTGGAATACACTGTCACAAAGTCTTCACAATACACACAAAACCGTATATTACTTGAAGGTAATTTTAGATTAATTTAAAATTATTTTTTAATTTAAGTTTATTTATTTATCTGAGAGAGACAGAGACAGTGTGAGTGGGGAAGGGGCCGAAATAGGGAGAGGGAGAGAACCCCAAGCAGATCCTGCACTGTCAGTACAGAGCTCACTGTGGGCCTAAAACTCTTGAAACTGTGAAACCATGACCTGAGCCAAAACCAAGAGTCAGACGCTTAATCGACTGAGCCACCCACGTGCCCTTATCTTAAATTATTTGAAAAATGTGTAAGCCCTAGAGTAAAATAAATACATAAATAAATAAGTGTCAATAAAAAAGGTGTAATATCAAGAATGTTCAGTCGACCTCAGAAAATATAGGAAAGAAGAAAATTGAAATTAAAAAACTGGAATAGAAAACATTTAGCAAAATGATAGATTTTAAAAAGACATCCAATTGAAAATATATCGATCAATATAAGAAGGTCAAAAAATTTAAGGGTAATTCATCTCACAGGAATTCTGAAGTTTTATTTATTCTTTCTTTAAATTTATTTTTCATGTTTATCTATTTTGAGAGAAATAAAGAGAGTGCATGAGGAGGAGAGGAGCAGAGAGAGAGGGAGAGAGAATCTCGAGAAAGCTCCACTCTGTCAGCTCTGAGCCCCATGCAGGGCTCTTCTCATGAACCATGAGATCATGACCTGAGCCAAGATCAAGAGTTGGACAGTTAACTGACTGACCCACCTAGGTGCCACAACTTTTATTTATTCTTAAGTAAACTATACTAATCTTAATTTTTTTTCCACTGAATCATAGAAGTGAATATTTTCTACTACCGCTCAGATCACATAACATGGGAATATGTGTTTCCACATATAACACTCTTACAGAGAATTTCATTACATGTAAAACATATTACTCTAAATAGCATGATTTATATAAAAAACTGATATTCAGCAAATATTATTTAAAAGTCTACTATTTGCAAACTAACTGCAGTCAAATGGTTCATTGATCCAAGAAAAGCAACTGATAAGACTAATGATTTGATTAAGTAGACTGCATCAGCTGGGGAACTAGTATCCTGTGGAACAAAAATAACATCCATCTTTCTAATAGGCAATCACATCAGAGTTTGTGAGGAGCTGGTAATCCTAGAATCTTTGAGGAAACGTGAAAATTTTTAGTGTATATTGACTCTGACTATATGATTTGATTGTGTGAAGTCCATTTGGATTCATCAAACCTTATTAATTTTACTTGAAAATATGTTGCAACTCCATTCACTGTGTTCATATTTTACCCTGGTTTTACCCACCATCATTTCTACCTGGACAATTGCAATATTTCTTATCTGATTTGTTTGTTTCAACTCCTACCTCTTTCCTGTGTAATTCTTTTTCCTTAATGCATCCAGAATTATTTCTTAAAAATTGATTTCAGGCCACCTCACTCCCCTGCTTAAATTATTAAATTATTTCCTTGTTATGAATAGAATATAATCCAGACTTCCCACCACCACTCACAGATCCTGCATGATTTGGCCCTACCTACTTGTGCCTACTCATATCATCTTGTGCTTCTGAGTGCTTTTGTTGCAATACTTAAGCCATACATATGGCTGGCTTCATATATGTGAAATAATGTATTGGCATGATTACGCGGAATAAGAATTCCCAACATCCACAGTCAGTAAAGTTGGAGACTAGGAAAACTAATGGTGTAAGCTCCTATCTGAAGGCCAGCAGGCTTGAAGCCCAGGAGAAGCCACTGTTTCCACTGAAGTCTATTAGACAGGAGAAAACTGCCATCCCAGCTCCAAGATAGTAACCAGGAGGAATTTCCTTTTATTCAGGGGAGGGGCAGCATTTTGTTCTATTCAGATTTTCAGCTGATTGGATGAGACTCACCCCCATTAGAGCAAGTAATCTGCTTTACTTAGTCTATTAATTTAAATGTTAATCTAATACAAAAAAACTCTCATGGAAATACCTGGGAAAATGTGAATTAGGTGCTCCATGGCCCTGTCATGTTAACACATAAGATTAACCATCACATTTTCTCAAGTCAGAGTCTTTCCTATGCCTGGAAAGCTCTTTTGCTAAACCATTGGTGGGACACCTTGTATTCATCTTTCAGAATCACTTCCTCAGTGAGGACATTCCTGATTCACCAATGTCCCCAAAGTTCTTCAAATTATCTACTCCTAGAGTAGCCTTTCTTTTATTACCATAAACTTTGTTCACCTTATAGTTAGGTATTTATTTTTTACTTTATATGTTTACTATCTACCTTCTTTACTAGACATTAAAATCCATGAGAACATATACTATCTTTCTCTTTTTCTTCCCCTTATGACTGCAAATTGTCAATATCTGGTATATGGTATATACTCAGTAAATATATATGGAAAAATTAAATAGCCAGCAAGACCATTACAGAAGAGAGAATGTGCTGTTCATTGCTCATTTGCCTTCAGATTCAATCCCTGCCTTTCCCTGTTTCATTCTTATCATGCGGTCTGTCTACAAACTTCATTTTTCCAAATTCTTATGTATAATGGGTAGGTTTGGCCAATGGGAACCACTAACCAGAGGTAAATAGTTAGAAGGAAGTAAGCAGCCAATGTGTCTGTCTCCTTTTGCACTTCTCTCATGGCTCTATCCCCTACAAAGCAAGATCCTTGTGGTTCTGGCTTCAACTGGATAGCCTCAACTTCAATAACACCAGCTCATGAACTGACCTCTCCGACCTAGAGTACATAGCAGTTTTCCACTGTTGCCAGTCTCTGGATTGCCCTCCTGTCCTCTGATTTGCACGTGAGCTCTCCTAACATGTTTTTCATTGTAAATTCCTTTGATTTTAAACACATACAAGTTTATGTCTCTAAGATAACACTCTGGCTGATGCAGAAATACTGGGTTCTTTGCCTTCAATTGTCAAGTCCTACTGGAAAAAAGATGAAAGAGCAACAAGTCTTTCCATAAAGATATCAGTGTGGGAAGGTTGTTTGATGCTGACTTGTTATTACTATGCTTCTAAAGTGTGTCACCATGTGAACTAAGTCTTATGGCCTGAAATATGGTTTGAAATGCTCTAGCCAGATAGAGTGGGTCTTGACGCCAGTCTTTCTAAATTCTATAGAATATTCAAGGGAGTTACGTTAGTTTACTAGGCCTGCCATAGCAACATAGCACAAAGTAGATGGCTTAAAGTAACATCAATTTATTATCTCACAGTACTGGTGGCTAGAAGTCAGAAACCAAGGTGTTAGTAGGGCCCTACTCTCTTTAAAGACTCTGAGAGATCCTCACTTGCTATTTCCAGCTTCTGATGCCCCTGGCCGCTCCGCTGCTTGTGCAGCCTAACTCCAATCCTTCTATTTTCATATAGCCATTTTACATTTGTGTGTGTGCCTGTGTCCACATTTTCTTCTTCTTATAAGCACACCAATCATATTGGATTAGGGCCCACCTTAATGTCCTCATCTTAACTTGATTACTTCTGCAAGGACCCTATTTCCAAATAAGAAAGGTTACAGTCACAAATAGTAGGGTTAAGATTTCAATATATATTTTGGTACGATACAATTCAATCCATAAGAGAAAGGATGTGGATGTTGGAAGATCTTCCTTTCCTTCTGTTCTTTCCTTGTGATACTCATTGGTCTTCCAGCTTCCAAAACTATTGTTCAGTATATGGAGGAAGACAGGTTTTTCCCATATATTTCTTCTCTAGGTCTTTGTCATTAACAAGCACTCCCTGAAAGTCCTCCATGAAAATTGTAAAAACGGATATTTTTGAATAGGGAATCAAAAATACGAGTACCCCCTGGCCTATAACAGCATTTGTGTGCAGCCCTCCTGCCCAGCTTGACCACTGTATATCATGCTGCCCACTCCAAAGTGTTTACTGCCAGGCAACTACATTTATTCAACCTTTCATAGGGGCTGAAAAATAGCCACCTCATTGCAGTGTCTGGCAGGTACAGCCCACACTATAAACTTCTTAGTGATTCAGCAGTTCACATTGTAAAATATCAGAGTCAGTGCTGAAAAAGACAATATTCTGTTGGCTTCCTGGGAATCCTGACCTCAAATCCCCTTCTAACATTTCTGACCTAAAGGGAATTAATTTACTGTCTCTAAACATAGCCCCAAATACATTATTTTAAGATCTATTATTTACTGTACTGGTTAGCAAGCTTTTATCTCTTATTTATGATCACGTAAGTTTTAATTGGAAATAGGTTGGAAGTCATCCAAGCTAGGTGGGTTCTGTGGTCCCTGTTGTAAATTGATCTTACAAACACCTGCTTGTTGTGTGAAGTTATGCAAAATCATCCTTGAGCTGTTGCTTTTTCTTTTTTTTCCCTCCTTTCATTTTTAAACTTTTGAAGCACTGTGGAACTTGCCAATTAAATCAAGAAAGCATAAATAAATCTCTCTGAATTTGAAACAGATAGAAGAATCTTTGTTGAAAGCATGGTTCTCTTGACTAAATTATAATTAATCATTTTTCATGTATTATGAGGGTTTTATTATTTTTACCCCCAATGTGCTTGACTGAAAGAATGTTAACTTGGTCTTAATAAATAAAAAACAGGAAGTTGAACTCCCATAACCTGAAGGTAAGGGGCCAGATAGAGGGATAGAAAAGTTGGAGAAAAAAAAAAACCAGGTTATAAATATTTTTAAATGCCTCTAGCCTGAAGTTCATATTTTTAGAACATGTTCAGTGTAAAATGTTTTCTTCTTTATTCTGTAGTACTTTTATGGACTGGATACTTCTAGTTCCTTCATGTGATTTTGGAAGCAGTGACTAAATACTTTGGATTGAAAGGTTTCTGGGAGGCCAAGTTAAGACATTAAGTCTAATTGGTGTTTGACTGTTTTTTATTATGCATGTGTTGGTGACTATATGTGGTTATTTTATTCGATCCAAAACACTGTGACTTGAGAAAATCTGAATTTCAGTGTTGAAATAGTCATTCTTTGCATATACATTTGACTCTCAATTACATGAGCTAATAGAGAGGAACAGTTGCATGATTGATTCAAAGAAAAAAGATGATTCACAATTGTCTTCAGATTGTATTTTATCACTTTTTGCTGCGGCGAAATTGCCTTACTCATTCTGTCTTGCTCCAGCTATTCAGTGAGCTTACACTGGTTCATTGTGAGGTGGGGGGCGGGGGGCAGTCATGGTGGTTCTGCTAGGTGACCTAAGCTGGAAATTAAACATTTCTCACAAATAAACCCAAAGGACTACAAACGTAAAATATAATACTTTAAATTTTACCCTTCCTCTAGTTAATTTCTGAAATAGTAGAATAATGGTCCTGAGGACAGCCTTCATGCTTAGCTTTGCTCTTCCATTAGCTGAATCTTTCCCTTTGGCCCTGAGATGGTTATAATTCCTCATGGAAAGTCAACCAAAATGACAGTTTGAAACACATAATGGCCCTGTTGCAGAAGAATGGTTGCATCTATTAAGATATTTGATGGAATTGCCTGTGGATATTTAGATAAGTAGCTTTGATCTCTTTGTGTCTATTGCTTCATCTGTAAAATGGGAATAAAATTCTTCCCTGTTAGCTGTTCAGGGCAATTTTAAATCAAACAAGTTATTGGCTTTGTCAAATATAATCCATACTATAAACAAGGAAAAACAATTACAGAAGATATTCTATCATGGAGAGAAGACAATCCTGGGGTAAAAACCCTTTGATTCTATGTGCCATGCTACTAAACACACAAGTTTTTGACTCAGTTTGAATCACTGTGACTTTAGGAGTTGAAACGTAATAAGTTTTTTCTTATTAATCTTCCTACCTTAGGCCATTTCAGCAGTGTCTTTTATTTAAATATTGTCCCACAATCATTTCTAATTTGAAAAGGGAGGAATATGATATTTTAAATTTCAAATCAAAGAGAAAACTTGGTAACAAAATATGGTTATTTTTATTGAGATCAGAGGACTTGCTGAAAAACTTTAAATCCATTTATTCTCTTATTTATAATTTTATATTCATTTGTTCATTCAGTTAGTTAATCTATGGCATATATTTTTAAATTTAAGAGAGGTTTTTAAGTACCAGACAGTGTGTTAGGCATGATAAGAAATGGAAAATGATATTATAGTAATCTAGTTGACTTGGATAATAAAATTAAATATGTGACCACATAAAGTGTTAAAACTAGTGATAGCACAAGGTGTAATATAGTTGGCTATCATTGATAAGATGTACCAAGTGTTGTGAGATCAAGTGAAAAGACTTGGAATAGGTGGCATTGGAAATAGGGTTTTAAAGGCATGTAGGGAGTCTGATTTTGCGAGACTTTATGTAACCGGTTAAAGAGTGTGGAATTTGTGTTATTGTTAGTAGTAAGCTATTACTGTTTTTTAAATAGGACGTTATTCATCTGAAAATAAAATTAAATGTAGATTTACCCTACAAATATAATTTTGGTGGAGATAGGAAAGAGAGTAAGCAGTGAAATAATCTGATAGAAGAAGGAAGGAAATTTTAGTGAACATAGTAGAGGGAAAAAAATCCAGTAAGGATAGAGGAAACTGTTTTCTGCACATAGCAAAACCAGTAATTTCTGTTGACTGATTGATTAATAACTAAATGACATAATTTAAAAAGAGGGGTGACTGGGTGGCTCCGTTGGTTAAGCGGCCGACTTCGGCTTAGGTCATGATCTCACGGTCTGTGAGTTCGAGTGCCGCGTCGGGCTCTGTGCTGACGGCTCAGAGCCTGGAGCCTGCTTTGGATTTTGTGTCTCCCTCTCTCTCTCTCTGCCCTTCCCCTGATCACACTCTGTCTCTATGTCTCTCAAAAATAAATAAATGTTAAAAAATTAAAAAAAAAAGAAAATAAGTGACATAAGCATTTGAAACTATTTTGATATCAAGGAGATTCATGTTTGAAGGTCCCAAAGTTTAAATTCTCCTTTTGTTATTTTTCTTATCCACAAGTCCTTCCCTTTCTATTTACTCTCTCTTTCCAAAACTTATTGCATAAATAAAACTAGTAGCTTATACTTATTAGAGTATTAGTTATAATAGGCTGTGTTATACTGTGATAACAAATTATCCTAAATAATAAGATAAAAAAATTAAAAAAAATTCTTCACTCCAATTTTGCTGTGGGACTGTGTAACTCTTCAGTTCTTGCCCCAGCATTCCAGGTCACTTTGGTCCTATAGCATAGTGCATTCCAATTATATATATATATATATACACACATATATATACACATATATATACATATATATACATATATTATATATATTTCAATGATTCTTATATCTATTCCAATTACATATTATAGATATATTAAAATGATTGCTATGTATATATTTTATATATATATATATATATATATATTCCAATGATTGCTATGAAAAGAGAGATTCTTAGATTAGCTCTAAGATATGTCTGCTTGTAAAAGACACACTCCACTTGAGTTTATATTTCATTAGCCAAAGAAAGTTCTGCAGACACACCTAAACTCAAGGAGGGATAAGTATAGTTCTCTGTTTACACTGGAAGAAGGAGAACTAGAAATACTGGTAAATAGTATTCATATCCACCAAAACACTTATTACATGCCAGCCTCTGTTCTAAAAATTTTATATGAATCATATATATTTACATACGTTAAATAGCATAGCCATTCTTTTACATAGGGACAAATTGTGTGCACCCTCTGCAGATGAGGAAACTTAGAGAGAAACTTAGAAACTTAGAAAATTAGATATGTTCCCAGACCATATGACTGCAGAGTGTATCCCTTAACTATGACTACTCTTAAACTGTTACTTCTCCAAGTAGTATTTGTATTTTAAAAGGAAACAAAACTTTAAAGTAAAAATAAAAATAATAAGTGCTAGCAAATAGAAAGTTGTGGTTCTGTGAGGAAAAATATAATGACTATAAGCACTTGCCTATTTTCAATAAAATCCTGCCACAGAAGAAGTTTCTGCTCAATCTTCGTTGTAAAACTTAGTTCCCAGATGCAGAATAGAAGAACAGAATTCAACTATTAAAATATAAAAAGCATGATGTATTGGAATATTTTAAAGAAAACAAATAGAAAGAAAAAGAAAGAAAGAAAGAAACTAAGACACAAAGAAAGAAACAAAGTAAATTGAAAAAAGGAAAGAAAAGAAAAAGAAAGAAAAGAAAAAGAAAACAAATAATCCTAAAGGTAATCATCTGTTTTGTCAGGTTGAATAAGAGAAAATAAAGCCAATTATCACATCAAATTTATATGGGAGAAAAAAATAACAGAAAAAAATTCAAATAATACCATTTTTCTCCCCATATATTGTTCTTTGCCAAGGATAGATGGTATTATGTTAAACATTATGAAAGGAAGCGGTTTAAGCAAGTCTCAGTTTATTTAGGAAAAGAGAAAAAAAATAGATTTGTAAAATGATAATAAATGTAAAATAGTATTATGAATAAATCATTTTGTGACATTATACTTGGGGGCTTCATCATTCAGGAAAGGCATATGCTGTCCAAGAAATATAGCCTCCAGAGTACATCATTTTAAGATGGAGTATTTAGTGAGCACATTAGCAAAGCTTAGTCTCTTATTTATGATCAGGTCGGTTTTAATTGGAACTGGGCTGGAAGGCATCCAGGCAAGTAACTTGGCCATTGGATTTCTTAGAACTCTGTAATATTGCTCTTTGAAAAGTCTGTACAAGCTCCTAGATATGGGCAAGATCTAATCAGGTGTCTTGAAAATCAGATCAGCATTTTCTTTTCATATAAAATCTAACCCAAAGGACAACTTTAATTTAGAGAGGATGTAAAAGTTCATCAGATAAAAAGAATATAGCCAAAAGAAGGAGAAATATGCATTTTCTAATTATCCTCAGTGAAGGAGTTGAGATTCTAAATGTGTACTTCTCCTCTGTAACTATATATAATATTACAGTAATAGGATATTGAGAAACTACAAGGCATCACAGTCACACACACAACCCCCTGCTCCCCGATAAAGACAATTATGACAGTGCTAAAAAGCATCCCATCAACGCCTACTGGTTCCACGAAATGGTTGGCTACGGAAAACCCTCTGCCCTAACATTGAACAATCTTTCCTCTTTTGAAATGTCCCCAAACTGTTTACTTGCTCTCTTTCAGCCAACCATGGGCAACCAGGTGTTCCAGAACACCAATCAGGAAATTTCCCACTTCGAAAAATCCCATTGCTAAGAGCACTTGCCAGTCAGAGATCATCTCAGTATTTCTTCGTTTTGCCTTGAAAAACTTACGCTCCCTCCTAACACTTTGGAATCCCTGTTGAAACGAAAGTGACGGAAGACAGGTACTCTGGCAGTAAGTTTATAAATATATAGCCTTTGTTAATTTTCTTACTGTCTTACTTTTGTCTTTGACAGTTGTCTCAATGCCACGCTTAGATCCTGCCAGATCTACCTGTGATGCAGACTTGAGGGGGACTCTTGAGTAGGAGCAGTACCCATCCAGATCCCTTAAACTGCAACTGTTGCTTCGGTCACCCAAAACAGTAAGTCTTCTTCACTAGGTCCGCTCTCTTTGAATAAAAGTTCCTCTGATGTTTTATTTCTTTGTTCAGAAACTTGAAAGTTTCCTGTTTTGATTTACATCCTTGGTAACTCGTCTCTGCTTGCTGTATCTTTAAATTCTGTACAGTCATGAGGAAAGAGTCTCAGGGTCTGTCTGTCGTTCCAACCAACTCGCAGGCTTAGGATTTTGTGGTTTTTGCCAAATCTGTGTCCCCTAAGGGAAAAAACAAACACTACTTTGCTGTTGAATACCAATAAAACTAGATGATATTCTCCTCCCATTCTGATTATTCATCCTAAGAGCTTAGTGTCAATCCACAGAGAGTGTTCTCTTTGATTTTCCCCTGGTGGGGATGGAGTGAGATATAAATTGCCAAATCTGTGTTGAGAGGCAACTAATTTTTAGTTCAGGGGCTTGAGACACAAAACACACCAAGCAACTACTTTCCACTGACTATGAGCAGCTCTCATGGATTCTTTTTAATGTAAACCTCCTCCACCTCTGAGAAAACTCCTACTTCCATATGCAGTATTACGATGCTAACTCTTGTGCCTATTTCTCTAAATGGCACAATTTCACCAGTGCCATTTAGAGAATGCCGGTGAAGTGGGTCTCCAGTGCCACTTGGGGGAACATGTGAGTTAGCAGATATTATCCATTTGAGAGATGTTTTAGGAAAAAGGGGAATAAAGCCCAATTATTAATGGGTATATTGAAGCTTCTAAGTAAAATCCCAACTCCACATTAGCTTCTCTATAAGATTCATTGGCCAATGTTAGAAAAAATTTTCAATATTAAATAAGGGACAGCTTTCCCCATTAAAACCACACCCCTTTGTATACCTCAGACTTCCTTATACACTGTGCTTGTTCTCACTGAACCCCTTCAGGACTACATTTTCCTTCTCTGTTTCCTGAGAATTTCTCTCACAAGCTTCCTACCACTTCCATTTGACAATTCCCTTTATGGATCTACTCCGATCATGAGTGTAGAATGTCCTCACAATTGAATTTAAACTTTGGTCCTAGAAATAGTTAAGAAACATTATTGGGGATTTTCCTAAACCTCAGAAAGACAGACAACTAGTCAGTGGAAAAGGACTTTGGCTTCCTTTATCAATTAATCCACATATTAGTAAGCACCTCAAATGCCAAACTGTGGCAAAGTTGAAGCATTTCCTTGCTGAAAAGCTATAGCCCTCATCCATGCTAAAATTCTGCTTTCTTTTGTAATTCCCACTTGGTACATACAAACTATTATATAAATAATGGAGACGCATATTATTGAGGAACTATTATAGAATAAATTTGTAGTTTTACCTTGTTGCTCAAAAACTACACCACCCTTACTACCCACAATATTCTAGAAACATTAATAAGAACAAGTGACATTCTTGAGTTAAGACCAGCAAAACTCAGAAACTCTTGAACTACTTTGGCCAAAAGCATGGCCCCTAGCTATTGTGGCCATCCAGTCCACCCCTTTGGAGGTATGTGAGTTATCTTCGTGTGAATTTGTGACTGGAAGACAGATGCTGTGGGTATTTCACCTCTTATCCTATATTGTACTTTTTTACATGCAGACATGGCAAAATAATGCAGAAGAATCATGTATTATACCAGTATTGTCACTGACAGGTCAAAGCTACCCTCTCACAACATCTTCCTGAATAGCCTTTTCATGATCTTCAAACAGGAGATTTTGTGAACTGGAAAAGACATCAAAGAAAGGCTGCTCTTAAACTTCACTGGAAGAGCCCCTATAAGTCATCAAGTTTGTATTTTCAGGGTGTTAAATGCTATAGGGCAGTCTTAATGGACTGTACAATAGATGATCGTCTGCTAATTGGCCAGGCAACAAAGTAGTCTATAAGAATAAAATCTTCAAGGAGAATGCCAATGATGACACCCAACAGATTTAGTGACAATGATCTAGTGATGACATAATAGCCTGAGTCTGGGTCAGTGTCTTGATTCTGATAGAGAAAAAGACCAAAAGGGTCTTTTTAAGTAAGTGTCTTTTAAGACACTACCTGCCATGGCAACCACTTCCATAAGGGTCATTATGACAGTTTGACCACATCGAAGCATTCAAATCACCCCTACTTGTTGTAGGAACAGATTGGCCATGAAAAACTTGACCCTGAGGTTAAACATCCTTCCTCTTTTGACATATCCTCAGACTGTTTGCTTGTCCTCTTTCAGTCAACCAACCATTGCCACTCTTCATGACCTGAAGAGTGACTAGAAAGTCTTTCCATCCTTAATTAATTTTGTGTCGGATTTAGTTTAGACTTTTGTCTAAACTTTTGTGTTGTCTTTAACACAAAGGAGGGGCACCCGGGTGGCTCAGTTGGTTAAGCATCTGCCTTTAGCTCAGATCATGATCTCATGGTTCATAAGCATGGAGCCCACTTCACGTCCTCTATCCCCCCTCTCTCTCAGCCCTTACCTAGGTCTCTCTCTTTCCCTCTCTCTCTCAATAATAAATATACATTTAAAAAAAAGAATACCAATGGAAAATATAAACAGCTTTACTTATCACTTAACACTTCCAGGGACTGTGCTTTTGTCCTTTTCTCTCATGTGATATTCACAATAATGTGCAAATTAGGTATGATTCCTGCTTCATAGAACAGGAAACTGAAGCTTTGGAGAGTTACAAGATGTTGGCAGTTACATAGTAAAACAGAAAGGCCTAAGAAACTCGCTGGTCAAATAGCAAATTGGAGGTAGGGCCAGTACCATAAATGAGGAGCTCTGATCCATAATTCAGTTCACTTGCTTTGGAATGCTAACATCATTTCTTCTGGATCCACATGGTCTCCTCTCAGGAAACATTTCTTTAGACCCATATTCTGAAAAATTCAAAATATAAAATACCAATTGAGCCATAGTGTATTCCTTGGCTTCGTTTCAGTAATTTACAAGGTCAGACAACAAAATTACTTAAGGGAAGGATAGAACTGTGGGAAAGATGAGGAGGTGTTGGGGAATGTGAAAAGTTGTTCTATAAAGTCAAACATTGAACAAAGTTATATTAAGTCTTCAGAGAGGTATTTTTAAAATTTGGGATCAAGTGACACCTGGGTGGCTCAGTGGGTTGAGCGGCCGACTTCGGCTCAGGTCATGATCTCATGGTTCATGAGTTCAAGCCCCATGTTGGGCTCTGTGCTGATATCTCAGAGCCTGGAGCCTGCTTTGGATTCTGTGTCTCCCTCTCTCTGCCCCTCCCCTGCTTGTTCTCTCTCTCTCTCTCTCTCTCTCTCTCTCCCTCTCTCTCGCTGTCTCTCTCTCTGTCTCAAAGAATAAACATTAAAAAAAATAATAAATAAAATAAAATAAAATTGAGGATCAACTTTCAAAATCTAATGAAAGAAAACTTATCCCCAGTGCCGGAGTCCTTGTTCCGGCGAATCTAGGGATCCACGAAGGACGGACGGTCAGGCGAAATGAAGTGAGAGAGCCACGAGTGAGATGGAATCTGATCACCAAGCAGGCAGCCCTGGCAATTCTGGCATCTCTGACCTGCTGGTCTCAGTGTCTTTATTTTTAAAGGTAGCGAGTGACATTACATCAGTAACAAGGTATTTTTAACAATATTTCTTAGGTTGGCATATTTGTGAATCCCAGACCTAGAAGGAGACAGTCTTATCTTAGATTAGGCAGTAACCATTTTTATGACTCTGTTCCAAACAATAGACCACGTACAGTTTTTGGGGCAGAGTTAGGTAGGCTTATAGCAGAGAAAATAACACGATGTTTAAGAAGAGAGCAGGGTTGTTGTAGCCCTCAGTAAACAGAGGGCACATACACTGTTGCCTATGTTGACCATCTATAGATCATTCTATCCATAATCTTTAACCATGATGGAGGAGGTATTATTTGCTTGGTAGGGACAAGATATCTAATACTTGTCTAAGTTCTTTTCCTTTATGAGTGAGTGAGCATATACCATAAGGGCTCATGTTTATCTGTTCTTTAGACAAACAGCAGTTTCTGTAAAAGTATTTTGTTTATTGCCTTTTTATTATAAGCGAGTGTGGGGATGGGAATAGCAAAAGGATTCGTGAAATGTTAACCTCAGGGAGGTACTCAATATTTGTTGTTAATCAGTGAAGATATGTGTAGCTACTTTTGTTTGGCTACTATTTGTACCTTATCTGTAAACAGTGCTTCTAATTTCTGGGTTAAACTAACCTCTGGAGAAGGTCTTAAATCTCTATACAAACTCTCCCATCAGTCTGTTAACCAAATACTGAGAGAAGCTTTACAGAGATGTGCCTTGAGGTTTTATGGTGGGGCTGAGGGGATGATTAACACAATGCTATACCTGCAGGGAAAATCTAGTTTGGTTCAAGGAGTCTTGGGGCCTAACGTCTGCTAATTTCTAGCCAACTCATAACTGCTATTCTATATGATCAATTTGTGTAACCTGTCCCCAAGAAGCAACTTGGTTACTTCTGGCCAGGTTACTCTCATTCAGATTTTATCCATCAAGACATCGCACTCCAGGTCCCCTTTTCCATGTGCCATAAACCTAAAGAGCATTATGTCCCTTAGGCCAGCGAAAGCAGTTCAAGAAATCCAGGCCTGAAAGATTATTCAAGGAGGTAAGGTTAGGCGCCAGTTTGGCTGGCAGGAGCTTTGCTTCAACCTTTTCCACACAGAGAGGGGTCTCAACCTGCAAGCCCAAAACGGCTCCCAACACCCCAGTAAGATGGAAACAAATGCATATTATCTATTGGTAAATGGTTTATAGAATATCCACATACAAACATACACAATGTTACACTTTTTTCACTGACAATTTACTTCAAATAAATACAAGTTTTTGAGCTACAATCAACCTTGAATGACATGGGTTTCAAATGCATGGGTCCACTTGTATGTGGATATTTTTCATAAATGTGGTACAGTACTTTAAGTGTATTTTCTCTTCCTTATGATTTTCTTAATAACACTTTATTTTATGTACCTTTATAATAAGAATACAGTACACAATACATATAACATAAAAACATGTGTTAACTGACTGTTTGTTACCAGTAAAGCTTTGAGTCAAAACAGACTATTCATACTTAAGTTTTTAGAGAGTTAAAAGTTATACGTGCATTTTTGACTATTCAGAGGTTGCCCCTAAACCCACATTGTTCGAGGGCCAGCTGGTACTTTAAACTTAAGGGAAGTTGCAGATTACAGAGTTCTAATATACCTCTCCCCAGCTTCCCAAGTAGGAAGATAACCATTGTATGTAACCATTGCACAATTACCAAAATCTGGAAATGAGGATTGGTATAATGCCTTTAACTAAATTACAGAACTATTTGAATTTTACCTGTTTTTACTTTACTGTCCTTATTCTGCTCCAAGAGTCTATCTAGAATCCCACAGAACATTTATTAATATTTCTCCTTAGTCTCCACCAATCTCTGATGGCTCCATATGCTTTCACGTTCTTAACACTTTTAAATAGTACCAAACTGTTATTTGTAGCATGTTCCTAAAACTGGGTTTACCTGATGTTTTATTGTAATTGGGATGAGGTCATGTATTTTTAGCAAAATTGAGTTGTGTCCTTCTCAATACATTGTTATCAAGAAGCTCATGATGTTGATATCTCTTATTACTGGTAATATTAACCATGATATCTTTATTAAGGTCATGTATTTTGGGTTTCTCTACTGTAATGTTACAATCTGTTTTCACTGTACTTAATGAATACATTGGGGAAGGTATTTTGAGAATGTGTATATCCTTTAACTTAAGCGTTACCCACTAATTTTAGATTCTTTGGTGGAACTCGTCTGTGACAATTTTTACTGTGGGGTTTTTCTTATGGTGATTTTCTATTACCCTCTTCCCTTTTACATTTATCTATGGGATTCTACTTTAAGGTAGTACTTCCTCTTCTTTTTCATTCCACTTATTCCTTTATTTAAAAAAGTATGAATACATATCAACATTTATGATATGAACTTATGACATGAGTATGAACTCAAATTTATTTTATGTCATAAATGTTATCTTTTTTAGTTTTAGTTTTGTACATATATTCTCTCTCACTCTTGTTTTTGTAAAAAAAAAGGAAAGTTTTTGAAGAAAAGCATATAACAAAATTATGCAAATATCAGATGCAATTACACAAAAGTGAATTTCAATTACTTTAAAATTGGCCAGAATAAAAAATTTGAAATTTGTTTATGATCTTTCACATACAAATTGACATGTCACCTTAGACAACCCATGCCAACCTTACCTTTGATGACAACACATTTTCATGAGCTGATTTGGTAAATCCAAGATTTACAAAACTAAGGTAAGAAAGAGTCCTCGTATCTCACTTTGCAAAATGAGGCTAGGTCGATGTCAAAGAACACCATTAGGGTCCTCTGAACAGAAATGCCCAAATAGTTCGTTAGTGTTTACAGGTATCTGGATTTCCTGCCTGCGGAGAAATCAACAAAAAGAAATACTTTTCTAAGACTGTTCCAGTAGAATTCCACTTCCGATATATCCTTCCAGTAAAGCATCTTTTTCAAAAGGAAATGGATATTTTTCTCTTAAGACATTTGTGCTGGTGACTAAAGCATGTGAATAGAAACTATCTGACCTCACAGCGGTTTTATATTATTACGAGATGAAGGCAATGGCATATTTGACAATTTCCCCATAATTCACTTCAAAAACTTGAACTAAATCACATGTTTCATGCAGTAGAAAACGTCATCTGACAGCAGCCCTGCTTCCATTGTCTTCCTCTGCTTTCTGTGCAGACCAGCTTGATCATTTTCGAGCTCCATATTTCCCCAAGATTATTCCAATTCTATGTGGGTCCTTTTCTTGCCAATAAGATTAGCAGTCTAAGACGCTGCACGATGAGGTTTTGCTTTGTTTGTTTTTGGGCAAATTCAAGTTTGCGTAAATAAAGACTTTGAAGTAAAAATTCAGTTCCCACCAAACCCACACATACACGCGCACTCACGCACACACGGGCACACCGTCCAGCACAGCGTAAAGAGGAAGAGAAGCATATTTATTAGCTGCGTGTTTCCTTTGGTATGGATGTTGCAACACAAGGAGCACTATTATCTCATTTGATACAATGGTGAGAGAAAAACTAAACTAATTTATAAATGTCAACATGTAACCCTCTTCTATCATTGTATGGCGCCAGCTGGGCTGTATATAAAGAAAGGCTCACAGCCATAGTCACGATGTTTCCCTCTTCCCAGTAACTTCTTGCCATTGTGATTTGGTGGTGATGACCAGAACATAGAATACTACAGCCTTCTAATGTTCAAAACAATGCATTAACAACATAATTTCAATGCAATTTAACATTCAATACTTTCCTATTTCAATTTTCAAATAATAAGGTATCACAGCAAAATGTGTTTGATGTGTGTTTGTATGTGTGCTTGAATTTGCTAGATTTTTGTTACATTTTCTGGGTCATCTAAATATACCAATGCCTCTAATCCTTAGTTAAGAGAAGCCCCTGGATTGGAATCAGGGGACTTACTGGTATAACAGCATGGCATTTCTTAGACTCGGTACTATGAAGAATACAAAAGAAAAATAGACTTTCTGGCTGTCTCCCTCTTTCTATATGTGTATCTATCCTATATTATGTATAATGTATATATGTATAGTATATACACATAATATGAAATTTGAAGTCTTGTTTTATAAGAGTTATATTATTACTATGCCATAAACACTTGTGGCTTACATACAGAAGGTAGTCAATGGATATTGGATATGTGCACCTTTGATTATGGTTAAGAAAATCTCAGAGAGAAGTGAAGGGTGAGTTGAATTTAAGGAAAAGGGGAACACCGTGGAAGGGAACCAATGTAAGGAATGTATGAGAAGATAAGGTGAGAACTCAGACGTGGTATGTGATCATGGAGTGTGTTGCATGGCAGGGCAGGGTAAGAGAAAGGTAGACACATCTAAATGGGACAGCAAGGCAGGCTGTTAGGAGGGAAAACAGAAAGCATCCTAGCTTCTCTAAAACAGACCCTTTTTTTCAGGGGTGTTGGAAATTCCTAATTAAAAGGAAAGACTACGTTTCACTATTCCTTCAAACTTATCTCTTGTGTCACTGGGGTGAAGTAACTCAGGGGGAAATGTGGTTTAAACAGATAAAAGTATTTTAGGAAGTTTCTGCTAAAATCAATCCACAAATAACACCAACATATCCTTTTCTCCATAGGTTATGTCTGTGCCTTGCTTTCACATGAGAGGGATAGCCCTTAATCAATGATTTAAAGTTCAGTCATGAATTTTCTTGCCATGGTCCATACCTCCACCTTCTTTACCTAGTCGATAAAATTATAAGGTTATTAATTCATGTACCTTTCTAGTCTTATAAAGCTCTGCATTTAAGCTCATTGTCCAAACACATAAAATGTCTTAAATTCTCCATGTTACACACTGCAGTAGGTTTTAAAACAGGCAGTGTGAAAGTTTGTGGGGGAGGAGGTACACTTTTATGGCTGTACTGATTTAGTTTAAGCTGGAGACACCAAAGGCTTTGAAATGCTACAAACTTTCCTGAAAGGGAAAGCATTAAACACCATCCTGCCCTTACTCCCCTCTCATGATGTAGATAAAACATAATTTCCAGAATTTAATGGTGATCCCCCTGGGAACTTTGAGAACCATAAAGCATTTTGTTTTGCTGCAACAGAATAGCATTATATCCTCCTCCTTCTAGCAAGGCAAGCCCCCCAACACCCTCCCACCCTAGACAACTTCAGAAATCAAATGTATCACTTGGTACTTTTCAGCACTCCTTAAAGAATATAGCAGGATGATTTTTTACTTGATGCACCAAAAATTTTTAATAGTCTATTTGTTGCACATGAGAAGATGAGTGTGCCATGCAAGATTAATAGATTAATATGCATAAGTATTGGCCAGCTGCCCACTATATCCAGAGGAAAATACATGCAAATCACTTCAGCTGCTGGTACAAGGTGCTGAACCTTGTCTGTCTGGGGGCAAGGTCACTGCCTTAAGTTGTTCAGCTCTGTCTCTGCCTCAGGATATCCCTATCATGGCCATAGTGGAATAGATAAGACTGTGAGAAGCAAGAATGAAACTTACTGAAGGGTAGATTCAGAGGCTTAAATCTTCAGCAGTTCATGAAAATGAATGTCATCCTCGACTCTGTCTCTCTAGAAAAGTTAAATAAATACCTTGGCAAGGCAGTTATTAAAATGAAGGTGTTTGTGTTTCTCTCCCCCAGCTGTTTGAAAATGAATGCTTTAAAGTGAAATGAGTAAATCCGTGCCTTCCAGGCTGGTGTACAGTGTGGTTATATTCGCTAGTATCTTTCCTACAAACTCTGTTCTGAAAAACCAGACCTATCCTGCACCATAGTATTGGATTGCAAAGGATATAAAAAGAATCGAAGTTGGAAAATATCTCCTCTTCTTTCACTCAAAGATGCCGACAGATAAGGAAGAGATAACTGGGGTCTAAGAGATGGATATTTCAGAAAGCAAGAGGCATGGGAAAGATACTGATTCTTGGTGAGATAAGGCAGGAATGAGGTGCTACTCTCTGCTACATAAAAACATGAGAAATAATACACTGGTTCATACCTAATGTCCAGTCGGGGAAGGATTATATATCTGTGAAGGCCTGGTATTGTATTTTCTCTGAAATTATTCTCATACGTAAGGACAAATCTCAGACTCGTGGTACATGTTTTTGACTTTTATATACAATAGTGGTTGAATCCATTAACTTATCTTAACTATTTCTGTGCCCACTTATGTTTTCAACATGTATTTATTATATGCATGCAATCTAAATTCGTATTGCCAGTCGCAGGTTCACATTGTACTTTCTTTTTTTTTAATTTTTTTTTTAACATTTATTTATTTTTCAGAGACATAGACACAGAGCGTGAGCAGGGAGGGGCAGAGAGAGAGGGAGACACAGAATCGGAAGCAGGCTCCAGGCTCTGAGCTGTCAGCACAGAGCCCGACGCGGGGCTCAAACTCACAGACCGTGAGATCATGACCTGAGCCGAAGTCGGATGCTTAACCGACTGAGCCACCCAGGCGCCCCTCACATTGTACTTTCAAAGTTCTTCCTATGATATATGGATACTAAAACTATTTTTTCCTCTACCAAGCTTCAAGATCAGGTCTTACTGGTATGCAAATCTCATTAATGTCAGTGAACACACTCTGTCACAATCAGAGGTGCTTCATTTTTATTTTAGAAATGTTAAAATATAAAATAAGTTCAGAGGGCACCTGTGTGGCTCAGTCGGTTAAACATGCGATACTTGGTTTCACCTCAGGTCATGATCTTGTGATTTTGTGGGTTCAAGCTCTGTGATGGGCTCTGTGCTGAGAGCATGGGGCCTGCTTAGTATTTTCTCTCCACCCCCCGCCCCTCCCCTGCTCATGCTGTCTCTCTGTCTCAAAATAAATAAATAAACTTTAATAATAAATAAATAAGTCTATACTTTAATTGGAGAGGAATTAAAAGGTTACATTCCTTTTCATTAATACCTGCATTGAAATCTGGTTTCCATTTATAATGGGCAAGTCTCTTTATTCATGTACATAAAAAATATACATTGAGCACATGCTGTATGCCAGTCACAATGCTGAACTCTAGGGACACCCGGGTGAAAACATAAATTGTCTTCTTTAATGAGACCCATGAACTCATGAACAAATACTTATAATTAAATATACTGTGTACAATAAATAATATTATGTACAAAGTGTGTGTAATTACCAGGCCTGTTTGGTCTTTGTTTTTAGTATCCTCATTGTCATCACACCTTTTAGGAGAAGTTTTTAAGTGTGTGTAGAAAAGAAGAGGTGGTGTTAAGGATCACGAAAATGCCAGCGAAGTCACAGCACATGGTAAAGCTAATCAGTCACAGTGCACCTAGACCTGCAAACTGAAAGTCCATGAAATGTTTTTCTTTAATTTTTACTGGTATCTATGAGTCTATGAGCAGTCTTCTGTTCTCCATATTTTTATAATGACAGTGTACTGTGAATTGTGTCCAGAAATGAGAGCACATTATTGAATATTTTCCTTCCCATTTATCTTGCCTTCACCTTCAATCAATCAATCAATCAATCAATCAAATAAAAAATAAAACATTCTTTATGTTACTAAAGAAATAGAGGATTCCATTTACTGAAATAACTAGAGTATTTGCTAGGAAATATTTTGTTATAAGGTTGGCTTCATTTGAATTTGTGATTCTGCCCATAACCTAAAATATTATTGGGATACCTATTACCATTTATGTGTGAAAACAGCCCTTTTGTACATAGGTAAGTTATCTTCTTAGATGTCCAGTGAGCATCAGAAACATAGCATGTCTAAGATAAATCTTACACACCTTACATGCTTTAAATTCCCCAAATGCTAATAAATGGTACTACAGCTCAGCTAGTTGTGTGGATGAATCTTTCTACCTCTACCACCTGCCACATGAAGCAGTAAACACTGTAGTTTCATTTTTGCCATTACACATCCTGAGTCTGTTCTCTTCTCACCAATTACAAAGCTTCTTTTCTAATAGAAGTCACCATCATCTTCTCTCTACTAAACAACTGTATTAGCTTTCTAACTGGTCCCTTCACTTCCCTTCTTCACCCCTGAGTCTCTGTTCACACAGTCGCTAATCTTTTTAAAATACAGAGCAGATCATTTCAATGCCCTGCCTTGAAGTTGCCATAGTTTCCTATAACACTTAATATAAAATCCAAACCCTGAACAATTGCCTATGTGGCCCAGCAGGATCTGGCCCTGTCCACCTACTTTCATGTCCTCTTTCTTTCTGCCATGCTTTCTTTGCTCAGGCCACACCAGCTTTCTGGCTGATTGATGCTCGGGTAAATTGAGCTCCATCCTGCTCTACTATCTTTGCTTGTCTTTCTTATTAGCAGTCTTTCCTCCCAAATTATTGCAGGATTTGTTCTCTGACAGTTTTCATGTCTCTGCTGAATTCTCCCATCTTGATCAAAGATTTTCTGTTTAGCTTATCAAAAATAATTCTTCTGGAATACTCAAACTTCTTATCTTGCTTTATTTCTTCTGGCGTAGATATTTTCACCGCCTAACCTATTGTATTATTAGTTGGTGGTATTATTTTGCTGTCAACCAGACCAGAATGTAAATCATGTGATGCCAACACTGATCACCCAGGATTCAGAAGAGTGTATGACATATAAGTAGATGCTCAATATATATTTAATGGCTTAAGAGTCAATGGATTTGAATATACCTATACAAAACTAGAGGATGATGAATATATTGAAAGACCTTGATCAAATCAGAAGACCAGAATTCCAGTTCAGACCTGTCTCTGTCTAGATAGGCGATGGTTTTAGAAGTCCCTTCATCCTTCCATGGCTCCATTCTCCATGAGTATGTAGCACAGTTTTCTTAGGACACAACATTATGAGAGTAAGTATAGATTCCAATAATAATCTCAAGACTTTACTTCAGAAAACCCTCACAAAACCAGCCTGTTGTCATCTTGCCGTTATTTTTTTTACTTCTGCCACTCTGGGTGTACAATGTATCCCTCCCTGCTGATGTGCAAAGTGACTGCAGTATGGGAACACCTACCAGAGGGGGTGTCATTCGTCCAGGGTCTTAGGAAGAAGACTGAACCCTGCAGGACTATAGGACTGATGTTGCTGCACTGTATGCTGACAAAGCCCAGAGGGAACTGAGTGAAATATGCATTTGTAATTATTCCTACCCTCCTGTGATGGTGCATTTGTCCCACAATTCTGGGAATCTGAGAAACAGACATACATGGTGTGCTGCCTGCTTTCCCCTACCAATATTTTGCTCTTGATTTTCCTCCCGTTAGGAGGGTGAGTCCAGAGTTGCTCACTATGGCGTGCATCTGACAAAAACCTAAAATCTAGAGTGTATATAACTAAGGCTCAAGTCAAGAATGCTACTGAAAAGAGGTGGATGGGATCGACATCTGTCCAAACATGTAAAATTTGTAATAGAGAGCCAACATGTCTACTGTATCTCCCTTATTCTAATTCGGTAATGCAATTTTAGGTACTTTCATATTTGCATTGCTAATAGCCCTCCCTCAAAGTGTGTTGACACTGTAGGTTTTCAATGCTTTTTTCCCCTTGCAAAACTTTGCAAGGAAGCTAACTTTTTCATACAAGTTTTAACACCTACATAGTTTCCAGGATTCCTTTAAAATCTCAGGCATTTGTTATTACCCCTACTTATTTATTTAATTAGAGAATATCCTTTGGCAGGTGGGGTGATAAACCTTCTGGAAGCCACCGGAGGCAAGCACCTGCTTATTTCTAATGTTTGCTTCTCTTCCACCCTGCCTGGAGAAAGAACATCTTTCCAGAGGAAAACTGGAGGTTTCTGTCAATCAGCATGTCAAAAGAGCCGTCAGCAGCTGGGTGCCTCCCTCTCCTCTCCCTTTGCCAGCTGGTCAGAGCCTCTCTTCAACTTGCTTGGAGGCCTTGAAAGTTCAAGAGTACACTTTAGTCACCACTCTCCTCCCAAAAAGTACAAAGAAAAAATGCATAATGTATGATAATGGTCAAACTAGTAAGAATTAAAGTAAATGGTGTGATATAAAAAGGGTTTCAAACAGGTTTCATAATTTTGCAATTTGTTATACAAGTCAATTTTTCCACTTGCAGAGCAAAGTTGCCTGGTGGGTTTATTGGTTCACTCATTATTAGGTATACATCACTTTTATTGTTTCACATTTTTATCGTTTATTAAAAAAAGACAGCATTCATGAATAAAACATTTTGGCTTCAGGCTGCCATACACTGAGGTTGGTCAGAGGGATTATACTATCCTTGATTTAAAATAATAAGCAAACATACAAACTAGAAATAAGATAATATTAGAGAGGATAGCAGCATATAGGTGGAGGCTTTCAGACTACAAGAAGACATTTGTATCTCAGGTAGATTCCTCACCATCAGTGTCCTTGTTTTCTTTATCCCTGTAAATGGGACTTCTGTCAGGTGTAGTATCTATTCTTCTAGGTCATTTAGTGACCGTGCTCACCTTGCTCCACTTCGGATCATTGTGGTTTATTCCTTACTCACCATCATCACAGAAGATATGGATGCATCTGAAGTGCAGGTCATGTGCCATGAATGAAGTGGAGACATATAACCTGATAGAAATGCTTAATTTTAGCACTTTTCAATCACTGTGTACATTAGAGAGGTCATAGCTAAGATCATCAAGAGTCCATTAGAACTCTATGAGTATAGTTCTATGTATTCTTACATGAATTTGGCTGGCATACATGGTATGCTTATGCTATTCCAAAGTGCTCTGGAGATGTCATCAGGAGGATGTCCTAGACATTGTATAGGGCTCTGTGGCTAAACCAGGAGAAAAAGTGCATAGTCAGGCCAGTTTTCCAGGGGTTGTTAGTTTTGTGTCTGTACTAGGAGTTAGGCTAACCTATGGTTCTAGCTCAGAGCTGTCCACTACTGTAATGGTAACCTTTGTAGAGATATGCACTAGTTTTGGACAAAGAGGATATTAAAGGAAGGCAGAACAATAGTGAAGCTGAAGATATTACTTTTAACTCTGCCTTTCAGGCTTAACACCTGGGTTTTCTATTCAGAGTTAATTTTCTATCCCTGTCATGAAAGTTTTAAAATATATATATTTTTTAAGAAAAAAAATGAATGAAACCTAGTTTACCCATTTTCCATATTTGATGAATTGGACGTAACATATTGATGTTACATACTAGAAACCACAGGTGGAGCAGGCAAGGGGACACATCTATGACTGCAGTTGTTACTTTTCAGGCTGATAATTTTCCTTAGATACATACTTTACCTGTGTATCTCTAATTCTGGAGTTATTTTAACTTTTCAAAATTGTTATTTATAATGGTTTTAATTTATCTTAAATAATTAGAAAACTAAACAAAATAATGAACTCATTTAAAATTAAAAGCCGGTTACACTGATACTTATAGTACTGTGAACTAGCTTTTTATTTCATCTCATAGTATCAACTCTTTAGTTAAGGTACTTGTTTCTTTTAGATTAGTATTTTATCTAATTATCTACCCATGAACATGGCTTTTTGTTGTTGTTGGTGGTGGTGGTAATTATTTTTGGAAATGAAGTAACATGTATAAAAACATTTAGTAGATTGGTAAATTAACAGACTCTCCAGGACTGTAGACTATGTTACTAGTAAGAGATCAAGATTGTATTCAACAGACAACCATGTTTTCTCATAAACTGCTAGCTAATATCATTCCATTCCCTTGTAGAGCTCAAGGTCACAGGTCCCACATAACAATTTAATTTAATGTGCCAGAGGAAATGGAATCTGCTTTTAATTGGATTAATTTCAATTTCAAAAAGTAATCAAGCCAGTCTGTCCAGCAAAAATCAACTCGATCAATCATTTTGCCCACTACCACTCACTGGATTCATATGATACTTAACTGAAATATGATAGAAATATCCATTTTCTATTTCTGTGTATGCGATATAAAAATATAATCACTAGAACAATATTTGGCCATTTTATGGCCTTACTCAGATATCCAAAGTAATCTATCAGAAAAGACAAGACCCATTGGAAACAGTTGGTTTAGGTTAGCCTTTGCCTTAGAGTGAGAAAAGAAAAGCACAATTTTTTATAACCCTAGATAATACGAAGCCTAATTGGAAAGCCATGTTGTGTAATTGGACAACTCTGGAGAAACTATCTATTTGCACTATTTAGGAGAAAGAAGCGTAACCGTAACATAAAATAAGGGAGCCCCCAAACTTGCTTAGCTTATCCCTGATGAAACAAAGCCTGAAGCTTGCCTTGGAGAAGAGACCAATGGACATCAGATACAGAGACAAATGTTAGCATCAGCAATGTGTTATAAATGTAGTCTGTCAAAACCTTCCCTGAAGAAGCAAAACTTAAAGACCTAGCAGATTCTCAAATGTCTAAAAGATGATTTTTTGTTTCAGTTTCAAAATAATCTCTTGTCTTCTTCAGAGACTGGGTATAGATTCCCTTTGAAGTTCTATTCCTCCACAGTAGTCCACAGAGCAAAACATAAATTTTTCCTAGATAGAGTTTATTTATATTATTTTCTTGAAATTTAAGTTCTTCCTTTACTTCCAAGTTATGTTGAGTCATGTATAATTAGGCTAATATTGATATATTGATAAACAAAGGCTATTACTGATGAAACATTGTGAAAAGCATAAACTGATGTATCATCTCATATATAACTTGATAGAGTCTGTGGAAAATAAACAATTCTGACTTATCATGCAATAAACACATAATATATTGTCTGAATCTTTTCACTTGAAAGACTTTTAGGTTAGACTTACACTTATAAAGTTTAGGAAGTGATGTCTAAAAACTTTGGGTTCATAGCACAGGTAGGAAATATAAGAACATCATTGTTTTTTGAGAATACAGATGAAAAGCAAACCAATTATTTTCCATTTCCATTGTCTGTGTGTAAATGAAATAGAGATTCATAGAGAGAAAGAAGGTGGAAATAGTATTGCGAACTGGCTTATGACAGAAGAATTTCCATTTCTGTTTGTAACAAATAAGGTATAGACATTTATGATAAAGATAAATAGGGATCATAAGGAAATATTGTCCATTGTTCCAATATTCAGATTTTGGCAAGTTTCCATGTTTATGAAAGACACCAGATAAGCTGGGCCAAGATGAATTAAGTGCATTTGCCCATTAAACACAATGGAGGAACACAAAAAAAGATGTGCCTTATCCATGTTCCTCAGTAATCATAAGTCACTTAAAAATTAAATGAGTCCAAGTCATGAGATCCGTCCCTCTTTTTCCCATGTAAGAAATGTGAAGTTTATTGTAAAGTTACTGGGGGAGGGAGTAGGTGCATGTTTGTACTTCAATATCAGATACTCAGAATGTACTCAAAACTTCAATATTTTAACAAATACATATCCTTACAAAGATTTTTTCAAAGAATATTATTTATATTATTACTTAAAATAAAAATTATAAAAAATACTATTAAAGGAGAAGGAATACAGGGGTATATGCTCTCCATAATATTTGATAATATATTTAATAGAGACTCATACTTTAAAAAAATACACAATATAAGACACTGCTCATAATATAAAATACCATGAAAAAAGCATAACTAAAATCTGTGTGTGGGGTGGTACAATTTTTCATACATAAAAATTGAATGAAAATGAAAACTTAGGGTATCTGTAAAATTGTTTATAAGTAATTCTCTAAAATTCTGAGATTCTAGATCATGCAATTATAAGTAATTTTCTTCCTTTTGATTCTCCTAAATTTTATATTTTCCAAAATACTTTTCCTTAAAACCAGTATTTATTATATTTGTAATTATAAAAACTATTTAAAATATATTTAGTATGTAATTAACTAAAATAAAACCTTGGACTATGAGTAACTTGTTCTGCGAGTGTTCTGCAAGACAGTCAAATATTTCTAATAAATTTTAACTTGATAAACAGGTGCTGTCTTGCAATATGAATAGTACGTGATGCCAAATGTCACATGATCACAAATGAGCCAATGGTTCTTCTCTCTCACTGCAGGATTGTGGATTATCATCTGCCATACTCAAATGCTCAGTCTCAGGCCACAGTGGTTGGCAGAAATCAGTGATTGTTCAGAATGTTGGGAGGGGCCCACAACTGGCACTAGTATATTTTTGTCACTTCAAAGCACCCGTGGACAGTCCTTTGCTTTTTCATACAAGAGTAAGCTTAGGAATGCTTTGCTTCATTCTAGGTCAGGCTGCCTGCAGACCTAGACTCTTTCCTCTTCTGCCTTACTGCCTGTTACATTAAATACAGTATATGACAAGAGTTTATTAATACTGCACTGTAGTTAACATTTGTGCGAGCAAATATGATGACCCCCATGCAGAAAAAGGTTGAAAAGAAAGGTGGTAAGAAGGGTTAGAAGTTAAGTAGAAGTTAAGAAGGAAATCATTGAGAAGTACGAACGAGGTATGCGAGTGGCCAAAATTGCAAGATTTTATAAGAAGTCTACGTCTGCATCTTGTCTGTAGAGGAGGAGGAGAAAAAGGCAGAGGAATCCCTGACTTCAAATGAGATTAGGGGGATATGTAAAATGTGGGAAACGGTGCAAGATTTTGTAGAAAAGCACCACCTGAAAAAGGCTGGAGCAGTGCGAGAATGAATCTGTTTAACAACAATGCAATGTCACGTTTCGCAAAATCCTCAAAAGGAGGCAAAAGCAAGTGTCATTGTATAGGTTCCTTGTTAAAGTTGCATGAAAAGAAAATGATTCCATGGAGTCAACAGATAGCAGTGATTCTGTTAGTGACAGGAAAAGTTGTCCTACACAATAACCCTCCTTCTCTCTTGTCTCCCTTACACCAGTCATGAAGGTTTTCAAAGGTAAGTGTAGGTTAATTCATTTTTCTTTATATTTTGTATTTTTAAAATTATTTTGTATTCTATTGCAATATTGCAATCATTTTTATATGAATTTTTTGGGTTGTGGAACAAACCATCTGAGTTTCCGTTATTTCTTATGGGGAAATTCGCTTTGATATACAAGTGCTTTGGATTATAAGCATGTTTCTTGAATGAATTATGCACACACACCCAAGGTTTTATTGTACTGTCAAAGTCATATGTATTCTACTGGTGGCTCATGCAATTCAGACCTTCACTTTTGGAAAAACAAGTCTGAGGTCATTTTTCATTTCAATTTGTGTAGTGATGCTAGTTTCTTTTATAAGGAATGGCATATTAATTTTGTCTTTTACCTCTATTCAATATATTGACTCAAAATATCATAATTATTATTTTTTAAAAATATATGTATCATCTACTATATGTTGGATATTTTTCTTAGAACTGAGGATACAGTAATGGAGACAAAATTCCAGGTTTGTAGTAGAATTAATATTCTAGGTGAAGAGTCTGAAAAGAAGTAAAAAAAAAATCCCTAAACTATATCTACATCTACTTATGTATTTCTACATTTATACAGGTCTATACTTATTTATTTATTCATTTATATGTCATTTCAAGTGATAAATGATATCAAAAAAACTAAAGAAAGTTAAGTGATGGAGCATGATGAGTTGAGGTTGGCGTCAGGTAGGCTGGACAATAAACACATCTCTGATGTGTTAACATTTCACATAAAATTGAATGAAGCAAGGAAGTAAAGAATAAGATGAGTTAGAATAAAAAAATTTCAAGCATCAGAAATTGAAGTGAAAGGCTCTAAGGTGGAAGTCAGTTTAGCATTAAAAAAAAAAAAACAGCTAGGAGGACACTATGGCATTGCAGAGCCAAGAGGTAGATAATAAGGACATGCTGTTAGAAAAATAGGTAGAAACAAGATTATGAGGCCTTTTTAAAAGAAGATTAGAACTTAATTCCAAACATTATGGGGAATAAGTGGTGGGTTTTAATAGGTAGTACTGTGATATAATTTATATGTTATTTAGATAATTGGCTTATTGTATAGAGAACAAACTATAACACCGATGTGGCAAAGACAAGAAGAAAATTAAAGACTTATTGCAGCAATCAAGAATGGAGAAGTTAGTGGCTTGAGCTAAAGAAGCAGTAGGGAAGTGGCAAAAATTTCCCAGACTCAGAACATATTTGAATATGTATTTTATGTGGGATATGAAGGGACAGCAAGTGGAGGAGCCAACAATAATCTGTCGATTTTTTTATTTTTTATTTTTTGTCTAAGCATCTGGGTTGATGATATATTTACTGTGATGGAAAACCCTGGGAAGGGCAGGTTGAGGTTTCTAGGGAAGAATCCAGAATTTAGACATGTTAATTTTAATTTTAATTTAAATTTGTATTATATAAATTTATGGGGAGGACATGGAAAAGATATTAGAATATCAAAGTTTGGAACTCAGGGAAGAGATCGAGGCAAAAAGATATAAATTGGGAATAAAAAAACATATAATGGAACTTAGAGGAACACTGGAAACAGATAGGAATTTAGGGCATTCACCACCAGTATTGCTCCAGAGAGGGGAGAACACTCTAGAACTAGACCGACCAGAAGATTTGCAAAACAGTATCAGTTCAGCAATGAGAAAAATGTCTGTAGCTAAAGAAAAAAAGGAATTTTGACCTAATCTTAAGTTTTTAACGTCTGAAAACTAAATTGCACAGGCTGACTATTGAGTGAAATCGCACCTAGCATAAGTGCATATCCTGCCCCCAAAATGCAATTATTCTAATTACATGGCAATTACAGTATATCCACAGAGTAAATTATCTAGTTATTGGCATCCTGTGGAATAAAGTAATCTAGCAATTTGCTCTCAATGATGATGCTACATTGCAGGTTTTTAGAGCAAGTAACATGATTTTTTATCTGACATTGTTCCCTAACACTTTGGTTTCTTCGTTGTCATCTTTCTAGCTTTCTATCCTCTTCCCCAAATTAACAAAGTCAATTTTATAAAAATGTATCAGTTCATTTTTGTTTTCTGATAAGTCTTAAAATTCATTTTATTATGAGTTATTGCACATACTAAGGTGAAGTCATATAGGAAGACTGGTGGCAGTCTTTTAAGATGTTTAATCTTGCTGAAATGGCCATGTTACTATCGAACATCTCTAAAATAATGATTTTATCTGATTATCTAGCCTCCGTATTTTCTTGATCATGATTATGTAGTAACTAATTTAGACTATATCAAAGTCGTTGAGAATAAATTCCTATACTATATTGGGTAACTGAGACTCAAGCAGAAAGCTACACTTTTACTGGATAAGGAGCTAGAAGATAAAATCCAGAACTGCCAGAATGTTGGTAAATTAATGGGAGAAATCTCAGAATGGAAGCAGTTACAAAGAGAGGTATACCAAAATTTGTATAAAAGCCTACCTAATTCAGTTAGAGACCTTTGAGTCACAGATCCACAGAGCAGAATCCAGGGGCCTACCAGAAAATCACATCTAAAATAAGTGAGTAGGGACTGGAGCTATGGACCACCAAAAGGATTAGAGAGTTTGGAGTTTAGGTACGTTCAAGTTAACCATCGGTTAGAATAAAAATCAGAACTTTTCAGAAGATATCAGAATCCAGAGTCTCTAAAACATATACTCCAAAATTTCCAATATCAGATAAAAAATTTCTAAACATATGAAGAAACAGTAAAATGTGACCAATTATCAAGAGAAAAGGCAGTTGTTAGAGACTTACATTGAGATGAGCCAGATACTCAGATTAGTGGGCCAGAATGTTAAAGCTGCTATTATAAATATGCTCAAGTACTTAAATGAAAATATAGTTATGATGAATGATTAGATGCAGATTTCAAAGAGAAATGGGAATTCCCAGAACTAACAAGTACAATGTCTGAAGACAAAAAAATCCCAGATAGGCTTTGCATACTCATGAAAGCAGAAGAAAATACCAAGTGAATTTGTGTAAAGAAGTCAATAAAAAAGACAAAATAGAAGAACAAAAATTAAAAGATTAACAAACATACTGTATTTTTTCACATATATGTTCATATTTGTCATTGCTAGTGCTCTTTATGCATTATGCATTTCTATAGGTTCAAGTTTTCACCTGATAACATTTCTTTTAAGTCTAAAGAACTCTTTAAAAACATATGACTTTTTAAAGAAATATATATGTCATTCTTTTGTGAGTGATGATTTTTCCAACATATGTAGATGCAATACAAATGATAGCACAAACTGTGGAGAAAGTCATTGCAACAGTAGTGTTTAAGTTTCTTACAGTACACAAAGTTCTATGATATTTACTTCAAATTTAGTGTTACTTTTTAAGGATACACTTTTAAATTTCCAGAGCAAACTGTCAGAGAATGCAGTGAGCTGTAGCTAAAACCCAATGGACAAATTAAAATAGAATATGAAAACAATATTTGTTTAACCTCAAAGAAAACATAAAGCATAAAAAAAGAAAAGAGTTAGAAAAAATTAGGAAAATAGAGGAACCAAATCCAACAATGCCAATAATTGTATTGTATGTAATTGAGCTAAAAACTCCGGTTATATCATATCTTAAAGGTAGGCAATTAAATCATTCTTACTTTTGCATGTGTCCTGCTACTTTTCCTTCTCTGACTCTAACCCTTTTGGTTTCCCCTTTGACTTAGGAGTTTTTATAGTTACATTGGGCCCACTCAGATAACTCAGTGTAATCTGATCATCATAAGATCAGCTAATTAACAACCTTAACTCTATCTGCAATCTTAATTCCACTTCGCATACTCAGTCTCTGGGAATTAGTGTATAGACAGTGTATGCTTACCATAGCTGGATATACTGTATTACTATTATAGAAATAAACAACTAGACAAAAAATATTACAAGAGATAAGTAGAAATATTTAACAGTAATAGAAGCTTGCTTCATCAAGAATTAAATGTTTACCACATCTCTTGCAGTAATAGATATAGAACATTTGGACACATAAAAATCAGTAAGGATTGAAGATGTAACAGTGTTAGACACTACAACCTCTTTGATACTTATAGAAGACACCAGAAAATAACTGCAAAATATACATTGTTTTCAAAAGTGAATATTTTCACCAAGATTCATGTGCCAGCCCACTAGAGAAGGTCTGATATATTTGAAAAATTTTAAATTCTGATAGCATATTTTCTGACTACAATGAAAAAATTTAGAAACTTCATATAAACCTAGGAACTTAAATCCCCAAACATATTCAAACTAAATGGCATACTTTCAAATGACCTACATGCAAATAAGAAATCACAGACAAATTAGAAAATGTTTCAAAGAAATGATAAAATAGAGCATATGAAGAATTTATGGGATGCAGCTAAATAATGCTCAGAGGAAAATTTATATTTTAAAAATTCTAATTAAAAGAAGAAGTATTAAAAATCAATTATCATTGTTTACACCTTATGAGTAAACTAAAACCAAAGTAGAGACAATAAATGTAAGAACAGATGATAATAAAGTGGAAGACCATTCAGAAACGTTGAACCAAAAGATGGCTGTTTGGAGAATAAAGCTAATAAGACTGATCAATTGGAATAACAGAGTGAAAAATTGGATATTTCTGTAGATTTTATAGACATTAAAAATATAGTATGAACATTAATAATATTCTGCTAATACATTTGAGATATTAGACGGAATGAACAAATTCTTAGGAAAGCACCACTTACAACTTGGCATGAGATGAAGTAGAAAATCTGAACAGCTCTGTATCTATTAAATAAAGTAAATTAGTTATTAAAAAATCCCAAAGAATTCCCCAGGTCCAGATGGCTTTAATGTTAAATATTTAAGAAATAATAACAATTTAAAGACACTTTTCTAGAAAATATATGATGTAGGAACACTTCCTAACTCATTTTATAAGGCCAGCATAAGCCTGATATCAAAATAGATGGAAAGGAAATTGCACATTATATATCTTATAAACCTAGATACAAATTAAAAAAATATGTTAGCAATTTATATACAGCATTATATGAAAAAGATAGAACACTATGAACCAGTAGGATTTATCCAAGGAGTTCAAGGACAGTTTAACAAAGTAATGGGAATGTATTTTAATGTAGACAGTGGTGTAGGTTACATGGGTCTATGAAGTTTTCAGAATTCACTGAATTGTCCACCTAATAATGATGCATTTCACTTTATGTGAATTTTACAAAAAATATTAGCATTTTTTTGGATATTTATATTTTAATTACTGAACTCCATTTTGTAGGTTTGCTTTTTCACTGGACCGATGATATGGTTCGGCGGTTCAGATGGTATGGTTCGGCGGTTCAGAAACTACTTTAGGTTTATTCTGATCTTAAGAAGGTAAATAAAAATAGTAAGGTTAGTGAGAATCATATTTGTCACTGTTGGAGAAAAGATTGACAAATCATAGAAAGTAGAAAGATAGTGATGAACTCCGTGTTAAGAAAAAGCTCAAGAAGATTAAAGATATCAGAAAAAAAGAAACAGAAGTCACACTTAACGAAGGGGCTTGTGCTGCTCAAATCTCGGGCAATTTCATCACCAAAAGAAATAATATCATATTATGTTTTAAAAACAATGAATATAGACTGATTTAGATGATAGTGTTGTGATTAATGTTAAATTTTCTGATTTTGATAACTGTACATTGATAAGGTAAAAGAGTATACTTTTAAAAAAGCTAAATGGAAATATTTAGTTGTAAAGGATCATGATATTACTATTTTATTCTCAAATAGTTTTGAAATTGTTATGTGTGTATACCTGGGCACATACGTACAGACACATACATGAAGGCAAACAGAGAATGATAAAACAAATGACACAAAAGGAAAACAACTGGTTATTCTGGAAAACAAAAAAAAACAACAGCATAATAAAATTCCCTGTATTATTCTTGAAAGTTGTTTTTTTATTATGAAATAGTATAAAAATAAAATGTTACACACACAATAAAGCCTTATCCTAAGGCTATTGCTACTTTATTGGGTTGAAGTACACACATTAAAACTCACGGAAAATTGGTCATTCTGAAACCAAATGTCAGAAAATTATATAGGTTGCTTTTCTCTGTTTAAGAGGAGCACATATAGCTTTCATGAGTGTGATTGACAAGTCTTAGAAATGAATTTCTTTTTCTCCAGAGGACAATTGCACTAGCCCTGTACCACCTCCGTTAATCTGCTTCAACCTTGGCCCTAGTTGCCACTGAAAATGAGAAGGTAGTTTTGCCTTTGGGGTCTTTTCCATCCTTAGATCCTCTGCATAGGGTGACAACTAGAAGGGCAACTGAATGTGTTTTGTGGTCTGTACAGTGGTCTATTGGGAACGGAGTTGAAACTCTGATATGTTTCACATGCCTCCGAGAAACAGGCCTGGGAAGATAATGATTCTACTATACTATTCATCTAGTTTGAGACTGACCCTGAGTATGAATGCTTGGAGGAAAATTAGCATGTGTTAACTGCTTTGGCTGTGGTTAACTCAACACACATTCATTGAGACTCTGATATATCCCTAGCTCTATGCCAAGTACAGTGGAGAATAACAAGTAAAGAATATGTGGTACCTGATTTTAACTGCTTACATACAGTTGGGGAAGAACAGAAGGCATATGACTAAAATAATAATTAATACGCTATAGATTTATGCGCTCGAAATGTATAGTCAAGGTTTCTATTTCTAAATGGCTGACTAAACTATAAAATTTAACTTTCTATCTCTTATAGCCCCATTCAAATGATCAAAATATAGAAATTTTTGAAATAAACAAGAGTATTGAGTCAGAGCCAGAAAGCAAAGGTACGTGCCATCCACGTTTACTAAGGTCAAGAAATAACAGTCGCTATCATTCATTGAGCACTTCCTATGCATCACACGGTGTGGTGCATGCTTCACATACATTATGTTATTCAACCCTTTGGGACTTACCAAATTTACTTGAGAAATATGAGCCTTAAGGAGATTAAGTAACTCACCCAAAGTTACACAAGTTACAGAGTTCTCTCTCAATTCACCATATAGTAATAGAGCATCACGGAATGGATGGAGAGAATGTGATTCGTATGTTTGTATATGCACAGTAGACATATGATAAACATCTACACCTAAATCACTATAAGGAAGCTCTTCCACTACGTGGATAATAAAAATCACAGAAATTTTTAAAATATGTGTCATAGATTAATTGACAGTGATTTTTTTCCATAGAAGATGCATAAAATAATGATGTCTCACAATTGACTGTAACTCAGAGTCAATAAAATTCAAGAAGTATAACATCTTAGGGTTCAATAACCATGGGAGTTATTGAATTATGAATACTTAAAAATAACGTATAATTTTCATGTGATTCAAACTTTCTCAGAACTTAAAAAAAATAGGAACTATCCCCACTGTTTAAAAAATTTAAGCAACACTTAGAATGTAAAGGTCTTGGACAAAGTGATAAATTCTCTAAGATAGAAGTTAGAAAAGAAGCCTGCAGGATACAAGCAGGAATCCTAAATAAAATATTGTCAAATAAATTAATCACTGTAGATAATATACCATGACCGAGCAGATTTTAATCCCAATTAGCAAAAAGGAACTCTGTTAATATAATTTATCATTTTGATATGCCTAAAACGAAAAAAAAATCCATTATCTTCTCAAGAAGTACCAAAAGGCATTTGATAAAATTCACATATATATATATATATATATATATATATATTCCCTCCCCAAAACTCCAAGAATAATATAGTATCTGCCCAAACCATTACAATCAATGAAAGAATATTACAATATTTACCATTAAAAATAAGAACAAGAAAATATCTGCCTAAAACAATTTTATATAATGTTTTGAAGGTAGACTCAATACATATATTACACCATACAAGAACCTATATAAATAGAAGTTGATGCAAAATATTATTTAATATTATATCGTATTATGTCTGAAAATATCAAAAAATAATGACCTTAACTTGAACAGATAAAAATGTAAGTTGTTTTTCCATGAGATAAATAGAACATCTTTATATAATAACAACAGTTTGTTACACAGTTCCATGAATAAAGTTCCAAATCACAACTGAAATAGCAAATAGAACCACTTGGTGGGAGTTTTGCTTTATTGGACTTTTAAATGTATACAAACTTTTCGTAAGGACTGGAAAACTGAAAATATGAAGCCATGATCTTTCCATTTTTCTCTCTTTTATTTTTCCCTTTCTACCAGGTAACACTAAAATTTTCTATTGTAAGGTTCATAACAGCAATATTGATCTATATTTTTTTATTTCTTGGGTTACAAAAACAGCGATTTTACTTTGAAAATTGTTTAAGGAGAATGGCACATAGCTTATTAGAATAGTCACAGTTGGTCCTGGCTTTTAGATTTTGTGGGTGTTTGTAACCAATTAATTCACTGAAATATTAGAATTATAGGACACCTGAGGGAATTGCTGTTAGAGTATCACAATTGTAAGTATTTTGGTGTGGTGTGTGGTTTCTACGTTAAGGGCGTTTGTAGGCAGAATGCCCTCTCTCAGGTGTTTACTTCCAAATCACTGGAACCTGTGAATATGTTTAGTTACATGTCAAGAGGTGCTTACAGATTTAGTGAGAGTGCTCTAAACTAATCACACAAAGCCTTGAAAGCAGAGAGCTTTCTCCAGCTGTAAGCAGGAGAGACAAGGCAGAAGTGGAAGTCAGAAAGATTCAAAGTGTGAAAAGTATTCTCCCCACTACTGGTGGCTTTGAAGATGAAGGAGACCATGAGCCAGGTAAAGCGGGAGAAGGGGAAGGGGAAGGCAGCCTCTGCATGCTGAGAATGATCACACTGTCAGCTAGCAATGAAATGGGAACCTCAGCCAACCTGAAGGAACCTGGGAGTGGATTCCTACTCAGAGCCTCCAGTAAGTGGCACAGGCCAGCCAACACCTTGACTTCGGCTACATGAGACTCAGCAGAGGCCCAGCTGAGTATCCCAGACTTTTGACCTATACAACTATGAGGTAATAGATTTGCATTGTTTTAAGCCACTAAGTTAGTGATAATTTGTTACAACAGCAATACAAAGTTCATTCAAAGGCAAATCAGTAGCTACATGGAATTTATTTCTAAGTGAAATTAGAATGAATGGTGGGCAGGGTGAAAGATAATAGTAGAGAAGAATAAAATTGTACAAAGTCTATTATTGAAAAAAAACAAACAGGGCACCTGGGTGGCTCATTTGTTTGAACATCTGTCTTTCGCTCAGGCCATGATCTCGTGGTCCCTGAGTTCTAGCCCCACATCAGGCTCTGTGCTGACAGCTCAGAGCCTGGAGCTTGCTTCAGATTCTGTATCTCCCTCTCTGTTTCTGCCCCACTCCTGCTTGTACTTTACCTCTCTCTCTCTCTCTCAAAAAAAAAAAAAAAAAAGACACTACCATTACTAAAGGAAAAAATATAATTTGTGTATAAACCATTAAAAAGAGTAGAAATGAGTAGTTAATATTTATTAAACTCCACTCTACAAATAAAATCAAGCCTTTACATTCCTAACAAAAGCGTTTTTAAATGAGGTATAAAAAGCAAAACCTTGAACTTCTAACAGAAATTTTAAAAAATCTAAAATAGAAAATAAGAAATTCACAGTTAAAGTGATCTGAAGCAGGTAGAGATATTTTAGAAATTTAAATAAACAAACAAAACTTAGAACAAACATAGAACTTACATAAAAATGGACTGAGTTCAAGACCGTAAAGGGAATCTCAATAGATACCAAAGATTTGATATCAATATGCTTTGTTCAGCACAACAGAAATTTTTAAAAAGTAAATGTCTGGGTATAAAAATTTTTAAATGAATATAACATTATTAAACAATCAAAAAAGTCACTAAATACCCAGTTTATTCAATAAAAGTGGTATTTGAAGAGACAGTTGCAGTTTTAAGTGCATTTATTAAAAAATACATGTGCAAGAGAGGAGAAAAATTGAAAATATATGCACTTATTAGTCAATTCAAAAAGGAACAAAATAAATCCAAAGAATGGAAAAGGGAAAATCCCTGAAGTTAAAGCATAAATTGTAGAAATAAAGAAAAGAAACAAATCCCCAAATAGCAGTCGGTGAGTAAAAAAAAAAGCTCTCCCCCATCAACAAACACCCAATTAAAATTTAAAAAGCGTTGGTTATTTTTAAAGATTAATAAAATACTACATCGAACAAGATAGCTGGGTGGATTTTGAAATCCGAGTGAAATATATGGGAGTTCATCATTTCGTTGTCGTGCTGTCTATCTGGTAGTGTTTGTCAAAATCACTTTGAATGCTTTTTCAAAATACACAAGATCGAATTTCATTCCTGGAAAACTGAACCTTGGAGCAGAGTTTGGAGGCAGATGTGTATATAATAGATATCTTTAGAAGATATGGTGGTGCACAACACTCTGTATCATAAGGATCAGAAATACCAGCAATGATACAAAAATCCTAAAGCATTTCAGGGGGTCCTATAAACAACACTCAAAACAAAACAAAACAAAACTTTGAGTTATGAATCTGAGTTGCAGTTCTCGCCAGTTCCAGTTAGGCGAAGAAGCAATAATATAGTCCATGCTTTTTTTTTTTTAATAATTTATTGTCAAGTTGGTTTCCATACAACACCCAAGTGCTCATCCCAACAAGTGCCCTCCTCTGCGCCCGTCAGCCACTCTCCCCCAACCCAAGCCTCCCACACCCCTCATTTTCTCCATCAACTGATGAATGGATAAAGAAGATGTGGTATATATATATACAATGGAATACTACCCAGCAATGAGGAAGAATGAAATCTGGCCATGCGTAGCAACATGGATAGAACTGGAGGGTATTATGCTAAGTGAAATGTCAAGTCCGAGAAAGACACCATATGTTTCCACGCATAGGTGGATTTTGAGAGACTTAGCAGAAAACCATGGGGGAGGTGAAGAGGGGAAAGGAAAAAAAGACACAGAGAGGGAGGTAGACAAAACATAAGAGACTCTCAAAGACTAATATAGCCCATTCTTGCTTAGACTTTTATATTCACCACATTTTCATTGTGATCCTATGATGCGACAGATGTTAAATGATAAGTGAATATAGCACATAAAATAGTACTGGTCCTCACTCTTAGGCAACAAAAGAGTAAGCAAATAATGTATTATTTCAGATTTTGATGAATGCTTTGAGATGAAGTAAATAGGCTATAGGAAGAGATTATTAAAAAGCACAGACAGTGTGCTCCTGTTTTCAAAACGATACAAGGGGTGAAGATGGAAGGAGCCAGATACTGAAATACTTCTCCATAAGGAAGGTTTTCTTTGTGAAGTGCCCTCCTTCCATGAAACCAACATAGCAACAAAGTTTCTGACTCAATCTACAGTTGTTCGATACATCCTAATTAAGACAAGTAGGACACAGGGCGGGGTTCAGGGAAAAACAACCTATCCATCATTCGGCTTTCTGGCTTCCAGGTCATTAGTCCCTAAGGAGAAAAGAGCCATCCCACCTCACACCACTCTAAACTGACTTGGTAGGAGACTCTTTAAGGTTTTGGACACCAGCTAGATATTAGAGCATGATGTTTGCTTTCATTTATTTGGGCTCAATTCATCCTGAATTCCTTTGGTGGCTCTGAGTATTCATGGAAAATTAAGAAAATTGAGATCCTTTCCACAACTCTTTTCAGAGAACTTACTATCAATGAGTAAACAAAAGATAATTAACAGCAAGCAGTATATTAGATGACAGAGTATAACACTATAGGACTTTAAGGAACTTTAAATACATGCAAGGTAACATAAAGAAGGCGGGGCATTTAACGAATCTTGGAGGATCAGTGGGTTAGAGAGTAGAGTTAATGAAACTAAATGAATTAGTTTGCATAGAGAAAAGATAATTGCCAGCTCAAAAGTGTCTTTATTCAGAAGAAAGGAAAATAAAGAAGAAACCAAATGAATAACTGTGGGTAATTTAGTGAAAACTTTCCCTCCCATAGAAGGAAGTTCAAAGAGCATGTCTTATTGACAATACATCAGTGGTATCATTTTCCTATATGATATATGGCTCCTTTAATTTAGAATTTTTCTTACTTTTTTCTTTTTTGGCCCATTGATTTTTTTTAGGTTGAAAGGAGCTCATTTTTCCCCTTATGGGGAGAGTATTTTCCCAGAACAAAAAGAAAAATGATTCATTTTTACCTAGTAATAAAAGTTTCCAGCAGTTTTGCATCTGTCAAACCGTTTCCGTTTATTCTAAACTTGAACTATAGAAATTTACAAATAAATAATTGTTTTTTTTAAAACAATTATTTCACTTTTCCTACATTCCTATTGAGACTCCTTAGTAATTCTCAAGAAATTTACTCCATGCTTTCATATGCAGTTGGATCATCAAAATGCAAGGTCAGTTCTTTGAAGTGACAATCCCAATGCACTAGATAAATGGTCAGATGGCAAAGTGCAGGTAATAGATGACCTTGGGAGCTAGGGTCTTGAAACTCTCAAGGAAACAATTATGGATGCTTTATATCATGGCAGTAAGTCATTGTCCTCCAGCTTGGTCTGTAGGCACGTGTTGTTTTCCCAATAATGCAAGGAGAAAATGGAGGAACTGACAAGCGGTATACATGCTTACCAATAATCCATACTAATAAGAACACAAATAATTCGAGAGAAGTTTTTAAATGCCACCTTTCTTCATTCTCCTAAGTATATCAAAATAGATCTAGGATGAAGTTTGGCTTGTATGATGAGAATATAGTTACAGCATCTTATCATAAAATTATCCAACTTACGATTGCTATTGTTTTTTTATGTTTGGCAATGCATGTTGCAGTTGAGAGAAAAAGTAATTTTACCAAGGAAAGAACCTGGGACTATGGGTTCAACAACAAAAATTATACATATTGTTTTCTCAGTCTGCCTTTATTTTTGTTTCTTTGTTTTTTGCACAATAAAAATTATATTAGTATTTTTCCTGTTATGCCAATTTTGTAGGTCACTAATTTTGAATCTTTGGGAAAATTACTTAATTCTTCTAAAATTTGGTTTATTCAGTGTTAAAAGCAAATGATATCATCTGTTCTGCCTAATCTGCATACCATTGTTTCCTCCCACTTGGGCTAGAACCAATGGTCATCAGACTTGTTATTTCTACCCCAGGGCTTGATGAAGAGGGTCTGAAGGGTGCCCGGGCATGGAGAATTTTAGGGAATCACCTGCCAGAACCTCATATCCCAAACTTTCCATTTCTTACAATGGAGCTGCTACAAGCAAAGACTCATTCATTTTCCTTTCCCTACTTTCTCTTTCATAATCATATCTTTTCCAATTTGTATAGAAAAAAGGCATAGCTCTTATGCATCCTACACCTAATGATTGAAATTCTGGATTGTCTGGTTTAGAAGCATATGAGAAGGCGGGGAGGTGAGCCAAATATTAGTGGCCAAAAGAATGAACTGCGGTAATCAGTACAGCAAGTCACTAAGAATTTTTGGAGTCCCATCTTTCTAGCACATAGTAGGATTTCATGTCTTACCAGTGGTTTGGGACTCAGAGTGGCATATGTTATTTCTGGGCTGAAGGATTTAATTCCTGGTAATATCTTTCTGCCATTGCTATTAGCAACTTTCAAGATGGCAGCTGCTCTGATAGCTTGAATATTGTAGTCAGCAGACATGGACCAGAGCCCACAACTGACTTGCATTAAATGCATAGAGGAGAAGAAAAATAGGCAATTTTGCTTGTGTGCTTGTTTGCTCTAGCCATTGAAGTTTTGAGGTTGCTTATTACCTTTTCATGGCCTGATCCTTTCTGACTGAAACTGTGTCTCTGCATGTTATATGTATAAAGCCCAACAGACTTAAAGGAAAAAATAGAACTGATGATGAACAAATAACATTTATAGGAAGCAGCCTCATCCATATCATCAGGAGATTTAAAGAACCTTTCAAAGTATAATAATATTTATTGAAACTTCTAGTGTATATTAATATTATGAACAATTTTAGATTATAATCATGATAACTCATTTAAAATAAATTTTGCAGTACTTAGAGACTTATAGTCACAAAAAGTTTAAAATTAAATTTCAATTTACGTATGGGTTTATTATTTGTATAGAGGAATCTGGAAATACAACATGAGCGATAATAGGCTTTTCAGCATAAGTTACATAGGTTTGTCACAAAATATATGTATTTGAAAAAAATATATATATATATGTGGTGAGTATGGCATCAGGGAAATAGAGAAAATAAAAATAATAAATAATTTCCAACTCTTGAAGTTTTTGATATAGTTTTTATTTTTTATTTAGATATAACATTGTGTTATTAATTATTAATTTCAGGTGTATAATATATTGATTCAGCAATTCTATGCATTACTCAGTACTCATCATGATAGGTGTACTCTTAATCTTCTTTATCTATTTCTTCTCTTTATTTCCTCCACTCACCTCCTTCTGGCAACCAGCAGTTCTCTATATTTAAGAGTCAGTTTTTGAGGGACCTGGGTGGCTCAGCTGGTTAAGCATCCAACTATTGATTTCAGCTTAGACCATGATCTTGTGGTTCATGGAATCCAGTCCCATGTCTGTGCTAAGGGCACAGAACCTGCTTTGACTCTGTCTCTCTCTCTGTCTCTCTCTCTGTCTCTCCGTCTCTCTCTGTCCCTCCCCCACTTATACTCCGTCTGTCTTTCTCCCTCTCTCTAAAAAATAAACAGTGTTAAAAAAATCTGCAAATGATATATCTGTTAAGGGGTTAATATCTAAAATATGTAAAGAACTGATACAACTCAACATCAAAAAGCAAATAATCCAATTAAAAGTAAGCAGAGGACCCGAATAGACATTTAAGAGTCTGTTTTTTGTCTCTTTTTTTCTTTGTTTTGTGTCTTAAATTCTACATGAGTGAAATCATATGGTATTTGTCTTTCTCTGACTTATTTAACTTTGCATTATACCCTCTACATCTGTCCATGTTGTTGTAAATTACAAGATCTCATTCTTTTTTATGGCTGAGTAATATTCCACTCAGTGTGTGTGTCTGTGTGTGTGTGTCTGTGTGTTCCACATCTTTATCCATTTATCTATAGATGGACACTTGGGTTGCTTCTATATGTTGGCTATTATAAATAATACTGAAATAAACAGAGATGACTATTATCTTTTCAGATTAGTGTTTTGTTTTCTTTGGGTAAATACCTAGTAGTGGAATTACTGGATCATATGGTAATTCCATTTTTATTTCTTCGAGGAACCTCCGTACCATTTTCAACACTGGCTGCACCAATTTGCACTCCCACCAACAGAGGGTTCCCTTTTTTCCACAACCTCACCAACATTTGTTATTTCTTATCTTCTTGATTATCCATTTTGATGGTATAGGTGATATCTCATTGTGGTTTTGATTTACATTTCCCTAATGTTTAGCGATGTTGAACATCTTTTAGTGTGTCAATTGGCCACTTCTATGTCTCTTTGGAAAAATGTCTATTCAGGTCCTTGCTTACTTTTAATTGGATTGTTTGCTTTTTGATGTTGAGCTGTATCAGTTCTTTACATATTTTAGATATTAACCCCTTAACAGATATATCATTTGCAGATACCTCATTCAGTAGGTTGCCTTGTGATTTTGTTGATAGTTTCTTTCCCTGTGCAAAATGTACTTTTAAATAGATGGAAGTGGGTAGAGTAATGGTATTTAGATTCCATTGGGTATATTTGAAAAAGAAATGCAATGTTATTTTAATATGTCAAAATTGGTAACACGTTGAAAACTACCTCCATTGCGACTTATGGCAAAACATTTTAGATGTCACTGCAAAAATGTGTAAGGATGTTTGTTTGTATTCAAAATTATTTTAATGGGTATGCAAGCCAAATACTTGAAGACCATTGGGTTATAAATATGGGACATGAGGCTGAACACATTCAATCAGTGCTTCTAAACCAAATACTTAAAATCTGAGCTGTTTAGATGCATAGAAATTGATGAGCTACTAGTTCTAGTCCTATAAGTTTCCATCATTTATGTCACAATAAAATATAGGGAAGGAGACAAAGAAAAAAAACAGAATATGATAGCTGTTTATGAGCCGCTGAGCATTAACAGGAGGGATAATAAATTATGATTTATTTTTTGTCAGCATTTGGATGTTGAGGACAGACCTCTTTCTAAAAGGATGTAGCAGGGACTCAGTCAAAAAGCTGAAGCTGATGAGCACAAGTTGACATAGAGGTGGTTTTCTCATCTAAGGGTGGAGAACACCATGACAGTTTCCTGTTATTAGTTGTCCTTTGATCTGACTCTTATAGCAAAATAAAATAACTGTAGGGAGTTTTCAAACTTAAAAGGCTTCCACTTGACCTTTGGTAGCCATATTGATCTTCTCAATTAGAAGAGTAGGACAGTGTTAGTTTTCTAGGGCTGCTGTAACAAATTAACACAAATTGGATGGCTATAATAGAAATTTATTTTGTCATGTCTCTGGAGGCCAGAAGTCCACAATCAAGCTGTTGCAGCACTACCCTTCCTCTGAAGGCTCTAAGGGAGATTCTGTTTCTTAGCTCTTCTACCTTTTGGTGATTCCAAATATCCCTTTTTTGTGGCCATGTCACTCCAGTCTTTCTACCCATGATCACATTGCCTTCTCTCTGTGTCTTCTCCTGTCTCAAATCTTCTTTCTCCTATGAGGATACTTATCATTGGATTTAGGCCATACCCACATAATCCAAGATGATCTCATCTAGGGTCTTTAATTGAATTATATTTGCAAAAACCTTTTCCCCTTACCCCCAAATAAGGTAACATTCTCAGGTTCCAGAAATTAAGACATGAATGTATCTTTGGGGAGGCCACCGTTAAATCTACTGCAGGCAGCAAAGGTAGGTAGTCACTTTATGCATCTATGAATAGGTGGCCATGTCTGGAGATGAGATTGGACAACAGAATCAGGGAAGTGGAGTGAAAGAGCTTTTAAAATGGTACCTATGAATAGCTTAGAAAAGGCCTTTCAATAACTCTCTTTTCCCCCCTTCCCATCATTCACTCCACCAGAATACTTGGAAAGCTGAGAAGAACACTTTAATGGCAAAAATAATAATAGAAGCCTAGAATTTAGGTAGTGGTAGGAGAATTAAATGAACTAATCTTTGGACAGTTTTGGACATGGAACCTTTTGGGGATAGGTTTTTCTAAAAATAAGAGAGGAGAAGAACCACTTATATTCAGAACGCTGAGCAAACCTCACCTATTGGCATTGTGGCTTGGCATTGTTAGTGACCCTTATGACCAGTTGAGGCTTTTTGTTTGTTTGTTTGTTTGTTTTTTTTGTTTTCACCATTAGTGTAGTAAACCAAAAGGGAAAAAATTTCTTATAAGCCTATGAGTGGTCTAGTGAATGCACTTTCGCTCTGGGTAAGGTGATTGTCAGACTAGCAGGCATTAGATTCACCTGCAGGCCATGTTAAACTGCAGTATTGCTAGACTCCGCTCCCGATTTCTGACTCAGCACTTCTAGTGTGGTAGCGTCCCCTCCCTAAGGGGGAAAAAACAATCTCAAGACAACCTTTCTATTCACATATGTAACAACATCCCTCATGACCTTGTAACAGGAGACCACTTAATCAGACTGCATGTTTGTGTGTAACTATACATGGGAGACAATGAAGTAAAAAATTTTTAAAAAAACCACTCCACGTGATGTTCGGGGCTCAGTTCTTTGGGTCCGAACCCAACTGAGCAGTGCTGTAGGAATAAAGTTGCTTCCTGGAAAGAAAAGCCTCGGTGTCACGACTCTGTGTGTGATATTCGTGCTACACTAGAGTAGGACGAGGAATGCATTTTTAAAAGTTTCTAGGTAGTACTGCTTCTGCTGGTGCAGGGCCCACACTTTGAGAACCACAGGTTTAAGCTTTAGGCCTATTTTTGGCTTCTGCCAGGAATCCTGGTTGGGTCCATACACCTGTTTTCACTGGTGACTGGTTTAAACTTTAGAGTATACATCTCCTAAAACTAGATCAGTGCTTTTAAAAATTTAACGAGTAAATCGATCACCTGAAAATCTTGTTAAAACCCAGAATCCTGCCTGTGTGCCTTGATTTAGTGTGTCTGAGGTGGGTCTGTGGTGGTGGAGGTCATAGAGAGGATATGACCGCCGGTTGACCCCAGAGCTGGCCCAGGCAATCAGAAGAACTCACCCCTCCCCTGTCCTTGGATTGTACTTTCCTCCCACTATTCCTATAGCTGAAGCCATTTCAAGATGCATCCTTGAGAGAGCAATGTGTTATTGAGATTATCTGGATGGTCCAAGTGAGTGAGCCCAATTAAGGCCTCTAAATTAATTCTAATGATTGTGGCGGGCGGTTTGGAGATCTGTTTGCCTCTGGCCGGCGCCAGGGAGGAGCCTCCTTCGTAAGTTCCTGTGCTCATTAAAACCGCCAGCTACTATCCTGGAGGGGCCTGCCTCTGCCTTCCGCCTCTCCTTGCCCGCGGTGCACCGGAACCGGCTTCACATTTCACCCGAGGAATTCCGGAATTTTGGACCAACAGCCTGTGGTTTTCCTTTTCTAATAAACTTCCGGATTACACCAAGTCTGTTGGTTTAGAGACCATACTTTCACTGGCAAGAAAATAGAGGACGTTTATCTGCCTGACCTTGTTCGTTGTGCTCAGCTCTTACTGGCGCCTGGAACAGAGGACATCTAAGACTGTGACGGTAAGTCCAGATTTGAGTATCATTTCTGGAATGTGATTGAAATCCTGTTTGATCTCCAGAAGGTGCTCCAAAATCTCTGTTTTCTGCCTTTATGACTACCCTACCCTATCCTCTGCTTATTTCTCCTCTGCTCACAATGAGTCAGGATTAAGGAGTGTGTGCTTATAATAACGCTAGAGGTGAAACTTTAATTAAAATATTAAAGGGTTGGGGTCCCATGGCTCTTTTTTATGGTACTTAAGTAAAATATCTAGGATTTCTCCTACCTGGAAGCTTCCAAGTTGTGGCTATAGGTTTCCAGTGAACTGTATTCTTTTTTTGTTTGTTTTACACACCTTACTAGCACCCTTTTCTTCAGACTAATAGGTTTTGCCTGGTACCTAGACTAGTAAGAAACAGTGGGCAGAGATTCTTAGATGGCACCAGGCAAAAAAAAGGAAAGAAGTGTGTGCTGCTATTTTTGTTCTTTTTGTTCTTGGTGGTGGTTTCCTGTGATCAAAGGATTACTTGGTAAGGTCAAGCTGAGGAGCTGTCATTTGGGTTTGAGGCAGAAACTGACTAGGAATATTATATATAGATAGGCATATACATACATATTCATATGTATATGTATAGTTTTCCCCCCTTAGCCTTGTTCTGAAGACCTTTCTTCTTCTGAAGCTTCATAATTGTGGTGGGGCAGGGCAAAGATGGGTGTGGAGTGATGGCAGTGGCAAAAAAGGCTATTGGGATCTAGGATACCATTTCCCTGCCTACTCATTATCTCTTTACCTTGAATACCATTAACATTGATGACCAATAAGGCTAATTTATAAACTAAGCAATTGATAACTATGTGTACTACGCAAAAACTGGTAAGGGTTGGGGAGGACAGAAAAAGAATGGGGGACAAAAGCATAATTTGAGAATCTTTGGGCTCTGGGAGTTCTTGCAAGCATTTTATGTGTCTGTGTGAGTGTAACAATATAATTCTCAAGATACCTCAAGATACTGGCGCTGTTAAGCACTATTATCCCCACCGACTATGTGATGAATAAGGAGATGTGGAGCTATTAAATAATTTGTTCAATATCACAAAATTCGTAAGTTTCAGAGTTGAAATTTGAATGCAGGTCTTTCACAAACATAAGATTTCATGAGTCAATCACTTAATGAATGTTAGGAGATATATTGATGTTAGATTTTATAGTTTACTACTTAAGAACCCCTTTAACAGAGGGGCACCTGGGTGGCTCAGTGGGTTAAGTGTCTGGCTCTCAATTTCGGCTCAGGTCATGATCTCACAGTTCCTGAATTCAAGCCCCGCATCAATCTCTGTGTTGGCAGTGCAGACCTGCTCGTGATTCTCACTCTGCTCTCTCTCTGCTCCTCTTCCGCTCACTCTTTCTCTTTCTCAAAATAAATAAACTTATAATAAAATAAAATGAAATTCTGTCATAAAAAAAACTTTAATACAAAGTAAAATTCTAGAAAGCAGGATGACTTTTATATAGCACATATAATTAAGGGAAGAGAAACCTTCATCTTTAGGGAAGTCCCAAGATTGGTGCAAACTGAATAATCCTGATGAAGTGGTTAACTGGATGTCAATAGGGTATCCATTAACTGTCAGTATGGAAAGTGACAGGACGTTCTCCCCTTGATCTTCTACTTTTCTGTCTTTTTCCTTACCGGAGTTCAATCGGGCAGAGTGAGACTCTGATAGAAGTTTGTTCTAAATTCCTACTAAATCATTTGGTCCTTCCAAAAGTTAGAAAATCTTGAAAGGGCAAATCCCAGATTGTGACTTACCCTTCGTTCTTTTAAATCACAAACCCCATTTCCAAAAAGGGTCATCAGTGGAACGGTGCGTTTTCTCCCTGGTTTCCTGTTCAGTTACTTCTTGACCACCAGTCCCAGAGTTAACAGAATGCACACCATTTTATTTTGGATTCACAGAAACGAGTTAAAATGCAAACCAGGCCCTGCATGAAATGAATTTCAAGATCAATTAGAAAACATGAACAATAACAAAACGGTAGTGTAAAAATCTCCACTCATAGGAACAATGGGGCATGGACATTGTATCATTTTTAAAGCAAAAGCTATACCTATTGTACTATTTCTAACATTCGAGTGCTTGTAGTGTGCCAGGCTACTGTTGTAAGATTTTTGTCATTCTTTTCCATTTAAGTTTGGAGTTAACATCTAGTGATATCTTTATTTGAAAGGTGGGGAGAGTGAAACATAGGGTAGGTAGCTTTCGCGGGGTCATACAGACAGGAATAGATAAATATGACACATAGAGCATACAAGTTTAAAGTCCTCCTATCCACAATCCAAGACTGCATGTGGATATACACACACAAACACACATACTCACTCAGAGCCTCTAATTTTGTTTCTAAAGGGCCCAAATCAGTGGACTTCTTTAATATCATTTAATATTATTCCAGCTAGTAGTAAGGCAATATTTAGATAAACCTATAACAATAGAAGTGTAGCATCTTTATCGGCAAGTAACATGGTGAAATATTAGTTTTTACGTCTATAAGTTTTACTGCTTTATCTTTGACAAAGTCTGAAATGGTACACTTGTGACATTTTTAAAAATTAGTCTTCCACATTTAAAGACCACTCACAATTGTCATCTATCATTGTTCTGGAAATGTCACATTGATTTTATCCTCCTTGCAATAAATGGTAACACCCCCAAAACCAAATAATGGTCTGACACTTCAAAATCAGCTGCCAGTCTTGGATAGAGCAAAAGTGGAAAAAAAAAAGGGCAATTTTACTTGAAGGACAAGGAAAAAGAGTGAAAGAGAGAGAAATGCTCTGTCAGACACTGACAATATTGACAATAGTCCAAAGTAACCTAAATTATAATATTTTGTCTTCTCTATGTAAGCGATGTCATAGAAGTGAGAAATATAGCATGTCATATTATAGGTCTATTAAACTTTGCAGATGATGGTAAATTTCTTGAAAATAGATTTAGATATAGAATCCTAGTAAAGATTGAAAATTGCAAAATCAATGTATATGGAAAGCAGATTACTTCTAGATAACCTATTCTGGAATTCTCCTGGAGCATGTCAAATTAATGATGTATAATCAAACATAGGCTGTCAGAATTATTTGAAATTGCATTAAAAGGTCCTAATATGAATAAAGCGAATTTGATTCCTTGTGGATATTGAATGACTGGAGCGTATTAGAAACAGGCATTGAACAAGGAGTCCAAATATTTGGATTTTATTGCCAGCTCTTCAGCAATGGTTGTTGGGTTTTGTTTTTGTTTGTTTTTTGAGAGGTGACTTAAACTCTCTGCAGCATAGTTTCTTCATTTGTCTATAGTAATAAAAATTATAGGTGTTTTCACCATATTCACAAAGCCTTTAATTCTGTGCATATGGGATTATGGCTCTAATTCCCCAGATGCATTTGATAACCAGCAAGATTGGAAACCTTTGTTTCAGAGTTGCAGCTATAGACATAGGGCAGAAGGTATTAGGGGTATCAAATGGACTCAGACTTTGTGTTTTTATCTGTGAGTAGATCTAAAGTTCAAGTTGAATAATAGGCAAGAAAGTATGTAGAAGACCCCTGGTTTTATTTCTCCCAGTAGATTCTCGACACCTCTCTAATATTTCAGAGGGATGTGTGGCGATGGGAGGCTGAAGGTGGGACGGTGTGAGCACTGTGAAGGAGGAAAAGGCGGACTTCTTTCTCCCAGGGTGAGGAAGGGTTGATGTCAGGGAACCATTCATTTGCTAAAAAGCTCTTTCTTCACTATGTTTTCCCTCTTCCACCCAAAAGAGAAATCACTATGAAAATTACAGTGGTAATTTGGAAAAAAATAAAAATAAAAAGGCTATATCCTTTTAAGCTTCTTCTATTAAACAGTATGTTCTTCCACTTTTTTTTAAATTTTTTAAATGTTTATTTACTTTTGAATGAGAGAGAGAGAGAGAGAGAGAGAGAGAGAGTGTGTGTGGGGGGGGGGGCAGAGAAAGAAAGGGAGACACAGAATCCGAAGCAGACTCTAGGCTCCACACTGTCAGCACAGAGTCTGACACGGGGCTTGAACTCCCAAACCATGAGATCATGACCTAAGCCAAAGTCGGACACTTAACCAACTGAGCCACCCAAGTTCCCCTTGTTCTTCCATTCTTGAATCAAGTCGGGCTTTCTGAATTGCGTTAACGAATGGAACACATCAGAAGAAATATTTGATTTTGATCCTGTGCCCTAAGAAGATTTGTAGTCTTTATTTATTTATTTATTTTGGAGGCCTGCTACCACAGACCATTCTGGGGCAATTTAATGGAATGTGAGAGCCCATGTGGGGCAGATTTAATAGCTTATAGCGGACGTCCTTTCTAGACCAATCACTCCCCTTCAACCTGAAAGCTGATTAAACCTGGAAGAGTTTAAAAAGAGTAGTTAAAAGAGAAGAGTTAAAGTGCTGTCTGCCTGACTCCAAACTTATGCATTTTATGGAGTAGTTCCTGCAATTTGATAACCTATCTCTTCAGATGATGCCTCAAGAGACAGAAACCTGGGAAACCTAAACAACTCTGTGTGTGTGTGTGTGTGTGTGTGTGTGTGTGTGTGTGTGTGTGTGTTTGCATAATAGTTTTATTCTTAGGTACTTAAAGTCACCATATTTTCCTCCGGGTTAACAGACCTAGTGATATATTATAAGAATGAGATGTTGAGGGAAAAGTTGGATAAGTGAAGGTCCAGGAGGAAAGATAGAACAGTATCAAAGGAGTCACCAACCAACTATTCTGAGAAGCAAAGTTACTGAAGGGACTATGGATGTGAGGCTAATGGGCAGGTTTGTGGGATGCTGTGCTAATACCCCTGTGGATCTGCCTCCAAACATCTGGAGATGGGACAGGTCAACAGGATTAACAGTGAGGAAGAAGAGCTAGATACAAAGTAAAAGTAAAAAGAACTAGAATCTGCCGTGGTCTCTGCAACTGGCTCTCACCAAATCCAGCCATAATGACCTAGACAGAGAAATGACTAGGGCTGCACTTCCATCTTTTGAATTTCATGCAAGTTTCTCTTTTAACCAGCTGTCATCTGGCTCTGTGCAGGGAAGGGGTTTCTGGGAGATGTAATTCCAACAAAAACAATTGGTTGTGGTTCAGCTACCACAGTTGATACATATTGGGTTGAACACTGTGTCCAGTTAGCTGAAATCATGTTCCTGAATACTGATCATTTAAAGTCATACTTGGAGAATTTTTAAAAAGATTTGAACATGGGAGATACAAACCTCATTTGTGTCTTAGTAGTATATGAGCCAAGAAGAGCAGATATTAAAGCCATGAAGTAGATCTATTGAATAATAAACTGTTTTGCTTATATTATCAAAGTAGCTTAGGAAGAAATTATGTAAGAGGAATTTGCCTTAACATCAGCTCTTTCTAGTTTACTTTTTATTAAATAGATACAAAATACTAATAGTCTTGTTCTGTAAACGAACAGTTCTCTAACATCATTTCCTATATATTCACTTTTTTTATTTGCATTTACCTGATTTCTGAAATACAAAGATTTGAATTATTTTTGTAATTGGCTTTTTTCTACACTGTTATATAATGATCACTACAATCAGGTATCTAATTTTTCCAGAACGCTCTCATTCTCCTGGCACCCCTTTGTGGACAAGCCCTTCATTGCCTACCGTTTAGCCTCTGGTACCGCTGGCCATTTCTTAGTCATTAGTTTCATCCTTTGTGAAATTCATATAAATGTAAGGAAGTGTTCCATCTTTTGTGTTTGGTTTCTTTCAGTTAGTATATAGCACGCAGGAGATTCAGCCATGTGTCAACAGTCCATTCCTTTTCATTGCTAAACAGTATTTCATTTAACAACTACGCCACATCTTCATAACCTATTCAACAGTTGACGAACATTGGGTTTCTAGTTTTTGACTATTTTGAATAAAACTAGTGTGACATACTTAATACATTTTTATTTAGACACATATTTTTGTTTCTTTTTGAAAAATACCTGGGAGTGGGACTGTGGGATCGTATAAAATATGCTTAATTTTATGAGAATTTGCCAAGAAGTTTCCTAAAGTGACATAATTTTGAGCTCCCATCATTTAACACATTAGAGTTCCAGTTCTATATAATTAAAAATGCTTGGCGTTTTATCTTTCTTTTTTTAAGTGGACATTCTGATAGACGTAAGATGGTATCTCTTTGTGATTTTAATATGTACTTCCCTAATGGCTAATGCTAAGTATATTCAATGCATATTTGCTTTTTGTATATCTTTCTAGTAGTGCCCATTCAAGTATTTGCTCATTTTTAAATCTGTCTTAAGAATTGTAAGAGTATGTCTTGAATTATGAGTAATTCATATACTCAGAGTACAAGTCCCTAATCAGATGTGCATATATTTAGAAATATCTTCTAAGTTTATGGCTTAGCTTTACATTTGTTTAAGTATCTTTTGAATAACAAAACTGTGTAAGGCTGAGAGTTCCAATCTGTCTTTTTTTCCCTAAGCCAGATATCCTTGGGTCATTTGGTAGGTCTTCATAAAAAACTTAAAGGATAATTTATGGTTTTCAGTGTATATGTTAGAAAAGAAGAGAAATTGAATTAATGAACTAAGCATGAATCTCAAATTCATGTAAGAACAACAAAATGCAAAGAAAATGAAGGAAATAATAAAAATAGAGCAAATAGAAAATATTATTAAATTCGTCTTAACAAAGCTCAAACTGTTCTTTAAATAGATTAATATAATCCATAGATTTCAGGCAAAATAGATTAATAAAAACAAAGGTTTAATTAACTTATTTCAGGAATGATAAAGGAAATATCACTATAGATCCTGTGGATATTGACAACTAAAAGGAGAAATTATTAATAAATTGATGTTAATTTAAAAATGTTGCATAGGGAAACTACTTACTAAAGCTTACTCAGATAGAAATAGAATGCCTAAATAATCTAATAATTATTAAAGACATTGGACTTATAATTAAAAAGTCCATAAAGAAATAAAAAGCCTCTAGTTTCAGATGGCTATATCTTTCTTTAAGCTCTACTAAACATTTAAGGCAAAAATAATTCTTTTTCTTGTTAGTTTGTTTTTCTACTTTTTTTTAACATTTATTTTAAGGCAAAAATAATTCTATTATGTGAATTCTTCCAGAGAATGGAGGGGAAGTACATTCCGCAACGTATTTTAGAAAACTATTCTAACTTGACATCAAAGGTTTATTAGAATTGATAAAGGAAAATTAGACCAGTATTTGTTATGAATACAAATGAAAATAAATGTTAAACTGTAACAGTGATCTTTTGCTCATTTTATTATTTTTTTTAAATTTTTTATATCATACTAACTTGGGTTCATCTCAAGAATGCCAAGTCAGCTTACATTTTTTTTTTTTTTTAATTTATTTTGAGAGAGAAAGGGACCAAGCGTGAGTATGCGAGCAAGCGGGGAGGAGCAGAGGGAGAATCCCAAGGAGGCTCAGTGCTGTCAGGGCACCGACCTCTGGGAGATCATGACCAGAGCTGACATCAGGAGTTGGGCACTTAAAGGACTGCGTCACCCAGACACCCCAGGTCATTTTACATTCTGAAATCAACCAAACGTGGGGCGCCTGAGTGGATCAAGTCGGTTAAGTGTCCAACTTTGGCTCAGATCATGATCTCGCAGTTTCTGAGTTTGAGCCCTTGCGATGGGCTCTGTGCAGACAGCACAGAGCCTGGAGCCTGTTTCAGGGTCTACATCTCCCATTCTCTCAGCGCCCCTCCCCCCCCAGCCCTTGCCCCTGCCCCGTGCCCATGCTCTCTCTCTCTTTTTCTCAAAATTAATAAATCTTAAAATTTTAAAAAAAATTTTTAATCAATAAAACTTTCCATTTACAGAATTGAAGAGAAATACCAGATGATCATGCAAAGATTTAGGAAAATTGATAAATTCAAAATCATTTTAATGAGTTAACTCCTTAGAGCAAATTAAGATTAGAAGAGAACTAATCTGAATGAACTGGTCTTCTCTGATAAAAGGTCTCTAAAAAACTAACCAACACCAATAGAAAAAATTCGTAGTTTAATGGAGAAAAACAAAAAGAAAAATCTTTCTTGTGAAAGTGAGAATTACATAAGGGTAGTAGTTGTATTGCTGTTTCTGTTCAACACTATGGAAAGTCTGAGATCCTAAACCAAAATATACTGTTTTGTGGTCACAAGAGGGAACACAGGAGAGACTCAAGAAAACAGAGTTTATTATACTCACAGGTTCTAGAAACAGGAGTCAAGACATTCCAGGTAGGACCACATAGGAAACACCAGCATTAGTCAGAGGGCAGAGGGGCAGGAGCAAGGAGAGCTCCTATGCCGTGACCTTTACTGGAGTTTCTCTGGGAAAGGCTACATTGGGTAGGCTAAAGGCTTGTAGACTGACTAGTTTGAATACTTTTGGCAGTCTCTAACCCCCAGTGGCGGTCCCCGAGGCTTAAATCCTGGATTGTTTAAGGCAGAGCCATTTGCCTCCAGGGCATTTTGGGCCTGATCCAGAAGGTATTGCTCTATATTGGTTAGTTTGCATATCAAAGGCATGCTCTTGGCTGAGAATTTTGACCTAAGAATTGAACAGCCCTGGGAGGGGCAGTCTCACCCTTGCCAGAAAAAATTAAGATGACAAAACATAATGCGCAGAAAATTAAAATTATAACAAGATACATAGATATGTACAAGTGTATAACTACATAAAAAAAATAAGAAATTATGTATAGGGATGTGAAAAGGAAAAACTCATTAGTTACATATTATACATTTCTATATGTCAAAGTCCAATGGAATCTACAGAAAACTATTATACTTAAGAATTCAAGTTTATTATTAAAAAATTATTGTATCGGGGCGCCTGGATGGCTCAGTCAGTTGAGCGACCTACTTCAGCTCAGGTCATGATCTCACAGTCTGTGAGCTGAGCTCCACGTGGGGCTCTGTGCTGACAGCTCAGAACCTGGAGCCTGCTTCAGATTCTGTGTCTCCCTCTCTCTCTCTCTGCCCCTCCCCTGCTCACACTCTGTCTCTGAATATGAATAACCTTAAAAAAATTAAAAAAACAAAAAAATATTGTATCATATACTGTCACAAACACAAAACTTAAAATAATGCTATATAAAATAGCATAACCATTCAATTTCTAGACTCTAATAAATCCTGTGCTAGACTTCTAGAGAAAACGAAGAAAATATTGAGAGATAATCAAGATGATATAGGAGCACAGAAGTCTTCCCTTTGTATGGATTAGGAAATTTAGTATTTTGCAGATGTCAATTGTCTTTTATTTATAAACACGATGAAACAGCAAACTAAACCAAGATCTTTTTTTTTTAATATTTTTTACTTTTGAGAGAGAGAGAGAGCAAGCACAAATGAGGGAGGGGCAAAGAGAGAGACAGACAGACAGACAGAGAAGCCAAAGCAGGCTTCAGGCTCTGAGCTTTCAGTGCGGAACCCGACATGGGGCTCGAACGTACGAACGATGAGATTACAACCTGAGCTGAAGTTGGATGCTTAACCAATAGAGCCACCCAGGTGCCCCAAAACCCAGATCTTTTACTAGTATTATGGTATGATGTTTTATAGGATGAACTTCAAATGTATATGACAAGGTTAAGTGTGAAGAATAGACAATGCATTCTTTTTTTATGTTTTTATTTTAATTCCAATTAGTTAATATGTAGTGTAATATTAGTTTCAGGTATATCATATAGTAATTCAACACTTCCATACATCATCCTGTGCACATTATGACAAGTGTACCCCTAATCCCCATCATCTATTTAACCCATCCCTCCACTCAGTTCCCTTCTGGTAACTATCAGTTCTCTATAGTTAAGAGTTTGTTTCTCGGTTTCACTTTCTCTCTGGATCTCTCTGCTCATTTGTTTCAATCCTTAAATTCCACAGATGTGTGAAATCATATGGTATTTGTTTTTCTCTGACTTATTTTGCTTTGCATTATACTCTCTAGTTCCATCCATGTCATCGCAAATGGCAAGGTTTCATTCTTCTTTATGGCTGAGTAATATTCCAGTGTATATGTATACCATATCTTCTTTATCCATTCGTCAATCTATGGACACTTGGACTCTTTCTATAATTTGGTATGGTAAACAATGCTGCTATAAACATTGGGGTGTATGTATCCCTTTGATTTAGTATTTTTGTATTCTTTGGGTAAATACCTAGTTGTGTGATTGCTCGATAGTAGAGTAGTTTTATTTTTAACTTTTTGAGGACCCGCCATACTATTTTCAGGAGTGGCTTCACCAGTTTGCATTCCCACCAACAGTACAAGAGGGTTCCCCTTTCTCTATATCCTCACCAACACCGGTTTCTTGTGTTGTTGATTTTAGCCATTCTGATAGGTGTAAGGTGATATCTCATTGTAGTTTTGATTTGCATTTCCCTGATAAGTGATATTGAGCATATTTTCATGTGTCTGTTGGTCATGTGTATGTCTTCTTTGGAAAAATGTCTATTCATATCTTTTGCCAGAGAATCTTGAAGAAGGAACTGGGTATTTATATGACTAGAAAATGAATCTTATTATAAACCTACAGTAATTGAAACAGTATGGAAATAGCTCAAAAGTAATTAAATAGACTGATAGAAAAAAAAATAGAAAGCCTGGAGTTATTTATCTATTGTAGACATTTGACACTGATTTATGACAAAGGTAATAGTAAAGAGGTTTGGCTATGATTCTAGTTATATAATATCCCTCAAACAAGCAAACGTTACCTATATTATTTAGAAATGTATAATTATTTGCTAAAAGTATGAATAAGAGCAAGTGATTGGCTGTTTTATAACGGCTACTTTCCAAGGATGGGAAGTGTTTATAAATGGAGACGGGCACGAGTTAGGGTTCTTGGTACAGAAAATAGTCATTTTGTCCGGGGTGATGGTTAAACGGGAGTAACTTTTTTTTAAACCTCAATTTTTATATTAACATTTTACGAAATTTTCCACATGTACATATATTCATTATGTGAATTATCAAGTTCTCACAAAAACCAAAATGCAGGAGGCTGTAAGTTCAGAAACAACCATATTGTAATTCCAGCTCATCTACATTTGCCTGTATGTCCTTAGACAATTGATTAATCACCCCCAATGCTTAAATATCTTACTCTGTGAAATGGTGGTAACAATATCTATTTGCATTGTTATGAGGATTCAAGATGCATAGCTATGGAGGAATGATGTAGCTAACAGTTATTGAATGTTTGAAATTGCCAGACTGTCCAAATATGTTACATGTTTTTACTTTTTTAAGCCTCACATTTAGCCTTCTGGATAGGTTATTAGAGAATTTCTCTTTAATTATGACCCATTCATTCATAGTGTAAGTTCTGTGAGGGCCGAGATCCATCTATCTTGTTACCTATTAAGTGTAGTACCCGGATGGACATGTTTAAATTCTGACCTCACTGTAAGCTTATGACCAGTGAAAGACATGGGTCACCATAAACTATCTGGCCAGGCTTACCATTTGTTTGTTCGAGACAGAGCAATTATACTGTAATTGAAGGAAGAAGGATTCTCTAGGAATGGCATAAGATGAATGCAGTTTTAGTCTTACCACCTCATAAATTCTTCTAAGGAGGAACACAGACTGTTGTTGTTGGAATGAAATCCTAATTAGAGTAAGTGAGATCTTGTAAAACTTGGAAGTTGAACTTGGGTCTAGATCTTGAGAAAAGGGATTGAGATATTCTATCAGAGACCAGAAAAATATCTTTCTTTTGAGGAGGTAAGGAAGGGGAGAGATGGGAGGGAAAGAAGAGAGAAAGGAGAAAGAGGAGAAGAGAATCTGCAACTTTGCACTACTTTTTGAAGCTCACAACATTCTTAGTTGTGGGGACTGTAAATTTTTGTGGAAACCATTTGAAGAGCTGTTTTGTGGGCTCACTGAGAGGAGGCAGAAAAGCATGTGAATATAGAAGGATGAGACTGAGCACATCCTAAAAAAAGCAAAAGTTGCAAAATTGGCAGCTATCTTAGTGGGGTGTAAGCGGGTGGTCTGGTCCTCATGATGGAATTAGGAGCTTGAACTAAGATCATCAAGTTGTCCAAGTGACAGGGGACCCAGAACTCGAAACGGGGTTTTAGAAAAATAAAAGCAACATGCTAGTTATAAGATTACAATGTGCTGGAGTAATCCAAAGTTTTCATGGAGAAAGTGGGCAAGAATATCCCACTTTATGTGGTGGAAAACACTTAAAAACATTGAGCTTACTTGCAAATGCAAAGGTTGAGGGCTTTCATCATAAACCTAAAAGTAAGTCTTCTACAATCCTTATTTCCTCTGTAATAGGTGCTAGAAAGTGACAGAAGGAAGAATGCAGGAGGCAGGACCCACCTCCCCCATTCTGCAGTACTAAGACTTTCCTTGGAGGTCACACACAACACTTAGCTTGGAGCTCCCAGGATTATTGATGGCAGCAGCCAGCAGAATAAAAATTCCATAGGTAGGCAGTAAATATTTGAAAAGACCTTTCAGTTTGGGGAATGGTTTATATTGTTGCTTAAAAATGTAGTTTGAGAGCCATGGGAGCCTACGATTGGGTGCGGCATGTTTTACAAATGATACCCATTTATCCTGAGCGAGAAACATTCCACCCTGTAAATGTCAGTTTCACAGTGACCAGATATGATGAATGAGTCCTTTGGCTCCTATTAATATGGAGGTCACACATTTAGAAAAAAATTAGAGACCATTGCAAAATTAATCCTCCCTCTCAGTGTGCTAAAATGATAGGAAAGGAAATGGGGAGAGCAAGTTTGCAAAAATATGAAACATCAAGTTTCTTTCTGAACGTCTCTCTGAGCCTCCAACTTCATAAAGGAATTATCTTAATCACATTGGGAAAAAAATGAGAGGGCTTGAAATACGATCTCAGATGGAAACTCCGACACAGGGAAGTATAGCATAAATTTCTAGGCACTCAAGCTTGGGATATTGCAGGCATGATTCCATAGCTCAACCCCTGAAAGGAATAATAATTACTATTTGGCTATTTGTCAAGGTGAGGGTTCCACTGGAGGGAACGTCTTATTCAATTTGGGAGCTGAAATTACACAACTGGTGAGATATTAAATAACAGCACAAAGCTGAAAAGAGAAAGAAGGCAAGCGAGTAGCTGAATTGTAAGTGAGGAATAAGTGGATATAAAGTGTGAGGAGGGCCTGAGGGAGAGGGTGGTTGGCTTCTCCGATGCTAGTTTTGGGTTTGATCTGATTATATTCAAATTTTCGTGATTTTTCGTAATTCGTTTATGTGTCTGTTAATGACAAATGATGTCACTTTGCAATTAGCAGGTGTGGTAAATTGATTAATCAACCAAGAGATATTTATTAAGAGTTTAATATATTTAGTCAGTGCCAAGTATCGTGGAGGATACAAGTATAAATTATAGTACTTGTAATTTACTTGAATAAGACCATGTATACAAAATCAATATAAGCCAAAACTTGATACATCACAAGTGGTAATATATACAATATATACGTATATATATATACATATATATGCCATAAAATTTCACAGAGAGGAAACAGTTTACCCTCATTAATGTAGGTACAGGTGAGGATGGAACATAGACAGATACTTGCTGCACATTTGAAACTTGAAGATCAATTTGTGTTCCTTGTATGAACATACATTCAATAAATATATATAATATATACTTTCAACATTTTAATAAGGGTACTAGATCTTAAACACCTAAAACGAGTTGCATCTCTACTGTTTCATTTTTACTTCAAGGCAGGCAAAGTCTATTCCATTGCTTGAAAAGTGAGTCAGGAATATCGGCTCTTGCCTTTAGACAAGAATCGCCATATCACCCGGAGAAAACTTGTTTCTATGTATCATGGCATGTTCTTTGGTATCCTGACATTAAGTATAGACCTGCAGGAAGCTAAAAAATGGACAATTTGCCGCAAATCCATGTTAAATATTAAATTGTTTTATTTGAAAATTGGCATGTGAATGTCGGGGGTTACTGTTGAATCTCTGGTGTAAAGAAAAGACTGGCCTATATATGAGTTATTGAAAAAATATTTAGGCATCGCCACGTTTTATGAAGGAAGACCCTGAAGCCCCTTGATAGGGGTTAGAGGAAGGACAGGCCTTTTTTCTTGATAAAGGTATTAAGGTATCCATTATAACCCCCTGACCATCAAATTACTCTTTGTTTGTCATACCGTTTTAAATTTACATGGTACCAGGGCCTTAAATGTCAGGATTCCTGTTATAACTTAGACTCTAGTGTCTTTAATTAATGCTTCATGTTCCTGTTATGGTTATTTAGAATTTGCTGAAATCCCTAGAGCCATAAATTTCTTTTACAGGTCTTTGCGGTATGAACTTTAACAAAACAGCTATAAAGGGGTAATAGGCAAGGGCAGTATATCACAGAATTGCAGTGGCAAGATGGGAGGAAGGAAGGAATATTTTGCAAACAGATTAAAAGATTTTGTTTTTGTCGAGGGGTTTGGGACTGGAACAAATTGGACATAAAACTTAGGCAAGAAAGCGTGAGCTCCTTTAATGGTTTCGGTAGGGGTAAGTTGCCACTTTTCATAAGATAGACAGTTTCATTAACAAAATCTTGTTAAACTTAAATCAGTTTAATTCAAATGAATACATTTTGTCTGAATACCTACTGTGTGCCTACTATTTTCTTGCTGCTCTGGGAATTACACAGAAAGGAAAAGTCAAGCTCCTGTCTCATTAATCTTCAAAAACTAGTTTTGGAGGCAAGGTTAGCATATATGAAGCAATTACAGACCATTACCAGACAGAACATAAATCTGCCAAAGTGCAGAGAGTAGTCTGTGAATTTTGAGTGCTGCTGCATCTCCTGGGAAAAGATCAGTGGGAACTAGAATTACCATGGGATCCACCATAAAGTAGGAAACATGAAGTGTTTCTTGTAAAATGGATGGCCATTGGAACGTGGAGACACAGGGGAAGGCCATTCCAGAGGAGAGAATAGAACAAGGAAATTCACAATAGCAAAATGAAAAAGGCGGCATTGTATAGTGAAAAAGAACATGCTTTTAGATTTGGAAGGACGTAGTGTTGGATTACTATATTATGCTATTTAAGAAAGAGAAGACTTGTTGGAAAGAAATGCAGTGTTTAAGATTTGGAGCATACTTAAAAATTTTAAGAATAGTTTAAATTATTTGAAAGAGGAATTAAAATCTCCATTGACAGATATTGTCAATATAAATTGCTTATGTAAGTTTGGATAATGGATTAATATGCTACAATATTTTTTTAATTGCATGATAGGTCTTACTTGAACTTATGCTAGCTCTCCGTTACCTAGAAGACAAGAAAGAGGAAAAGGAGAGGGGGAGGAGGAGGCAATGGTAATCATATTTGTTTTGAACATCAAAATCCTGCAATAAGGGTGAAAAAAAAAAACCCACTTTAAATTACTTCCTTAGATGCACAGAGCTTTGCTGGTCATCAGCCTTGATTATTTTCTGTCTAGGAATGTTAAGCACAGTGGCTGTAAAGAGATAAGCTATGACAAAGGATGTTCAGCATATCAAATGTTTTAGAGATCACTGCTTCCATATTCCATAATGCCAATTATCTGGTGCATTACAATTGATTCTTTACTGAACTATATTATAGTCTTGTAGGTATGATAGTGAAGTTGAACTTATTCATTCTATAAATATTTGTTAAATGTTAATATCATTTAAGTCCGTGCTACAGAATAACATAGCCATAAAACCCCACTGCCTTAAAACACCACATACTTCCCCGGGCTGCATGCCCATTCTAGGTCACAAGTGTTCTGTTCAAGTGGCCCCTTTTCAGGAAATGCCACTGATAGACTGTACAGTCAGGAAGGACTTTGTTTTCCGTGGCGGGAAAAGGAAACATGCCAGAGTGCACACCATCTCATAATGGCTTTTTCCCTCAAAGTGGCAATTCAATTTTAGTCAGATGGCCGTGCCTAACTTGAAGCTTGGTAGTTGTGGTGGTATACGTGTTTGAGGGTGAGGGGGCTGCAAAACCGCACGTGGCAGAGAAAGAACTAGAAATATAAATACTGAGTCTGCCAGTTAGTGCTGAGACATCAAAAGAAAAGACACAAAAGCCTCTGACCCAATAGTGCTTCCATATTTATTGGGTTTTCATTGTAAAACATACATCTAACATGAGGGAGTGGTAAATGACATAAAGAAGAAATTTGGGAAAATAAACAACAGAACAATGGAGGGTGGGGATAACTTTATTATGGTCGTTGAGAACTCTCTGTAGTGTTGAAAAGAGACCTGATAACTAAATGATTAGGAGTCAGCTATGCAGAAATTCTACCAAAATAGCACTTAGGCATGGGAAGTGTTGAGGAAGAAATACCAAGTTAAGAATGAGCTGATGGAAGGCTTTGTAAGGCAAATATATTGTGTTTAAGTTGTATCAGCAGGGCACAGTTTGCATCTGAAGTGTTGAGATCCGATTTACATTTTGAAGGGCACTGATGACTGTTGTCAGACAGAAAAGAACAAACAGAAAACAGGAGTCCAGCACTAAAAGATAGTATCTAGAACCAGGCTTTGGAATAGTCAGTAGTGAGAAGAGATGTATTAGAAATACAGGCTTTGCAAGGTGCATTTATTTCATGAGCGAAAAGGAGGAATCCTGTTTACTCTTATGTCCTGGATATGAGCTTCTGGCTGGAAGATAGTCTAATTTATTAAGAAGGATAGAACTGAAGAAGAATCATGTTTAGAGACTATGTTTAAACCATGTGGTGGTCGAGTGTCATTTTAAGCATTTTATTTTGGACATATTAAACTGTGAGAAATGTTTGACATCCAAGTGGACTTGGGTAATGACAATTTGATATTGAAGGAAAAATATTAAAGGTGAATATGAGAATCTAGAATCAATGTTGTATTGTTCGAAAGCATAAATCTGAATAAAATAAGAGCAGAGCCAAAGAGAGGGACAACTTCTGCTTCCAGCAATAATGTACTAGGGAAGAACATCATCCAGACAGGATACATAGAAGTCAAATAGTAAGATGGTGAATTTAAAATCAAATGCAATGATTCTCAGTTGTGGCGACAATTTTGCCCTCAAGGTTACGTCTGACAATGTTTGCAACCATTTTTCACTGTCACAACTGGGGGGTATGCACTGCTGACATCTAGTAATCTAATGGATAGAGGACAAATATGCTATTAACATCCCAACACACTCATAACAGTCCCCCACAAAATAATGAGCTGGCCCAATACGTCAGTAGTACTTACTGAGTTTGAGAAACCTTCCCTTGTAGACAGTGTCGTTTCTCTCTGGCTGATTTCAAGATTTCTTTTCTGTTGCCTCTGTTTTTCAGGAGATTGATTCTACTTTGTCTAAACTTGGATATCTTTAAATTTATCTCACCTAGTATTCACTCAGCTTCTTAAATTTGTATAGCTATTGTGTTTCACCCAATTTGGAAAGTTTTAGTCATTAGTTCAAATATTTTTTTCATTACTACATTTTCTCTTTTTCTTTCTGGGGCTCCAATGATATACATGTTAGATTCTTTTTTTTAATTGCAGCAAAAAATTGAGACTTATTTTATTTTTAAAAAATTATCTGTATTGACCAGATTGGTTAATCTCTACTGATCTTTGATCTATTCCACAATTTATCCTACTCAATGAGATTTTTTTTGTGTTTGTATTTTTTAGTTCTAGAATTTTCATTTAGTACTTTTTATGTTCCATTATTTTCCAGAGACTTCGTATATTTTTTCCCAGGAGTCTTTATCATTACTTGTTAGAGTATTTTTACGAAAGCTGCTTATATATTCTTGTCATATTAGTGTCATATGAGTGTTATTGTCAGACCGTTGTTTTCTGTTGGAGTTGAGATTTTCCTGATTCTGGGTAAAACAAGTACTTTACAGTATGCTCAACATTTTGAGTATTATAAGACTGGTTCAAATTAACTCTTACATTTTAGCAGATACTCAACTTGTTTAGGTTCACAATTGGCATCCTGGCTCACTTTAATGGGTTACAATTCAAATTAAAACTAAGTATATAACAGTATTAGTAATTATAGATGCAATAGACAAAATCAATCAAATGCTGATCTTTCAAAACAATAAAATGAAAAATCCCCTTAGTGTATCTGATCAAAGAAAGGAAGATGACACAGAACAAATTACCAGTAGCACACAGATGAAAATCTTTCATATTTAGAAAGATAATAGGATGTTATGAACAACAGTGTGTTTGAAAATTTAGATGAAAATTCCTAGGAGAAATGAAAAAAAAAAAACCATGAAGGTTTGTATAACTATTGAAGAAATAACATGTTACATGTTTAATTAAAACTGTCCTACAAAAAAACTCTCAATGTTTAGATGGCTTCACCAGTAAATTCACCTGAACACAGAAGAAATAACCATTCCTACGCAAACTATTCCAGAATTGAAAAAAGAAAAATGATCACCAACTTAGTTGTTTCTAACAACCTAGATTCCAAACTCTGACGGTGGCTTTTTTCTTCTAAAAAACAAATGACTCAAACATTTTAAAAATTCTTAACTTTTAACATCAAGAACCCACATTGTATGTAAAGTTTAAACCAATAAATCCATGTTCAGTTTGCTTTTGGAATACAAATTAATTTGAAATCCAACAGCTGAATTACTGTATATACTTCACATTAACAGAATAAAGGGGGAAATTCATTGCATTCACAGACCTCAAAATATTCAGAAATTATATTTGATAAAATTCAATGTCCTTTAGTGGTAAGATTCACAGCAAATTAGGAGGAGAAGGATCTTTCTTACTCTGACTTGAAAAAAAAAAACCTGTAATCATACAGCACACATATCTTGTGATGAAATGTTGAAAATATCTGAAGTAGATATTTTGCTTGTGATTCTAACTACTGACACAATATAATGAAAAGAAAATAAATATAACTTGAAAGGAATAAAACTTCCAGATTTCCAGAGGATAGGATTATAACAAATATAAAAAATATGCAGATAATTAGAATGAATAATTCTATTCTTATAATCTATGTAATTGCAATATATTAAATACTTCTAGTTAATGCAAGTTTAGCAAAGAAGCCAGATGGAGGGTGTGGTAGGCATAATTTTAAGATGCACTTCTAACATTCTTGTCCCCTGACCATTCAGGGCTCTGTTCTGAAGGAATCTTGTAGATGGCATTAAGGTTATTAATCTGTAAACCTTAAAATAGAATGGTTATCCTGGATTTTTCTTTGGACCCAATATAATCACATGAGGTTTTAAAGGAAGAATAGGAAGGCAGGAAAGAAAGTCAGAGTGATGCCACAGAGAGGGAGATTGAGATGAGGCAGAAAGAAGGGGAGGTCATAAAGATTTGAAGCCTGAGCAGGACTTGACCTGCCATTGTTGGCTTTCAAGACTGAGGAATGGACCCATGAGTAAGGAGTATGGGTGTCCTGTAGAAGTGGAGAATAATCCCTGGATGAAAGCCAGTGAGGAAGTGGGGGATGTCAATCTGTAGCTCTATGGAATTGAATTCTGTCAAACACTTGAATGAGTTTGAGAGATAAATTTATCTTCCTAGTTTCTAGAAGGAGATCAGACTAAGCCATGCTGTGCCCAGACTTGTGACTAAACTGTGAGATAATGAAAGGGTGGTCTTTGGAGCCACTCAGTGTGTATGATTTGTTACAATAGTAATAGAAAATGAATACATAGGTTGAACATCTAAAAATAAACTATATTTCTATATATCAGCAACCAAAAATTTAAAAAATATTTACAATGGCATAAAAGTAAACAGGGAAAAAAAGTTAAATATGTGAAGACTTCTAGAAGGGAAATTATACTTTATTTAGAAACATTTTATAAGTCCTAAATAAATAGCATATTTTCTGTTCATGGACTGGAACACCAACATTTTTTTTTTTAATTTTAATGCTTATTTTTGAGAGAGAGAGAGAGACAGCATGAGTGGGAGAGGGGCAGAGTGAGAGGGAGACACAGAATCAGGCTTGGGCTGTTAGCACAGAGCCAGATGTGGGGCTAAAACTCATATACTGTGAGATCATGACCTGAGCCAAAGTCGGACGCTTAACTGCCTGAGCCACCCAGGCACCCCAAGTCTAACATTGTAAAGTCACTACTGGTCTGTATATTTAATTCAGTCCCAACCAAAACCCCAGCACAATTTTAGTAATTGTAGTAATACTTAGAAAATTTGCATAGAAATGCAAAAATTCAAGGAGAGCAAAGCAAATTGAAGATGAAGGAGCTGGGATGACGATCAGTTATCGAGGTATTAGAAAAGTTACAGTACCTAAGACAGTGTCCTATTGGAGCAAGGATACACAAGCAATTCAATAGAACAAAATTACAAATCTGGAAACTTACCTGTGCACATAGGGTACTTGATTTACATGAAAATTGTCATTACAAAATAGTGAGAAAATACTGCTTGGTAATAGTGGGCATTAGTAGATTTCCATAACGAAAAACAACTGAAATTTGATCCCTATCAAATGTGTGTGGTAATACAAACAAAAATCAATTTAAGACCAAAATCCTAAATATCAAAAGCAAGGCAATATAGTTTCTGGAGGTTAATACTGGCAAATATCTTTATGACCTAAAGACAGAAATAAAGGAGCAAAACTTGTGAAGGAGCACTTCACAAAAGAAATATCCAAATGGTAAACCTGTGAAAACTATTCAACCTTCTTATTGCAAATTAATGCTACAATGAAACACTGCTCTGTGTCCATCAGAAAGGCTAAAATTATCACTACTGGTGACATCACTTCAAATGTCTCAGGATGTGTTTAGAGCTCTTCTAGATTGCTGGTAGAGAGGTAAACTAGTACATTTTAGAATTAGAATTCTGTTTGGCATCATCTAATGACCCAGCACTTCCACCCATCTGTATGCAAATAGGCATGTTCAAGAATGCTTCTAGCCCATATTTATAATACCTGCAGACACTCGGATTGCTTATAGTTTATCAACAGTAGAATGGGTAAATAAATGTAGTGGATCACAAAAATAAATACTCTAGAATAGTGGGAGTGAACAAACTACAACGGTGTATATACGTGTGCACACACCAACCCAGATGGCTCTCATAAATATTCAAAAGAAGCCAGTTACAAAATTATATATTTATTAATTATTATGTTTATATAATATAAAAATGTGTTTTTTAAATACTTAGTTTTCGAGAAAGAGAGAGAGAGAGACTGTGTGCATGCATAAAAGTGGGGAGGGGGAGAGAGAGAGGGAGAGAAACCCAAGAGAATCCAAAGGGCAGCAAATCTCCATGCTGAGCGTGGAGCCTGATGGAGGGCTCGATCTTACGAACTGTGAAATCATGACCTGAGCCATAATCAAGAGTTGGATGCTTAACCTACTGAACCACCCAGGTGCCCCTAAAAATATATTTTTTAAATAGGGAAAATACCAAAATTAAAAGTCCTACAGAAGAGTTGAATTAGGAGAGGTTATTAGAATGGCTTCCAGGGTGCTAGCAGTGCCATTTCTTGACTTTTTAAGCAGTGCCATTTCTTGACTTGGGTGAAGGTTTCATAATCATTCATGTGCATATACTTGTTCTTCTGCATTTTTCTATTGCCTATTTTATTCTTCAATATAAACTTACTGGGAGAAGTGGAGACAGGACAAGAAGGAGGAGGAAGAACATATTTAGGATAAAGAGTCCATTTGAATTGAAACAAAAGGAAGGACTCACAAATTAATTAATCATAATCATCATAATAAAGGTAAAGAGTTGAATAAATTGAATGGGCCATGTCATAAAATCTAGAGAAGAATATATTTCAGGAAATAAATGGATTTCAGCTCTGTCAGATGATACCAACAGGCTAGATAATGAACTTTCAGGTTTGCCAAATTAAAAGTCCTTTCCATAGAGCTGTGGAGATTAAACCCTGATTAGACAGAATTGAGGGAAGTTAAGGTGAGAAATTAGACATTGAGAATAAATAACCCTTACAAACAGTTTTACCACTAATGCGGTTGGGTAATAAACGGGTTTGCAATCAGAGGATAGAGTAAGCAAGATTTTATATATATAAAATGAGGGTTAAGGAATGTTTATACACTGATACTAATCATCTAATGGATTGAGACAGATGTTGATTTTAGAGAAGTATTCTGGAACAGGTGAGAGGGTATGAAGTCGAGAGTACACAAAAGGAGTTGTCCTTAGGTTGAAGAGGTGTAAATCTTCCATTACAGATGGGCAGATCATGAGGATCTAGATTCAAAGTGGTACATATTTTCTAGTGAGAAAATTGGTTTTCAACTACCATCTATATTATGAATGAAATATGAGGTGAGGTCAGGCAAATGAGCTAGAGAAGGAAGTAAGATCAAGGGTTTGAAAAGAAAGGGACTAGTATGAAATGATCACTTTGTAATGTGAGCAAATGCATGTTCTTGGGAAATTTATTAGGATTGTCTTGACTGTACTCAATGACCATTTGAGATTTGTGGCCATCCTGGAGTCTATTTGATTAACGAATCTAAGAAATTGTTCAAGGACTACAAACATGGAAAATTAATGGTGAATGACTGAGATTATTAATTGTGGCTTTAAATGCTTGAATAAAATGAATATATGGAAATTATTTAATTACTATTCAGTTGCTATGTTTTATGTGGGCCAACAGAGCCCTAGTGGAGTTTCAGTCTGCATTACCTGTTTTTACTCTCAAGATTATGGTAAAGTCATCTTAATAACTTATCCATCTGTAAATTCACTGAAGTATTTATTAAATTAGTATGTACCAATCATGGGGAAAGATACACTAGTGAATAAAAATATGCACCATTTTCCTGGCCTATTAGTCATCTACTTTAGAGAGACTAAATGTTAAATTATGGACCCAATTTTTCTGTGACAATTTGTAAAATTGTTCTCAAATACTATCCTGGAAAATTATATTTTTAAAGTGAAAACTATATTTGTATGATTTTACTTGCTAAGTAACTATATTTGGGCCTACAATTAGAAAAAAATAAAGGGCATGGGGTCACAAATAATTATTTAGAAATAAGGAATATGAAAATCATAAAGGAGTAAATCAGTTCATACAAAGTACCACCTGGAGGAATAGGTTTTAAGAAGAGGACTAAATCCATTTTTTAGATTTCAGTTTATATTTCTGCATGCATGAAGACGCAGATCTCTTCGTTATTCTAAATATAAAACTATTTGGAACTTCAAAACATGATTCAAGAAAACAGACTAATTTGGACTTAAGATACTCAGGTCATTTAGAATCCAATACATTAATATTGAATTTAGTTTATAGGCAGCATTTTCAACTTCAGCAAAGAAAGTAAAGGAGGAAAGGATAATTTATGAAAACTGGAAAATACTGGAAGAAAAGTATTTGACTGAAAAACCATTCCTTTTATGAAAAATATGGGACTTCATTTTGACAACCATGGCAATCACAATGAAAAATTTCCAGATTATTGAGAAAAGTATAGCTAACAATGGTCGATTCATTTTCCTGCCTTATGATCAATAGGTTTAGTGAGTTTAGTGGTAAGGATGCTCAATTATACATCTAGGAAGCTAGATTAGAACCTTAGTTTAATTTAATCCAGTAAATTGGCAAGTTTAACAAAGTTAAGTGTGTTGGTTATATCTGCTCCCTACTTTTAAGATAAACAAATACAAGTAGTTAATATAATAAGTTATTTCTATGAGTCCTATTCTTTCAAATGAAAATTTATTGATCATTCACGTGATGAATACTGTGCGTGTTGTTGGGTAAAACAAAATGGAGGTAGACTCTGTATACAATTTGTTAGCAACCTAGTGGGGAAGAATCACATTTCATCTCAATACTGAGTGAAGAAAACAGTCAGGTTCAGAAAAGGATAAATAAATAATCCATAATTCTTGCAAGATAAAGTTAGGAAATTAAAGAATTAACTGTATTCTGACCACCAAGAAAGGGATGAGCTAGGCATTGATGCTACAATGGGACCAAGAGCATATTGAGTGACTCTGGAATTGGGGTTTATTGTTTTTAATTTTTATAAAAACAAGTATTTTAGGGGAAAACTTCAAACATTTATGTCAAAATAGAGATCGTGATACATTATACACTTACTTGTCACCCAGTTTCAATGGTCAAAACCTGGCCAATTTCTTTTTATCTAGACCCTTATACAAATTTTGGAAGTGCTTTTATTTAATTTAGTTTTTTGAAGTGCTTTTATTAGTTCAATATGGGAAATATTTATGTGCTATTTAGCATTTATACTATCCCAAAACCCTAGATAATACTACTACTACTTTACAGTGAAGAACTTGTACAGGCTTGTGTGCCATTTCGGTTTCTCTTGGGTTTACAGGCTTTATTAAAGCAGTTGCCTCAACTTTGTCCCAAGCTGGTTGTGGGCTCCCACACAGGTGCTACTTGGTAGTCTCTTATCTTATGCCCATGTGTCAGACATTTTATCTCCTTCCCATAAATAAATAATATGCATGGATTTAACATACTATGGTTGACTAAAAGTTCAACATTTTCTATAGTATATTTTCTGTTCTTTTTTAAAGCTACTACTCTTACAATTTCCCCAATGTTTCTTTCAAGGTTCAGAGGGATAATATTTGTGAGCTGATGCTATACAGTCCAAGTTCTCTCATAGGAGAATTCCAGAATTTGAATTAGAAATGCTGTAGATGGGAACTAAGCATTTGATAAATTTGAGGTAGAATAATCAGCTAATATGCATCTATAATAGGCGCAGGGTTTTGGGCGTGCAGGGTTAGAAAGAAGAAAATAGGAGTCTTGTGTGTTGAAGAGATGTAAAGAGGACAGGTGTGACTCTAGGAATTTTAGTAGAAGGTAAAAAATAAGGTGGAGGGCCAGGGCAAACTGAGACCATGCATTTTTTATAGACTAGATGAACATTGGTTTTACTCTCCAGACGGTCTCAATTTTCTATTATATAAACGAGAGCAATGTGAGTTTAAATGCTCTGTAAATAAATGCAATAATGGAGAATAGATTGGCTCTACCAAGACAGAACACTCCAAAACCACTTATGCTATTATTACAATGGTTTAGATGACAAATGATTGGGATTTGAAAAAAAAAATGACAGAAGATATGCCGCAGAAAAAAAATGACTGGTTTGAGATGTATTTAGGGATAGGTCTTACAGAATTTAGGATGGATGGGCATCAGTAGTGGAAGGAGACAAAATTTCTAGTAGTGAGTCTGAGCTCTTTGCCTTCGAAGAGTAATGGCATTTTCTGAGATAGAGAAGTAGTGGCAGAAGTTCTGGGATGGGTGTTGGCAAGGCTAGAAGAATTTTACTACTTTGAGTTATGTTAAATTTGTGTTCACCTTGAGATACTCACATTATGATAAAATGAATACATTTGGATATTTAAGTCTGAGGCAAGAAATAATTTTCAGAATCCTCATTATACTTTTAATACTTGAATATATGGAAATTGGTTAGATTCTCTAAGATGATACAAGAGAGAGGTACAGAGTGGTTGGAATGTTTAGATTCTCTAAGAGCGTGCAGGGAGAAAAGAATCCTGGTGAAAGAATGGTGACCGACAAAGAGTTTTCATAAAGAGTAGTAAGAAAGAAAAATCCGAAAACTGTGGTATATACAAGTATTCTCAGATGGAGAGGATGGTCAACACTGCTGAATGGTGCTAAAAGGTTTAGAAAGATAAGGGCCAAAATGCTTGCTGGAACCTTGACAATAGATATGTGAGTACAGTTGTTAAGTGCAGGCTGAAAAGGGTTGATCATGATAGTAGGTGCAGATGATTAGAGATATTGGCCTAGACAGCAATTTCAGGAAATATCTATTATTTTCAAGATGCGAGGCATCACAGCTTATTTGTTACTGGGAATTATCCAGCTGACAGAGGTAAGGATGCCACTGTGGGAATAAGTGCAGGAACAAATGAGCTGAGAAAGCAAGGTCTGCGGTTGAAGAAACTGATCTCTGATGAGAACAGGGCCACTTTCTCTGTTTTAAAAAGGAGGAAGGAGAAATTGGTTACAGATGGCGGTAGCAGGATGATCATGGCTTCTATTTCTTCAGTAAAGTCCTTATACACAAGTTATCTGACTTGTTCAGGTTAGAGGAAGTAGGAAGATAACAAAAGCATTCCTGATGATAGAACAAAATTTAGAAAGGTTAGTAGTATAGTATTGATTATAGTATTGCTGTTACAGTTATGTGCCCATTTTAAGTTGGTTATAATGAATTATTACGGAGTGATGCCTTCATGCCTGAATGAGCTACAATCTGAAGTAGTTCTCTATCAAGCATGTATGCAGAGACCAAAAAAGGCAGGCAGGTGATTTTATGAGTGCGGTTTTATATGGTAAGTGCAATAAATGGAGAGCAGGTCAGTGAAGTTAATTGTATATATTAACTATGGAATATGGGCCAATAGTCAAAGAGATTTAAATGAGAATGGTGGAGAGGCAGTAGATACATGGAAAGGAGTGAAATGGAGCTTTTAATAAGCTAAGGAAGATTCCAGAGGAGATCTTTGATCAAGTGAGTTGGAAAGATAAGACATAGTTGAAGAGTAGGAGGTTGAGCTCCTGATTTTACAGTGTAGATTTTGGGATTGACAGAGTTTGGGCTGTGGCTATGGGAGTAAGTAAATAAAATGGAATGGAGGGAAGGGGCACAGCAGATCGTGTAGAAGTGAGACTCTAGATACTGGATCCGTATAGAGGTGGAATGTACGGAGCGTGGTGACTAGCGCTGGGTGGAGAGGAAAGCAGGGAGATTCATCTAAATGACTAAGATCCTTCTCAACTATGAGATTTGACAATTCTGCATTTCTGTTTTAATTACATTATTTATATGCTTCATTTTCTTAGAATTACACTTTATCAAAAGACATCCTATGATTAAAATCTTCCTGAAGATCATGACCAACAGCTTCTCATTATTTTCCCTAAAACTTAAGATTTTTTGCCCTAAATTTCTATCTGAAGTTACTCGTCATGAAAATGAATTATATCTGATTATTAATACTTTGATATAATACATGGTATATGCAAATAGAAAGCATTATCTTTAATATTTTTGTTGAGATTGTCACATTTTTGAGAAATAAAAATGTGTATCATGTGATATACACTCAGATTAGGCAATATGCATTAGTTTTACATTTCTCAATCTATAGTGTCAAAAGAATGTTTCACTGGGGCGCCTGGATGGCTCAGTCAGTTGAGTGTCTGACTCTTGATTTCAGCTTAGGTCATGATCTCCAAGTTCATGGGTTCAAGCCCCACATTGGGTTTTGTGCCGATAGCACCTGGAGCCTGCTTGGGATTCTCTCTCTCTCCTCTCTCTGCTACTCCCCCTGCTCACGCTTATGTGCACTTTCAATCTCTCTCTCAAAATACATAAACAAACTTAAAAAAATGTCTTGCTTCATGTGCACAGGATTTGGCTTAATGACAAAGGAGCAAATGAAACTGACTTTTTATTTCAGATCATACATCTTAATGCAATAGAGTGGATCCACCTGCTGCAGATGAAATTTCTGAGATCTCACTTATTAAAAAAGTTCCATTAAGTCAGTTTTTTTTACATACTTGAATGTATAAAGTTCAGGGAAATACAGAAAAATAGTTTAAGTGACTTATTGGAGTGTAGCTATGTCTATATACTTGTCTGTGTACCCGTATATATGCATACATATTATGTCTACAGAAATGAAAATATAAAGAATAAGTAAATTAGTTTCTACAAGGTAGAAGAAAATTGAAGAAATAGCTGATACTTTAAATTTACATTTAAAAAATGTTTATTTATTTTGAGAGAGAGAGAGGGAGAGAGAGGCAGAAGGGCAGAGAGAGAGGGAGAAACAGAATCCTAAGTAGACTCTGTACTATCAGCATAGAGCCCAAGGCAGGGCTCAATCTCATGAACTGTGAGATCATGACCTGAGCCGAAATCGGACGCTCAACCGACTGAGCCATCCAGGCACCCCTAATTTGCATTTGTAATCCAGTATTGATACATACATCCCAATTTTATTTCAAAAGTTATTGTATCCAGTTATAGTTACACTGTACATGGAACTCTCTGATGATTAGATAATTAAAAGTGATCTATTGGGGCTCCTGGGTGGCTCAGTCGGTTGAGCGTCTGACTTCGGCTCAGGTCATGATCTCGCAGTCCGTGAGTTCGAGCCCCGCGTCGGGCTCTGTGCTGACAGCTCAGAGCCTGGAACCTGCTTCGGATTCTGTGTCTCCCTCTCTCTCTGCCCCTCCCCTGCTCATGCTCTGTCTCTCTCTGTCTCAAAAATAATAAACATTAAAAAAAAATTAAAAGTGATCTATTAAAAGATGTGAATGCAAATGCGAATACAAATATGTGGCAAAAATATATGTAATTAGTTCTAAAATTTTCGAAGCCTAAATTACCTGAGGATTGTGAATATGTGTGAATAACCACTAAAAGGGTTTTTAAAACATCTGTTTGAATGGAAAGAACAGGGTCAGATAGAATTACCAACGATAAAGATGAAGTGAAACTACTCCTCTGTCCCATGGTTTGCTTTGATACATCACATATGTATGGTAATTATCCATGTGTTATTGGCTCTACCTGTCCTCTGAACAAAGGATCTTTTACTCTCCAGTGCCATTCCTCAGTACAGTTACCACTTCTGTCAGCCTATGATATGCAGGGTGACTTACATGTGCCAGGTCCTACCGTTCCACCAAACCTATAATGCAAGGCTGAGGCAGCATGGCTGATAAGCAGTAACCAACAGTATATATCCAGAGGTTAGCACAGTACCTGGACCAATACCATGCTTTCAGCTCTTTCGATATATGCAATATTCAACATACAAATGAACAGAAAACAACAAAGTAAGATAACATTCAGGTGTATCCCAGCATTAGAGTCTACTGTGGCAGGGGCTTAATGATAGCCAGTCTTTGACAATCAGAATCAAAAGGCATTTATACAACAGTGGTTTACTTTGGAGTCACTGGGGAAGGGTTTTATTTTGCTTTACTGGTTTCATGTGACTCTGACTTTTTTTGGGGGGGAGGAGGGGCGAGTGTACCAGTGTTGGTTTGCACCCTCAGGGATTTCATGTAGCCGTCCCCATCCCATTCATCCTTTGGCTGAGAAAACACTTTCACCTAGAACCCTCTATTTCCTCTTCTACTTTCCATGTCTTCTGAATACTATTATGCCAAAGAGGCAGTAAATGGGTGCCTCTGGGGGCCAGGCAGTAAAAGTGAAAGCAGAATCTTGGAAGCTGTGGTAAAGATACCATGCTGTATCCCAAGAAGCACATGTCCTCAACTGCAGCTGATTTCTGCCTCTGGAAATGTTAATCCAGTGCTGCTAGATCGTCTGCATTTCAAGAATAGTTGAAATATCTATTTTTATATATTTGCAAATAAATCCCCTAAATCAAAAATAATACACCATTAGAGACCAAATAGAACACATCTGTTGTAGACCAGCCTATGACCACAATTGGAGACCTCTCTTTTATCCTTTTGATATCTCACCTTCAAGTTCAACTCCCTTCTGGAGTTGATTTTCAGTCTATAAACTGCAGAGAGTTTCCTGATAAATGGTATACAATTATCTTGAATGGGGGGCAGAAGTAAGGTCTTTACTATGGTACCTGTAAAACAATTTTATCCCGTGTACTTGGCCAAGTAGTAATAGCAGTTGCTTTTTCTGTGTACTACATTTCTAAAATTATAATCTGTCTCCTTTTCTTATTGTGGCCTCGTTTCTAGAGAAAGGAAGAAGAAACAAAGCCAATCCTGCTTCTCTTGTGACACAGGGGTCTGTAGGCTCCATGGATGGCACCGCCAGCATAGACTAGGGAGGGAAAATATTGATCAGGAGACTTGTGTTGTCTGCAGGCTAGTTAAATTCCTAATCTGGCTATGTTCTAGCAGGCAAAACACCCTTTGTGGAGGTTGCCACTCAAGTTTATTGTATGGGATGTAGCTCGAATTAGAACTAACACATTTCTTAGATTCCTTCTCCAATTTACAAAACAAAGGTGTCAATTTTTGCAGCTCAAATCCTAGAACTGAAGTCACTTTCTAAATATCACAGTTTTAATTTCCTGAACTCTAGGGCTCTGGAATAACTTACTCTGTTTATAAACGGTATTTTGATCATGACTGTGTTGTATAGGACACTGAACACGTAGTAGGTGATCAACAAACACTGTCAAATTCAAATTTGATTTATGCCTGCAGGTCTTAACCTACCATGGTACACATATGGCTTTAATTTCTGTTGGAGTCAGAATATTTAAAAACAGATTAAATTAAAATGCCACCTGCCAAATTTCTAAAACCAAGGGAAAAACATATTTGTGGAATAATTGGAACAAGAGACGGGAAAGTAAGCACAGAGGATAATGACCACATTTTATTCGATCTACTTAAATTCAACATGTATTAATGAGTGTCTAGTCTGCAGAGGTTCTGTGCTAGGTGGTGTGGTTATGTGAAATTTAAACACAGTTCTGGCCTGAATAACTAAGTTGCCTATTATTTCTCCTTTGTCCTTATGATCCTAGAAACTATAAATACAGTGCTCATGGAGCAAATACTGTATAGAAATACATAGAAATCATTGGGTTCATACTTAACACATTTAAGGCAAAATAGACATAGAAGCTGTCTTTCAGGGTTATGGTGCTGTTGCCATTAACGCTTTTACCAGCCCAGAGCTGTAAACTCTGTGGAACAAATGGAAGGCTCCAGGAGGAGCCACATGAAAAGGAGGCATTGAGAGCAGCCCCCTCCTAAGAAATACATTCATTAGGAAAGAGAGTCATTTCTTCCCGCATATGAATGGGGACAATCATTCCTAAAATGGTCTGCATCCAAAATGAGGATTCTCATCCTCACTTGTGGCCACAAGTAGTGTGGGAATCTAAGTGGAGGGAAGGTCGGCCCTGGCGAGGCTCCTTGTGCGGGTAACCCCAGAATAAGAGGAAGTTTTAGTAATACTAGAGGTGTTGCTATGGGCACTGATGCATAGGAGCCAGATACAGTGGAAGGAAAATAATGAAAAATGCTGATTAGGAGCTCAGAGAAAGGAATGGAACATTTGTGCTCAACAATAAAATGTAATGCTCTGTTAATCTATTTCTTGGCTGTCCTTATTCTGTAGGTTTTTAAAATACACTTTTGTTCCTCATTTAGTTCCTTACACTATATTTCTTCCTTTCTCATCACTTTTCCTATTTTGACACTGACTTTAATTGTGAATAGATTCAACTCTGCAAGGACCTGAATATGAAATATAATGTCAGCATCAAGAGAATCAACGCTTTTTGCTCCATATGAAATCAAGAATGTCAGATATGGATAGTGCATGTTAGAACCATCCCCAGCAGAGACTCAGAAAACGTTCGCTGTCAAAGCAATGCAGAGTTCCTGAATTTCTGGGCTAGAGAAATGCCTCATGCCCTTAAATATACATGCTACAGATTTAAATATGAATACATATGTGTATATGCAAAATTTGTCCAATCTATGTATGTAAATTTGGCAATGGAGAGATTAGACCTGAATGACTTTGTTAGCTATTCGTCAGTGATGTTCCAATTAGTTTATAAATAGAACTTCTCCATTTTGTTCCCCAAAATAAGAGAAATTAAAAAGTATTTTCTCAAGATCTCTTCATTTTCTTTGATCGTCTTTAAACCTTGCTGTCTGTAACATCCTGTAATTCTGTTTCCCCACCTTGCCACTCTACTTCCTCCTTATGTTACTTCTGCATAATGGAAGATCTTGAGGCTACATTCTACCATCCCAATTCAGTTTAGATATGTTAAATACTCCTTTTCTATTTCAATTCTGTTTCCTTACGTCTACAAGGTGGTTATATTTGATTTCCTGTATTTGTGCTCTTTACTCTTCATAAAATAACAGTTGACATCTTAAAACAGTGTGTTAACATTAACAGCTATTAATGGATACCTGATTTATTTTAGGATAAAATTCAGTTTTAGGATATCCATGTTCCCAAATGTCTTCTCTATTCTTTCACACTAAAAGGTCTTCCTGTTATTAGTAAGTTGTCATCAGTGTTGATCTCACCATCAGTGAAATCTAGAGCATGGAAGGAAGCAGCGTACGTTAGATAGTGGGGGCTCTGCAAACAGAGGGTCAACATGATGAGGAGAGCAACTATTCCATTACTTTCCCTGAGAGCAGCTTGGTTTTGGTATCTAGACTGCAAAGGACAAAATGGAACACTTAAACCTTGTTGCTCCAGGACATGAACTTATCCCCCAACATTACCTATCCTCTGAGGAAATAAATGAGCCCAGGCAGGGAGTACATGTGGCCAAATGCCATGGGGCCAGTACTATCGGGTGGCATGGATTTAATCTCCAGGCACAGAGCTGCTGATTTGATTTAGGATAGCAGTTGTTAAGAGCAGAAGGAGCTGCTGGCACAAATGGTGGCCCTCTCGGCCAAGCATACTTTCCAACTGTCCTGGATTTAGGAGGAAGGGAAAAAGAGCCACAAGGGGGAGAGAGGGAGGGAGAGAGTATGGTAGCAGACCTATTGAAGAGTTGGGCTGTAGCTCACTCAGAGGAATTCCATTAAATGAACTCATCCGTCATCTTGCCTTTTATTGATGAGTGGCATTGCTTGGTGGCAAGTGACATAGCAGAACAAATAGCATCAGAGTCCTGGCTCCTGTTCCGCAGCACACACAGACGCGTGGGCCCCCAAACAATGAGTCATTACTTATTACATCCATTATTAACTCAGCTCAGCCTCATTAGGCGTAGAAATTGAGGAGAGAAAAAAATTAGAAGCTAAGTAACACCAAGTACCCACACATTTAGGGAGATAGGGGGTGGTGTAGGAGAAACAGTGAACAAGTGAAGGACAGTTACAATCAGCAACTCAGCAATCATGACATTTTCAACTCCTGAGGGTCGTGGATAGTTTATTGTGTGTTTTCCTTTTTCTGACATGATTGGGTTGAGGACTACATTTTAAAGTAGAGGAGCTGAGGTTGAATATAGGAAGGACATCATTAGCTAACACTAGCCCTTCAAGATAGTTTATTAGGAGCAGTATAGTCCCTTTATTAATGGATGCTTGGAGGTTGCTATATGCTGAAGCCCATGGGCATGATCGTATCTTCTAAAGAGGCTTCTAGAAGTAACAGAGATGACCTGCTTCTGCTGTAAAGCAGAATGCTGACAGTATTGCTAGAACATAGGAATCTTCTTGTTATAGTCTCTCTGTCTACCTGTGCTATCTCAAAGTTGGATGCTGTACCCAAAGTAAACATGTTTGCTGGAGCTTACGTGCTCTACTACAGAATCCAGATAATTAGAAGAGAGAACTACCTCCATATTTTAGCAATACTCCACAATGATGGAAATCCTATAAAGAAGAACTAGAACTAGTTTTTTGGAAAATATTATCTGCTGGGACAAAATATGGACACATGTTTAGAACAACTCACGGAAGAATTTCTTATTTTACTGTTAATGATGAGTACAAATAATGTTTCATGTGACACCACGTGAGACTAACTGATCGACTCTGCCCGCTAAATTTCCTAGTTAATTAAGTCAAATATTGCCTATATATTTTTTATTCTTGAATATTAAAAAAAACTATTTTGCCCATGTGGTCATAATTTCCTGATTTTGAGTACATAATCAGTATGTTTCCTAGGCTCTCAAATACTTCTTGAATGTAATCTTTAAAGGTTGCAGTCTTTTGAAACAGTATAAAATAGGTTTCTTGGGTATTCTCTTTCATTTGAGTTGATAAAACTCTTCACTATGAGTTAATTGAAATATATAGTAATATTTATTAAGCATTTTATACACATACACACACTACATTTTTCAAAGCGTGTTTACAGATTGGCAGTCAATAAGTTGCAAGGTTACCAAGAGAAGGGAAAAAAAATTTTGTATTCAAGACAAATTTTAAGTCCTTCCTTCTGTGGAGTTGTTATTTGCTATAATAATATTCTGGAGAGGAAATAAAAGCAAAGATGGTCATCAAAATTGGTCAAATATACAGGTAAACGAATGCATGTCAATGTTATCTTTCCCTCTGTGGCTTATTAAGTTCTACATTTAATTACTCATTTGGAAAAATGACGTTAGAATTTAGACTTATATACACTAGCAGATTGTTGGATATGGAGTTTGCACATATTTTAATATCTCATAAAAATAAATGATTTATTCTATTATGTATTCACCTAGCTATCTAGTGTGGCTTTATTTCATGTCCATTATGATTATGAAATTATGAACAGTAAAACCACACTATAACTATTTACCCTATAAACAGTGTCCTTTCTCTCCTGACCCCAGTATTAAAGAAGAAAAAGGGAGGACGAGAAATATATGTGTATATATTTTAGTTGGTCTTGGTAATCTTGAAATTGGTTTCTGATTACCTATTAAAACTTAAACTTTCATTTTCCTTTAGAATGGATCAGGCATTTATCTGTTGGCCGTGGTTTGCATGAAGAATGGATTAGATTGAAATGATACCCACTTTTTGGTTTTGTTCTTGAGCAACTTCTGTTTCATAATTATTTTGTCATTTGGACTTCCACCACTTTTAGAGGTAGGAAAGATATAGATCTATCAGTTTTATATATCTTAAATTTGCATTGTGTTAACTCTGCCTTTTGGAATAACAGCATAAAACTATTCTCTCAAACATCCCTTATAACTGTTCTAAGGTAATAATTGTGCCTCAACATTCTTCTGTTTTCCAGCTTATGCACACTCCATTCCCTCAACTGCACTATATGAAAAAGTCCCTTCAGATCAAGTCAGCACAGAGAGATTAAAATTTTCTCCATAGTATGAATGTAGTAGTGGGTTGTACAGGGGGTCCTTCCTTGCTATTCCTCTAGTTCAAGGGGGGCTAGACCCATTGGATGGCTATTATGAGTTGGTAAAACATTTTCTTAATGCAGAGCTGTTTTTACAATGATGATGTCACGTGCCTAGAGGCTATCATCATAACTGACAAAATTTTCCTGTTATAACTGAAAAATTCTTTGCTAAAGAACCCAGCTTTTATTCAGTTCATCTTATTTTCCACTAAAAATAATGCCACAGTGTTTTCCTTTCTATTCCAGAAGATTTTTCTGATTTATTGAAGAAAGATGCCCTTCTCCTACCAAGAGTGCCTTATGCTGCAGAGCAGAACTGACACATGTCCTCATTTTTCACATATAAACTCCAGTAGTATAGATTTTCACCTGATTTTCTCTTTGTTACCACCTCTTCTTCAGACTCACCCTGACCTGAAGAAAGCTGGGACACACACACAAAAAAGTGAGTGACATTTTACTACCATGTAATCAATAATCTTCTACCTCTTACTGTGACCCTGTTCTCCCATCAAGTTTAAACGCAAATCTCTCCCTTGAAGGTGAACTCATCCCCTATCCAGTATATTGCCAAGGGCATGTGGTGGTTGCTCATGTTTTTCACAGACTATGCATCTTAGCCCTTGTGAATTCTCCAAGAAAATATGCTTGTAATGAAAACTCCCGCAGTTCTGATATTCAGGGGATATACAGCTTAGACCCTCTCCCTGAAATCCCTCACACATATCTGACAAAAATCTATAAACCATTTGGTCTTAGATATCATGAACCCATTTGGCAATAGGCTTCTACTTCAAGGATGCTCTTGAAACATAGTGTACACCTCCCGTCAAAGCTTTTTGGTTCCTGACACTTGTCTGTAGTGTACAGGACATCAGCCTCCTTGCAGCTGGGTCTAGCGGGAGGCCCGTCCTTTGTTACAGTATAGCAAATGCAGTTAAGTTACCTTTTAAGGCATGTCACTGTTTGATCTGATATATAAATTCACTTTCCTGCCTATGCAGGTTGAACTACTATCACTTTTGCCCAACAAAATTCAAAGCCTTTCCACTTTACATCTGGAAACTAAAGAGAAAATAGAATTAAAGTATGGGTATTTTGATGTTCAGTATAGCAAACCTCAAACCTAATTTTTGTTCCATAGGTAACCGCCTGTGGAAAAAGCAGGAGCATTTACTCACCCCAGTAGAGAGCCAGAGAAACATATGGCAAAGAGAGATTCAGGGCTGTGATTGAGTGGGTTTTTGAATGGGACTTAAATGCCCTATAGGATTAGCTACAGGCAAGGGCTGAGTAAGCACTTGTCTGCTGGTATGATTGAGGGGTGACAGGTAATCTCACTGCCCAAATGTATGCATATCCCCTAAACCACCATGCCGATGTTAGAGAATCATTCCTTTGGGTATTATTTCTAAAATGTCTCTGTAAAAATGCAAATACTTTACCTAGAAGTAATGGAACATTAAGCCATTTATAGTCATTTAAATTTTAGGAAGGCTTATAACATTGACACAGAGCTAGAGTAAATCCAGGAAAACAGGATATATAAAAGAATTATTGATTCAGAAGACGAAAAGTAGTACCTCAAAGAAGGCGATGAGAAGTTGGGGATGGGAGAGAGTTGTACCTCAGAGACAACAATAACTTCGGAAGGGCAATTCAAGGACCAGTAGGTAAAAAGGGGAAGTGAAACATCAAACAATACCTTTACAAAATTTACTATTTTCCCCCAAACCTGCCCTGATACTGTGAACTAAACCAGAACTGAGGACTTTGAAAATTTAGGCCATGTTAGGAATGGTTGATTATTGACTGGAAACAGCCCAGTGACCAGGAATCTCAAATCTTAAATTTGCCCTTGGAAATCTGAACGTATACCTGAGTTTCCTTTATTTAGTAGAAATAATTGGCAGATGTTTCCCTCAGATATTATCTTCATATTGTCATTAATATTTTCTTCGTTGCCTTTCTGAGTGTAAAAGAAAAATAATAAATTGAACCATTGAACCAGATGGAGTTAAAGAGACTTTATTCAAGACAATTACAATAAGGGAGAGAGATTGAACTCCATTGCCATTGAAAGAAAAGGGAGAGGGTGTGTGTGTGTGTGTGTGTGTGTGTGTGTGTGTGTGTGTGTGTGTGTGTGTGTGTTGAGAACTAAGATTTAGTGTTAGCAACTTTCAAATGTGCAAAACAGTATTAACTGTAGTGACCATGTTTTATGCTGTATCCCCATGACTAAGTTATTTTATAAGTGGAAGTTTGTACCTTTTGATCCCCTTCACCCTTCTTTCCTCCACCACCTCCTTGCCTCTGGCATGCACCGATCTGTTCTCTTTTCTGTAAGCTTTTGGTTTTTTGAGGGGCAAGGGCTTGGTTTCTGTTCTTTTGTTTTTTACTGTTTTCTTTAAATTCCACATATACGTGAAATCATACAGTGTTTGCCTGTCTTAGTGTAATGCCCTCTGGATCTATCCATGTTGCAAATGGCAAGATTTCATATTTTTATGGCTGAATAATATTTCATTGTATGTATTTATGTGTGTATATATTTATATATATAGTGATATATATATATATATATATATATACACAGTATTCCATTGTATGTATGCATGTTTGTGTGTATATATATACATATATATATATAGTGAATTGTGTATATATATATATATATATATATATATATATCTCACAGTTTCTATATAGATTTCTTTGTATATACATATATACATTACAGTGTCTTTATAGATTCATCCATCGATGGACACTTAGGTTGTTTCCATATCTTGGCTATTATAAATAATACTGCAATGAACATGGGCATGCATATATCTTTGATTTAGTGTTTTCTTTTTCTTTGGATAAATACCCATAAGTGGAATTCCTGGATCATGTGGTAGTTCTATTTTTAATTTTTTTGAAGAAACTACATAGAGTTTTCCATAGTAGGTACACCAATTTACATTCCCACCAACAGTGCACAGGATTCCCTTTTCTCCACATCCTTGCCAATACTTGTTATTTTTTGCCATTTCGATAATAGCCATTCTAGCAAGTGTGAGGTGATATTTTATGAGGTATTTTTAAATCCTGGGGAGAGCTAATGGAAAAGTGCTAGAGGACCTTGGGTCTGGAGGAATGGGTTGGTGTGATTAGGTCATCTATGTTTGCTAATCCTCCCTTATTGAAGTCAGGCTCCCACTCTCCTGCTGTGACTTGGAGTTAGGGAGTACTGTCGCCTCCAATGATTGCATTTCAAAGGAATGACACCCAGCTTTTCGAGAAAGACACTTTGGGTTGTAGAAGATTTGCGTCTCATAGGAACAGAGAAAGGATTTATGAGTCTAAGTTTTCTAAAGTAACTGCTCTAAGAAAAGGGAGGACCTTTTAGTCAGGAAGAAACCTGTCTAAGGTTTAGTCAAGCTGAGGGGACATTAAGGCAATCTTTGTTGAGACATTTCCAAGTTAGTTTATTCATATTTTCCTATAATTTGATCACAACTTACTCTCTCAAACTCCCCCCCCTTATTTATTCTTGGTATACATTATATATTTACATATACACATACAGCAGTGACAATTGATTATATTTTGTTGATCTTTTTCCTGTATATATAACACTTTACAATTACAAAGTAGTAGTTTCCTTTCTCAAATACATCATATTATTTAATTTGATATTTTTTCTTTGCTATAAAGCTGAACCAATCAGGCATTGTGTTTATTTTACAGCTGGAGCCACGGAGTTTTGAGGTTGCAGGAGTTAGTCCATATTTTATGCATTCCAAGGCCATTGTCTCTCAACCTTTTTTAGCCTCATTCTTCTCATTTTTTTATTTGATCTCAAAATACTATCTTCATTCCAAACCCGAGGTGAGCAGATGCCAGTGAGGCCAGAAGAAGCATGCTAGAGGAAGGAGGGTTATAAAAGGTAGGGGATCCCCCCATATTATTCTCTAGGAGGTGGGTTTCAGGTTCTTCTTGGCAAGTGACTTGAGTGTCTCACAGTGCTAATTAGTTCTGAAAAGAATAGACGAAAGTGGAATGATTGATAGCTGCCCTACACGTCAGTGTTGATGCCAGTTAACAGATGCCACTGATCAGCTGCTTTTGAATTGTTTTCACAAGTCTATCAGCAGAATAGCAGAAAACTTATATATTTTTTCATGAGTTTAGACTCAAGCAAAACAAAACTTTCTCTAAATAATGTACATTTAATATTTTGTAATCCTTGGCCACTATCGCCTTTGCCAATGATTGTTAATTTTCATGGACTCCTACTGCCAACAGTAGCAGCTACAAAATTTAATTGGGCACCTACTATATGCAAGACTCTATGATGAGAATTCAGTAGCATAAGAAGATGTAGACAGTTTTACTCTTGGCTTAAAACCAGATATGAAAGACATAATATTACACAAAAATATAAAGCAACATTTACTAAGTACTAATCACAAGAATTACTGAAGTTATTAAAAATGAGACCCTGATGGGCCACTTCTACAATTTCATTTATTTTCCTCTTGACTGGTATTTTTTTTTTTCTTAGTACAACATTGCAACATACCTCTTGAAGCCAGAGAGCTGTTCCTATAGGAGTCATTAATTGTCATTAATTAAAGAAGCTTTACTCTTGCCCTCAAGCAAAGAGAGTCGATTTTGAATGAAAGTGCCTGATCTGGAAAGTGAAGGGACACGTTAGGTAGTTCTTGCAAGTTAAGTCAGAAGTCTACTCATGTTAAGAATTTTAGTAATACCATAATAAAGTAATAGCAACATCTTTTAATTTTATTCTTAAAGTTTATAAAGCTTGTTTATTTCCATACATTCATGTCATTCTCCTAGAAATTCTATTCTGGAATGGCTGTCTTTCAGAAATGAGGAAACTGAAACTTTAACGTTGTCAGGTTGGATCTAAGGATCAGCATTTGTGGTGTTTCCACGATGTCATACTGTTACACCGTATCTAGAATAACAAGACCGGAAAGCATATTGATTGAAGAATGAATTCTAAGACCATATGGATCATGACCTAAACAAGACCAATTTCAGACATAATTGTAAATTTGGAACAGCTTGTTTTCAGCAGCCCTAATTCCTATTCTGCAGCCTCCCTTCCTTCTAGCCTTTGATCTTCTACTGTATTTCCCTAATCCCACCTGTCCCCTCTCTCCGGGTGGAAGGGTTTTATTGTTACATCTTTTTTGGCAGAGGCAAAGTCGAAGATGAGATGTACATCCTGGAGAAATTGCCAGATATCATTGCGTCGCTGCTGTGTCTTTCTACATAATCCTTCTTATCCAGAGTTAAGAAAGAGACTCTGTAAAGGTTCATGTTAGGGACTCACTGTCAAGTTCTCTTTATCCTTCACTGTTCCACTAGGATTAGCTCCTTTTGGGAATCTCTCAAACACACACATCAAGAGTTGACTTATCTCCTCTATACTTTAGTAACACCCTAGACTTATCTCTATTGCAGCCCAAGGTGTTAAATACATTTACAATATTTTTACATTGAATGTGAGAGCTTTAAGAAAAGGATTCTGTCCTCCTTATCCTGAGCACCATACCAGGTATATTGTAAGTGCACAGTAAATAGTTTCCATTCTAATATTATCCCATCCCATCTCATTTATTCTAGGTAGTCACCCAATTTCTTGTAACATCTAAATCAGAATATTGTGTTTATTAAGGAAATTCACATGCATTCTTATTCCTGGAAAGGGCCCTTAGGAAATCACTTTTAAAAGTCTGACAAAAGTAAACAGCAGAGACTTGAAATTGCCAAGGAAATCTTTGTCAATGACGCATAATTTCCAAATCAGAGTAGGTGAGAGCATACATCTCTTATCTAATCACTCTGGAATGTGCCTGAAATGGATAAAGATGAACTATTATGGTCCAGATGTAGCTGCACTTTAGAGCTGTTATTTTAAGATTCCTCAGTATAAAATGAACCTAGATGCACATATTAAATTATTAACAGGCTAGCTCTATAAGCCTGAGCCAAGGTGCAAACAACTGGGAGAGGAAAGCTATGAAACAAAGTAGATCAAAGGATGTGATTTGATCAACACTTTCTCAACAGCCTTTCGGTTTTTCTTCTTTGCATCAAGGAGCTTTTAGTTGCAATTACAATCAACTGAGTAAAGCAGTGTTCAGACCACCTGGCAGCAGGTAAAGTATCATTGGCTCAAGCACAAATACATGTAATTTGGTTCTATTTATCCGGGTGGTAGGGCATATTTTTTTAAGATTCACTTTAGCTTCTCCTAAGACCCATGCCACCCCAGCAATTTCAAGCCATTTCAAATGAACAAGATCCCACTTCTAAATGTGACTAAATAACATTGAGTAAGCAATTGAAACTTTTTCTTTCCAAATTCAAATCTCAGATTTGGAAGAAATTCTGTCTGAGACTTAGCCCAGTGATTAAAGAGCCAGGAAGAATGCTGACTTTAGAGAAAAGAAAATGTATTGATGTTTGTATTTATATATTTTAAATTATTATGATTTTTACAAATAAGCTTTTCTGATTGCCCTCCCAACAGCCTTATGAAGTAAGACCAGCATTAGCACCCTTGTTTTCTGAGCAAACTTTAGCTTATTGGGGTATGTGTAAGCCATTCGTCACAGAAGCCATGTTGAGTACTAATAGAAAGAATAGGTTATTTCTTGAGCGAAGGGGAGTGATCAAAAGTGATGATGGTAGTTACATTTGGGGACATCAGAGGAACCTTGAGACAGGGTATTTACTAAAATTTTTGGATGAAGTTTGAGGCAGCATGCAAAATATCGCCCAACTACATCAGTCAGTATTTGATCAGAAAAACAGAACCGCTGAAAATGACATATTCATATCCACATACATCTATGGAGACAGGTGTGGGGAGACAGACAGACACACCTGTAATAGGAACTTGACCATATTCAATTTTGAGAACTGATACAAGGTTACTTTCTTTGCATCTGAGCTTGAAAATCATGCCAGGGAGCCAAGAAGGGACGATCTGTAGTAAAGTAGGGTAAGGCAAAGACAAGCTAGAAAGCATGAGGATGAAACAGAACTCACAGGAGGGGTTGGAACTTATGTTTACCTCTTTTACTTCCACGTCTCAAACTTCAATGATGTGGGTAATCTAATGGAAAATCTCATGGATTTTCTCTCATACCTGCTCCAGAAGTTGGTAAAGCTACAAAGGAACCGGTGACTGCCTCACTCGCACCAAAAAGATGAGCCCACCCATCAATAAGTTCAGTGCGCATGAGTTACAACAGTTCCTGGTATTCCCGCGTTGACCTTCCAGACTTAAAATTTCTACTTTTCATTTTCCAAATCTCGTTGTTGAAGTCCATCCAATCTAAGAAGGGAAGGGAAATGGGGAAAACATAGTTCCAGTTTAGCTATATTGAACTGATGCAAATCTATTACACTACCACCAGAGATGTGTAAAATGCATATAAAATTTTATAAAGAAGATATATTCCTAAACAAAGCTAATAAGTAATATCAGGGAGAGGAATATTCCTTCATTTATTGACTATTTAATAGATATAAGTGCTCTGATAAAAAGTTGAGCATATATAAGCTTTTAGGAGTCTAACAGTGCATTTAACAGACTAATACTTTTGGATTCAAGGAAGATTTGTAATAAGCTTGAGGAAAAAAATGACCTCTAAAATAAGAGTTGAGACTAAGTTAAAAATGAGTAAGGTGAGGGCAAAGGCAAATGATTTTCCCAAGCAATGGATCCAGCTTCTACCTTCACCAATAACTAAAAATATAAATATAAATGACCAATTTGTTGAAGGGAATTTAATAATACTATGGGGATTGTCTTCTCGGAAAGGTGGACAGGACACCACTGGATCATAAGGAGATATAAATAAAGAAAACCACAGAAGAGTGAGGGAGGAAAAGACAAAAAAAAACAAAAACAAAAAAACAGAAGCTTACTTCTAGCTAAATATTGATTAAATAAAAACAGTGATAATGTTTTTAAAAGCTTTCCCAATAAAGAAAATGATTGCTTTTTAAAAAATAGATTAGCAGATTGAGAGTCCTTCCTATTCTGAGCTTGCTAAGATCTATATTCATAAAATAATTCTTAATTTTATGAAAATACTCCATACATATAGAAATGATATATATTTTTGAAAGTTTATTTGATCTCTTCTATAAAATTGTCTGGAGCTAATCTCTTCTTTCTGGGTATTCTAAAAACTCATTAAAATTATTTCATAGATACAAGGCTATTTAGAGTTTCTATTTCTTTTTTATTCTACTCACGTAAATTTTCCTACAAAAGTATCTATTTATCTAAGTTTTCAAATTTTATGGCATATAATTATCCAAAGTATTATCTTTTAAATTTCTATAAATCTTTAAATCCTAGCTTCATATTCTCTATATTTCACTTTACCAATGTTGTTTATCTGTGTCTTTTCTGTTTTACTTCATTGTTCTCATCGTAGATTTGCATATCATATTAGTTGTATAATCAAATTTTGGCTTTCTTGAACTTCTGTTTGTATCGTCTATGTCATTAAATTTTGTTTTCTTATTAAATTTTAAAATTTTCTATATTTTAATTACCTCTTTCCTACTACTTTTCTTGGCTATTGTTCCTTTTCAAGGTCTTAAGTTTGAATGCTTAGTCAGTTTTTGTTTTTCTTTAGCTGTAATATAAGAATTTAAGGCTGAATGTCAATCAAAATAAAGTTTTTTAATAAATCCCACAAATTATGTGGTATATTTAATCCACATTAAGAAAGAATTGAAAATCTGGTTTTAAGAACTGAAATTTTTTGTTATGACTTTTTTTAACTCAAGAATGATTTCAACTTTCGTTGTTGGTGGGTGGATCAATCTGTTAAGCGTCGAACTCTGATTTTGGCTCAGGTCATTTTTTCATGATGATTAGATGAAGCCCATGCATTGGGCTCCACAGTGCGGAACCTATTAAAGGTTCTCTCTCTCCCTCTTCCTCTGTCCATCTCTTCTGCTTGCTCGTGGAGGCACATGTTCTCTCTCTTTCTCTCACAAAATAAAAAAATAAAAAAACCCAAAAGTCAGTATACTAATACGTATTGATATTTGATGAGACCAGTTTATCTCTTCATTCATGTTGATTTTTATGTTCATGTTCAATGTGTGCCCAAGAAAAATTTGTGTTTACTACTTGTGGGTAAAGACTTATGTACATTTCATGTAGGTGAAGATTGGTAATTGTACTGTTCAAATATCTGTACCTTCAATTTGATTATATAAATATATTTTTTAGATTTTTGTTTTTAAGTTTATTTCTTTTTGAGAGAAAGAGACAGAGTGTGAGTGGGAGAGGGCAACACAGAATCTGAAGCAAGCTCCAGGCTCTGTGCTATTAGCACAGAGTCTGACATGGAGCTTGAACTCACAAGCAGTGAGATCATGACCTGAGCCGAAGTCATACGCTTAACTGACTGAGCCACCCAGGCGCCCCACTTTTGAATTTGTAAAATGATCTTGAAATATTCCATTATGATAATAGATTTGCCAATTTCTTCTGTCTTTCTGACAAAACTTGTATGATTTGAGGATATTTTGTTAGATGTATGCATTATCTACTTAATTGAACATTTTGTTATATACTGGCCTTTAGATATCTCTGGTAACAAAGTAATTTTAAAGTCTACTTTTCTCAACATAAATATACTTATGTTTGCTTTCCCTTGATTAATATTTGCTTGTTGTATCTCTAATTCCTTTCAGTGTTTACAAAGTCTCATGTTTTAATTGTACTTTTTAAAAATGGAATATAGTTATATCTTCTTCCTATGTTTTAATCTAAGTTTACAATATCTTTTACATGGTAGGCATTTTATTTACTTTTTATTTTATTTTTTATTTAAAAATATGCTTATATGATATATATATCATCTATAAATATGCTTAGTATTTATATATTTTCATTTTTCCATAATTAGTGACATATTTGAACATGTTTCTATCCTCTTGAACATTTGCTTATTCTTATTTTCTATGCTTTTTTTCCTCTTGCTTTTACCTAAATTAAGATTTATCTGCTTTTATTGTTCATTTTTGGATTTTACACATTACATTTATTAGTTTATCCTTTATCTTTTTCCTGAATATTTAAAGTCTAAAGAAAAGAAAATATTTTGTCTCACTTCCAGAACGTATAAGAATCTTTAAATAATTTTTTTCTGATCACTGTCTCTTGACAGTATTATTTTGTACCAGCATTTTAGTACTTTCCATCTACATTTTAATTCCACAAATGACAGATTTTTTATATATGTACACACAACATAGACACCTGTGTATATAGTCTATACACTAGTTCTATCTAAATCTCAAATTGTGCTTGGATCAGGCCTATCGATTAGAAGGCCTATACGTTTGGAGGACATTTTCTGGCCTACTTCTGTTTATATGTTAATGTTATTTCCTTTTTGAAAGAGAATTTTGATGCAAACACATTTCTAAGTTAACAGTATTTTTCTCAAAATATAGAATATATTTTTCCATTGTCTTTCGCTATCAGTCTCTTCATTCTCTAGACTTCTTAATTTCTCTTTGATATTTCTATTTTTTATCTTTATTCATTTACTTATGAACACTATTGTCTTTGCTCTTCTGATACTCCTACATCTCTAATTCTGTGTGTGATCTTTACTTGTAGATTGATTGGATGATAGTAAGCCATAGAAACCTGCATGCATACTTTAGGGATATTTCCCTCCAGGTGGATTTGCATATGCTTCCGCTGGGCACCAGAGAATTGTTATCACATCAGTTTATTCCCCAGCTGAGTAGTCTAGTGTAATATGGTGTTCTGAGCTCAATTTCCACCTTACTGGTTGACCATGGCTCAGTATCCAGATCTAGGTGATGCTGTTGGCATCTACTTTCAGGGCAACCAAGCCCTTTGTCTGCCTACCTCTTAGCACTTAACACTCTTGCTTCTGCCTCTGGATACGGTTCACATTATTTTCTTTTTCATTTTTCCCTCCCCCCTCCCTTTTCCCTTTTTCTGTTTTCCTTTCCTTCTTTCTTCTGACATCAGGGAACTTACAGATATCCTCTAACTCTTAAAACCCAAGTAATAAATTTGTTCCAGTTTCCAAGTTCTCTTATCCAAGATCTAATGGTTCAAAATAGGAAGGATCCCACATATTACTTACATAATTTTATGATACTTCAAACCAAGGATAAATCATTTTATTTTATTCTAGAATCTTCTCAATTGTTCCTTTGGATATAACTTCTCTTCCATTTCTTCTGCTAGAGATGGAGTACCAATAGTAGTAGTGGTAGTGGTAGTAGTCGTAAAGCAGAAAAGGAGAGCAGAAAGGGATGGGCATCCTGTATTTTCAGTCAGTTATTTAATTGGGAAGCAGATGCCAGAGGAAGTATTGATAAAAGCTTGAGTCTGAGCAGAGAGTTAGCATGAACACTTCTCTGAAAGAAGATCACCATTAAAAGGAACAATCAAACATAACATTATAATTAGCACTCATTGTGAATTCCTTAATATGTATGTTCTATACTATTCTCTTGGGTGTTCCTCAAATTCCTCTTTTTAGTACTGAAATCCATGCACTTGGTCTCTCAACCTGTAAACTACAGAGTCACATTTAATACCATGTCTTGTTTTATTGTTTGTTCTTTGACCCTTAATGTATATGTAGATTTTCATTTTATTAAAAAAATTTAAGTGTACTTGACATACAATGCTACATTAGTTTCTGGTACACAACATAGTGATTCAACTTACCTGTATGTTATTGTACCATGTCCTATTGATGCCTCCTTCTTTCCATCTCTCTGCTGATTTATTTATCTCCGTATTCAATTTTAGTCAACCTCTGATTCACCAGGACAGTCACCACTTAGCCTACCTGCCTCCCATCTAAAGAAATCACTTACCGATTTTTTTCCCCTCTGGTTCAAATCTGATCATTTTGCTGTGCTATTTATTTTGTATATTTAGTGTTCTTTACTGGTATCTCAGTCTTAGCTCTCTCTTACCTCCATCTTTGTCCTCCTTATTCTTACACTCCCACACCATATTAGATGCAACTATTTCCCAAAATACCACTGATACATGACTGTGTGTCACAGATTTTATTAAAATTTTTGGAGGCTGCAGTGAAGTGACTATATCACAGTGCACCACAGAAAATAATTTATATCATATGGTAGAAATCCATATTCCCAAACACCAGACTCTTCCCTGGGATCTTTCCCCTTTTGTAATCAAATCTGTCTGTCAAAGGACTTATCTAAACAAAGAGTACTTTGCCCCAGGGAACAATCTTCCATCTCCTAGAGGGCAGACATGGTTTTCGGCAGTACTTTTTTTTCTCCGATATTATAATATAGAAAGTTTTTTCTCTGCTGCTTCCCTCATCCTTATTCACACACCACACCATACTTCAAATCATTGTTTTTTTTTGCCTGTTCAAGAACAACCTATGGGCTGAATGCCCTTATTCCTCCTCCTAGCCTGGTGAAAGTCATGGAGATTCTATATCCAGTGACCTCCCCCTTTGACAGGTGCCTTGGGATGTTTAATACCGCCTTCATAACACTTCTGTTTCTCATGAATACGCATGTCCCTTAATGAGAGATGTTGCTTGCTGGTACCATGCAATACAATAGCTGGAGCAAAGTAGCTATTCTATACTCTTTTGCAGAATGAATGATTTTTGCATTCCTTAACTTCCTCCAAAGATATATGTCGAATTAGTACTGCCCTCTAAATACCATGAGAAGATTCCCTTTATTAGCATAATAAAATTTATGCAATCATGAGAAAATGATATAAAATACCACAAGCACAAGAACACTAAAATATATTTATAAATGCCAGCCCTTTACAATCATTATAGCCAAACTTCACAATAACTCTGAGAAGCGTAGGTTATTAACATCCTGATTTTGTAGATGAGCAAATTAGTATCAGATCGATTAAATTGCCAAAAGATTAATTATTTAGAGTTTATGTTAGGATATGGCCTCATGGAAGAGGGTCTTTTTGATCACAACTCACAATCTTTAAAAAAAATATTCCTGATTTACTGTATATCACTTGGGAAAGCCTTTTTCTTGTCTGATTAAAATGTCAAGAAATTCTGGGAGTTTCAAGTGCTACAATAAGGCTATGGTTAACTGGCACAGGGTTGGAGATACCAGTGTCTTATTAAACTTCAGGTAAACAAAGCAAAGATGAGGCAGAGCAACCATTTTCAAAAGATGGGAAGGGAATTCTGGTTCTCTGATTACTGATTCTCAGGATCGAATGCCAGTCCCTGGGTTTCCTGCTGCAGTGTTCTTCTCTGCCTGATGCTCTTCATGTCTTGGCCAATCAGGTTTATAATTATCCTGAGGAACCGATGCACCCAGCACTCCAGTGAAAACATTATTTCCCAATCTGAGAAATTTTCATGAGTGACACTGCTTTTTTGAGGATTATCTGAAAGTGTCACTTCATTGTCTATATACTTTCATCCCACCTCATTCAAATTTGTTCTGGCTTAATTGCCTATAAAATTTATGTTTAGGAGGGAGAAAGAGGATATTTCAGTTAAAACAAACCTTTGCCTCAAATCCTGTATGATCCTGTATGCTTCTTCAGAGTATAAAAGGACCAGGAGGCTTGAGGAACATTGAATAGAGGTAGGTCAGGCAGCTTTTTAAAATAAATATATTCAACAAATACTAAGTAACCTACTTTATAACCAATACTTGGTAAGGCCCTGAGAAAACAGGGAATATGCAGAGTGGGGGGCATTATTCTTGCTCTGAGTGAGCACATAGGGCAAATAGAAAGAGCTTAATGGGTAATTAAAATACAGGTTTACAGTTACTTTGTGAGTGAGGAAGGTGGGGGAGAGATGCGTGATTCCCACTGCAGGAGACCTTCCCCAGGCTTGGAGGGTCTAAGATGCCTTCCACGAGGCAGTACTCTCTCACCTGAGTACCTCCACAGAGAACTACAAGGAGGAGCACCATATGAGGAAGATCATGTATGCACATGTGAAAAGGTTCATGACGAGATTATGTCAATTTCAGAAAAATGGAATATTCAATATACTTGAGATATGATTGAAGAGGAATCGTGGTCCAGATCAATATGTAAAACAAAGGAGAGGTTAGGAGTGAGGAAGAACATTAGAAAAGTCACCCCTTGGTGGGGAGTGGGGGGAAATTCCAATATTCATTGCTACCTAATATTATTTACTATTTGAGATTTGAGTCTTTTGTTACCTGTTTTTTTTTTCCCCAGAGTCTCCCACTAAAATGCAAATATAGCTGAAAAGTGTATTAATCAAAACCTTTTTACAAGCTGAGAACTTAGTGGATTTTAGAATAGCTGAGGAGCGTAGGTGGAAAATTGCCAAAGGAAACTTCACCCATTCTACAATTTGCTGCAGGCCACCTCCACTTGTAATTATCATACCCCCCTTCTACTCCCTAAGAGGGCCTGTATTAATGCTTCAGTGCCAAGACCTTAAGGCAGGGGCTTCCAGGCTGGCTGGAAGCAAACAGCAGAGAAAATGTCATAAACACATTCTCGATAGATTTCCACCAGTTTCTGCAAACTCTGAGATGCGATTCCAAAGATTTCTGGGTAAGCATCCAACTCTGGCCTTCTGAGATTCACCCGTCACCAGTCTTTAATCCTTTCAAATGTTTGAAAATGATAATCATATCCCTCTTTCCTTGAGCTGTGAAGATTGCATTTTACTTGGTTCTTCATAAATCAATCCCTTCTGACACATAGGCGATGCCTTTGCAACAGATTTACAATTGTATTGTTAATTTAGGACAAGATCAGTGTATACACATTACTTCGAGAAAAAAAATCTAAATGGATAGGCAGGAAGAATAAGTACATCATATTTAAATACAAAGTCATAGATCCTGGATATCTATATTGTTCCTTCATGTATGCCTCTTAACTTCAGAGATACAATAGAAAACTCTCAAGATGGGAGGTAAAATTAGTTTACATTAATTCTCAGTATCCACTGTAGTCCTTATTTCATGGTTTTCAATAGCTTTTCCAGCTGCCTGTATGGAATTCTGAGGCTAAAGATAAACAGTTTTTCCGGAAAGGGAAGAAATGCTTAATAGGACTTAAATAGGCAGGTAATAAATAGAAGAGGGGAGGTGTAGATAAAAGGATAGGAAAGAAGGATGCTGAGTGGGTGGCTTTTGCACATGTTTAAACAGTGCCCATAGGGACCCCATGAACATAACTTGATCATTCATTCTGTCCTTACCCACCAACCTTCCTTTCTTCCTTTTATGCTAATGACTGGTATGATTCATAATAGGACGAAGACAACTTAGAGGGGAATCTAAAACATCCATTTAAGGGGTGCCTGGGTGGCTCAGTTTGTTAAGCACCCAACTCTTGATTTCGGCTCAGGTCATGATTTCACAGTTGGTGAGATTGAGCCCTGCATTGGGCTTTGCACTGACAGCGTGAAGCTTGCTTGGACTCTCTCTCTCCATCTTTCTCTGCCCCTCCCCTGCTTTCTTAAAATAAATAAATAAATAAATGAACATTAAAAAATAAAACCTCCATTTATGAGTTAGACGAGTCTGAGTTTAGTTTTCAGATGGCTATTTTGTCTTCAGACTTGATATATATGTCCAAGAGAACAGAAGAGAACCTGAAATTAGAGCAGAATTTTTATGTATTTTATTTATTTGAAACATATAGCATTGTAGTAGAGATCATTAGGACTCACTATACTTGGGGTACCTGGATGGCTCCGTTGGTTAAGCGTCCAACTTCAGCTTGGGTCAGAGTCTCCCAGCCTGTGAGTTTGAGCCCTGCATCAGGCTTTGTGCTGACAGCTCAGAGCCTGGAGCCTGCTTTGGATTCTGTGTCCTCATCTCTCTCTGCCCCTCCCCCTTGAAATCTGTCTCTCTCTCTCAAAAATAAATGAATATTAAAAAATTTAAAGACTCACTATACTTAAAAATATATAATCTCTTTGGGAAAAGTAAAATAATTTACACATTTTTACACCTACAAGGAATATAATTTCCAGATTCAAATTATTTTGACTCTTCCCCATTCTCCTTTCCAAAACCTTTTTTGCCAGACAAGATCTATGCCTTTGGCTGTTGTCTTGATGAAATGAACCAGATAATTGCCAAATTTTTACTTTATTATGTGCCCATGTAGATACAGCCTAATTGGACCATATAATGAAATGTTTAAATATATCTATACATTTTGCACGAAATGAAACCCCACGCCAATCCTCCTCCTAGAACTTGGTCACTAGGGTATTTAAGGATGCACAACCGCAGCCGATGCAGAAGTTCTTTCCCAGATGTTCAATTTGACCTGGGGCAGCTCAATCAAAGTTTGTAAGGTTTCCAACATTCCTAGTGGGAATTTTCAGAAAAGGAGGCATATGGATTATTCTGGCAAGTGGATATGCAGACAGAAACTCATGTGCAGTGACTCTATAACTTGAAATCTCCCTGAGAACAAATCAAATAATATTATTTGTAACAATAATGTTAATAAATAATGGAAGGAACAGTGTTTGTGCTTTTCAAGGAAGTGAATCAACAATCCATAAAGCAATGGGAGTGAAGGAAGTGAGAGCTGAGAGAGCAGAGACACAGAAAAGAGAGAGAAAATATAGAAGGGGTTAAAGCCTCATGCACAGTGACTATATGGTAAGGATAGACAGGTAGGTTCAAGGGCAACTCCTCCCACAACGGTAATTGCCTACATCCCAAGTCTGCTGAAGTCCATGTCTTGATGCCAAGATGTCCAAGCTGAGAGGGAAGCAAATTCATTTTTATTTTAAAGCTATTAAATTCAAACCAAAGACACTGAGAGTTTATCATGTGGTCAGTGGTGTCCTGGGCACTCTGAAGGCAGGTAGGAGTTTAGACCCAGTTTTAAAATTAAGTGGTTTGCAAGATCATGCAAGGAATTTGATTTTAACCCCATTTTGTTCATCTGTAAAAACAGAGGTATTAAACTTCCATATTTATTTCTTTGCTATAGAAAACATATGCACACACACATACGTATGTCCTCTACTCCAGATGGCTAACCTAATTGTAGGTTAAAATGTGTACAAACATTAAATTATCAGCAAAAACAATGAACCTGTACACAATTAAATACAGTGCCTACGGTGTAGGCAGTGCAGTTATTCTAAGAAAGGAGAGTTCAATGGTGTTTGAAAAGGATTTTACGAGGTTTCCTGAGGGTCAAGTTTGACCTGAGCTTGGAAGAGCTTATTAGCTTGGGAGGAGTGCAGGAGAGTATTCTCGTATTTAAAACGGTGGAATGTGAATCAGTGGTACTGAAAGGATGACCAGTTAAACCTGGGTCACAGAGGGATTGTGCTGACTCTGAAAGGCTAGAGCAGTGGGAAATATGACTGTATGAGGAAGGCAGCATCACAGACTTTAAATAGACACCAAGAACTCTCTCACTCCTATTTCAGAGTGTAATGACCTGATTCTTAAATTCATTAATAGTCTTCACTCATTGACACCACCACCTACACAGACCCGTCAACCACCACCTTCCTCCTCTTGCTGGGAATCCCTTGATCTGTGCATTACACACTGAAGAGTTACACAGTTTCTTTCTTCTTCTCCCCTCAGTTCAGGCTATGTCAAGGTATGGGACTGGTGTGCGCAGAGGAGAATGGTTATCTTGGGAACTTAGGAAGAAGAGCTGGAAAAAGAATGGAATGTGTACTTGAGAACTATCTATGATTCAGATCTGAGTGAGAAAATCTGCCACGGCCACAGAGTATAGATAAACCGAAAATGGAATCAAAGGCAAATAGTTGGAAGTGAGACTGGTAAACAGACAGAGCAGACAGGTTAAATGAGTGGAAAACTGGAAAGAAGGCATCTAAGACATGTGCTGTGGATTGGGTTGAAAACTAAAATATGTGCCTTCATTAGGAACTAGCCATGTATTCAAAGGGAGAATGAAATCTTCACAAGTTTCTCCTGATATCAGATCCTGTGATATATACGGTAATATACACTTAATTTTCAAGGAGTTTTACATAGTATTCTTATTTTCTTGAACTCTTTGGAGCTGTGAAACTATATTCTTTTTTTCTTTTTTTCTTTTCCTTTGTCTTTTTTTTTTTTTTTTTGCCTCCCTAAGCAACATAGTCCCTTTGCTGGTCCCTTTCCCTCTCCTGCTTCTGAAATTCTGGTATTCCACAAGGCTGAAATGGAGGGTTGCAAAGAAGGAAGCCACCTCACTCATCAGGTAGAATTATTTATCCTTTGCATTTTCATTTTATCAGGTACACTCTTATCTCCTACATATCACTTTACTTGCGAACCAGTGTTTCAGTGTGTATCTGCTTATTTCAACTCTGAGTTCCTTGAAGGCATGGGCCATTGTTGACAGGAGAAATGAATATATCAATTGATTACATTAATGCATGCATCAACAACTGATTGTCTCCATCCAAGTATTGTAGAGGGGTGTTTCAAGGATATATTTGAAACAGAACCCAGTGGTTTAATTCTCTTCAGATTTTCCTTTTTACCTCCTTTATCTGTTTGCATGATTCATCTACGCTTTCATCTGTTAAAGGCCACCATCATCTCTTTTCGGAACATCTAAAAATCATTCTCCAAATCTTTTCTTGATTGTATCCAACCCATTCTGACAATGTGGATAGAGATTGTTTTTAAAAACAAGTCTGATTCCGCCAAATTCCACCCTACCACAGCATTAAAACCTGCAATTAATCTCCACTATTCTTAGAATAAAATTAATAATTCCTATCACAATTTAGAAGACTACTTTGGAGAGCAACCCATTAGTGAACCATAATGTTTTTAAAACAACAGGAAAAAAGGAATAGAAAATACCAAAGAACAGCATCCATATTCAGGGTAATTATTAAGCACACACATGTGCATGGATATGGCCTTCCAATATAAAATGCAATTTTTACTTTGGATTATAATTTAGTGATCATAAAACTCTGGTATCTCCTCATCTTGCCATTTTTATTTCCTGCTCTTCTTTGTCCCTTGCTAGCCACACTGGTTTTCCCTTGCAAGTTAGCTTTTCCATCTTTTCTATCTCAAGGACTTTGTACATTATCCCTAGAAAGCTCGTCTTCAGTCTCTTTACATCCCTAAATTATCCTCTAATCCATAGTTTAAACACAACTTCAGGGAAAAATTCTCAGCCTTAAGATGAGATTAGTTCTCCCTTTTGTATATTATCCTAACAGCCTAAGTGTTTGTTTCCCTAACATGAATTCTTTGTCCCAGTCCATTATTTATTCAACAATATATAATTATTGTGAAGCAATTATCAGCATCAGACTTTAGTCGTCCAGTTTTAGTACCAAAAAAAAAAAAAAAAAAAAAAAAGACTGTGTTAATTTCAGCATAGTATTATGCTAAGCAAAGTAAGTCAGAGAAAGACGAATACCATATGATTTCACTCATATATCAAATTTAAGAAGTGAAACAGATGAACATATGGGAAGGGAAAAACAAAGGGAGAGAGGGAAGCAAACCACAAGAGACTCTTAGTGATAGAGAACAAACTGAGGGTTGATGGAAGAAGGTTGGGCAGGGGATGGGCTAAATGGGTGATGGGTATGAAGGAGTGCGCTTGTGATGAGAAGTTTTATATGTAAGTGAGGAATCACTGGGTAAGTGCGCTGGGTTTTATATTTAAGTGAGGAATCACTAAATTCTACTCCTGAAACCAATATTACACTATATGTTAACTAAGAAGAATTTAGGGGCTCCTGGGTGGCTCAGTCGGTTGGGCGGCCGACTTCAGCTCAGGTCATGATCTCGAGGTCGGTGAGTTCGAGCCCCGCGTCGGGCTCTGTGCTGATGGCTCAGAGCCTGGAGCCTGCTTCAGATTCTGTGTCTCCCTCTCTCTCTGTCCTTCCCTTGCTCACACTCTGTCTCTATGTCTCTCAAAAAAAAAAAAAACATTAAAAAAAAAACACAAGAATTTAAATAAAATTTTGAAGAAAAAAATCAAGATATATTTTTTGTCATGGTGCTTAGTTTACATATGGAATAATAATACTTTGGATAATTCAGTAGTTATGGATTAATTTCTTCTATTTTATCAAATTAGCCATTTCTAGCACAGAGTGTTTTCTGTTTAAGAAGCCCTATTTTGCCTTTCTAATTTCGTTCTGAGTTCATCTATTCTCTCCTTTAAGCTCCTCTGGGGAATGTGTCTGATAACACTTCTTTTTTGTTTCTTTAGTCACAGTTCTTTTGACTCAAACTACTTTAATTCATGAATCCATCTATGAAAACATCTATCCATTTTTTGAAATGAGTGTTTAATTCACATTAGCTGCAGAGTGGTAGATGTAGCTACTTTAACAGAAATGTCCCAAAATTAGTGATTAAGAAAACAACAGAAAAGTTGATTTATGTTTCACATAACAGTATAAGGTGAGGATTTCAGGATGTCGGTGGCTCAATTCGAGGGGCCTAAACTGATGGGAATTCTGTTATCTTTAACATTCAGTCTCCAAAGTGACTGTGCTCATTGACACACCCACTAGCATAGGGGGAAAGGATAGGAAGTTCAGGATCAGAAAACTCTTCTTAAATGAAGTGTAAGTTCACATATCATACCATATTTTCTCATATTCCATCAATGATAATTTGATCATATGAAAGAGGGACTCAGAATCACAGATGCAGGTAGAGTTACCATGTTCCATCTTCAACTGTGTTACTGTGGAAGAAGGAGAAAGCAGATATAGGATTCTAGATGATTATCAGTCTCTTTTATACTGAATTTGAAAAAGGAAACATGTGAAATGTAAAGAGAAAATGGATATTGGAGTATGTAATTAAGATATTTAAAGGTAGTGGGATAGGACAAACTAGGAGAAAAATACCCGTAATACTGTGCCAAAACTTGGTAAGTGGTAACTGGGAGTCACAAATGTTAGGGAATTTGTGGAAGTGAGAAAAGTTGTAGATTTTGTGCCTGTAAGTTTTCAGGATATTGATGAGAAGTGAGCAGAGTCTTGAAGAATGACTGAGGCTTTAGCAGATGAAAGTAATTATCAGAAATGTACATTTTTCTCCAAGTTCTCTTTTGCTCAGTTTTTTTTTAATGTTTTATTTATTTTTGAGAGGGAGAGAGAGGAAGTGTGTGTGAGTGGGGGAGGGGCAGAGAGAGAGAGAGAGAGAGAGAGAGAGAGAGAGGAGGGAGACACAGAATCCAAAGCAGACTCCAGGCTCTGAGTTGTCGGCACAGAGCCTGAAGTGGGGCTCGAACTCATGAGTCATGAGATCATGACCTGAGCTGAAGTCAGACGCTAACTGACTGAGCCATCAGGGGCCCCTCAGTTTTCCTGTCCTAAATATAAATTTCTTACCCACTTTAAAATCTAAAGCCACATACATAACAACGTAGAATTTAAAGAAATGGTAGTTAATTCATTATAGCTGCCCAGTGTCCTATGTTTTAAGTTTTGTGGGAAGCACATTTTTTTTTTCCATGAATTGAATTCATTGAAAAGCACCCCTTTTGGGAATCTAAAATATCTTTAGTTGTTTTTTTTTTAGATTTTTAATATTTATTTATTTTTGAGACAGAGCGCATGAGCAGGGGAGGGGCAGAGAGAGAGGGAGGCACAGAATCCAAAGCAGGCTCCAGGCTCTGAGCTGTCAGCACAGCTCAGATGCAGGATGGAACCCAAGGACCATGAGATCATGACCTGAGCAAAAGTCGGACACTCAACCGACTGAGCCACCCAGGCGCCCCTAAAATATCTTTATTAATATAATGGGAAAATATAAGTTCATCCTTGGGATATGATTTCATCTAAATGGAATCATTGGATCAATAGTTCTGAATAAGTTGGCATGTGAGTGGAGTCAAAAGCTGCTCATGGGCCCCGAGCCCACAGATATTAGTCAAGAATGAGAAGAGGTCAGAAGGCTGCAATAGAAACCTGCTCTTCATTATGGCCGGGTCAGAGGTGATGCCATTACCTCATATTGCCTCCAAGGTGACATGGAAAATGTCTACTTTGTCACGAATTTGGTCAGGGTCATGTAAGATGCAGTGCTTAAAGTAGTGGATATTCACAGCCTCCTGTGCAAATATATGGTTAGTCAATATATTGGAGAGAAACTAAAGAGAGCTATCACATTGTCAATTGCAAAGAAAGAAAATTTTTTCCCCTAATGCTTCAATCTACTGAATGTTCATTCTCTTACAGAATATTAGAGTCATCCTTTTGACTTTCCACAGAAATTTAGACAATAGAAGTGACAAACAGATTGACTTCTACTTCTTAAAATCTAAACAGGCCTAACCTTTCAGGGGTTTGAGATATTACCTGGCACAGCTGGGGTTCTGTCAATCTTTCCTGCCCATCTGCTGCCCTTCTAACCCAATCCTCCACCCCCAACTGGTATTTCAAAGGCATAATGTTTTCAAATTCTTACCATTTTTAAAATGACCACAGTAGGTAGGAGTATACCACCTGGTTCCCGACTCAACAGAAGGAAAGGAGATACTGTTGTTAGTTACTTGGCTAAAAATGGTGAACTTTATCATCTAGTTCACAATTTTTATGCTTTTCCTCAAATATTTCAAGGCCTAATTTACCTCACAAAGCAGCTCACAGCTTTTGATAATGATGTGGATTTTATTAGTTTAATCCTAACCTCTTCCTCATGACCCCTTGATTTTTCTTCTCTGATCTTCATTTTTTCCCTGCTACATTCTTCCATATAAAATTTTATGACATTACTTAATATGTGATATAGTAAAATACATGTGTGCCATTCACATATGTATTTATGGTTCGGTCTTCAGTAAATAACAGTATACTTTGTTAACACATTTGAAAATCTGTGTTGTATTACATCAACTGACAAATTAAAACAAACTATTGATATTAGTTGAGATAGTAGCTAAGGTTTGAGAAAGAAAGGAAGTCAGGAATACAGTGTCCCAAATAGAAGTTTAAGTTACATTCCAGAAGTCCCAGGTTGGCAGTGGTACTGTCATTCTTAACAAGTGTTTCCTACATGCGGAAATTCTCCAGGTGCCACCATTTTTGAGCAGCTGGTAGGAAATCAGAACCAGGAGACCACACAGTCATCCTCCCTACCCCCACCACCAGGAAAAGAGCTAGAACTGGCATACACCAATTTTCCTAATCTCATTGGCCAGAACTTGGTCACGTGGCCACGATTGGCAGCAAAGGAGGCTGGGGAATGTAATTTTTAACTAGATGGTCATGTACCTGGCTAAAGGCTATTACTATAAATTGAGTAGAGAATGGATATTAGGCTACAACTAGTCATCTTCCACATATTCTTTTTGTGCTGGAAATATCTAAGAGCTGGGATTTTACCAAGGCCATTAACATCCTTCAGTCATACATACAAAACGAGTTTATGAAGGTGTAAATACTTTTGAATTCGTCACCTCTCTGAGCTGAGAGGTTTCTGCCAGAAATGCAAGTTGCTTTAAGGCGTAGCCTGTGGTCCAATTCTCTATAATGTTTTGTGCTCTCCAGATAAAGCTATGTGCCATTAAAGTCAAGCTCTAAATTACTCATTCTTTCTGATATGCTACACCCGAACAATATGTATTAGATTTTTTTTTTTTACAAAAAGCATAGTCGTGCATCATTTTCATTAAAAAGTCTACCCATTTATCCTAATATTTATATTTCCATTAAAGTTTAACATCTCCTTTTACTTTAAAATCCCTGATGTGGTATTTTACATGTACTCTTCTCTCCATACTGAAGAGTTAGCCTGTGATTATCTGCACACATTTGTTTCTAAATCCTCATTTTACCCAAGGATTTCTGATTTAACAAAGACTAAATAAGCTACCTTTAATTGGCATTTTTTTATGTATTGAAACTTCTTCCATCACTATATATATATATATATATATATACACTATATATATATGTATATATATGTATATATATGTAAAAGGTTCTATTTTAGATTACTTAATCCAAATGTTTTTAATTATTAAAAAGGTATCATAAAACACAATTTTGTAATTGAGCAGAATACAGAAAAAATTTTTAAATTCCATCTTATGTGCTAGACCTTGTGGGAAATTAAAACAAAAACTACACAATTCACTCAGCTTTATGAAATGTATTCTTTAGTTAGAAAAACAGAATCCACTTTCATTAAGCTATTAACGTGAAAATACAGCACATGATTAGGGGCCAACATTATGTTACAGACAGTAAGTGGTTTAAGGTATTAGAAAAGGGGTCCTAAAAAGCAAATTCTGTGTCTTCTTTCTCCATATTTTACTTCGTGCCCTGTAGTTACGCAATAAACGTTTGTTGAATGTGTCAGCAGTTTTGATTCTGAGTCAGGGCATTAAAGTGCTTGTCCCAAGACTGAATGGACATGAAAGAAGGATCAGGGTCAGATTCAGTAAGGAAAGTGTAAAAAAGTAGGTCCACATTAAATGAGAGATGAGAAAGACTCCATTAGGCCGAACTAACCAGTTCCAAAAATTTCCTTTTGGAAATTATTCTATAGTTAGAGTCTACTATCTGGCCCAGGTTTTCAGAGCTGCTAACTTCTCTGAGCAGTGGTCTCTGGTCTAGATTAAGAGGTGGAGAGAGTGTGAAGGCGTTCCTTACCAAATGTATGCTAGCTCATATTAAGGTATGTGTGGTCACTTATGCATCTTAAAACCCTCATGGTAGAAAACTTCTCTAGGTCTATAGAAGGAAGGCACTAAATTTGGGGGTAAAAGCATTTGATCTGCGTGGCCTCCGAGTGCCATGTCAGTGGAACACATTAACTTTTTCCAGTGCACTCAATTGCCCTGTCCTTCACAACAGCATCACTATGCTGAAAAATGTGATTTTCATAGAAATGTTCAATTTTGCAGCTTAGAGACTTTGTGAAGGGGAAAAATATCATTTCTGCACTTAAACTGCTCCTTAAATTGCTCACTTCAGAAAGTTAAAATTGGCCCCGAATATAATGACACTGGATCAACATGTGTTGGGATATTTTTAACCCTTTCATCGTTAGTTAGCTCTGCTGTCCTTTGTCTGCCTCAGGTCAAATATCCAAACCAGAATGAAATAAAGCCCTTCAAACTTCTAGCTTATCCACCCTGCCCCCCAAACAGTTCCAAGTACCTGGATAGTATAAATGCCCAGATTTCAGGGTTTTTTTGTTTTTTGTTTTTTGTTTTTTTCTTTTTTTTTTTTTTTCCAGCTACTTGAAGGAAAGGAAGACTTTTGGATTCTACACATTAGGACTACACAGGACCATGAAAATCTTCCCATAATAGAGAGGCTGCTTTTAGCCCGATATCCTTCATCAACCGCCTTCTCCACACACACATACACCAATGAGTCCTGACTTCATTTTCTTTCTCAGTTGGCTTGTTTACAAGCTGTCTCTAAAACAGCTTCCTTTTCTGTGGTCTGAAGGCTAGGATAAAGCAGTAAGATTTCAGTCATACATATTCAAAAGAGAAGTTGCAGGAGTCTTTACATCAGAAGATAAGGCTGTATATTTATTTTTCTAAAAATCATTGAGTGGTTTCTGAAGTTCTCTTTGACAGTTTATCTATCACGGCTCCTCTATTGAATATTCTAACACTGTGCCTATTTAATCTTCTGATGTAAACAAAAGTTTAGTTTTTTCCATCTCCTTCAGTATCTGACAAAAATTTGAGACTGAGTTTTGATTTATCTGTGAAAAACAACTATCAAACTAATGAAAATACCCCTCAATAAGCAAAATGCCTATAACATAATTCTGTTTCTTCTAGATTCTTTTCCTTATCTCTCTGACTTTCTTTTTATCATGGTCAATTTAACAAGTATTTAATACTCGCTATAAATAAACCCATAGTATGGCACTGTGGGGAGACACAAAAGGGAATAGAAAACAGTCTGTTTCCAAGTGAGTTTTGCTGTCTCCTGGGACAGATTAGCCACCTTTTTCTTTCCATATATTCCTTTTTAATATTATTTATATTAAAAATTCTATGCTAACAAAATCCTATCCTCCTCTCCATCATCCCTCTCTCCATTCACATCAGTAAGCATTTGTTCACAATACATTATTATTATTATTATTATTATTATTATTATTATTTTGCAGTAAGGGATGAAAAGAAATATTAGATACAGTTCCTGTCTTTAACTAGTTTGAATTTAATAGAAGGAAAACCCAGCTGATTATTTATTTCTTCATTTCTTTATTATTTCTAAATTTTATAATCAATCAATTACTTAGTTGAAGTTCCCAAATTTCTGTTTGTAAGAATTCCCTAGTGTACTTTATCCAAATACTTTCCTGAGCCCATCCAAGCTGGAAGTAATTCCTCGTCTTTAATGTTCGGGTGAAGCTGCTGGTTCATCTGCGAACTTTGAGTACCAAGGCCTGAGGACATACTGAATCAGATTTTATGAGGAAAGAATCTGATAAACTGTATTTTTTATGAGGATCCTGGGTTTGATCATGCTAGGTTCCGTAACGCTGATCTCATTTTTACAAGCGAGAAAAAAACAGTACAGGGTGACTAAATCAGTATTTCCCAGAGCTAGCCATTGACCAAGATGGCCTTTCAAAAACCTTTACTTTTCCCTACTGAATAATATCTTGATGGGAAGTGGCCTGGGTATTGCACATTTGAAAAGCTACCCAGATGATTTTTATACACAATCGGGTTAGGCATCTCTGCTCTAGCATTTACCCGTATTTATTACAGAAAGTTAGAGTTTGAGCAAATGTCTTTTTCTCATAGAGAGGTAGGATGTTGGAGTGATTGGAGCCCATAGAGTGAAGTGTGAATCTGAATCATCACTCAGGTTTATAACCTCTGCTAAATGTGGGAGTCATTGGTGCTGGTCTCCTTGCGGGCACAGAATAGAATTGCATTTCCTGGCCTTATGTTGTTGGGTTGGGCCAAGTGGCAAGTTCTTTTTATAGGGGAAGGAGAAAGGTGAAAGTGAAATGTCAAAGCCTTTTTCCAACTTGTTACTGTGCCCGAGGGGTGAGATATAGAGTACATTGACTCCTTTATTTTACTTACCATGTTAATAAAGTTTTGGATTAAAAAAAAGGCAATTTATTTGAAAGGAGGGAGCTAAACTGTTTTGCATAATCAAGGAAGAGGGACTGATTTGGAAAGCAGCAGTCTTGAGCCATAGAAGAGGGACTCCACTAAACTAAGAAGAAGAGGCATGGGAGGAGAGCCCAGGGGTAGAGGAATAGAGGTGGGTAGCGAGAAAGAAACATCTAGGAAAGAGGAAATTTTCTGAAAAGTTCATAAAGAATGGTGACTCTGGCAGGTAAAGGATATTTAAGAAGAAGATGGTTATTATCCAGTGTTAGTAGTTTATATATCTGCCATATGACCTGTAGTAGAAGTGCATGAACTACTTATATGTGTGTTTGCTTGTATTTAATATATCTGCGTGGGAGACTTGAGCCTAAGGAAATGAGCTCTAAGAACTTGTAAATATTAATAAGGATTGATAACTTAGTGCAATGTCTTTGCAAAATTGAAGGAAATAAAAATTATTGTTGATGCCTGCTCATTCGACCCCTGTAAACTCCTATCTATCATCACCTATAGACCTACCTCTTTCCCTTCTCACTGTTCTCAGGACAAACATCTAGAACATACTCCTGGTTTGCTTTTTGTTTTTTTTACTTGATTTCCTATTGATTCCTACTCATCTATTTTTCTCTGTTGATGATATTTTGTGTTAGTTCTCCAAGGGCATTTTCTTATTGGAAATTAATAAACCA